>PVKZ01000092.1:0-1200000 GCA_004027375.1 Macroglossus sobrinus | reverse complement strand
TTACATATATTCTGAACTTTATATGAGGGAAACAATATCTTCCATACACCAAGAATATAAGTAAGAGATAATATCTACTAATATTATGTGAGTACTTAACCATGTGCCAAACATGCTTTAGTGCTTTTACATAGATCCTTTAATCTTCCCAACAACCCGACAAGTTATTACTGCCATTTTACAGATAAACTGAAGTTTAAGAGAGGTTATGCAGCTTGCTTAAGGTCACAAAAGTTGTAAATGGTGGAATCTGGACTGAACCCAGGCAGGGTTCATGCCTATGCTAGGAGCCATAATACTAGTCTGCTTCCCATGTTTTTGCTATAACATGAACTTAGTATTTTCTATGTGCCATATCAATTAGGGATTATATATTTATAATAATCATTGTCTCATAGATAGTACATACATAAAATCCTTGCTTAACTTGGTATGGAAATTATTTGTAAGTTGGTGAATTCTCCTGAAAGACCCCAAACTAGGTAAGGATATGTGGGTGTGGCGGGGTAGGGGCAGTATTTTCCAGGAATGATAATTCTCATGAGCTTGTCTTGAAGAATAGATGAGTTAATGTGTAAATGCTATTTACAGCAGTTACACACAGGAAAACCCTCGTTGCATGGCTCTATCAGACAATTCTTAAATAGGTTGAGTGCATTTTTCAATGAAGCGTTTTTAATCTATGTCTTGGGATTTTCACAAGTGCATTTCTCCTTCCACATGATAGCTCTTCAAAAATTTTCTTATAAGTAGTGAATATGCACCTTGAAAGTTCACTTTTCACCCCTCTTCCATCCTAAACTAGGTCAGTTGCCCCTGGTGAACTTTGTTCACCTGGTTCCTTTCTTTCACAGTGCTCATGTACCATTGGTAATGACACATTTATTTTATATGACTCTTTGATGACTGTATCTCACACTAAATAGCTTTACGAGGAGGGCAAGCCTGGGTTTGCTTCCTCCCACAGTATCTCTGTACAGTCATCCTTGCCACATAATAAAGACAGGCTAAATGTTTGTGGAATCCAAGCAAAAACAGCTACTCATTCAGTCATTCACTGCACTTATATAAGACATTGTACTTTTGCCGTCTTTCTTTCTGTTTTATCCTCTCAATTGCCTCCACATTTTCTTTGGGAATGGATTCAATGAGATCACTCAGTTCCACCAGGCGAGACTCTACTTTTACCAGCTTCTGAACTGGGTTGAGGCTGCCAACCTCACCATCTCCAATGCAGACTTTGTATACTTGATTAATTTTTTTACTAAGAGAGTCTATCAGTTTTTCCTAAGATTGAGAAGAAAAGGAGAGCAGAAAACAAAACGTCACTATTTGCTTGTCCAATAAATGTAAAGTTCTGTTTTACTATATTATAATAAAGGCTTTTTATGCTACTAAATGTTTCTTTGTTTAAAAGAAGAACTTTAATATTACATAGAACAGTGAGAAAACACAGTGATTCTTATAACAATTTATAGTCAGATCATTACCAAGTAACATCGTAGATTATTTTAAATATTTTAGTCTAGGTATAAAAGTAATTATGACTAATCTTTTTGCTTGACTATTTTTGTATATATCATTCCCTGAGCATTCAAGTAGAGGTAACATATACATTTTAAACCCTTTTTCCACTTCAATGCATTTCCTCACCACAGCATGTGAGCTCCATGCTAAAACTATAATTATCCTGTATGATAGTTATTTGCATACATTCCTTATCTCCCTTTTTAGACTGTAAGCACCTGAAGGGCAGGAGCTATTTCTTATGCTTATACTTGTATCTAAAACAGCGCCTTGCATATAATTGCACATAATAAGTGTTTGCTGAACAAATGAATGCATTCTCAGAGGAAAAAAATTACAAGCAAACAGATTCCAAGGCTGGCCTACAAAAGTCTTTTAAGGAGTTTGAATTTCATTCTGTCTATTGGGAAGCTGTTGTAAGCATTCTAGTCTAAGCAAAGACTTAGGCCAAACCTTGCTGATCCCTGTACCTGGCTAATGCACTGTTTTAACTGGCAGTAGATATGCCAGAGCTTGTAGGTAACATGTTTCAGGACTGTGAGAAAATTCTCCACTATGTACTGGGCATCCTTAGTTAATAGGGCCTCAAAAAACTACTGGGCAAAGTAAATCATTCTCCAGATAGCGTTCTGCCCTTATTCTTGTTTCTGCTCATGAAAATGAGGATCACCCCCTTTTTTCTCTATTAAAATTATGCATTTCCAAAGAAAACTTGGAGTACAAAATAATATAAAAAGAAGGTAAAAGTCCTATTTGCCATAAAGCCCCTTTTCTCTCCCAAAATAATGTTTATTATATTTCCTATTTAATAACATGTTCCTTTAGAAAACTAGAAATACAGAAAAATGTTTTTAAAAAATAAAATTAACCCATCAAGGAGCTAAAATGTATATTGCATATGAAAAAAAAATATTGCTGTAATGTGAATCATTTAAAAAAATATATTGAACACTGGTTCTGAGAAAAAGCAACCTTAATATGAGAATGGTTAGTCGCTGATAGAAATTTCTGAAGGAGACTTCTTGAACACTAAAGAGTTTTTTAGAGGTGGATGGGCAGAGAGGCCTTTTATGAGGTCTTTTTTTTTTTTTCTTTTTTTAAGTTCCCCTTGTCAAACAGGAGAGGAAAAGACAAAGATATTTTCTTAGATAATGATGTAATAGTGGAAGAAACAGGATGAAGGAATGAGGTTAAAGAAAATACTCATGAAAAAAAGAGACTTGAGAATCTGGCCCAATGGAGCAGAAAGCAAAGAAAAACGGAGCTCAAGGATGAGGCCTACTTATGACAGAAAAGGCAAGTGTCAGTCCAATCCCTGGAGCTGCCACCAGATGGCAGGCCCAGCCCAGAGCATCTCACAGAAGAGGCTGCAAAGAGGCTACAAGAGATGGTAAGTTTTCCTGCTTCAACGGGGCAGGATTTTGGAAGACTCAATACCGGGGCAAGTTCCAACAATGAATGGGAAATGATCTGACCAGAGCAATATTTAGAAGGAATAATTGTATCAAAGCTGGATAGGGGTGTGAGTATATGTCTAGATGTCATTAAAAGTTCCTTTTCAACTCAAGAATTCTGATTCTAATCCATGTCACATTCTGTGTGCTTACTCTAAACAACTCTTCCATTTGAACTGGATCAGTTCCCTGTTCAAAAGAAAAATTAAACCAGAGATGAATACACTCTGCAAAGTGAACAGTGGAATAGCTTACATTCTATTTCATGTTTGATGAAAATCAACAACTGCTACACAAAACAGCATAATGTTGAGAGAAAAAAGCCAGATAAGCTAGACGTTACGTGAGTCCATTTATGTGAAGTTCAAAAACATAAACTGTAATTGATGGTGAGGGAGTGAAGATAGTGGACTCACCTTTGAGAGAGAGAGACTGGAAGGAGGAATGAGGTTTCTTGGGGTGCTGGTATAGGGGATAGTACATGCATATGTTTACTTTGAGGAAATTATTTGAGAGATCCACTTAGATTTGTATACTTTTCAGTTATCAAATTTATAATTTTAAAAGTAATCAATGAAAATTGTTTTTAAGGGATTAAATACATTTAGGAGTGTAGAAGTTTTGAAAGAATAAAATACTAATCTTATAGTGATCAGAGCTCCAAAGTAACAATTTATGAACACCAGAATTAGATGCAACTATGCTTATTTACTCATAAAGGATTGTGTTTTGCACATTTTGAGATCTGAAAGGGAGTGGGCAAGCAGAAACATTCCTGTTCTCACCTTTTCCACCCCAGCATTTTATATCTCTAGGACACTGTGCATATTCCCAGAGTGTAATACATGAATGCCAAAATTATAGTTCTGACCAAAAACTTTAAGAGTCTTTTAAAAAGTAATTTTTGGACCAATTGTACCTTCTTTGTTTAGGTATCTGGTTGCCTCAAAGTTTAGAGTATTGAAAATGCTGTGTGTGTGTGTGTGTGTGTGTGTGTGTGTGTGTATTTTAGCTGTACTAAACTTGGATGAAGGGGGCTTGGTGGGAGGGAGAGATACCACATTTTTCATGTCAATCTGCTTCAGAATTAATTCAAACAGAATTGAAGGGTGGAAACAACCCAAGTATCCATTAACAGATGAATGGATAAATAAAATGTGGTAAATAAATACAATAGAATATCTTTAAGCTATAAAAGGAATTCTGATACATGCTACAACATGGATGAAACTTGGAAACATTATGCTAAGTGAAATAAAACAGGACAACTACTGAATGATTTCATTTATATGAAGTACCTGAAACAGGCAAATTTATAGAGACAGAAAGTAGAATAGAGATTTACCAAAGGCTGAGAAGATAGAGGACTGGAGATTATTGTTTAGTGCATACAGAGTTTCTATTTGGGATGATGAAAAATTCTATAAATAGTGGTGATGGCTACACAGTATTGCAAATATACTTAATGCAAATGAATTGTACACTTAAAATAGTTAAATTGTAAAATTTATATTTTACCACAAAAGGTAAGGAAAAAACTGTTGAAATGAAAGGTGTCATCACACTTGCTCTAGCAAGGCCGCATCCCCTCCTAACTCAGGGTACTGTACCACCCCTGGAAATGTGTGTGTGTAAAGTGATGCTTTTGTAACCCTGCCTACCTATAGGTGGAGGTGGACAATCACCTCATACAGTTTCCCTAAATCTACTTCTTTTTGAAAATCAAGTTCATAACCGTAAATGTGATATTAGACTCACATATTAGCTTGAATTTTTATTTGAGATTTTTGTAAGTAAACCAGTGTTAGCTGGAGTTGTGGGTCTAGAAACTAACCTAATCATCATCCAACCAACATTTATTGAGCACCTACTTTACAGGGACACTAAACTTAGCTAAGTTGAGTAAGAAATCTCTGCCCTCGAGGGGTTTGCATACAGCTGGGAGAGACTAATATATAAACATACAACTGCACTACTGTGTGTCTCAGGTGCTCTGATGAATCTGTGCAGGCTCAGAGGCCAAAACCTACTTCAAGCTCCGTGTTGGTCAGATATTCTATTCAGTGTAGATTCAGTTTTTCATCTCTTATTTTCTCCTTAATGCCAAATGACCACAGGCAGTAAACTATTTCAAATCTATACACTCTGACTAAAAGAAATGTATTTATAGGGGGGAAATTCTCAGCAATATTTTAAGAGTACCTCAATGCCAATTTGAATGCTTTCTATCTACTTAACTGTATAAATTGACTATTAGATAATTGGCATGTTAATTCTAAGCTGGTTTTCTCTCTCATCAACCTGGGACTTGTGATTTGCTTTCATTTCCCCATTCCAATGTTTAGTGTACAGTGAATGCAAATTATTATCATGAGCTGAAATAAAATTATCGTAGGCAATGATTACCTGGGCATCTGAATTAAATTGTCCAAAATTAAATAGCCTGGACCTTAATTCCAGTTCTGCTGCTTTTTCCTCTTCTCTCACACAGTTAGCCTTAAGCATTTCCTTGTGCTCCAAAAGAAATTCTATGTTGCTATTTCTATTGCAAAAGAAGAAAGAGACCCTTGTCTGTGGTTTAGTGAAATAAAACAATCAGGAGCTTCAACACTCCTTTCAGAACATCTGTAAGCATCCTATGTTTAGCAAGCCAAATCTGAGTTTTTATTTTTAAGACATTGCCAAAGGACATGTTAAAATGAGAAAAATAAATGCACAGAGGTTGCTTTTAATTTCCATCAGGAAACATTTTCTTCCCCTCTACTACTTTTGTGGTTCCCGCCTGAGTCCCCCAAATAGAGAGCAGCAAAGCTGAGGTGTGGGGAGCCCAAGTTGTGGGTACATCTATTATATCTGTGTTCACAAACCTGGTTGGTTATCAGACTATCTAGGGAGCCCTCAGGCAAAGTAGAGTCCTGAACCCCTCACCTAGAGATTCTGTTACAGATCTTCTAGAGTTGGATTCTGACAGAGATCCCCTTTTCATGCCCAGTCGTACCCACCCCACCCCCAAAAGTCATAAGGTCAGAAGTTGGGACACCATATGCTGTGAGGATTGGGAAAGAGGGGATACGGAGTAAAAGGATGCATTAGTGGTAATGGGTGACTATAAGATCATGATTTTTAGGTTCTTCTAAATGAGTTAATTTGTTCCAAAGTTGAATGTGGTTTGATCTACTGTTTAAAAAGATGGCCATCTGCTGGCCCAGAAAACTTGGTTCTACACATTTTTATAGGGGTAGATTTAAAGATCTGTTCCCTGTGACTCAGTTATTCCAAAATATGAATATAATAATTATAAGTAATAATATAAAATTTTAGAGTAGCAAGGAATGTTGTGAGTCATCAGATCCAGCCTCCTTCCCCCGACAAATCCCTTTTATAATAGCCCTGATATATTGATATGTACATTACAAAATGATACAATATTTAAGTCTCAAAATAGTTGTTTTGCTGAGGAGAGTCATAGCAAAGAAAATACATTCTCCTATGAGAATCTAATGCCTGATGATCCGAGGTGAATCTGAGGCAGTGATACTAGTGATGGGGAATGGCTGCAAATACAGATGAAGCTTTGCTCGCTCACCCGCCGCTCACCTCCTGCTGTGTGTGGCCCAGTTCCTAACAGGCCATGGACTGGTGCCAGTCTGTGGCCAAGGGGTTGGGGAACCCTGATATACAGCATAGGGAATATTGTCAATGATATTGTGACAGTGTTGTATGTGTAGATGGTTACTTCTTTGGTTACTTTGGTCAGATGGTTACTTCAGATGGTGACCACTTCTTTAAGTATATAAATGTTGAATAACTATGGTATACACCTGAAACTAATATAATTTGTTAGCTAGATTTTAATAAAAAATCTTTTAATAAATTAAGGCAGTAGGTGACATTTCACCTCTTTTTAATCTTTTATTATTGTAGCTAGGAAAAATATTTTGACAGGTGAAAGGAAGTAGGGACTAAAATTAAACTAAGGCCAGTCTCTTCTGCATAAATATAACTTCTACCCTTTATATTCTTTAATGTAAACTATTATTAATAAAAATCCTACCCTAAATCCAGAGAGAACACAAGGAAGGACCACACATGAATGAGTTGGACTCTGTCTCTGGTCAGAAAACACTTAATAGAATAAAACTACTTGTTCTTAATGACTTACATTTTATCCTGTATAAGTTTTTCTCTTTTATTCACATCTTCAAGATTTTCATCGACATCTTGGGAATATTGTACCAAAGTAAGATTCTGCTCTTCCAGCTCTGTGAAGACTTGAAGTAACTCTTCTGGTTCTTTGAAATAAAGTTCTGGCTCCTAATCAATCAATGATAAAGAATATAATTCACTTAAAAAATATGCTGCCTGTGCACATGTGACATCTAGAAAAATGCAATGGGGTAAAGGAACACCATTCTCATTATGAGGCAGACATAGATAATGGCAAGGAAGTCTATTTCCATGTGAGAGTTGGCCCTCAGGAAGAGAACATTTAGGGGAGATGAAAGGTATTGGAAAAAGGGAAAAAAAGAAGATCGTAAGGAAAAGAAAAAATCAAGGATGGAGCAGAAAATGAGGCAGGGGCAGGAAAAATGGAAAGGTGGGTCTAGGGAAAGGCAAGGCAGAAGAAATAGAAAAAAGATGAAGACTTGGTTAAGTGAAGGTCCTCTTCTCCCTAAATTTTAATTATTTTATATTTTCCAAAATTTTAGGAATAAGGGTGTATTACCTTAAATTTAACTTTTAAAAAGATGGGTATTTGCACACCCATGTTTATCATATTTCCTATAGCTAAGATGTGGAAGCAACCTAAATGTTCATCAACGGATGAATGAATAAAGAAAACACAGTATATCCATACGTAGAATATTAATTAGCCTTAAAAAGAAGGAAATCCTATCACATACTACAACATGGATGAACCTAGAGGACATTATTCTAAGTGAAATAAACCAGTTACAAAAAAACCAGATACTACATAATTCCTTTTTTATGAGGTATCTAAAGTAACAGACTCTTAGAAACAGAATGTAGAACAGTGGTTGCCAGGGGCTAGAGAGAGAGGGTATAGGGGAATTTTTCAATGGGCATAGTTTCAGTTTTGCAAGATGAAAAAGTTAAGCGATTTGTTGCACACCAGTGTGGATATAGTTAACACTACTGTAAACAAAAATCATTAAGATGGTAAATTTTATGGGTTTTTTATTTTATATTTTTTACCACAATAGAAAAAAAAAAAGAGGACGTGTGTTTTATATAATAATGTATGGTGTTTTAAAGTGGTTTTTATTCCTTTTGAGTCTCTGAGTTTATATTTGGGGTGGGGTTAGCTGAAAGTCAATCTTGTAGCCATGAAGAGCTGTTTCGTTAAAGGTCAGTCTGTCTTACAGTTTAGCTACTCAACATATCTCGAACCCCAATAAAATCATAAGCAATCAGGAAGTGGCTATTTTTATAGAAAGAGTGTAGATATATATTATCTCTTAAATTATTACCTTGTTATAGACATTTATTTTTCATAAAATGTCTGATGACAAAGATGATTAGGGAATAGTACAATTAGGGAACAGTATCAAAATCATATTTTGTTCTGGAAAGTTGTGGAATATCTGAAATAAGAAATTTCAAATTTCCAAAGAAGAAATGAGCATCTATACATTTCACCAGACAGAATAACTAAATCAAGAAATATAACCTAGTTACCAGGTCATAGTCCATATCATCATCTAAAGTGAATTCCAAACTGTCTTCTGAACTTAAACTGTCAGGTGGACTGTAAAAGAAAAAAGAAAAAAAAATCCCTGATTTCTGAGCCATTTTCTGTCAACACTTTCACTTCTAAATTTCCTTTGGAACCTAACTGTAACATAGTTTCTTTCCATAACTATTTTAGCCTTTCAGGGAACCACTTACTACAAAAATCAATGGATTCCATAGGTATGCAAAAGAAAATCAGATTCACCCAGACAAGGGTTACATATCAAACAGACCACAAGGAGGGGCATATGTACAGTACCAATAATTCGAGGTGCATCTATAAAGCAGCAACAACCTACATTACCACATCCATTTTGTCCATTTTAATGCAGTCTTTTTGAGAAGCTAAACATGCTCTAGTGCTCAAAACAAAGCTTGTACCCCGAGTAATACAATATTTGTCTTTTTAAGAGAAGATTTTACCTTTTAAAATATCTGCTGATCAGGTTGGGGAAATGTTAGTTGAGAGGATGGGTGATGAGATATATCCTTATTGTGTGCCTTGCAAAGTGAGTCTGGAAAAATTCTTTAGGGAGGATATGTTGAACATGATGTGAATATTAAAGAAATAGAAACTTCCAAGTAGAGGGTAGTGATGATGGGAGAAGTGAATAAATGGGTAAGGGGGAAGGAGGAGAATTAGAGATAAATGAAAAAATGAAATCATGGGGACCACGAACAGAAAGAGTTACTGGGGCCAAAAGGAGACAACATGTAGTCTGTGAGCCTGGAATAATGGAGATAGCACTAACAAAGGAAAACAGTTTAAGGATGGAATAAGAAAAAGATTAACACTTGTGTTGTTCATGTTGAGTTTGAGGGGACAAGATACCTACCTGGAGCTGTCATTTAAAAAATGGGAAATAAGGTGTGGGAAAACAGAAAAGGCCATACATAAGTGGACATGAATATTTGGGCACCATGCCCCGAGAAAGCATTTGATACTATTGTCTACCCCACTTTTCTCTTGGACTCAGTGACATCACTTTCTGATCAGCTTTCTCCCACCTCTGAAACATGTTACCTTTTTTGATTTCTTTCCTATAAAAATGTCTACAGTTCCTCAGCTTTCTTCCCCTCTTGTTCTACCCATTCTTAGGGGGGTGATCTCATCATCTAATGATTCCCACATCTCATCTCTTTCTCTTGAGCTCTAGACTTCAATGCCCTATATCCACTGGACATCAATAGCCACTTGGCTGTTCCATACAGAACGAAAACTAACATCCAAAATTATACTGCTGATCTTCCCCTTTAGGCTTGCTCCTCTTACTGTGTTTCCAGTATTGAATGACAACACCATGTATTCAGTTGCTATGCTAGAAATTTGGGAGTTAACTTTGACCACTCTCTTTTCCTCACACTCTCCCCAGTCTTCATGCGAGCCTTTCAAAGCCTGTCAAGGCTGCTTCCCTGATGTGTCTCGCAGCCTTTCTTTCAGCATTCCCATTGCCACTGTCTAGTTGAGGCAGTTCATTATCTCTCACCTGAATTGTGACAACAGGCTTCTAACTGGCCCCTCTATATCTAGTTTTGTCCCCCTCCATTTCATTTTCTAAAATACTACCACATCCATTTTTCTTTGTCCCTTGGGACAAAGCGCCAACTCCTTAGGTTGGCATTTCCATTCACCTGCTTATGATACAAGTACAGCTCAGAGATGTTGTGGATTCAGGTTTAGACCACCACAATAAAGCGAGTCATTATCTCTTTGCTAGTGGAGGGTCTTGCCTTCAATTATAACAGACTACCTGTGAAGTGCAGTAAAGCGAGCATTGCCTGTGGCTACTCACCCCTTGAGCCTCTCCTACTTTCACCCTGGGGCCCAACCATTCTGAACAGAACCAAGTTCTACCACTTCTGTACCAGCAGACCCCTTCTTCTTCTAGAGCTTGTCTTCACTAACTGCCTCTCACCAAAGTCACCTTAGATACCACTTGTTCTGAAGAGTATTCACTGATTCTGCCTTTACTCTCCCACTCCATCACCTCTCTCATGGGGTAAGAGTCCTTCCTTTGCAAGCCTAGGCCACTCTGGCATTATCATATTATATTGTAACCAACTAGTCCCTTGTCTGTCTTTCTTGCTAGATGGTAAGCTACTTGAGAGCAGAGACTGTCATTTACTTATTTGGGGGCCTACAACACACTCAATAAATATTTGTTGAGTGGATGAAAGAAACTATGAGAGTAGTGAGCTTTCTGAAGAGATGAATGTGGTGTCTGCATATTCCTATGTTTAGCAATAGATGCAGAAAAGGCATTAGGCAAAATTCAACACTCATTTATGATTTAAAAAAACTTTCATAAAAATCTGTATAGAGAGGCCTTCCTCAACTTGATACAGTATCCACATCTACAAAAATTCTACAACTCACATTTTACTTAATGGTGAAAACCTGGATCCTCTTAAGACTGAGAACAAGGCAAGGATATCTGCTCCTACTACTCTTATTCAACATAAGAAGTTCTACCCACTGCAATAGGCAAGAATAGGAAAAAAGACATACAGACCATAAATAAAGAAATAAAACTCATTACAGATGGCATGATGGCCTACATAGAAAATTGAAAGGAATCTTTAAAAAAAAATTTTCTAGAACTAATAATTGAGTTCAGCAAGATACAAATACAAAATCAATTATATTTCTATATACTAACAATGAACACCGGACACTGAAAATACAATACCATTTATAATTGTTCAAAACGGAAAACTAGAAAAGAAATAGGTGTAAATCTAACAAAACGTACAATACATGTATGCTGAGAATTATGCAAGACTGATGAAAGAATAAAACATAAATAAATGGAGAGACATACTATGTTCATGGACTGAAAGAGTTAACATAGTAAAGATGTCAATTCTCCCCAAATTGATATACAGATTTGTATTAGTTTTCTAGGGCTGCCAAAACAAAGTACCACAAATGGGTATCTTAAGAAGAATTTTATTCTCTCATAGTTCTGGAGGCTGGAAATCCAAAATCAAGGTGTCAGCAAGGCCATGATCTCTCTGAAGGCTCCAGGGAAGAATCTGTTTCATGATTTTTAGCTTCTTGTGTTACCAGACATTTTTGGCATTCCTTGGCTTGTAGATGCATTGCTCCAATCTTTGCTTCTGTTGTTACATGGTGTTCTTTCTGTGTTTCTTCTTTTCTTACAAGGACATCAGTTATATTGGATTAAGGGTTTACCTTAATGACTTCATCTTAATTTAATTACATCTATAAAGATCCTATTTCTAAATAAGGTCACATTCATAGATACCATGGGCTGAGACTTTAACATATCTTTTTGAGAGACATAATTCAACCCATAACAATGTTAAACACAATTCTTATCATAATTCTGGCAACATTTTTTTGTAGATATAGACAAGATTATTTTAAAATTTATATGGAAAGACAAAGGAACTGGAATAGTTAACACAATTTTGAAAAAGAGGAATTAAGAAGAATCTGTCTACCTGATTTTAAGACTAGTAGCTATAGTAATCAAGATCATGTGGTATTTAGGTGGAGGGAGAGCCACATATGTCAATGGAACAGAATTGAGAATCCAGAAATAGACCTGAACAAATATGCCTAACTAATTTTTGACACAGGTGCAAAAGCAATTCAGTGGAGAAGCCATTTCAACCAATGGTGCTGAAATAATTGACATCCATAGGAAAAAACATAAATAAAAACCCTCAATATAAACTTCATATCTTATACAGAAATTGACCCAAATGGATCACAGATTTAGATATAAAACTATAAAACTTCTAGAATAAAACATGAAAAAATCTTTATGATCTAGGACTAGGCTAAGAGTTCTAGACTTGACATAAAAAGCATAATTCATAAAAGAAAAAGTTGGTAAATTAGACTTAATCAAAATTTAAAAGTTTTGTTCTATAAAAGACCCTGTTAAAAGGATAAAAGACAGTCTACAGACTGGGAGAAAATATTTGCAAACCACATAGTCATAAAAACTAATATTAAATATAGAAAGAATTCTTAAAATCCAACAGTCAAAAACAAAACAGACAATCAAAATATATGAACAGACATTTTACCAAAAAGGATATAAAGATGTAAACAAACACATGAAAAGATGTTCAACACCATTAGCTACTAGGGAGATGCACGTTAAAAGCACAATAAGATGCACATACCTATCAGAATAGCTAAAATAAGAAAATAGTGAAAATACCAAATACTGGTGAGGATGTAAAGAAACTGGATCCTTCATACATTGCTGGTGGGGATGTAAAATGGTACAGTACTTTGAGAAATAATTTGGCAGTTTCTTTAAAAATTAAACATGCATCTACCATCCAACGCAGCCATTGTGGTCTAGCATTTATCCCAGAGAAAAGAAAACTATGTTCACACAAAAGTTGTACAAATTTATGTATAGTAATTTTGTTCATTATCATCTCAAATTTGAAACTATCTGAATGTTCTTCAATGAGTGAATAATTAAATCGTAGTGTGTCCATACCATTAAATACTACTCAGCAATAAAAATGAACCAACTTCTGATAGACCCAACAGCTTGGATGAATCTTTAGAAAATTATGCTTAGTAAAACATCTAATCTCAAAAGGCTACATACTATATGATTCCATTTATATAACATTCTTTAAATAATAAAAACCATAAAAGTGGAGAACAGATTCATGGTTGCCAGGGGCTAATGGGAGGTGAAGGGAGGGAAGTGGATGTGACTATAAAGAATCCCTGCGATGATGTTCCGTATTTGATTGTATCAATGTCAACATCTTTATTATGATATTTTACTACAATTGTGCAAGATATTACCATTGGGGTGATCTAGGTAAAGGGTACATGAGATCGCTCTGTATTATTTCTTGCAACTGCATGTGAATCTACAATTATCTCAAAACAAATGTTTAATTGATTACAAAACAGTGACTGCTGAATGCTGCAGTAGTGGTGTAACCCCGGTGCCCCTGGAATTCAGTGTCTGTGTTGACTTTTGTCATGTGTGATTGCCGTGGATACTACTGTGCTGGCCCAGATTTCTTCCTTGGGGTGGTGTACCCAACCTTGGCACCAATATATTTTCTTAAAGTTTCTATGGGGTGACCAAAGTTGAAACAAACAAACAAAAATGCTTTATGGTCCTGTTGTGGCAATTTTGAATGACTTGCTGAAATTGCAAACACACAGGCCAGCAAAGTAGCTTAATAAACAATTGTACAGTAGACTCGGAGAGGCAAAGACCTAGAATGCAGGGGGCAGGCAGTTTCTGCAAATAGCAGTTGCAGGCACTCATCAAAGAATGCAGGGAGGCCTGATGGGTGTCCACCAATGGATGAATGGATAAAGAAGAGATGGTACATATATACAGTGGAAAATTATTCAGCCATAAAAAAGAATGAAATGTTTCAATCTGCTACAACATTGAGGGACCCAGAGGGTATTGTGCTGAGTGGAGTAAGTCAAACAGAAAAAGACAAATGCCATATGTTCTCACTTATATGTGAAATCTAAAAAACAAAATAACAAACAAACAACAAACAACAAAAACAAACTCATAGATACAGAGAACATTTTGATGGTTGCCAGATAGGAAGGGAGTTGGGGGGCTGGGTGAAAAAGGAAAAAGGATTAAGAACTACGAATTGGTAGTTACAAAATAGTCAAGAGGATGTAAAGTACAGCAGAAGAAATATAGTCAACAACACTGTAATAACTATATGGTGTCAGATGGGTACTAGATATATTGGGGAGGATCACTTTGTAAATTATATAAATGTCTAAACACTATGTTTTACATCTAAAACTAATATAATAGTGTACATCAACTGTAATTGAAAAATAAAAAAAAATTTTTTTTACAAGAGTGCAGGGAGGCCTGTGAGAGAGCTCAGTCACCTCAGGAGCACACAGAAACACAACCACTGCCTCCAGTATCTGTTACAGTGGGTGTGGACACATAGTATACATGTTGAAGAAAGGCTAAAAGAGATACTTGCTAAAAAACATTCATTTTCCAAGAGAGTTAATTAAGTATGTACTGTACTTTGATATAGATAGTTTCTTATTCTCCATGTTGAAAGCGGGCTTCTTGCATGGTTTTCCTGTTCAAAATATCCAGGTGAAGTCCATGTCATTGGTGATGGTGGCGATGAAAAGAAATAACATATAATTAGAAATTAATTAATTACTCGATGCAAGGTATTCATTTTTCTGCATGGAAATGCCCAGTGCTTTTTAAAATTATTAGAATGATAATCATATAGAAAATGGAGCTCAAATTGGTTCTAAGCATAATAATAAAATCAAAGGCATACTTGTGGTGGTGGGGTATTTGTCAAAAACATGATATATGTCACAAATCAAGGATACAAATGAAATATAAGCCATGATTCTATTTTTACTCAATCTTATATATTTCTAATCATGGATTTTTTTTTTAATTGAGGGAAAAAATTAAAATATGGCCACTTCAATCATTACACCTTGTGGAGAAACCTACCATAGCCACATACAAGTTGCCCACACATCAGTGTCTGCCCCGATCCTGGTCTGAAACTGAGCAGTGGGCAAAAATGGTCTTGGATCTTTTCATCCAGGTGGGCCCCTGGGTCTCCTCAGGTCACCTTTCCTCCCGCTAGCACTCTTATGACTGCCAATCACTCCTCCTGCCTTTCTTTCTTGAAACCACAGCAGGCCTCTTTCCCCAACCTCTGTTTTCCAGGTTAGCTTACAGGTCCTCAGTCTCCACTTTGAGATGAGCACCTTCTCTGGTCTTATGAGTGAAGTCCCAAATCTTTTGTGTTACTTTGGTTACCTTTTCCTGGAGAACAGTCTTCTAAAAGCGATGCCCTCCTGAGATCCTCAGTACTGCCCTCTTTTTTCTTTGTGTTTAAAGCTAGAAATGAAAAAAGAGAGAGGGAGGAGGAATGGGGGGAAACCACTTCTGAGAATGAGGGCTTTGTCTCAGAGTGAAGGTAGAGTCATTGTGAAAACTTCTAGAGACAGAAATGTAAGATGAGGACATTGTAACCAGCAAATGTATGATGTAGATGGCAAGGGCTAGGCTCTGGAGCAGGCAGAATGGACGAGGACTGACTTGCAGAGCACAAGGAGGTCTCTACATCCTGCATCAGTCTGTCATCACCTCTAAATTCTCAGTGTGAGCCATTCAGTCCTGTGGCCCAAGAGACTCATTGCTTTCTGAGCATCCTCTAATTGGAGGACAAGCCTAGCAGCACTGAATCAGGCTGTCAGATGCAGATACTGCTCACTTTTCTTTCTCGTTTGATTTCTCTTGTCAAACACCGTGTATTGAGTTTAACCAGGTATCATCTCTGTGCTTGATATTTCATGCACAATAGTATAATTTAATCACACTCGACACAGTGGAAGACACAAAGGGAACTGAGCAGGGCAGCTATCTGTGACATGCTGGTAAATGTTTAACAAACAGCTCTCTGGGAAAGAATTCTCCCTGATTTGTAATTTACTGATTTCTGTGGAGTGTTCATACCCCATAGTATCAGGATCAGCTCTCAGCTGAAGACTCTGCACACCCTCAGAACTCTGTGTAGCTTTCTCATCTCTAGTGTTCTGCTCTGGGGACGCCAACCACTGTGACCTCCCTAGACCCCAAACTTGTCTTTACAATTCATGGGGACTGCTGAGCCCACCTGGGTGCCCTCCTTCCTAAGCCGCATCCAGGAAACTGTCCCTAGGCAGAACCCCAAGGCCATCATAGTGCTCATCTCATTTGTTTCCTCTTTCTAAAGTGCATGGCTTCCTGATGTCCAGTGTCTGAAAACTGTCGCTTCTGTTTTTCAGACTTTTCAAGCAGGAGGGTATCTGGTTATTGCTACTTCGAAGTTATTAGAAGTTGAAGTCTTCGCATTTGACTTGTGACCTCACTTTGATCACTTATTGAATTCTAATATATAAAATAGGATCTATTTCTGATCTATTGACTGATTTCCAAACACCAGTACCATACTATTTTAATTCCTGAGACTCTGTCATAATACATTATATATCTTAAAGTATTAGTGATACCCCCCTATTACTTTTTTCTTTCAAAAGTATTTGTTTATTTTTTGAGATGAACCTCATAATCATTGTGTAAAGTTCTCCCTAACCCAAAACCTAACTCTCTGACAAATTTTTGGTAACATTTTTATTATAATTCTATAAAACTTCTATTCAGAAAAATTGGCAGCTTTACAATATCAATATTTCTATCTTAAAACATAACATAGTTTTCTATCTGTCAAATCTCCAGGTCACACAATTCAAATTGCTTCCTTGGGTTTAATTTCCTTGTATATTTCCTAATTAATAGTTTATTTAGATTAATAGGCGAATAAAGTATAATTGATTTTGAGTCCATTCACTACAGAACCCTTTAATAAAATCAAATGGTTTTTCAGGTTTTTTTGTGGGTGGGGGTTCTAGGTATGCTATCATTATCTGTAAATAATATATTTTATATTTCTCCTTGTATATAATTGTATTGCTTTTTTCTTAAATTAACCTGACTTTCTAAATTAATAATATATAGTATCAGAGATAATGGGGATCCTTCTTTAGGTTCTACTTAAAATAGAAATTCTAACTATTTAATAAAAAAATAACAAACAAATATTGAAGCAGAACATTTCAGAATTAGGGCTATTTACTTAATTGAAATTAAGAATAAGCGACTCACTTGGTAATTTTTTAGGAAGTGCGCCATTTATATTTTCCTTACTCTTTGACATCTGTAACCTTTTCAGCGCTTGCCGGACTTGCCAATGTTTTGGAGACAATTTCAGAAGAAAAAATCCATATTTCATGTACTCTTTAAGGAGGAATTCTGTTTTTGATATTTCACTACTCAAAGAAAACAAACATGTGATTATATACATCTGTGTGAAAGCATGTTCTTTTTTTTAAAAGTTTTTACAAAATTCATCCTCTTGATAATAATTTGAATGATAATTTACTTACCAAAAATTGTAAATAAGACCATAAAAATGTAGACATCAATTATATATGAGATGAGAAGAAAGAAACTGTAAGAATGCTATTTGAATAAAACAAATCTCAAGATATGCACAGAGAGGGCAGACTGATGATAGTTTGACCCTACTTATTTTATTTCTGAGGGAACTATTATATTAAATTTTAGACATAGGGAGAAATTAGAATGTAGCAAAAGATGCTACTTATGTGAGGAAAAGAAAGGAAATACACTCAACAAGCAACTACTATGTACCAGGCAATATGCAGGACACACTACAGATATAATTTTATCTTCGGTACAGTACTTTAAAATAGGTAATATCATCCCTATCTTCTGGAAGAAGAAATGAATGACTTGCAAAGTCATCTGTCCGGTAAATGCCAGCACTCAAACCTGGGTCTGTCTGACTCAGATGCCCAAGCTCTCGCCAACAGCACCCAATGACCTGGATTGAAAGTCTTTTCCCAAGTGGATTCAGAAGCAATGCTGAAAGTAACTATGAAGGCCCTCTTGAAAGTGAGTTTCGCCCTTACTCTTCAGAGCCTTCCTTATTCATACCCTTGTCAATACCCTTATTAATATTACTCCTATGTCAGTGTCTTCAGCTTTGGTACTTCCTTTGATCAGAACCTTCCTGAAGCCTGTGTGTGCGAGTGATATCCAAGAGTCAAACCTGGATGTTTTTCTCTATGGTCGAGTGTATCTTATTTGATCTCATTTTAAATATCTAAAGAAGTTCATGTATCACCCACCAGTCACAAGATATTGGGAGTCCCTCATCCTACCACTATTTTTTTTAGATCGAAAGCCCCCCAGATGTGCACCTAAGAACAGGGTTAAAATGACTAGAATTGCATGGCTTCCGAGCAAAAGCTTCAGAACCAGCTCCCTTCTTTGTAAACAGATTTCCAGCCCTGCTTGCGTAGAAGATCTCTCTGGGCCATCTCAAGCCCATAAAGAGAGAAAAGGGAAGTAAGTGGCAGGCACCTGCATCCCTTGCTCTGTTACCAGCTCGTTTTCCTTTATATTTTGCTCCTTGCTAAGATGATGATGACACATGTAAACAATCAGCAAGTCCTCCTCCGTAAGGCTGGTCGGAGGGTTTAACTGGGTGGTCACTGTCACAAATACTATGCAAACATAGAGGCTGCTACTCTATAAATAGATAGAATAGAATCATCTAATTACATTATGGAGTGAAGGAGGGAAGGGAAAGGAGCACCTTAAACTAGGCTCCCAACAAAGAAGAGGCTGCTGTAACCAGAATGTTCTTGAAACATACATTTTGTTAGTAACAATGGGTTTCAAAGAAACTACCATCCCGTTCATTCCCTGCGAGTTGTCCTCTCCCGCCACCATCTCCCAGAGTTTAGAGTGTAACTCTAGAACTTGGTTTTATTTATTTGTTTGTTTGTTTGTTTGCTTATTTTTCAAGATTTTATTTTTTTTTATTTGATGGTAACAACAAAGACTACAGTTTAGGATTTGGTTTTAGAGGAGGGCTAACCATCAAATCCTCAAAAAGAAAAAAAGCAAGTTTTAGCATAACTTGATCCCAAGACTACAATGTCTTCTGGAACATAAAATTATTGTCCAAGGAAATACTACCAGTTATAACTGTAAGATGATTGTGAAACGAATCCCCATCGCGGTGATGTTAAAATGTAGTGGTGGGGGGTGGGGCGAGAGGGAACGTGCCTTAGAATGAAAGAAAAAAGACACTTTTTTGAAAAAAGAGATCGTGTCCCGGCTTCACCTTTTCACTGCCTGTACCTCCATACTCGCTTTCTTCAGCTCTGCAGTCATCTGGAGTTTGTTTATAGTTTCTTGGGCGGCACTGAAAGGTAACATAGATTAGTTAGTTTGTTTTGTGTTGTGGTCTAAGAAACTGAAAAGAAGAAAGGAGGAGGTAAAAAGCGATGTCGCCAGAGTGAAAAACAAACGAACATTTTCAGGGCGTCGACAGATCTCTGGTCATTTTCTCGAAGGAACTCTTCAAAGGCCATTGCATCTTCTTGGAGCTTTGTCTCTGCTTTTAGAAGCTGCCGTTCCCTCATTGCTATGTGATTATCAAATTTCGTAATTGTATTTCTTTTAGTTGAGAGAGAATACTAGGAATATTGAAAACAGAAGTGAGTCGAGAACATTATTCCACATTTCTAGTACATTTCAACAGTCTCATAACAAAAGGGGAAAATAATCTACCCTGTAAGTGATCATTCATATTAGAAAAAAGTGGTTTGCTCAGATCTTGGGATTATGGACTTTATTTCATGAAGGAATTTTATTTTGGGGATAATCAGAAGGTAGACTAATTCTCCTCTTTCACTTTCATGAAGAGGCTCAACATTGTTCGGTCAAGTGTATCTCACTTGATCTAATTTTAAATATCTAAAGAAGTTCATGACTGTGCCCCGCAAATCAAAAATAGCTACATATTGTTTCAATGAGCAGGTCCACCTGGTATCACCCACAGTGTCCCACCAATATTTTCTGAGCATTGGAAAACTGAGCTGTCTGCAGCCACAAAGATTCCGCTCATAGGTAGTACCAAGGGAGAATCAGGTGCCAATGCTATATGTCAGTGATGCATGCCTCCCAGCTGGCCCAAGGGTGGTGGTGTTTAGCTTTAAAGAGCCCCATTTAGATCCCCAAATCATACTCTGACATCAAGCTTCTATTTTCTTAGTACAGAATATAAGAATCCACTTGGATTTTTAATGTTATGTGTGGAAAATAAACTATAAATAAACAAAGCCACATATATTAGCATATAACTGAACTAAAATATGTACATGAAATATTTTTAAAATATATAAATGAGACAACCAAAACCATAATACTCCAAATTTATAACAAAAATATATTTCATGTATTACTTTATTCACCAAGTATTTATTGAGTGCCAGGACTATTTTAAGTGGTGTTCATACAGCAATGAACAAAATAAATAAAATTGCTTTTATGGGGTATACAGTCTAGAGAGAGGAGTCTAGGAGGGAAAAAGGAGTCCAGCGGGCAAGGGCAGGGGTTATTGTCATGAATAGCCAAGGAAATCCTCTTTAATATGGTGAAAATTAAACAGACTGAAAGGAAGAGAGAGCAAATCATGAGGATATCCAAGAGGGGAATGTTCCTGCCAGAAGGAACTGCTTCCTGTGCAAAGGCCCTGAGACAACAGCACGGTTGGTGTGTCGCAGGGACAGCAAAGTGTGGCTAGAGCAGGTGGAGCAAAGGGGTGAGCAGTAGGAATGAGGTCAGAGAGCAAGAGAGCTAGGTACCAGATCAATCACTAATGGTCTTCAGCAGAGGAGGGGCACGTGTGAGAAGAGACTCCTACTGCTGTGTGGAGAACAGACTGACTAAAGGGAGCAACAGAGGAAGCAGGAGAAGTGTTTAAAAGTTATAACAATAAACTTATGCAAGAGATACTGGTGATGTGGGCTACAATGACAGAAGTGACAGTCATTAAAAGTAGTGTGATTATGGATATATTGGGAAGAAATATATTTGAAAGTCTATTTGGCCATGGGTTGTAAGAAGGTGGAGTTGAAGATAACTTCAATATTTTTGGATTAAGCAATTGGAAAAATGAAATCATTATTTACTGAGATAGGGAGCACTGCATGAGGTGCAGATTTTCAGGGGTAGGGGAGAATATAGCAGAGGCAAATTTTTAGAAATGTGAATTCAGAGATGGATGTTGAGCATCTAAGTGGGGATATTAAGAACTACAGTTGCACTTGTGAGTCTGGAGTTCGGGAAAGAGGGTCAGGCTAGAGAATTAAATTTGGAAGTCGTTGATATGGAAGTGGAATTTAAAGCCATAGGCCTGGAGGAGAGTAGAGCACAGGGTAAGGAGTGAGCCCTGGGGAAGAAGAAGAGGAATAAGAAAACTATAAAGGAGTGAGCAGCCAGTTATGTGGAAGAACAAAGAGATAGTGGATCCTGGAAACCAGATGAAGAAAGGGTTTCAAGAAAGAGGAAGTTATCAAATGGGCCATCTGCTGCTGAAAGGTAAGTAATAGGAAGAGTATGAAATGACAATTCAAATTTCACAATAGGAAGTTTTCAGTAACCTCATCCAAAGTAGTTCTGGTAGAATGATGAGGCCTGAAGCCCGACTGAAGTGGATTTAGGAGAGGATAAGAAGGGCAATAGATCTGAGCACATAATGGAAAAATAAAATGTCAAGGTGAAAATTTGGCAATGCTATGCAAGAAGTCTTCTGTTTGGCTAATGAGAGAAAAATTATTTTTACTACCTCGAGCAGAAACCTGTCTCTTTGGTCATCAATAAATTCATGGACAGTCTTTTTTGTGTCTGAACCTTTAAAGAAAATTGAAATTGACTTAGATTTTGTTCATTACCCCTCAAAAATGTAAAAAGAAAAGCTATATAATTGAAGTATTGCATACAGTATATATCTGGACTTAAAAACCAATTTAATAAGAGTAACTACCATTTATTTTGTGTCCATAATATTTCAAGAACTTTATTAAACAATTTAAATACATCATTTTATTTAATCCTAACAATAAACCCAGTAAGGTACTTATTACTACCTTTTTGTCCAATCTAGACATAAAACTGAAGTCATTAGGCAACGTATATTTGGGGATCACTAACCAAATTTATGGCAGGAAAGAAAAAGACAACTAGCTTACCATCTGGCAATAGAAAATACTAAAAATATTTTCAAGATTTCTTTGTTCTGGAAAAATTATATGTAGGCTACATTTCAATAATGCTCGCTTCATGAAAAAACAACAGAATGTAATAGCAAATAAAATATTTTATTAAAAATGTAATTAGTAGTAAAAATAAATTAATATTTTCCAAATAACCAGTGTAACTCTATGGCACTTTCTTGATACCCATTATATCACTATCATCCCAAACAAAATTCCTTAGCATCACCTAACACCAAGGCTGGGTTCAAATTTCCCCAGCTGTTATAAAAAAGAACTTTTTAGAATTAAAAAAAAATTAAATCTAAACAAAGATCATTTTGGTTGGTATGACTCCTAAATTCTATTTTTTAAAAATCTTTAATAGCTACTCACCTCTTTCACACATATTATCCCTTTTCCATGCCTTTTATATGTTTAACAAACCAGATCAATTTCTCTGTAGAATTTCCCACATAATGAATCTGGGAGATGGCATCCTCATGATGTCATTTAACATGGCCTTTAATCTCCCATGTTGATTGATTAGATTCAGGTTTAATTTATATAAACATTTTTATTTTAAAAAATTTTAATGGAAAAAAGAAAGTGCTTACTGTAGCTTTCATTTGGCCACTTATGATGGGTCAGATGAATTGAAAATTAATTTTAATATCCAAAAAAATCCTATACTGTCAATTTACTAAATATGATAGCCAGTCTAAGTATTTCAGGCTATTTTAACATGGTACTGCCTGGCGGCATTGATGCAATTTTATTTTTCAACTCTAAGTAGACTTTGTATAGTGTGTTTCCCATTTTGGCTCTTTCAACTATCAGGCAGCTCTTCTGACCGAGATGATGTGTGATAAAGCTGTACATCCCTCCAAAGCACTGGTGTTCCTCAATGCCAGAGCGCCTACCCCATACTCCCTGGAGGCGTGGTCCAGAGGTATTGCCCTTTGAGAGCAAAACCAAAGTCAAGCTGCTGGCTGCATGGAGGTGCAAAAGGCACCTCTGTCATGTAACCTAACTGATCCATCTGTCTGTGACAGTTGCCTGTGTAATTTATTTGATGGTGATCTGGTAGTTCACCACTACTGTCTGCCTACACAAAATAAAATACCCTATACTCCCAAAGTGGGGATCACTTGCTCATTTGACTATTATGTAGGCTTGTCCTTAATCAGAATTCAAGTGGGAAATGCAAGGTTGGGGAATGAAGTTTTCACCCAAATCAGCTCTTGGTTGGAAAGAGTCTGAAGGGGAGTTCTTTATTTCAAATGAAAATCTCCAAATAACTCTGCAATCAGCAGGAATTAACAACCTGATTTCCATTGCTGACAGAGCCCAGGTTGTCTTGGATAATACCAAACAAATTTACTATTTCCTTTTTAAGGGTCTACCCTATGTCATTTACTCTTAAGAGATCAGTAACCCCCTGTTTACTAGCAGTGGTGACACATATGGCCATCTGCAAAGCCATACCATACCTCCTTACCTATCTCATAAGCGTTAGAGTGCAAGGATTTTTGAAGTTAGTCATTTTCATTCATAGGCACTTTCTTGATCTGATAAGTAGGAAATGCCCATGACATTTTGATGACCAGACTGCTCTCTTTCACAGAGCAATAATTAATGGCTTATAGTATTTTAGCATGTCGCCTTGATAGGTTATGCTTTTGCAACCACAGGCAAACTTATTTAATTCTCTGAGCTTCCTGACTGGATATATGAGTTGTATGGCCCTGACAATTGAGAATTCTCTTTACAATTTTCTATATTTATACATCTCAAACTGGGCTATTACCTTTAATACTGTGTCATTTTGGCAGTGACTTTCTTCCTTGGAGCCATGAAAATGAGTAACGGTCTGTTTCTTGGAAAAATATGTTTTATTATTTAAAATAGATTTTCTCTCAACTCACAACCCCTATTTACAAAGACTCCCCAACCGTATTATGAAACAGCATATTTTGTGTTTCTTACTTCCAGAAAAGCCACAAAATCTGATATTAATAGTAAATATTCAAATCAATGTTCTTAAACAAACAGTTATTTAGATTTACCTTCTGTTAATCTGAGAACAAGAGTGGGATCTAGCCCAAAATTTTCAAAGGAGCCACCAGCTGTGTCAGAATAGAATACTATCTTGCTTAGGTGTGAACGGCTCTTCATTCGGGATGAAAAAGTAGACTTTTGGTGAACCTTCAAGTTGCGGTTCAAAAATTTTTCCTGCCCAAGTGGAAAAGTTGAAAAAAAATTTTCTAATACATTAATGTTGTCTTAAAATAGTGATCATATATAGAAAATATCATTTACGACAAGTCCTTTTGTCATATACATTAAACAAGCAACCTAACATTCTTATCTTTGAAAAATTGTGTTTAGTTTTCAATTACTTCTCATATGAAGCTGAATACAACTGTAAAAACATTCCATCTTTACTAAACATGTACATGACAAATATGAGACTGGAAAATATTGCTCTGGCTTTATTGTCGCAATCCTGTCTTGCCCCAAATGCAGCAAACTTGGAAATTCCACTGATTTGAAAGGAATGATTCTGCGGAATTGAAAATCTGAAAGAAATGGACCTCCCCAGTAGACATAAAAAAAAAAAAAAAGAATAGGCCTTCTGATTTGTGAATCTTTTCTCAGTTTAATTTTGGATATTTTTAATCAAACCATAAAACACATGTGTAAAGCCATCACCCTACAGCTGAATCAGTTCTTGAGGATTTCTGGATATTTTCCTGATTCTTTAAAAAAAAAATATTGTAATCAACTGTTACTTCTAGGAACAAGGAAAGCAAACTTCATGAAATTGGAACAATACCATGTAAATAGTAACAGAATGCAAATTAAGTAACAGTTGGAAAATTAGCCTTATTGCTGATTTAGCTTCATACTCAATAATCTAAAATGATACCCCTGCTTCACTTTTATTTCTTCTTTCTATTTCTCCAACTGTCCTCCTAACACACACATATACAGTCTCTTATGTGTATCTGCCTAGCAAATTTTGATTTATTAATTCTGCTCCAATTATTACCTCAGTGGAGTCTGCGCGCACATGCGTGCACACACACACACACACACACACAAACTACTACCCTCTTCTCTCTCTCTTCTAACCAACAACCACTTTTTCTAGATTTCCTTTTTATGCCTCTATTACTATATTGCACCAACTCTAAGATGCTATTTATTGTAAGATGCACTATTATTTGATGCATTGCCATTTATATAAGCTGGATCTCAATTTCAGAAATGAGAAAATATGGAAAAAGGTGGGTGTTAGAATCAATGAGGTAAGGGTACACCGTACATATCACAGTGGATCATAGTGGCGTGTCTGTCTTCCCCCAGTAGGGGGTGATCATTAGGTCCCTGCCACAGGCCTGCCGCGGTTCTGTCGTGGGTGTTTACACCGTCCCTAGCACAGTGTGTAGCACATACATTGACATCTGACTCCATGTCTTAACTCAACAAAGTTCATAAAAGTGAAGGATAAGAAGATGATTCTAACATTAATTGGGATTGGGATTTTAATAAAGCCTTACCTTTTTCTTTGCTGCCATTTCATTTTCTTTATAAAGAAAGAGATCTTTAAAAAAGATCTTATATGGCCTCTCCTTTTTGATTGAGTCATCTTTTACTTTATCTGTTAAGAAAAAAAAAGAAGAAAAAACTATCATTCCTCCTCTTTTGACCAGATGGCAAGGCTCCCACCAGCCAGGGTAGAGTAACTGGGATGTGTCAGTCTTTGAGGAGGAGGATGTAATCAGTCCTGCCTCCTAAACTGGGGTGGGGATGTGGGACCTAGATCTAGAGGACAAGAGCCACAGGGTCATCTGTCTGCTTCCCATGGCACTGAGCGCAGTGCTTAGTGATTCACGGAGAATGAGTCTGTCTTTGGTGTAAAAATAGATGAGGGGGCCTATCACGGCATAGTGGGATCATAATTTGAGATATTAATGTGTTGATTCTTTCCATCACCACAAATACACCCACTGTTATCCTGACACCACCATTTCTGCCGCAATAGCCACAGCCAAAATCCTTAGGGAGATCCTCAGTCTAGACTAGATGGTCTTAAAATAAAATCTAAGATGATAAGAAGTCTGGCAAGGATGTGGAAGAATTGGACCCTCATACACTGCTGGTGGGAACGCAAAATGATGGAGCCACTTTGGAAAACAGTCTGGCAGTTCCTCAAAAAATTGAACATAGAGCCATTCCACTCCTAGGTATATACCCAAGAGAAATAAAAACATTTGTCTACACAAAAACTTGTACATGAATGTCTATAGCACTAGCTTAGCTTAGATGCCTCATGATCTTGAGAAAGTAATATAAACACTTTAATAGAAAGAGATCATTCAGTACATATGCTACTGTTCCGATTCTTGTTTTTTCAGTTAACAATATACTTAGGAGTTCTTTTGACATCAGCTTTTATTTATTTACCTCACCAAAAAAATATCTATCTCATATCCTGTTCCTTGGATGTGTCATACTTTATATAACCATTCCTGTATCAGTAGACATTATGGTCTTTCCCTGTTATAAACCATGCTGCAGTGAATATTCCTTAATCACTTGTGCAAACATATCTACAGAAAAAATCATCAGTGTGGCCTATGCTGGGCAAAATGATTTCTGGTGATTGATGTGACCAAAGCTATCTTACGAAGCAAGTTACTCTCAGTGACTGACAGTTCACCATGGGAGGGGCGGGCTTGCATCACCTGAAAGGAATGTTCTTACATAGATAATAAGTAGGCATATTAAATTGTTTAATGCTTTGGAATATACAGCTCTTAACAAGCACACAAGCCATCTGTGTTCCTGGAGGCTATACATATCAAGCCCTATCTCTTTTGGGGTGTGAAGTTCCACCTTTTTGCTGAAGCCCAAGACTCTCTTTTGTTTGTCTATAAGTTTCCTTAATAAACTCTGTTTAATTCTGGAGTTGTCAGCCTTTTCTTTGATTCCTTGGCCTGTCTTCTTTTGGTGGTTGGTTCCAGTATATGTTGGGTCATGAAGGAAACAGAGAGGGTAGATTTCGATGGTTATTCACGTCCTTTATTATGACCATTGAGTTAATTGTTTTATGTCATGAAAGACTCTACTAGTCTAGCTAAATATGACAAAATAATGCCCCTCTAATTTGAAGATTTTTCTTTTGAGAATTAAAAGTGGAAGAGCACCTTCTCAGCAGGTAGATTATAAACTCTTTACATGGGGAGACCATGTGTGTAGCATTCCCCTTTTCTTACTCTTCCAATCTGCTATGGAGACTAACCATGCTCATCACAAAGCAAAGAGCTCATTGATTTATTTCTTTTTTACCTTCAGAATTCAGTGACATCGGCAAAAAATGTGATGACATTTTGTCTCCTGACCCTGTCCAAAAAATAGAAAATACATTAATTTTTTTTCTATAAATATTGTGTAAGGCCACTATATTTAACTAACAGTGACTCCCAAAGAGGCTTTTCTGCTTTAAAAAGCACTGTGCACACAAAGTCTTTGATCCAGCAATTCCACTTCTTGGAACTCATCCCAAGAAAATAATCAGAACAGTGAGCAAAAAAATATGTACAAAGTTTGTTGTAGTGTTACTTAATAGAGAGCTCACTAAATAACTATGATATACCCCAAAATGGATTGCCAAGTGGCCCGTTAAAACATTTCCTTTCATTTTTATCAAGGTTGAGATTAGGATTAGGTGAGTGAGGCACTCATGTTAGCTGCAAAATTTAAGAAAGTGCCCCCCAAAACTCAGTTAATCAACATAAGCAACATGTTAATGCAATTATAAAAATTCAAAATTACTGCAGGAAAAAATTAAACTAAATATCAAAATTTTAAATATAGATAGGATTTGACTTTGCATTTACGTGACCCTGAGAGTGTGTCACTTGCCACACCCTTGTCCCAGCTCACAGATCTTGTCTTTGTTTAAAATTTTGATGTTTTGTTCATCATGAATTTTCTGTATTAATTATATTTTTAAACAGTGAATTATAATTTTATTTTGATTACTGAGTTTTTGCTTCCCTCTCAAATTATGCATGCAAGGCTAGTGCCTCACTTGCCTCACCCCAACCCTTGTCTTAAATTTTTATACCTTTTTTGTATCACTCAAATTTCTCAATGAGCTTGTATAATTTTTACAATAAAAATAATAACGGTATTTTCATTTGTGGAGAAAAAGATGTTCAGAAGTTTATATAAAAAGGTGTGCCAACCACAGGAACAATGGTACAAAACATCCTATTTGAGGCTGCCCACTTAAATTTATGCCTCAGAACCTAAAAGAGCCATGTGTCCCAGAAGCACTGTAGCAGGCGATTAAGAACACAGAGGTTGGTTGGAATGGACAAGCCTGTTGGTGTGTCATTTACAGATGTGTGAACAAGTTCATTTAACATTTAAAAAATATTTTTAAAGTACATACTCTGTGCCAAGCAGGCACTGTTCTAACTGCTGGAGACAGGGCAATAAAAAATAAGACATACACACAAAAAGGACAAAAAATTATTGTCTTTATGGAGCCTACATTTTAATTGCTTAGCATCTCTGAGCCTCAGGTTCCTATTTCATAAAATGGGAATAATAGTCCTACTTCTCAAGGTTTTCATGAGGATTTAAGGAGGTAATGTGTGTAAACAGCCAAGCAAGGTCCCTAGCATACAGATGGAACTCAGTAAGTGGGAGCTATTATATGCTAATATTTACTAATTAGTATGTGATTTTACTTCTAGTGATTATAAAGATGAAAAAGAGAAAAAAATTGTTAAAACCTATAAAAGATAAAAACATTAATGAAAACCTATAACATTAATATTACACTTTTTCAGATTTCTGGAGATTTTTTCACAAGCATTAGGTTTGTTCTGACATGAAAGAGAGAAGGATTGGTGAAAAATTGATGACAATCTGTTGGGTTGATATGTAAATATTCATAGAAGATTTTCTTAGATTTCCACTTTGCCCTTATCCCCACCCCTAAAATTCTGCCCACTTCTTTCTACTTTTGCTCCTTCAGTCCTTCTGTCCCTCTGAATTCACTCCCTACCCCATCTCCACTCCCATTCTCTTTATCCTAAAGTCTATCCACAATAAACGTCTTTATCCATGGCTTCTGGCACTTTTTCATTCATAAAAAAGTTCCCATTCCTCTATGTTAACTGCTAATAGCAGATATCTGTTCTTATCTATCTCTCCAGTAATTCACAGAACATTGTGAATGAATAGTCTCTAGAAGTTGTTATACTTCTGTACTTACATGTATATTAACCCCCCTATCGATTAGTGAAGGGCTGGAGAACATAGAGAAGACAAGAACCAGCTATTCTTTGAAAGGGATTATAATGTTCTCTGAACTAAACTAATATGATGTGCCAACCAGAACAAAAATAAGTCAAAGCTGGTGAATGTCTTTGTATAAAAAATTAAAAAAGCATGATGGCTAAACAAAGGCTCTGTACCAAAAGAGAAGGAAAATGTTGCTGGAATCCATAGCAAGTGCCTTGCAAATTCACATCTAAACTATGTGTTCAAATCCATCTTCCAATAAGCGAAAAAATAAAGAGCTCATAAAAATCAGAGGTTTAAAATGATGCAAGCCATCATTTTTAGACATGGCATAGACTAGCAATAAAGAGCATGGACTCTCATTATGCTCCTTAATCCTCATACTTCAATTTCTCCATCTTTCAAAAGAGCAGATAGGAGTAGCACTTACTTTGTGGGATTGTTAGATAGATGAGTTAACATATGGCCCACCTATGGACAGCCTCAGGTACATAGTAAGTGCCATCCAAGTATAACCATGGAGAATGCATTCTAATGAGGATAGGTACCTGTTGTGTTTGAGGAACAGCAAGTATACTAGTGGCACTTAAGCACAGGGAACCGAGAGGAGAATGTCAGATGAGGTCAGAGATAACAAGGGCCCTGTAGGACATTTGCTCAATGGAATGGGAATCACGAAATTAATCATTCTGACTGCTGAGCTGAGGAGAGACTATCAAAAGAGATGAGGGTCAAATAGGGATACTTGTTGGAAGACTGCAGCTTTTGGGAGGCAAGAAATAATGAGATCTCGATATAGTCATAGAAATGGTGAGAGATAGAAGATTCTATATAATTTGGAAAGTAGACTTACAGAACTGACTGATGGTTTGGATGTGGGGTATGAGACAAAGAGCTCAGGAAAGAAAGGATGGAGCAGCCATCAACAGAGACAGAGAAGGCTTATGGAGGAAGGGGTGCTTGGGAAGATCAAAGCTTCAGTTTGGAACATGTTGAATTTGAGATATCTATTAGACATCTAGGGAACATGGACATAAAATATACTCTTCTTCCAAGTGAACGTCATGCTGGTTGATTTATTTAAGTCTTGCATTTCTCTAACATTATGCAATTATATGTGGCTACTGAGTCAGGTCCTTTGATCGGTATCATCACAGGGGCAGCACGAAGGCACTGTGGAAGGATCCTGGGGGCAGGCAGGTTTGAATCCTGACTCTGACTTTTATCAGCTCTTTCTTTTAGGGTTGTCCAATTAAACTCAGTGCACCTTAGATTCTTCTACCAAGTATGGAGAAGAATAATAACATTTCTTACAGGCTTGTTGCAATTTTCAAACACAGATAATATATGCCAAGTGCCTACCCACAGTAGGCTGACAGGGAGATGATTACTTGTACTTTCTTCAAAGTAGACATCCACATCTGTCCTCTTTCTAGTCCACTGTCTTTGAATAACTACCAGCATTTGAAAAGAATAAGAAAGATAACTGACAACTAGCTTTCATGAGACCCTGAATTAAAGTTCTTGAAACTGAGTAATTTAGAGGAATCTACCAGCAATATCAGTGCAAATTTGGAAAACCTGACCCACCTTAATGCAGGTTCTTAACATTCCAAGCTTTGTGGAAGTGGGGAAAGAAGAACAGGGTTTTATAATGCCCCAAACTAAAGTCCTAGACCAACTCTAAATAAAATTAACAATTACAATATCTACTAGATATTATTTGGGCAGTTTGTGTTTGATTTTCTCAACAACTTTATAAACTCAATAAAAATGAATTTATTTCCAGAGTTTCTCAATACCAGAGAAAGAGCTTTGTTTTTCTCCCACATGCAAATAAGGATTTAGACTGATTGTCTCAGACCCAATGCCTTTCAATTTTTTCCCACCTCCTTCCCACCCACTTGGACAAATAGTAGGAGAAAGGGCTGTGAACTGTGTCCTTGGATGGTGTGTAGAGACCAGAGTAGCAATTTTTTGTTTACCCCGAAGCCAGGAACCGCTATGTCCCTGGCCTGCCAGTGACTGCCTTTTTTGATTAGGTCAGAAGCAGAGCACAGAGATGAGGAAATTACCTTTAGTCTGACCTTTAAGGCCCCACTGGCGTCAAGCTAGCTGTTTTGTGTGGACTTTTCTGTTGACATTTCTGACTGACCCTTTTGTAAACTGGAAAAAATAACTGGAGGTCAAGTTGAAGGAAGAGTAGGGGAAAAGGAGTCAACCAATGTAAGTCATGATGTGAAGAATAAGTGCTATAGGGATGTTGGTTATTACTAAGGAAAAATGTATTATCCTCATCCCTCCATAATTATTTAACAGTGACCAAGGAGAACAGAAGTCCACTCTCATCCTTCTTGCTTCTACAAACCTCTTGTTTGCAAGGGCTTTACAGATGATGTTTATCTGTACTGTCATCAAATGCACTCAGTTCACCCACCAGTATAAATCCCCATTTCAAAAAAAAAAAAGGACAATTACTTTTAGACTTCTTGAGAACTTGTAAGCTTTAAGGACATGGTACATTCTGTAAGGTCAGAAGGGGACCTAGTACTACTTGCTGAAATCTAACCTTTAACTTAATTAACGAACAAGTTAAAAAGCAGGAATAAACCAATAGTCCTAATAATAATAATAATAGCTATGACTTATTTAGAACTAAGCACTGAGCTAAGTGATCTACATTTCATCTTATTTAAAGCTCAAATAAGTCCACAAGGTAGAAATAATTATCCCAACAACAGGGATGAGAAAACTGAGGCTCAGGGAAATTAATGTCCCAAGTCTAATAGCTCTTAAGTAATAGAAATGGGATTAAAACAAGTTTATTGAACCTCAAAGCCTTCTATTTTTCTATAATTTCACACTATCCTGACTGATCTCTCTCTTTTATGGCCACAATGTGAAGCCAAAGTATATTCTTATTTATCGTGTTTATCTACAGGAGTTTTTGCTGTCTATTGTTTTTAAATGGCTTTTAAATGGCACTAAATTGACTTACTTTTATATTTTACCGTTTTACAGGCCTTGGCCTGCTTTTACGGTATGTTATTCGTAGCCATAAAGTGTCTTCCTTTTGTCTGTAGTCTGTGTTGGGCAGGGAAAGTGCCCTTCCTGTCTCTCTGTGTTCCACAGGACCAACACAAAGCTTCTGCTAAAAGTATATAAACAAAATTAAAGTAATTAAGAAACTCCAAACAAAACCCGGGGCCTGCCAGTGTTTTCACAGCAAATGATAGGCGGGAGGAGATGTAGGTGAGAATTACAGACTATCTTCTTTATTAAACAAACTTGATTCTGTCTCCAACCTTGGATGCAAATTGAGGGGAGGCCTCATCCGCTAGAGTTAAGGGCGTTGGGGACCCGGAACTGAAACCAGTTTTACCTCGAATTTGGATCCAGGAGAGGTTTCATCCAATCCTTTAGGAAAGCCGTTAGGGGAAGATGGGCGGAGGCGCCAATCGATTCTCTAGTCTCGGCTCTATCCTCCCCCGCCACGGTCGCCCGTCATCTCGGGGATCGTCTGGTAGAGCATCTCAGGACGGAGCTGGCCAACCGAAAAGTGCCGGGCACCCGCCAACCAGCGTGGAGGCCGCGCGGACCCAGGAGCGGCTCCGCCACCGCGTCCCCCTCCTCTCCACCTCCAGGTTCCTTCTGCAGGCGGCCCTCCGCGTCCAGACTGCAGCCCAGCCCCCAGGACAGAGGTTTTCCTCACGCTGTCCGCTCCCGGGGCTCTTTCCTGGATTCCCGCACTCTGCTCCCTCCAGGTGCCCTCGCCCCAAGTGACCCCCTTCCGCAGCCCGCCTTTATCTGTCCCGGTGGCCGAGCCTCAGTTTCCTTCTCTGCAAAGTAAGGAAAACAATCTCTACCACATTTACCCAACGTGTGACAAGGAGACCAAAAAAGAGGGGATTCATTATAACATTGATTACTAATCGACATTCTCGTCGTTGGTACTGTTATTGTCATTGTGGTGGTCGCGGGGCGCGCGCATTCCTCCAGGTTCGGCGGGTAGCGGCTGTGGCTGTGGCGCCGGCCCCTGCTCCACCCTCCCCGCCCCGGGACGGCGCCCCCTGTGGGCCTGCACGCTCCTCCGCAGTCCCGCCCGCGGCCCCAGCCGGGTGACCATCTGGTGACTCGCGGCGCGCGACCACCGCCTCCTGCTGGAGAACGCGCGGCGAGCGCTTCCCGGCGGTGCTGGGGGGCGCCAGCCTCGTGGTGCGCACGTAAGTGGCCGCGCGCGCGCTGTGGAGCTGCGGGGGACCAGTCAGCCAAGCCCCTGCTCGGCGCTCTTTCTCTAACTTGTGCGCTGTGAAGGGAAATCGAGTAAAAATTTTCTCGCACCCAGGGAGACATTGGCAGGCCTGCCTTTGAGGCTCCTAATGCGAACGTGTTTGACGGCTTTGGATTGTCATTCAGTGGAAAAACGAACTCAAGGTGCACATGCCACCAGGACGCATCACGACCCCGCTTCTGCTGATAAAATATCGTTGTCCAACAATCAAAAGGGGTGGGGGATCTCTCCAATGCTTCTTGAAGTGCCAGGGGACCATCTATTTCAGATGGCCTGAGATCTTTTTTATAAATAGATTTCTGCCCCTACCCACCCCAACACAGGCCCCTATCTTCAGATCTGTTGACAAATCATCTCCGTAGGTGGCGTTATGATACCTGATTTTTTACAAAGTACCTCTCTGACTCACTAAAGCTTGAGAGCCACAGAAAACGTTTAGATGGTTTGGGAGGATAGGAAATTAAGATTCGGCTACCAGAAAAAAGGGGACATTTTCGATTGTTTTCATTTAAACTTCTGAGATCCTTGCTAAACGTGAATAAAACAACAGCCAAATCATGGGAGGGTGGGCTTGGAGTGGGAGTGGGTATTGGATGAGGATTTGAATTGGAGAGCCGCATGGCACCACGATTGCACAAGATTAATCAGCCTTACTCCTTATCTGAGGCTGTTTAGGGTTCTGTAAACAGCCAGTGGCCCAACTTTTAAAGACTGTGTGTACATGTGTGTCTTTGTGCGTGCGTTTAAAACAAAACAAAAGGTTTAAAACATTCCCAGAGTTATTGTCAACATTTTATTAAATCAGTTAACGGAATTGAACAGAGGTAGGATTCCAGGACTAGTCAATGGCCATACTCTGTGGAGTCCTGAAGAGCCTGGCCCTTACTGTCATTCAAGATGGCTGCTCCATACTTCCTTATGGTGTCTACATTCCAGCCAGTAGGGAACAGGAACACAATACTATTGGCTTGAACATAGGCACATGGCCACATCTGTTAAAAAGTCACTGCGGAAATGTAGTTTATTCTGAGCGGTCATGTGTCCAGCAAAAAATTTGGGAATCTAGCACTGTGGGAAATGGGAACAATGATCTCAGGGAACAACTAGCATTCTCTGCTACACATGATTGGACTTTTTGCCCTGCAAGTGGCTAGAGTCACTTTTCCAAAGACAACTTCCAGAAGAAAATACAATTGTTGATTGACACCAAAAGACATCAATGGCATTTTAAATCATTAGTCAGATATCTCACAGTATTACCCCCAAACTTTAGTAACTATTTCTTGATTTTTCTTCAGGAATGGGTTTATAAAAGCTATTGGTCCTGCTGATGTTATACAAAAACAGTTTTCTGAAGAAAAGTTTGAAGAAAGAATTGACTATTCTGGGAAATGCATCTAGCCAGGTATTAACTTCTTTTCAGTAAAACCCTGAAAGTGGTTCTAATAAAGAGGAAGAATAGCTTTTTTAAGTGGAATCTCACAATAATATTAAAACATAATATCTATCATTTATTGAATTTCTGCTATTAAATGTCTAGCTGCTTTACAAACATGTTTTCATATTGAATCCTTATAATTGCCTGAAAGTAAGTATCATTGTAAGCATGTTAATTTGAACACTTAAAATTTGAACACTTAAATTTAGAGGTAAAAAATCTTATCCAAGATTGCTAAACAGGTAAAGGGCAAGCTGGGAATCAAACCCACCCACTCATCCACTTCTTCCCCCTCAAATGATGAGGAGAGAGCAGCTCTCTGTGTTTAGGTTCAAAAACTGTTGGAAGAATTTTATGAATCCTTTATGTAAGGAAAGCAAACAGTGTAAACTGCTATCTCTAATACCAGAATATACTCTAAATTAATATTGAGAGTGAAACAAAGAACTCATCGCTAAGTGGAAAAAAGAAAAAAGTCTAGAGATTTCACTGAAGTTCACCTTTAGTGGTTGACAACAGAATCAGTTTCTCTACCATCATATCCTACATTGTCTATGCTTTAGGGCTTCATATAATGATCTGACACAAGTTTCACAAATTTTAAGTTCTATGCAAATACAGAGGCTAAGATTGATACTTTTAAAGTGTGTGCTGTGTATATCTGACAGCATCTACCTTGTGGCTCTTGGGAGTTAGAAGATAAAGTCAGGGTGAAACCTTATGAGAAAAAGCAGAATGTAATTGAAAGCAGTCTGAAGGGACTTTCGATTTTACTACATTCAGAACCACTAATGAGCCATTTGATCCATTAGGTGTTTTGAATATTCTGGAAACACACATTTTACTGAATTGTACCTGGGTAAACAAAAGTTCTAAGTGATTGCTCTACAGTTTTTCTTCAATTAAAATATTGATTGAAGAAAGATTCATCTTGTTTATTTCATATTTCTCCTTTTCAAGGTTGAGGGAAGGGATCATATGATTCTATTTTCACACCCAGATTATTCCTTGGTGGTATAGTCCTTGGTTTTGCTCAACCAGTAGATTTGAAATCCTGTTTTAAGAGACTGCTTTGGCAAAAGGATATATATATATATTTTTTTAAGTAATATTTTCATCATAACGAGTCGCCCTCCTCCTTTAGAGCCTTCTAGACCAACTATGCAGAGGCCTCTTGTTTCTTCTCTGTCAAGAGAACCATAAAGACAAATTCTTCCTCCTTCACATCCTCTAGGATGGCTGACTCCCACCATGCTTTTATAAGAGTGGATGGTATAGTCTGCCAGCCATCTAAAAGCTTTCTGGTTCTTAACTTTAAGATGATTTGATTTATTGATTACAGGTTTGATGGATGCACACACACATCCAGTATGGGCCAGTGAAAGACTGCAGAAGTTTGTAGTGAAGGTAACTGCAGTGAATGACGGCAACTCAAAATGAAGCACAGATGTAAACAGGTCTTTTTCTAAAGAGTTTGTAGGCTATCAGGTTTTGCAACATATGCCTACATGTCTTTTTAATGGATAGTTTAACTGGCATGAACTAGAAAATAAATTAGAGCAAAACTAACTCATTTATAATTACCCCCAATCTTTATACTATGCACAGGGCTAGCAATCATTTTAGGTATAATAGTTTTCTAATGGTTTTTTTTAAGCTGTAGAATCGTCCTTTTAACAGAACTGAGTTGCCTTGCTCACTAATTTCTCCTCTCTTTCCCTCTCCCCATTCTATCCCACTACCCCTGGTAGCCTTTGAAAGTGCCCCAGGAAATTGTTTAAAAAATCACCACTTGGGGATCAAACTTGGAAAAATATATTACTAATTACAAAAATAAATGCCTTACATTGTCCTCTTTTTTCCCCCCACAGAAAAATAAGACTTATTAAGAAACATAAAATGCAGTCTGTGTAAGTCATTAACTAGTCATAGTAAACCTTCAAATTCCTGGTTGGAGCCATTTTAACATTGTTTTTAGTAGACTTTATTTTTGAGAGCAGTTTTAGGTTCACAGCAAAACTGAGCAGAAGCTACAGAGATTTCCCATGTACCACTGTCCCCCCTCATAATCTCCCCCATTTTCAACATCTCCCAGCAAAGTGGCATATTTGTTATAATGGATGAACCTATGCTGATACATCATTACATTGCTGTTCAGTCTTGGTGTTGTATATTGTATGGGTTTGGACAAGTGTATAAAGACACATACGCACCACTGTAGTATCGTGGAAATATCATTGCCCTAAAAATCTTCTGTGTTCTGCCTATTCATCCTCCTCTCCCCGCAACCCATGGCAATGACTGGTTTTTCCACTGTCTCTACAGTTTTGCGTTTTCCAGAATGTCATATAGTTGGAATCACACAGTATGTAGTTTTCTCAAGTTGGCTTTTTTTTTTTTTTACTTAGTCATATACTCTTCAGTTACCTCGATATCTTTCCTTCAAATTGTTTCTTAAAAAGCATATATCCTGACAGCTAAATTGGGTTATTTCAGAAAGAGAAAAAATCTTCTTCAGATATTGTGTACCTTCCTTAACAAATTAGAGCTTTTTAAAAGATGTCATTAAATCACATAATTTCAGAGCCAAAAAACAACCTTAGAGATTTGCAGTATGTTTCTCTCATTATGTAGATAGAGGAAGTGAGGTCCACAGAGGGAAGGGTGTTGAGGGAGTTCGCCAGCTCACCATGGCAACACTGAAGTCTGGGTTCTGGCGGGAGACCCCCAGGAGGGCAGACTGTGTTTTCACCGAGTACCAGGAGCCCAGTGGGATCCCAGAAAGAGCCTCTTTATTTGCATGAGTGACCGAGGTCAGGCCCCAAACTCTCTGGACAAATACTGAGAAGATGAAATCCCCTTGAGTCTGTTTAGTGCAGATTTGGATAACTGCAGTGGATTCTGGAATTGCCTAAACTTTGTTTTCTCCGAAGTGCTGAGTGAGAGGCAGAGACCTAACCGGTACACACGGAGTCACTGGGTTGTTAAAATACTGAAATCCTTCTGTACCGGTTGGTAAATTGCTGCTGCCCTGAGACCCAGAGTTCCCACCACATCTCCCATTTCGGCTACCCCAGTTTCTTCCTGGGACCTCCCCTCCCCCGGCCCTTTCACCCGACTCTCCACTACATTCAGAGTAGCGGCTCCAGGACTACGGGCCTCAGCATCCTTTTTGATTGGCTGGTGCCCTGCTATATGGATTGTGAATCATTTTGTGTATCAGCTCTCCAAGTAAGTTCTGTAGACCCACTGCAGTCTCCCCGCATTTGCCGGGGCCTAAGGGTGAGCGATGTGTTCAGTTGGCAGGGGCCACGTACCTGGAAATTCACCAGGCTGGAGGAGGGATCAACTTCACGGTGGAGCGCAAGCGCCAAGCCTCAGAGGAAGAGCTGTTCAGCTCCTTCCAGCAGCGGCTGCAGTGCATGATGAGGGCGGGGACCACTCTGGTGGGATGCAAGAGCGGTTTCGGCCTCAACCTGGAGACCTAGCTCAAGATGCTGCGGGTCATTGAGCGCGTCCGGCGGGAGCTGGACATCCGCATCTCAGCAACTTACTGCGGGGCTCACCTCTATCTACCCACCCAAATGGTTTTTGCTGAATAAGAGGATTCTATGTACTAAAGACAGGGCCGAAGTTTTACAGAAATTTTCTCTGTCAGTGAGCCTCTGAGGTCTGCATCTTTATCCCCAGTGAAAAAGCCTAGGCTCACAGTATGCCAAACGACATATAAATAACATGTCCAGAGTTGTGTAGCCAGCAAGTGGTAGAGATCTATGTACATTTGACTTCCAAAGCCCAGCCCTTTCTAACCTATAACTACTCCAGAATCTTAGTGAGAATTTTGGGGTCTCTTGCTATCCTCTTTTCCTATGTCCCCAATTGGTGAGATTGGAAGCCTTAGGCAGAAGTTTCTAGAAACAGGGTAGGGGAAGAAAAAGACAGGGTAATAGCTAGGGCCCAGGTAAGGAGTCCATAGTTAGGTTGTCAGGGAAGCATCCAGGATGCCCGCTAAGTGTCCTTGACACATAGATTCATTTTTGTCAGCCAGAGGATCTTGCTGGTGTTCCCTAAGGCAACACCAGTGTGCCAGAATAGATGAGCCATTTGAGTCTATGTGTATAGTGTCAAAGCATACAGAAGGCATGTCAATACCTCTGCTATGGTGGTTTGTTCCAATTGTTGAGTCCTGAGTTATAGCTTTGATCCTTTCCCTACCTTTCTGAGGCTTGAGGTCATTTACCTACTGTTTTTCGGGTTCTCCAAGTGCCAAAAACCCCTTCATCATTAAAAAATATATATTTGCCCATAGTAATCTCATTTTCTTCTCTCAGAAGAAAAACCGCTACTGAAACTGCTGATGACATCATCAATAACCACCTCCCAAAGCTGAAGGCACTTGGCAGAAATGGGCAAATTCATGTTGACAATATAGATGTTTTCTGTGAGAAGGGTGTCTTTGATCTTGATTCCACCAGAAGAGTTTTTCAGGGTGGAAAAGATATAGGGTTACGATTAGTCATATTAGCAGAGTCTCTTAATGTCACGTGCAGCTTCTAGGGTCTTTCTGTGGCATCATCCAGATGAATTTTAGTGGAGTATACCATTAATAACCACAACAGGATTTTTAGACCTACTCTGTATCTTGTCCAGATTCATTTATTCAGGCTTTCAAGAAATATTTGAGTGTCTGCTATGTGCCAGGCACTGTTATGAGCACTGAAAATCCATCAATGAATAAGACAGACAAAATGCTGTAGAAGTGAGTCTAGATGTCTCTCCTCTAAGCCCTGGAGCTAAATAAACAACTCCTCTTGGGGCATAAATGCAGATGTAAATATTCTATATGTGTCTCAGCTACAATATGTTCTACCCTACCCTTTAATACACTTCCAAGTCATGTCCTGTGTTTCCTGCCCCAGTGGTTGACACCATTATTTATCTATTGTCAAAATCTCATTTGACTCCTCCCTCTCCTTCACCTATCACATTTCAACCAACCAGCAAGTCCTCTCAGTTCTCCTTCTAAACATCCCTATACCCACTTCTCTTCACCCCACTATCTAGTTCCAGCCACTATCAGCTCTCATTTGGACTCATAACTGTTCTTGCCTCCAGCCTTGTCTCCAGTTTAATCTGTTCCTTTAATCCATCTCTTGGTGCATGTTATCCTTCTTATCTTTTGCTTAATACCACTTAAAAGCTTACCATTGCTCATAGAACGAATTCCAAACTCCATACATGGAGGCCTGCCAGGATCCTTGCTTACTTCTCTATCTTCCTCTCTCTTTCCTCCCCATTTTTACCTCCCCCACTCTGTCTACTGTGAACCAGCCACAATAAACCACTTTTAGTACATTGAATACCTCATGCCTCTGCATGTGCTGTTTCTCTAATCTGAACACTCCCCCTTGTCTGGCCAACTCTAATTCCCTTCTCTATTTCCTCTTAACTACGGCTTCTCTGGGGTCCTTCCCAAACCTCTCTAAGAGTGAGTTATAGCTCCTCACTGTACTTATCCCACTGTGTTAAAATTACCTCTCTGATTGTTCCTGAACTATAAACCACATCTTATACAGATATATCCCAGGAGGTTAGCACAGCACCTTTGGGAGATAAATATTTGTTGAATGTTTGTTAAATGAATGTGAACTGGGTGGTCAACCAGATACTTTTGGTCATAGAGAGTGACTGGTGAATTAAATCAGTAGAGGTCATTACCCAGAATCAAGTTTGGAAAATTGAGGGTGATTCCAAGGTCAGAAAGTAACTCCCTTGGGGAAACATAGTCTGTTCATAGGCTCCCCAGAACCCCAGTGCAAGAACACTCTTAGATGTGAGCCAGCTGCTGTTGAGGGGCCAGCTCTTCCCTGCCCTAGCAGGGGGCATTGCAGCTTCCCTGGGCCATGGTGTAGTGTCAAATATTGTTTATTCTCCTTTCCCTAGAATATGTTTCCTTAACATGTTGCCTTTTAGGTCAGAGCGCTCTGTGCGTGTGTACATGTGTGTGCAAGCACATGTGATGATTTATCAAGCTGAGAAAAAATGCACTTTAATGCATGTTTCCATGATCATCATCATCAGCATGGCCGCCTGTTGGTTTTCTTCTAACAACTGAGCCTAAACTTTTCATCTGGAGAAAAGTCAAGCTCAAGCAGCATACTCAAATTATACAGATGGTTCCACAATTTAAAAGTTTGCTTCTTAACTTATCTGTTTTTATTGAGAGCAATGGCATTCCAAGGTGCCTTTTTTATTCTGATTTTATGATGCTATAATAGATTTTATTACCAGTATTTCTTCATGTTTTATTCTGGTTGATTAGAGTCATAAAATGTTCTTTTTCTTTCTTTCTTTCTTTCTTTCCTTCTTTTTTTTTTTTTTTTTAGCAAGTGTCTAAAGAGTACCAGTAAGCATTTCTGTTTAAGAATCATTTTTGAAGCAGTATAATACCTAATTTTTAAATGAGTTTCTATTACAAGCCCTTTATCTCTTTTGGGGCTTGTGCTTATAAGAGGTAGTGGCAAGAAATCTTAATAATAGAGTGCTGTTTATTTTTGCAGAAAAAATAATTTTATTGTGTTGTACTGATATGTTGTTGCTGTTGGTCAAACTTCTCTCTCTGCTCTGCCTAGCTTGGTGCTGAACTGGGAACCCAGGCAATCAGTCATCTGGAAGACATGAGCCATGAAGGCATTGCTACCATGGTAATGGCCAGATGCTCAGCTCTCCTGCCTACCACTGCCTATATGCTCCACACAAGAGCTTCAAGTACAAGAGGTGAAGATACAGACTTCTAAGATGCCCAACTATTATTTCAAGAAAACTTAGCTCATGGAAGATGCCATCTCTGGAATGATGTTTATAAAAGAATTATCCCGAGGAAGGAACTTAGACCTAAACCGACTGAAGGGTGGGCTTACTGGAGAGGTGGCACTTTCTTCCTCTTTTTTTTCCTAGTTTTTGGAATTTCTCAATTAGAAACATCAGTATGCATTACTTTTATAATTAGAAAATAGTAAAATAGGCTTTATACTTTTAAAAACATGTATAAGATATTACAGATATTTAACAGTACTCTGCATGAGCTATTTTCTAAGAGGATGTGAGTAGGTATCATAATTGTGTTCCAGAATCCTCATGAGTCCTGGGGGTGTGAGGAGAGAGGAAATGAAGTATATTTTGTAAAATCTCCTTAGGAATTTTGCTGTATTTCCTCTATGGATCAAATACACCTAGTCCATCTTTTATAACTGCCATTGCTCTAATTCCACCAAATATGAGACGTGAGGTTTTCTGACTCCCTCATACCACTTCCATGATAGCCACCGAGTCCGTGGTCAGGGAGGCCAGCATTCAAGAGACAGTTTATTTTCTTAGGGCAAGGTGCTTTCCCTGTGGTTGGGATATATGGTCTTCAGATTTGGTCCTGCAGTTATGGCCTTAAGACAGTGCTTATTAACCTTGGGGTGCCCTTGCACTCCTCAGAGGACATTTGTCAATGTCTGGAAACATCTTTGTCGCAACTGAGGGCTGCTACTGACATCTAGAGGATAGAAGCCAGGGATGCTGCTAAATAACCTACAACAAAGAATTATCCAGCTCAAGAAATGAAAGGTGCCAAGGCTGAGAAACCCTGCTTTAGGGATTGAAAAGTCAAGGCTTTGAGTAATTGTTATAAGGGAGAAGAAAGAAGCGTTTTGGTGTTTTTTTTCAAACGTATCATGATTTTATACATAAATTCATGCATTTCTATTATTATTACTATTGTCTTAATTTTAAGAGTGGACACAATATAGACGACAACCAGGAACTATCAATCAACTAATCACCTTGAGTTTCTGTTTCTTCTTCCAGAAGACAAAGTGGTTAGATATCCTAAGTCTTCTTTCATTCTGAACATCTATTCTGCAAAAGCTCCAATTTTGGAGACTGATGTCTGTTTTTCCTTCCCTTATACTGAAGCAACTTCCTTGAGCCAGGAAGATGTTAGATGAAAGCGTAATAGTTGCTCTAGGCAGCGATTTCAATCCTAATGCCTATTGTTTTTCAATGGTCATTATTTTTGATGTGTCTTTATGAGCAGACTTTATGTCAAACTTCTACCAAGCATAGAAATAGTTGTAAAATACTTCTGTTAAAAATATTTTCCTGTGAAACAAGAAAAAGAGGTTTAGCTAGTAGTGTAATTGGATAGTTCTGTGCCACATACATGCCTCCAGGCACAGAGAAAGGAGAAAAGGTCCTATTTGCATAATATGATGATTCAGCCCTGGCCATTGTGGTTTTACTATGACCCTGTTTCTCCTCCTGGAGAATAGCACAAGTTCAAAGAAGCTGTAGTAAGTGCATGGAGATAGCTTCATTTTATACAGTATGTGGTCTTGAAATGTAAACAAATAGTAAATACGCATGGGGCAATTCCTCCACTAAAGGTATCTTTTCTAAAGCGTAAGAATCTTCATGCATAAATTTAAAATTTCCCATGCCAATTTAGTAATTTTCACCAATATTTTTAAACACCATTATTTTTGTGCTGCGTTGAGAAATGACCTAAGTAGTAGTCACCCTTTCGTTATTTTCCTCCAACGCTTTCCTTTTCCCACCTTAGCCAGTGGTCACGCATCTGGCTTGTGTAAACATGAGAGCGTCCATGCCTGAGGCCTTGGCCGCTGCCCTCATCGGTGCAGCTTATGCACCGGGAAAGTCTCACACACATGGATCTTGGGAAGTTGGTACAGGGAGATTTCATTGTCATCTGTTCATCCAGGTGAGTGTTTTCCCAACTGAGCTATTTTATTTTATGCCCATTGTAGTACATAGACTGGGTTTAAAATCCTTTTCCACTAATTATTAGTGTCATCCTGGTTCTCTGACTTCTCATCCCTACTGGATCCCAAATTTCTTACTTTGGTTTTCCCTCTCTGATTCCTTAATACTCACGCTCTGTCCGCTGCCACCTGGGCCTCCACTATTATAGTCTGAGTCTTATTGTTCTACATCTTGGATCCTGTCACAGTCCTTGGACCTCAGTTAAACAGAAGAGAGAGGCTCTATAATTCTATTCTCTGGTCATAAGTCACTCTCTATTGAAAATAATGCTGATGTTTCTATTTGTGCATCATTTAATTGAATCAAATATTTTAAGATCAAATACTTAATACCATTAAATATTATGTGATTTATTATGGACTATTAGTAATAAGCCATTTATAAAAAGCCCAATATTAATGACTAGGTGTAAAGAAATTTTTAGAGAATATATTTTTAAATTTGCATTTAATGACAGTGATAATTTTGACTTGTATGCATTGAAGTAATGCTTGATTTCTTTCTAGATGGGAGCATTCGATTTACCAGTTTGGAGGCCATCACGAATTAATCAAATATGTGATAGCTAAAGGAAAAGTCATCTATAAAAAATTATAGTTCTGAAAAGAAAGAAAGGCTCTTCAGTTGTATAAAATAAGTCAATACAGTTATATTAAAGGTTAAAATACCTTCGTAGTTACCAGAATGACATCACTTCAACCTAAATGTACTTCAGTGTTTTGTTAATCTACGTAAAACCCAAGGGATTTATTTATTTTAATTTAATGGGCACCTGGATGTATAAACAGGTAAACCAATTGTGATGATAATCTCAGAACATTGAATTATTTCACAATTTGTCTTTCTAGATGCTCTTCAAATGCATTAGTGTCCCCTAAGGGAAGGTTGTCCTTCCATTTCTGAATTCTTCTCAACTCCAGCTCTAAATAGACTTCACAGCAGAGTTCAAGGCCTGTCATTTTATACTTGGATACAGGGCCTTCCTGTTATGGATGCATTTTGACCAAATCCAATAATGTAATTTTTTAAAAAACTTTTTAAGTGTTTGATTCTTCACATGACAAACGTATAATTATTTGCCATCACTGTTATTGTTGTTTTCTCACAGCCCTGGAGGTAAATCAGTGGCCTTGTCCGTTAGAGCTTTTTGAAAATACACAAATTACACAATTACTTCTAAAGAGTGGTGATTATTTATCTGAATGTTTCTTAAGCCATGTGAGTTTACTTGGAATCTTTTAAAATGCTTTAATCATCTTATAATCATAACTCTATATCAAACTTGCCCTATTTATTAAGGAATGATTTGGGAAATAAACATTAACTATTGAAATTATTGCCCATTTTAGGTTAATAGAGCCTGAATCAATAAATTCATTTCAAATCAAATCAAGGTACCCCTTGTTGGAAGGTTAAAGGTAACATTGCACATCACTGTCACCATCTACTAGCTTGGGGTCTCTGGAGCCATCACTCATATGCTTGGTGAAGGAGTCTTGAGGAGTATTATATGGTTGCTGTGGGTGGTGACTTCCTTATGACCAATTATCTAGTCAATGGTGGGAGTTTGGGATGCAGGAAATAGATATAAAGGTAAAAAATAAATATCACATCTGTCCTGGAACCTAAGCCATACAGACGTATATCCTTATGCCTCTGGAACAAAAGGTGAATCACATTCTATTTTTCTTGAAGGAAACATTCACTCTAAGCAGTGTTCATGTCTTTTGTGAAGGAAAGTGGAAGAGGATACCCACCTGAAACTGCCTTAGTCCTCCCAGACCAGTGTCCTGGAAGCCCTTGCTACTCCAGGCAGCTTGCTAGAAATGCAGAACCTCAGGCCCACCCCAGACCTGCTCAATCAGAGTCTGCATCTTCAGAGGCCCCTAGGTGATTCGTCTGCCCAATAAAATCTAAGCAGTGCTGAAGTCCAGACCCCAGCTGCACCAAGTTTCACCCAGTTCCTCAAACACGCCATCTGCTTTTGCCGTTTCGGGCCTTGCAGCACTGTTTCTTCTGCCTGAAATGCATTTTTTTTTTTTTTGGTCTTGTTTTTTGGTATACTGTTAACATTTAAATTTAATAAATACCTTCAACAAAGTGCCCTCTGAAATGCAAAATAATCATGCTATTTATGAAATAATTGTAAGGTTTAATAAAGAGATAATAATCCAGTGGCCAGATCTAAAAATGAAACAGAAGTTTAAAATAGTATGAAAAGTATTTTCTTTCAAAATTTTTGAGTTACTTATGAGATTTCATATATGTGATAGATTGTCACATTAACAACCCCAAATCATGCCAAATCAATTGCCCATGCCCTTGGATACTATTCTCTCAAGTTGACCTTGACTGGCTTTGGCCAACAGGAAAAGCATTAGCTGGAAAAGCCTCTGTGCTTTGGGGCTTGCCCTCTGGCTGCCCCTAGACAGCAGGTTAAGAAGTCAGGGAAGCCCATTGGATAAGAGCTCTCTCCATGTCTCTAACTCTTTTCCTGCTAGTCAATGGGAAAGAGAGAGAAGGTATACTGAGTCAATCACATTTTCTGAAGACACTTTCTCATGGGTGAATATTCATTGCCTAAATCTTTCAGAAACTTTATTAATCGTAGTTAGAATAGCCTTTCCCTAAAGAGGTGTTAAACTTTGTTATAAACATCTAAGACTATCGTGACACCATAAGACAACTGAGACTCGACCTATTCTATCCATATTTACCTTGACATTCTCTTGAAGTCATGTGATGTCAGTTACTGAGAGAGCTGTATATAAAAAGCTCAGTGACAAGTGCCCCCAGAGGACCACAGGGACCTGTGAGATTTAGCACTCCTCAAACTGGGGTGAAAAACAGCCATCTGACAGTGGGGCACAGGCTCCCCTGCAGCTCATGGATAAGAATGAACAAGCTTCATTCGTGTGTAATCACATTTTAGCAAAGAACAGTGTCAAGAACAACCTTTTGGCAAATGGGTTCCCCAGCAGATTTTTTGTTTGCTGAATTGCTGTAGGCAGCAGTTTTCACTTCTGTCTCAACCTTTCCTGTGGATAGGTTGTGATCTAGATTGTAAACTCTATTGTGAAATATACTGTTGGACCCATTTTAGGCTGTAATCAGATAGGAAAGCTGGCAAGTGCGTCTGTCCTTTTCTTAACCAACTGCAGGCTTTAGAGCCATTGTTATAGACTCCTGCACTTGGAGAGACTTGCACACATTTGCACAAGTGGGTGCAAAGTCACAGATCTTGGAAGCCAAGAGGTCATCGGACTCATCCTTCATCTGGACAATTATACTTACACCTTCCCAGAAGGTCCTTTATCTTCTTTGGGGTTGAGGAGGGGTGGGAAGATGGAATAATATATCCTAGGGTCCCATCTGATCTTTGCCAATAGAGCCTCATTTCAATGGTAACCATTACAGCGGGGGGTTGAATTTCAGATTATGTCTGTGAAACAAGGAGGCTTCTTAATGCAGGGTTATTCTAAGAGTGTGACTTGAGTACTAACACATAGTAAGGAAGTGATAGTATTAACTTCCAACTCGAGTTTAAGCATCTGAACCCTTATTTTGATCTGCTAGTGGTATTTGATAAACACAAAATGCATGGTTCAATAAGGGGCACTCCAAAAGCAATCTTTATATTCTTTCCTTAATTCCTTTACACAAACCTCTTCTTGACCTAATGACTATTCTTTACTATGATTCGATTAATAGACAAAAGAGCAGCTTAAGGACAAATTATGATTTTAAACAGTTGTTTATAAAGATGTATTTAGAAACGTTAATCATATCATGGGATAGTATAAACAACCAAAGTTAACCAGTTGAAAGCTTGTCAAAGCAAAAAAAAAAAAAAAGACCCACAAAGGTCTAAGTTTTTTGGAAAAGCATGCCATCAACCTGTTTTAAGATTCGAGTTCACCAAATGTTAAGAGTAAAAGACCCATGCAATGTGGCCACACTATTGTTACTCTTAAGAGTGGATGACCAGTTGATATTGTTAAAGAAAGAAAGAAAACCATAATCTGAAAACACCAGCTGCATCTTGAACCAGGTCAACAAAAACACAGTGCTCGATTTAGCAGCTGCGATGCTGTTACCAGCCTAATCAAAGCAGGTTTTAGAACTGAATTGTATAAGAAATTGATATTTCCTCCCCTAAATGATAACTGCACCACATGTTCATTGCAGCATTATTTACAATGGCAAAGACACAGAAGTAACCTAAGTGCTTATCGAAGTAATCTAAGTGCTTTTTTTCTGCTGGAAAAAAACATTCTCAGGTCTCTCTTTCAGCACAATACTGCTTGCTGTTAAACCAAGTACCACCTGATTTGCAATTCCATGATGAAGTCCATTAAAGATCCTCAGACTCTGGGATTCTGGTGGATTTCTTATGTAGAGATTCCAGTGAAAAGGCTGTAGGAGAAACAGGTCTTGATTCTGGAATATGTTCCATTCTGTATTTTTCGATGTATGGTGAAGCAACTTCCCAAACCTGAGAAACAAGGACAAAACAAAGTCGAAATGTTGGCAGCACTGTCTTCACATGCAATGAAACATCATCTTCATCTGGAGCCAAAACATTATCTATACTGACAAGACATGTAGCAGCTGTTTGCTTGCTTTTATTATAAGCCATTTGACGCACGATCTGTGTTAATAATTCTCTGGTTGCATTCATGGCTTTTAAAATACAAAGTCCAAAACTTTTCTAAAGTGACCATGAATGTTTTTAGCTGCTTACTCTTCTAAAGCAAAACAGCCAATAAACAAACAAAACCTAGAGAATTCGGTGTGGACAGAATTAAGGAAAGTTGCTCAAGGGTTGGATCATGCGTTATCTAAAGCAAGCCTCAAATGATAGAGAGAAGTGTGCTTCCTCATTTGCTTTATTTCCCTGCTGCATGCGCTCTGTCCGTTTGACTCTTGCTACATGAAGTATGGCCCATGGACCGGCATCACCTGGGACAAGTCAGAATGTCAGCTCCACTCGAAACCTACTGAATCTAAATCAGCATTTTAACAAGAACTCCAGGAGGGTCACACGCACGTCTCAGTTTGAGAAGCACTGACGCAGGCCCTTGTTTGCTCTTCACCTCCATCCACCAATTGATGATGCTCTTTCAAGCATAACATTTTCTCAAATTAAGGCCCTGCTTTTGATTTACAACTGCTTTTTATCGAATTGCTGCTGACAGCCAAGGAACTTTTTTTCCTATTCTTTTGTATCACCTTAGAAAATGTATTCATTTAAAGGCTAAGCTCCTCAAAAAGATAACTGCACCTCATGTTCATCGCAGTGTTATTTACAATAGCCAAGACATGGAAGTAACCTAAGTGCTCATCAATGGATAAATAAAGAAAAGGTTTTATGTTTGTGTGTGTGTGTGTCTGTCTGTCTATCTATCTATCTATCTATCTATCTATCTCTATATACAAATACATAAAATGGAATATAATTTAGCCATTAAAAAAAAAATTCTTGCCATTCGTGACAACATGGATGGATCTTGAGGGCATTATACTAAATAGAATAAGTCATATAAAGACAAATACTGCCTTATCTCTTATACGTGGAACCTAAAAATAAATAAATAAAACACAAGGCTTATAGATACAGAGAATGATTGATGATTGCTAGAGGTGGGGAGTAGGCACAGGCAAAATGAGTAAAGTGGTCTAAAGATACCACCTTCCAGTTATAAAATAAATGGGGGTGCAATACACAGCATGGTAACTGTAGTTAATAATACTGTGTTGTATATTTGAAAGTTGCTAAGAGAATAGATCTTATAAGTTCTTATCACAAGAAGAAATAATCTGTGATGGATATTAAGTAGACTTATTGTGGTGATCACTCTGCAATATATACAACTACTGAATCATTATGTTGTACACTTGAAATTAATATTATGTTATATGCTGATTATATTTCAATTTTTAAAAAGCTAACCTCTCACACACTTCTCTACTAGCACCAAAGTTGGCAGCCCTTCCTCAAGGGGTGTGTGGCACACTTAAAAATGACAGTTGTGAAGATTAAAGGAAAAAATCATTCCACAAGAGTAGAGCAATTACAGGGGAATCAAGCAATTCTAGGAAACATAATACCCACAAGTTACTAAAAAATTAAAGAACTTAAAAATATATACTTAAAAAATGAGTCAGCAAACTAGGTATCTGTTCCTATCAGACAAGTCTGTAGTTGATGCAGCCAGAGGAAATCAATGGGATGATGGGACACAAGAGCACTAGACAGATCTACAGCCCTTTGAAGCAAACACCTGGGACTTTGTTTTCACTTCAGATCTATGCAGGCATTGGACCAGGTGGTGGTGGTGCTGACAGTGTTACAGAAAGAGAAAGTACTTTTGAATGAAATGGTACGTTCTTGATGAAAAGGATCCAGGAAACGTTCATCTCATTTTCTCCCCATGAATGCTTGTTCCAAAACTCCATTTAAAATTTATTTTAGCTTCTAATTCTTAGATATTCAACGTTGGGGTACAACAATAACTTCTTGGTGGCCTTGCAAGTTGCATAAGTATCGTTTTTTTTTTTTTTTTTTTACTTCCAAGGAATAGCGCCAGGAAACAAAAGAATAAGACAATGCTTTTCCACTTCACACTCCCACTTTACTTTCCTATAATGACCCCAACTAAGGGATAAGCTAAGTGGTCAGCTTGCCTTTTGCTCAACAAGCAGCTGGTGTGCTGCCTCGATGTCTGGGGCCATGAAGCGATCTTTTATCCAAGGCCTACAGAAAAAGCACATCAAAGCATGAGCCAAACATTAACACTGCCAGGGGTCACAGTTCTGAAGTGGTGTCACTTCCAGGGATCTGTTTGACTTTACCTTACAACAGAGCGCACGAGGTCATAGACCTTCTCCAGGGGTGTGGTGGTTCTCAGGGGACGTAGAAACTCTATGCCCTGGCAGGCTGCAAGAAGCTCAATGGCCAGCACTAGGACAAGAGAGGTGGAGGGAATGACTTGTTGAAGTCTGACTTCCTCCTGAGGGCTATAAATCACACGGAAGTTTACTGTCACTGCTAAACAACTTGCAGATGGGTGGTTCTCTGTCTACTGATAGAATGAAGCTACCTTGATATTTGGTTACCATTTAAAATCTACTTTTCCTACCTTTTAGCTTTATCTTTAATGGTGAGAAGGAGAGAACAATTCAGATAAATGTCTCAGTTCTCCCCTCTCCCCTCGTCTGATCAAGGTAGATAACATCTGTTTCCTATTTCCATCCTTGTATAAATTTCAATTTGTTTTTAGTCTTGTTGGTCCTTTGGCACATGGTCAGAGAACTTCATCAAAGGATTGAAGGAGCCAGTGAATGAGCAAGAGTCTTTGGTTGCCCTGGGACTGATTCTACAACGTCTGTTTCAAATTTTCAAATTCAAAGGCTCCCCAGTCCACCAAAACTGAAATTCTAGAAACTGGTGCTTGGATGTCTTGCATCCTCATCTCAGTGCATTCCAGAACAATTTATTTTGTGCACACCCCACTTCCCTTACAAAATCAATATTGCATTTCCCCCTAATTAGCTGGCCCTACTTGCTTTTCAGGTCTTAATCTTAAATACTCCTTCAGAGATGCCTTTCTCATCCTTTCCGGCTAGATTAGATTCAGTTATATCCCCTAGAACTCTATTCTTTAGCCAGAATTTTGTTAAGTGCTACAAAGAGTTGCCTAGTTGCTGTCTAATGCCCACTTCTCTGATTAGACTCTAATTTCCAGGAGGGCAGAAAGAAAAAAAAAAACCTAATTTATTGTTTAATTCATTGTAGATGATCAAGTTGTATTAATCAAATGGTAGATGACTTTCCACCCCTAACAGGTGGAAGTATTATCTTTCTGTGCCTCCTATGCAATAAGCAGATACTTATCTTGTGTTATATATCTAGTACCACTGGATTTCAAGAGTTATAGGCATTTGTTTAATATCTGTAATCAAAGAAAACTTAAGAACAATAAACATGCTGGAAATACAAATGATATATATGTATAGATATATAAATATGTAAATGTATAGAACTATATCAGAAGAGCTAGATCTATTATTTGGACCTGTAGCTCCAACTTTATAGTCATGCAGATATTTAAACACCAAGTCTGTGCCAGGAACTTCTCTAGGTATTCTAGGTCCTTCTAGCCAATCTCTGCCCTCATGAGCTTATAATCTACTGGGAAAGACAAATAAGCCTAAGTATGTCAGGAGTACTAAGTGCTATTAGAAAAAAAGGGGGAGGGGACAGAATGGTGGGAAGGCATCTAAGTGAAATCTGGGCGACTAGTAGATGGAGTGAGGAAACGAATCCCGTGAAGCATTTTGGAAGCGGGGTGGCAGGTGCCGAAGCAGGGATATGTCCTTGGCAGGCATAAGGACAACACTGTGGTTCCAGGGTAGAGAATGGGATGGAGAGAGGTGGCAATGAGAGCCAGAAGCCAGATCATACTCTGCATGATCCTTGCAGGTCACAGGAAGGGGGCTGGATCTCGTTTGGAACAACAGGAAGTAATTGGCAAATTTTCAGCAAGGTCATGGTGTAGTCAAATTATGGTTTAAGAAGCTCAGCCTGGTTATTATATGTGGTGACTGTGAATAGTAATGAAAACAGGAGACCAATCAAAAAGAGATACAGAGGCTTGATTTGGTATCATTTAAAGCTAAGGTTGATTTGCTGATGAACTGGATAGGAGATCTGAGAATTGACAAGGGTGACTTTGTAAACTTTTGGCCAGAGCAATATGTTCAGTGGAAAGACCATTTTAAGAATGAACATTAATATTCACTGTGGCAGACAGATAATAATAACAAGTGTTGATGAGGGTGTGGAGAAATAAAATATCTCAAACATTGCTGGTAGGAACATAAGCCGGTACAGCCACTGTTGGAAAACAGTCTGGCAGCTCCTCCATAGATGAACAGAGAGTTACCATATGACCCAGAAATTCTACTCTAGCAAAATGTCAACAGGTCTGCACAAAAACTTACACACTTACGTCCATAGCAGCATTATTCATATTAGCCAAAAGGTAGACAGAACCCAAACATCCCTTGACTGATAAATGGATAAACAAACTGCGGTATATCTATACAATGGAAAATTATCTGGCCAGAAAAACAAATGAAGTATGAGCACATGCTATAACATGGATGAAGCCTGAACATACATTGTATAATTCCATTTATACCAAATGTCCAGAACAGGCAAATCAATAGAGAGAGAAAGTACATTCATGGCTGCCTAAACCTGGGGGTCAGGGGGCGTGGGATTGGGAGAATGGGAGAGAGGTAGGTAAAGAGTACATGACTTCTTTTGGGGATAATGAAAATGTTCTAAAATTGGCTGTGGTGGTGGTTGCACAATTCTGTGACTGAACTAAAAACCCTGAATTGTACTTTTAACATGGATGTGGTGTGTAAATTACGTCTCAATAAAGCCATTACAAAAAAAGAATATTTAATGCTCTCATATTTATTTTAAAACAGTACTATTCTTTTGTCATCCAACTGTTTCCAATACAGTTGCAAAAACTTAAAAATCTAGGGAACAGTGTCTAAAGAAAGGTAATTGCTCTTTAAAAAGCTAATCAAGCAGTAATTAAGAAGGCAGGGAGAAGTGGGCCTAATCCTGGGTCCACCTATGAAGTATCTTTACCCAAAAGGTTGGACCAGCTGCAACATACAGGAAACGGGACAGAGAACAAGTGAAAAGGAACACCACAGGGAAGTTAACAGGTAAGTCCATAATAATGGTCTTTATCAGAAAACTGACCTGTTTTTTTTAACTAGTCAGTGGTATACAAAGAAGAAAAGGGGAGACATGAGACCATTCTAGATAAAAAGAAGCTTAAAACCTTGACCATCAAATGTAAAATGTGAACTTTGAATCCTGATTTGAACAAACCTGCTGCAAAGACCTTGCGATAACTGGAAGAATTTGAATATAGCCATTCAAGACTTGTTGGACATGATAATGGCAACCTGGTGGGTAGGAAAGTGTTGATATTTAAGAGTTAAAGTATGCAGAAAGAAAATAATATAATGAGAATTTGTTTGAAAATAATTTGAAAAAAGAAAAAGAAAAAATGAAGCAATTGTGCTAACTGTTGAATCAGAGTGGGGTGTATATGAAGTTTGTGGAACTAATCTCCCCATTTAAAAATATATTTTGAAAGTTCCTTTTTTTATAAAAAATAAAAAAAAAGAAAGCCAGCCAATGAACCAGCTTAACCTGCAGGTGTGGTTCAGCGAGCATTGGAATCACCTGGAAGGCTTCTCAAACCTAGATTGCTCTCTCTCCTCCCTCCACTTTCTGATGAAGTTGGCTAGTTTGGGGAGGGCTGAGAATCTCCCTCTCTGACAAGTTCACAGATGCTGCTTGAGGACCACTAGTCGTTCATGAGCTGGGCCTGCCGTCTGGACAGGTTGGTGTTACCTTGTTCCACGTGCTCGATGACCCTGAGGGCCTTCCTCGCTGCCCATCCTCCCATGGAGACGTGGTCCTCTGTGGCAGCACTGGTGGAGAGAGAGTCCACAGACGAGGGGTGGCACAGAGCTTTGTTCTCAGAAACTGAAAGACGTCAGTGTAAGTTAAGTATGCCCCTAAGAGGAAAAACTGGCCAAATGACATGTGTTTTCCCAAAGTGCTCCATGCATAGAATATCCACTCCGGGAGCTCTTGGTGGTTATACAAGTGACAGATGATCAGTCTGAAGTCACTTGGGGAAAAAGAAGCAGGTTGTTTTTCTTCCCCAAAGTGAGAAGGGCTCTATACTGAGTTCTGAGACAAGACTAGGATGGGAACCCTAATATTACAAAGTCAAGTTGAAAACACTGGAAGTATTTCACATGTCAGGGAGACAAGGGGAAAAAAAGACCATGGTGGTCATTTCCAGGTACTCAAGGACAATTTGACTGATTGTGTCACCAGAGGAGGCAGAGTTGGAATTCAGACGTGGCATTTGGGGGTTGAGGCCGGACCTTCTTGGGCAAGAAGATTTAACAATTTAGACTGTTTGATGATGACAAAGTGGATGTTTTGGGTTTAAGCAGGGGCTTGATGTCTGTCGATTGTGTGGAGGCCAGGAACTCCTAGAGAGTACCTAGATTCAGGTCCTCAGACTTTATTGTGCATATGAATCACTGGATCTTTAAAATGCAAATGTTGAGTTTTGGGTGGAGACTGAGATTCTGCTGTTTTAACAAACTCCCAGGTGATGGCTTTACTTTTGGTCCAGGGACCACACTTTAAGTAGCAAGCATCTAGACTACAGAGTTCCTTCTCCCCAGGGTCAGAAGCCAGAAAATGTCAAAACCAAAGTCTTTTCCCTTCTTTCTGACACTGAGAGTGGCTCTGATTGAAGCATCTGTTGTTCTCTGTGCTACAAGGGACCCTATCTGAGATAATCTAGCTATAAAATAGAGTGATCAACTCATCCTGGTTTGCCCGAGACTTGCAGATTTCACCACTGCAAGCTCCTACACCTGCCACGTGGATCAGCAGGCTGTGGTGAGGCTTGCTCAGAAACGTACTGTGCAAGTGGCCAAAATATGAGCAATGCCAGTTTCATTACAATGAAAGTAAATTGAACAACCTCGGTTGCAGCTTGGGAAGCTAGGCACATTTAAACAGGGCTTCTCAAAATCCGTAATGTTCTCTGGAAATCAATTGCCACTCTGCCTGCCTTGTTAATGTGAGAAGTTGCTACCCTTGAAAGGAGTATTTTAATAAGCAAGTAAGCAAATAGAATATACTGGACTGAGGAGAAGATACATCCACTGGCTCTTGTTTGGTCATTTGAGTTGAGTTTTAGTGTGAGGCTTAGGTAGGGAAAGGGTTGAGAATAATAGTAATAGCAACTAACATTTATTTAGCACCAGCCATAGTTCTAAAGCTTTACATGCATTAATTCATTTAGTCCTCAAAACAGCCCCACTGGGTAAACTTATCATGCTCGTTTTACACGGGAGTAAACTGAGGGTCAGCAGGAAGAAGATTTGCTCCACGTCACACTATAAATGGTAGAGTGAGGATATAAACCCAGAATTTATGCTCTTAAAGAACTGCCATGCGATCCTGCCTATTGGGTAGGTTTGCCAGATAATGCTTGGTTAAATCTAAATTTCAGATAAAAACTAATTTTGAGTACAAGTATGTCCTGAATAATTTAAATTTCACTGGTCATCCTACATTTTTATTTGTTAAACTTGACAATTACATTTTAAGATTGAGTATTGATTAAAATAAGATCCTGATTAATTGAAATTAAAGCACAGATTTGGGAATCAAAATACCTCAGTTTGAATTTTGCTCTACTTCTTACTAGGTGTGGAATATTGGGTAAGCCACTTAACTTTTCAGATCTTTAGGTATTCATCTGTAAAATGAAGGCAATAAGAGTACCTGCCTCATGGCATTGTTGGGAGAATTAAGTGAGTGAGTGTAAATGAAACCCTTAGCACTTCCTTTGTGCCAGGCCCTGTTCTGTGTGAGTTATTTATCTGTCCTATACAGTCTTGGGTCAGAAATCAGCTATATTGAAGCTCGATATTCATAGAGGGCATCCTACTTCTTATGAGCATTGCTGGATTTGTAATCACATTTTTAGTGGTTGGTATAGCTAATGAAATGTATCCAAAGTTTAATCATTTAGGTCAGTTCAAGCTTCACCATTAACTATTAACACCATTTTCTTTTTCCTTCTGATAGGCTTCAAATTGAGATTAGAGTAAAAGTTACAAAGATAAAGTTCATATGTGATGTGAAGTTGTTTCCAACAGAAAAATTGTGGGTGCCTCATGGTTTACAACCTCACTAGTGTACTATGATATTTCAGTATAATGTTGTTTAGGTTTTCATTTTATATTTTTTTCTAAAAATTATTAAAGATACATTTGCACTGAAAGAGACAGGATGCTAATGGAGGTGTTAAAAAACTTAGATCTCATTCAAAGACAAAATTTGATATTTCAGGTAAAATAAAAAGGTCTTTCGATGGACAGGCTTTTGTTCTGGGAAGATGGTGGTGTGCTTACCGAGGGCTGCTGCTGTGCAGTGGGCTATCATGAATCCAGAGTTCAGACCACCTTCAGCCACCAGGAAGGCAGGCAGCTCGCTGAGGGATGGGTTACAGAGCCTTTCGATTCTTCTTTCGCTAATTGCAGCAAGTTCATGGACACCAATGGCCAAATAGTCCAGGGCCTGAAAGAGTGTCTCAATTCACTTAGCCTATATTGGAATATGATTTCAGTGTCAAAAGCAATTCTAAAAAGCTTACTTTGGCTGGGTATTCACCATGGAAGTTTCCTCCGGAAATAGTTTCTCCCCTGCTGGCAAAAACCATCTTTCAAGATAGGTTAAGGCTTGAATGTAACATTTGCTGATTACTTCAAGTATAACTCTTTAGTTGAGGAAGTAAAGAACTCTGGGCTGAAATTTTTGCTGAGGCAAGTGGTGGAAGAAGAATTTAGTAGGGAATTATTTCATGCCTGTTTCCAATAATTTAATAAGTGTTTTCCTTTTTTAAAACTATAAGATATTCTTTCAAATCTAAATTATGTAAGTGTAGACTGGATACCTTTCTTTTATAGGACTTGAACTGATAGACAAGATTCATGGAGTTTATGAAAACTAATACTCTATTTAAGGAATGGGATGGTGTTGAGGTGCATTAGTGAGTTGAGGATTATTTAGAGTGGGTTTGACTTAACAGTAAAACAGTCTGAGAGGACATAAAACATACATCCTGATGTAAACCTGTCAGAGAAGCTACACAGAAAAGGCCTAGTGAGAAGCCTTACACAACTGCTGTGAAGCTGCTTTTAGGGATGTTAATTCAGCTCTTCTTCAGTGCTAGAAACTAAGGCAGATGTAGAAACAGAAAAATAGATTCCTAGGGCTTTCGGTTGTCTTCAAAGGCAGTATTATCTCTGTGAATACTTTGCCAGAGTGACCTGGCTGATCACATCAACTTCTGGGGAACCGAAGCCATCACAGAACATTCCATAGCAAAAACAAGATGAGAGATGGAAGCTTTCTTAGTATTCTTAGCACAAATTTGGGAACGCTGATTTGAGTAAAGTTCAAGTCAGAAATAAACACTGGGGATGCAGAAAGCCGTAACTCCTTGATCAACACTTGAGTAAATGTTAAAAAGTTCTGTTTCATGCATCACAGCAAAACCAGGAAGTCTTGCATAATTGCCATCCTGCTCAGAGTCTACACAATCACAGTTGTGTTATGGGTCTTCATCCTTCTACTGACAACCTCAGCAGTGGGTTTTGGGGCAAGTGCCTTGCCCCATTGGCTGAAATCTCTCAGCCAATGCTGGAAATACCTCCTTTAATTTTTAATGGGTCAGTTTTAAAAGAGCAGCATGCTAGACTCCAAGCCTAAGATTAGGTTCACAGATCTGCCTCTGCCACTTACCAGATCTAATCTAGAGAAAGACATTTAACCTCTGAGCCTCAGGTACTTAGTTCATGAAATGGAGGGACAGAAAAGAGATGCTATACAAAACGATCACTTCAGCAGATCTTAAAATGACCAGCTGACAGTCTGTAATTACAGTTTAGTAAGCAGTCAAAAGATACAGGATTGTCTGTTGCACTGTTTAATTCTATGGTAATGATGTTCTTCACAAACGCTATTGTGTCATTCACCACACCATGTACCTAAAATGTAAGATTACATGAGTTAATACATGTAAGACACTGATAATGGTGCCTGTCATATAGAGTCTTATATTCTTATTAGAATAACAAGGAGGTTTTAAAGTGGGATTTATTCTTGCAGTTGAGCTAATTTGGCAGTTCTTCCCCAGAGACGTTTTGGATCGAGCTAGCTAGAATAGAACTTGCTAGGTGAGGGTATTCACTCTAGGAAGGAATCTTCATTACACTATAGACTAAAATTGGGCACAAGCGGAATATTGTTTCATTCTTGAGATGCATGTTAATCTCTCATTTAACTAATTGCCATATGCAAATGAGTTGTAACATCTGCAATACAAGACACCTCATGCCAATCATCTGTATTTTTTTAAGTTAAAATTAAGCCTCATAGGGTCATTTATGATGATTTATGTCTGCCTATTAAATGCAGATAAGGTACTTGAATTTTGATTAAATTTCCCTGTGAACTTTCCTGTGGGGGCTGATTCTAGCTCTAACAGGGAGAACAAGCAAAACTCTATTACCAGTTAAGATGATATTATTATTAAGAATTTTTAAAATGGCACTAAATCAACACAGCAAGTTGACTGTTGGATTTCTCTACAATGGGATTGAGCAACATAGTTCAAAAGGAAACAAAGAGTCTATGGCCATGCCACCCTGAACAAGCACGATTCCATCTGATCTTGGAAGCTAAGTAGGGTCGGGTCTGGCCAGTACTTGGATGGGAGACCACCTAGGAAGACCAGGTACTGTAGGTGTAAAAAATAAAAATAAAAATAAGAAATGAGGGATTGTAAACTGACGAGGTCCTTGCAATCTCTGAGGTCAACCAAGGGTTGCCTTGCCTAAAAAAATAAGTAAATAAACAAAAGGAACAAACAGCTTGTCACACTGAATAGAAACTTTATAATAATTGCACAAATGGAAGTATGATCTATATAATTTTTAGTAGAGGCGGTAAAGAAATTTGGATTATAATCGACCATTACATAATTTTCTAACACCTCTCTTTTTTCTATTTCCTCCCTGCCTTGGGAGAGAGAAAGAAACTTTTTGTTTGTTTGTTTACCTGTGGACAGCAGCGCAAAGTGTATGCATCCTGAACATGATCACAGAACCTGTGACTTTCTGTGGAAGAGATGAAGGGGGAACTTGTTATCAATTTCTTCCCCATAAAACACAAAACCACATAAGCTCACTCATGTAAATACGCCCAGACCTGCTATTTCTGATGGATGGTGATCCGAGTCCAAGAGTGACCGAAAACGAAAAGAAACTTCAATTTGCCCTTGATGAGGGCGAACAGCATGAATGTCTAGAATTGATGAAGGAGAAAAAAATGCGAGCAACTCTCGTATTAGAACAAACTATCACAGATGACTCTGGACCATCCATGGTGCTGACACAGCCTTCAAAAGTCCCAGGGATCTTTAACCACCACTTAGAATTAGAAAATGAACTCCAAAAGCCAGTTTTACCTTATTGTCTATATTCTTCCTACTTTAAATATCTGAGTGCAAACTGTGTTGTGTCTACTGGGAATTTGACTCAACACCCTGGGTTACTCTACAAAAATGTGGGCTCACACTGGAAGGGAGATCCATAGTGGCCTCATTTAACTGAATCATTTTCAGACAGTTTTTCTGTCCTACTATATACCATAGTAGAGTCCTTTGAACTCACTACTTTCTAGGTAATCTACTACTTGTACAGTTTTTTTTCCCCTCTCAATTTTCTAAGGGGGACTGACTTAAATCCTATAGTTTTAAAACTCTACAAACTGGTTCCCAAAACAGCACATAATTTGATGGGAGTCAGACCTGGGTGACCTAGAGCAGGTCAGTTAACTCTCAGGGTCAGCGTCTGTCTAGAAAATGTAGTCATTTCAAGTATCAAGTGCAGCATAATTTAGGAGAGGTCATGGCAGTATTGGGTATGCCAAAGGCACTTGGGTTTTCTCTTTCTCCCCTGCCACCCACCTTCATCACTGTGTCTAAAGACCTCGACCAGCCCACCCACCAGCCCTGGTTGAATGAACAGCAACTGAAAGGAAGAATGATGCTGACCGGTATCAAAGGCTTTGGTGGTGCCCTTCAGCACCTCCAGGGTCAAGGCTGCCACTATGTCAGCCTGCCGCGCAATCGCACTGGCCCTCTCCACTGCTTCACAGCCCAGAGAAGTGATCATCTGCGTCCCGTTGATGAGTGCCAGACCCTTTGGGGATGGGGAGAGAAGTTTCCTACTATATTTATTGTAACGAGTCTATGTGCAAGTGGATTTAGTATCTTTTGCTTTCATAAAAGTTAGCCTGTCAGCTGAATCATGTTTATTCATATTTTCTGAAGTGGAGCGCAGAAATGCTTATTTAAGCACTTGAGGACTAAGTGCCATCCTGTATGAAATTGTTACTATAAATCTGGCAAATGAAAACGCTGTCATGTATTCCCATTCTCAAGGCAGCAATAGGGCTCCAGCATAGAATGCATATGAAATCTTTAGCTCTTAATTATGCTGCATTTATTCGTTAACTTCTCATCATTGTAGACATGACACTCGGAAACATTTCTTATCCAAGACCCTTGGTTTAGAGCATCCTAAGGGATACTAGCTTAGAGTATCTCTTAGAATTCCTAGAGATACCAATCTGAAGTTTAAGTTCTTAGGTAAAAGAACCCTTAAGCATTTGTGGTAAAAAGAATATTTTAAATGTTTATGGAGGAGCTCTATCTTCAGTGAACAAATTTTAACAAACATAGAAGCCATATTTATTTTTAAAAATAGTGAGATATATTAAGAATGAAAACAGTGCATAAAGACTTGTTAACAGGAATAAATTTTCCTTGAATCTCCTTACCTCTTTTGGTTTCAAAACAATTGGTTTCAATCCATGGGCTTCCAGGACCTAAAGAATGATTTAAAAAATGAAAATGGGTATCAAATGAAATACCAGCCTACTTCTAATTTCATGAGGAATCCAATGAAAGATCTTTGAGCCTACAGTCTGTCTTATAAAAGACTGGATCTACGTGAGTTGGTTCTGTTTATCATCTCCGGTCTATTTTCCAGTTCTGTTCTTTAGTCTGAGAGGAGTTTAGCTTTCAGATAATGTTTTTGTTCTTAAAGTGAGGGCTCTAGCATCTACAGAACTAATCCCGAGTTTTGGTTTCTAAGTCCTTTGTGTCCAGTGCCCACAGTGGTAATTCACCTTTCTCCTGCTGCTTCCTGAGCATACATGTACACTTGTACCCAGGCTGGGTTCCTGGCTGTCTGCCTACACGTCCCTGCCTCCAGAGCTTGACATAAAAAGTCCGCTACCCTCACCCTACTTATCTAAACACTGGCAGAACCTCAGAGCATGGCTTCTTACTTGTGTGTCAAAAGTGTGAACACCAGTGAAGGGGAGACTGTTGGCCTAACGGATGGAAAGAATCCTGAGGGGAAGTGGGCAGAATAATCTTCCCCTGAAATAAAAGAAGTGAAAGCAGTCACTAAGTTAAGGTCCTTCCAAGGAAGAAGGAGCCAGCACCATTTATAATGGCAGTTTCACAAGTTTATCAGCTTGTGATAAACACCCAGTTCTGTCCTGGGTGTTAGGGTGGGGGTGGGGCTCAGATAGGAAAAATGGAGACAGACAAGCTCAAGGGCAATTACAGTGATAGAATGTTAAGTGCTCCAGGAAGTAGAAAGTGGGTATAGTTCAGTGGAAAATTATATAAGATGTTAGAAGAGCACAATGGAGGAGCAAAAGGGGTTTGGGGGTCGGTAGGGAAAAGAACCAGAAGAGCAGAGAGGGAAGTTTCCCAGAGGACTTATCAGGAGGAGGAAAAGGACTGAGTGGGGAAGAGAAGGATGGACCCATGCTGCTCCCTCTGCCCAGGGCGCAGCACATTCCAGCTCGAAGGAATGTTCAGCATCTGTGAGCTAGAACCCTGGCGGGGAGGGGTGAGGGGGTAACCTGGCAAACAGGACCCTTGTAGGCCACTTTAAGTTCTGACTTTCTCATAAGGACAAGGGGAAGCATTACAGGTTTTATCCAGGACATGCTCAGATTTGCTATGTGAAGGTGGTTGGGGAACACTGTACATAGAGAAATAATCAAGATGAGACTGCACAGAAGAAAGCCGATCTAGAACCTATATTCCTACAAGCATTTTCTGTCTGGTTGACTGCTCCCTCCTACTTAGTCCTCTGTCCTTTGCTTACTGTCAGGGGGCTCCCTAGCAACTGATCAGAGATGGCACTTCAAATAATTCTTTGCATTGCTCTGATGGAATTTGGAGATAAGTAAAAAAACATTAAAGTTGTATCATGAACAAGCCTTTCTGATCAGCCATCACGCTGGGAGCTTGGAGAAGAAACGGCACCTGCTATCCGGAGGCCATAGAGCGAGTGCTCTGATCCACAGCTCTGTACCTGTGAGACCAGCAACTAAGTAAACTCGTGACGATCTGTGACCTCCTGGATAGGCACTGGAAGTGTTTTAGATGCAGAATAAATTCCTGGCATCAACACTGGCAGCTGTACCTTTTCACCCAGGAGATCACCAAGTCCAGAGGCTGACAGTTGAACATGGAAGCCAAGAGCCTTGCCTAGTTTGACTTCTAAGCTTCAATTTTCTCATCTATAAAACAGGGATTTCAGCGGCTCCCTCCCTGGGCTGCTGTAACGATGAGTGATATGAAGCAATGGAATACACCCAGTGCCCAGCCTAGGGAAAATACCACAGGTGGAGGCCGTTAGGAAAGCCTTACGTATTTAGCGTCAGCCCAGCCACTCTTTGGAGACCACATCTTCCCTTCTCCAATTAGGCCAAGAGCAAGATGAGACAGTGGAGCAAGGTCTCCGCTGGCACCAACGGTTCCTTTCTCTGGAACGTAGGGCAGGCAGGAGGCTAGGAGGGAAGCGGGCACCAGTTACTTCAGGAGAACTGCATTCTCGCTATCCTCATTTAGCCAGCGAGTACAATCTCCCCCAATAGGATCTCATGTCATTTAAAACCCATTCTCTATCATCCTTCACTTCAGTCTTTAAGACTGAAACCAGCCCCTTAAGTCTGGCCTTAAGATCAGGGCTGGAGAGAATTTTGATTCAGTGTGTCCAGATGTGGTTAGAGAAGTTGCATCAAATCATCTGGGAAACATCGTGATTCCCAGATGTCCATCCCAAAGACTGACTCAATAGTTCTGGTTGGTGCCTGGGAATCTGACATCTTAATGCTTTCCAAGTTGTAGGATTGCCAGACTTAAAACATTGAAATCCAGCTTCTCTCAAAGATAGGACAGAAAAGAGATGAAAGACTTGCTTGTGATCATAAAGCCATCTAATGCTAGGATCTGACACAGTTCAGCTCTTTGGAGCTTAATTCCTGGGATAGGAAAATTCAAATATGGAGACAAGATTTGAAATACTTGAGAGGCCAACGTCCCTTCTCACAGATAAAGATAAATATTCTAGGTCAGCAGAGACTCAGAGACTCTTTGGGATGAAGGAGTGGGAGAAGAAGCAGCACTGGGCAATCACATAGACCAAAACATATGCGAGCGTTTCTATGCTGTGGACACAAGAAACCCATAAATGTGATATATCAATCAGTGAACAGCAATTTGAATGAACAATCTTAAAGTGCATAGGAGTGTCTCTGCCACACTCCCCCACCTGCCTATCCTTCTTGACGAGCCCATTTTCTATGCATCTCCATTATTTTATGTCTTCTTGTTGCTACGAATTCCTCACCATCCCACCGATTGAGTCTACCTTGTGGGACATGCCCAACCTCAATGGACGGTCAGCTGGGGATCCACTGCATTACCATTAAATACTTTGATAACTTGTTTGAGAGTCTCCAGGGAAATGCCACTGTATCCTTTGGCTAAGACATTGATTCTTAAAGCCAAGAGCATCCGACATCTTTCAGGGTTTAGTGGTTTCCCAACACCTACAAAACAGAATTGATGTTTTCTCCAAGAAAATTTTTTTCCACCTTCTGGCTGCCTCCATCTCTCAAATCTTTCTCCACTTCTTGACTCAGATAGTTGGACTGCCCTCCCTCTTGACTGTCTTGCTTCTTAAAGTCTCATCTTCCAGACAAAGGCAAAACCCCAGTTTGCCTTCTCAGTCTTCCTTCTTGGAACCCTTCAGTGAGATCTCACCACCTGCCCAGCACCCTTAGAACGGTGTCCAGACGCCTTAGCACAAGCTCCCTTGCAATTGGACAGGAGCTGATATTTGACAGATGGTTCCATCTCACCTCATCTTGATCAACTCGTTCCTTAACTTTCAGCGTTACTTTTGTTCCCTGAATGCACCACTCTCTTGGCATGATGTATATGTGCTCCTGTCTCAAACCTGTCCCTCCACCTGGCCCATCCCTTTTTCTGAGATTCATCTGGAAGTTGGCCTTGTCAGATGCTTTCTGCTTCCCTCCCTCTCGGGCAGCAGAATTGGCACCTAATCCTCACGGCTGTTATAGGATGCCTCACTCTGTGCTTTACTTTATCCATCTAATCCAACAAGTTCTAGGAGGCATTCAGTGTTTGGAATGATTTACCTGAAGAATGTGAACGTACGAGGTTGACCTGGAGCTCTCTGGAAGAGAAAGGGTGGGGGGGGGACCCTCTTAGATACCTCTCAGTGAAATTGCTTCCTCAGCTGGGGAAATGTAGGGAGGGATAGTTAAATCTTTGGAGGGACAGAATGAGGCAGTGTGAGCAATGGAAGAAACCAGCAAACCTGTGTTTTCAATATCAACTCATGTGCAAGTAAACTGGAACCTCTTTTTCCTCATCTGTAAATTGGGGTGAATGTTAATTACTTCCCTCGGTGAAAGAAATCTCAAAGATGGGGGCAGGTGGAATGTGTGCATTTGGTGGGGAGGGCAAACATCAAACTTACTCTAGCTTATTGACGGGAATGACAGTTCTGGCAAATTTCCCAAAGCCTGTAGTAATTCCATAAGCAACTAGAATAAAAAAATAACAGACATCACATGATCAGATGCAGGCCATATTTTTTAAGTCTATAAAAATAATTGTATACCATAAAGGGGAAAAAATACCAGTTTTTTCTTTTACGATGCTGTCTATAACTTCCCTGGAGTTTTGCACTTTCTTTTCAGCGGTCGGGGTGAGCTAGGAAAACATGGGTCAGGGCTGAGCATGTTGAAAGCGTCCACATGTATCAAAAAAAAGATCAAAGGACATCCTTCCCCTGCCTCCCCCATACCTTTATTTTGTAGCGTCCTTTGCCCAGGTTGACCAGATCCTCTGTGGTCAGGCCATCCCCATCTAAGGTGATATACTGCACAAAAGGAGATCTCCGTGAGTCTGCACAGCTTAGTGGCTCGTACAAGAGAGTAGGGAAGCCTCAGGCAGAATCAAACATTGACACTTCAGAGATTTTATCACTGCTATGACACATTAATGTCCTAATTTAAAAGACAGCTTGCTTGAGAGGAGGCTGAGTAAGGAAAGTCAGAAATGAAAAGCATAATGCCTTTCCCCATTATGCAGAGCTGGACAAAGTCCTGTCCTATTTGATAGTGTTTGCTCATCACTTTTGCTGGTTCTCTCCCTCCTTAAATAAGAGGGACTTAGTTTTTATTAACAAAAAAGAGAGTGGTTTGAAGCTTACCTCTTCAGGCTCCCGGTATTTGCTGTACCTGGAGCCAGGTAAAGGAAAATATAGGGGAGGGGGAGCGGGGGGGGGCGGTGTGAAGGAGCCCCAGCCCCATCACGGGCAGGAGGAGCCCCGGGGGCAGGCCAAGGAGGCTGAAGGAAAGGATACAGGAAGACTCCTTCTGGCTGCGATGGAATGAAGTTGGGAGACATGATATCCCCTTCTATAACTGAAACAAGAATGAAGAGCGACCCCTTACAGATCACAACGGAGAGCTACTTTTGGCCTCGCCTGTACCCCAAGGAAGGGCTCTTCAGTTGCCTTGGAATTCTGTAGAAATGGCAGCTTTAAAACAGATTTAGATACTTTTAAGCCTATAAAAATAATCATATAACACAAAGTAATTTAATAACTGCAAAGGGATTCAGACCTGTGGTCCTGAGTTCAAGTGTGATCTTTGCTTCTTACTAGCCCATCTGACTGCATAAATCACCCGCTATCTGGGTCTGTTGCCACGTTGTAAATGGCGGATAAGAATCCAACCTTTCTCGCAGGGCTGTGTGAGACTCTCAGGCACACAGTGGCCTAGCAGTGTCTGCACACAGCCAGCATCCCATTTTCCCGACAATGGCAATGAGTTTGCGCCGTTCCCCTCTGGCCACTCACCCACTTCCACGAACTCATTGTCCTCCAGGGCCACCTCAAGTGGGTCTTCATTGTCCAACAGGCCCAGGCCCTTGCATCGGCGCACGAGAAAGTGCACGTCGTCCACTGAGGCGAAGCCACCATTGTCTGGCTTGTTCTTCATGTACCTCCGCACGGCTTCGCGGCCCAGCCAGCCCACGGAGAGCTGCGCGTCCCGGCAGGGCACAGCCAGCCATTCCCCGCGCACGTGCACTGTGTACCTGGGCATGGCTCCTTTGCCGTTCCTGCAGCACGATGACGCCACTGCAACCAGGCAAGGCCTGCCCCTCTGCCGGTGACAATGGTGACTGTCACCAGGAAGGGGAGACATTTATCTGGCAGTGACTACTGTGGTGTGATGGGTGGGGAGGACAAGGATGGACTTTCAAAATATGCCACCTCCCTTGACTTTACTCATTCACACATTGTACAAATATTTATTAAGGGCTCCACGGTGTTCCTTTGGGTTTTTGCAACTGAGCTAGTGGCAGGAAAGGGGGATGCAGGCAGGCCAGCCTCCTGTCTAGCTGTGATGCAGTCCTGCTGGCGGATAGGCCTAGGGGTCCTAGTGCCTGCTGGCCCCCTTTCCTGGGGATTCCTGTCTGCATTCTCCTCCCTCAAGGCAGTTTGCATGCACCAAGTTCCTGCCTTTACTGGAATTACTCAACTGTAAAATGCACCCTGCTAGCCAACTGTGACAGCAGGGAGTTTGGCAATCCTCATTTATATGTTTATTCCACAAATAAGTGTTGAGCAACTACTCTCTGCCACTGCTAACTTTCTCTGAAGCTGTCTCTCCAGAAAGGGAAACGCAAAGACCAGAGGTCATTTTCACAAGTAAGGTCACTGTTGGACAAAAGAGCCACCATGGCTTGGAGGTTAACAGCTCAGACAGCCGCGGTGGGACTCCAGCTCCACTGCTTATGGGCCTCCGCAAATAAGTTACTAATTAGCCTCTGTTTCTTCTTCAAAAGATGAAGATGCTGTGTTGCTGCAATTTTACTGTATCTACCTGGGATCAAATCCTGGCTCTGTTATTTACTGGTTGTGGGACCTCTGGCAAGCTGTTGACTTCTCTGGGCCTCTATTTCTTCATCTATAAAATGGAAATGATAGTACCTATTTCAAAGGGCTGTGGGAGGATTAGGTGAGTTCATGTATTTAAAGTCCTTTGAGAAGCCATTGGGAAATGCAACAGGAGTTTTTGTGATTATTATTGTTTGAACTTTAATACTCTATATACCTATATTGCTTTGTAAAATGTTCTTTCATCTTGGTCATGAATATCCCTCATCCAGTTAAGCTTCTTCAACACAAATAACCGCTCCCTGCACTCAATTCATTATCACTAGTATTAAGGACCTCTGAAGAACATGAAAAAGGAATCAAAGAAATGTGGATACTAGTTTAACTAAGTAGCATTTTAGTAGTAAGCCAGTTTCTAGAGATTTGATTATTGCAATAGGAAAATCCTGAAAAATCTGTTTCCAATAAAACAGACTTCTGCTGGGACTAGTGACATAGTCGCTTACAGAGAATACCCACACCCACACCCAGAATCTTTCTCTGACAGCTTCCTGGAATGTGTACAAATCAAGAGCTACCATGCCTTAGACCTTGTTAAAACTTGTACTTGAGCCATCTACATCCTGACAGTACCCTGGAAGTTGTTATCACCTGAATCTGAAATGCATAAATCTTCAATTCCCATGCCCTACCTTCTGATCACCACCTCACAGCCTTCTAGCTCTCCTCTTACTTATCTCTGCCCTTAGAACTTGCCCTCCACTTCCTACCAGCTTCCTTACTTTCCTAGGAAGCTGGTCCCCCATTTGCTTACCTGGACCACTTTCTTCACTTTGAAATTCCTTTACTATCCTAAACCTATGCCTTCATTCTGAGTAAAACCTGACCTCTGGGTCGTAACAACAAACTTCCACCTTGTTCACCCAGGTGGAAGGCTCTGCTACGGAAAGTCCAGTGACAGTGTAGATAATGGCACTGCCCTTCTACTTGGCCCTCCCCTCAGTTTCCCAAACATTCACCTACTCCCCAAGGATCTTTTCAATATCCACCTTCCCCAGTCCTCAGAGGAAAACCTTACCTCCTACCTCTGAGAAAACTGAGGCCCTTATATATCATGATACACTTTAACTTTCTGCTCTCATCCAACAAATATTTCGTTTACACCTATTATGTCCCAGTTCCCAAGCACTATGCTAGGTGTTGGAGTTGAAATAAATACTATACATTCTCTGGCTTTATAGGGCTTACTCTCTAGTGACATACATATATTATATATATATATATATATATATATATATATATATATATATATGTATATATATAGTGTGTGTGTGTGTATGTATGTATATATAGTATAATATATATATGGCACAGATATATAAATAAGACTGATAAGAAGTCCAGTTACTTCCTGTGCTGTAAGAAAATCTGAACTACTTGGGCATTCCAGTTGCCAGTCCCACCTGAGCCAAGCATTCGAGTGATCCCAGGCCAGATATCAGATATGTGTGGGAAGAAGCCTCCAGATGATACCAACTCCCAGCAATATGAATCACATCCAGCCCATTGAGGATTATAAGCTCAGGACCTAGGTGCCATAGAGCAGAGACAAACTATTTCCACTGGCTTTGTCCAAATTCATGCCCCAAAGAACCCATAGTCTATAACTTTACTTACGAGATTCTTTCTCCACCTGGAACACAGTACTAGATCTTCTTATTCCTTAAGACTCAGTTTAGGCCTTCTCTTCTCCAAGAAGCATTCCCTAAACCCTTTGGTGGGAGTAAGTAGCCCTTCTCTGGGGTGCTTTAGCGTACTTCTTTACCACTCTACAGACATTATCTTTGTTCACCCAGAAAGTATGCATATATCCAGCCTGGCACAAAGGCACTTAACATATGCTTATTAGCAGAAGTAAGTGTGGAGAGCTGGCTCTAGGTCAATCTGTATAGACATTTGTCTTCAGCGCCCTCTACCTTCCTCATAGCACCCTGCAACACCACCCTTCAGTGTTCCTAGCTCCAATTCACTTTCAGTATTGCTCAACAGTAATAATTGAAAAATGGCATTAGCATAGGGTGTGGAATAAGCTTACAGGGCAGGCAGGAGAAGCTGCTAGAGCATCATTCAGGTCTGTGGATCTGGAAAGTTTAATCACGTGGAATGTGATTACATATCAGGGATTTACACAGGACTCTCTCCTCTAGTATTCCTGGTACAGAAGGCAAGACTATCCAATGTGGACTAGAGAAATGAGTGACAAGTGTATTGATGGCTCTGCAGTCCTGGATGTCTGTTCCCTTCTGTCTGTCCACAGGTTCTGATAACCTCCTCCAACCTGTATCCTTAAAATAATCTTCCTTTCCCCTTTCTAACTTCTAGTCATTTGAGTTACTGTCACTTACAATTAAAGAATCTTAACTATTTCAACAGTGGTTCCTAAGCTCTGTGCCAAGACATCCCAGGGCACTATATTGCATTCACAGGAAAACTTTGTCACTCTTACTTGGATCAAAATGTATTGTTTCCAGTATTTCTCTCTATATGCTGTATGCTCTATGTAGGTAAAGAATGTCTGCTGACTGCTAAAGAGATGATGCGAGTTAAACAGACCATTAGGAGACTGATGGGAAATACTGGCCACCTGACCCGAGAGGACAGGGCTGCATGACAAGTCCAGTGGGTCCGCAGGGAATCCAGGCGCAAGGGGCAGAGTGCTCCTGCTAGAGTGTGTGCATTTTGGTAAGGGAGTTCATCCTACATCCACTAGCCGGGAGGTGAGCAAATCCAACTGAGTGCTGCTGTTTAAGGCTATTTAAAAAGCAAAACTCTAATCATGTTTAAAGAACTTAAAATAACAAGTAAATAATATGTTGATACTGTTTGTGACCATACTGGGAGAAAATATATATGAACCTAAAAATTTAACATTTATAAGTCAAAAGATTAAACTTTTGCTCGAATTCACTTTTTATAACGAACATGACATGGGGGGAGGTGGGTAGAAGGAAGGTAGCTTAGCTTTATTTATGAAAATCACTGACAAAACAATAAAAAGCCATAAGTAAAAAGGCATTTCTAGTTACAATCTGAGCTGAAGTTTTATATTTCTCTATGAATTCAATTTAGAAAAGAGAAATGCCAGAAATCAGCAACAGGCAGGTCCTAATCCACTTTTAAATCCTTCCCCACCAGCATGGCAGTCACGGGGTGCATACTTGCTCTGTGCTCTTGGTAGGTATGAATGGCTTGGTCGTGGGATTTGTCAAAGGCAGCGAGGTCCCTGCAAAAAATAAAAAATAAAAAAAATAAAAAGAAGAAGAAAGACGAGTCATGACTTGTTTTCTTGTTTTGGCAAACTTTATTATTCTTGTGAAGTCAATGAAACAGATTAATTGTGGATATTTTTGTCATGGTTATATTTTTTTCAAAATTCCTGCCAAATCCATAGGCAAAATAATTTCACTGAAATAGTCAAGAAACTTTTTCCCCTTTTATCAAGCACTCCTTTATTACATCTCAAGCAACTTACTCTTCCACCTCGTTGCAACATTTGAATAAAAAAATTTGGCTTTACCTGCTCAATTCTTTTTGCACTTAACTTCAGACCCTCTTTTTCTTGTCTATGCCTAGCCATTATCTTCTACTTGCTTTTAAAGATATTTCTGTATCTGTAATATTGTCCTTGATTTGTTTCATTTTCACTAGTGTCTAACCCTATTTGGCTCATATTAGGGAATCCACATATAATGCTTCTAAAAAAGTGAATGAAATTATCTCAAATTTTAAATATTTAGAAGTGTTAATTTCTATTCCAAAATTATATCTATAATATTTAACAAATTAAAAAGTATGTATTATTTTTAGATTGCATTTTACAAAGTATTTTAGCAACAAGAAGAACATTCATTTAAGATTTTTCTTCCCCATTCCTTATATAAATTCAAAGCATAGTTTGATTTGGTTCTTACTTGAACAAGGGTCGTGTAAATTTCATTCTTCCTTGTTCAGTCGCCATTTTTAGAGCCAAAGGAATTGCTTCCTCCCATTTCGATTGAATGCAGAGCCGTAACCATCTGAAAGGAAGATTTTTAGGGGGTATGGAGTAGGAAATGAGGAGCACAGGGCAGGATAGGGCAGGTATATTTGAAAAGTACTTTTGGAATGATGAATAATCCCATTGTAGTTACATTGTACATCACTTTACAATATGTCTTTATTCTGAGAATCTCAAATACTTATATATACAATTGGAGAAGAGAAGGAAGAGGAGTTTGTTCTTTAAAAAGATCTAGCTTGTGTAGGTGCTCATGTACCTTATATATGTAATTTCTGAAGGAAATGAACTTTGATTTAAGCCTAACACTATAAATCTGAATTAAGAAAGATTTACCATATAACAGAATCAAAGATTTCTAACTATTCCCATTTCAGGGTCAATTTGGCTAGTTGTGGAGCCTGTTTACCACTGAATCCTTAATTCTAATCTTTTTTAAAGGCAAGAGAAGCTTAGAACAAATTCTAATAAAAAGATTAATACTATCATCATCATATAGCCATTGCAACTATTCCTTAAAAAAAAAAAGACCACTGTAATTATTTATTTAGAACCAATAAATTTGACAAGGATTTCTCAAGACTTATATGTCTCATACTCTGCTTTCCCTTTCTCCACCTTTTAGATTTCTACTTTCTTCCACAGAGACAAGTTAAAATGATGTACCTGAATCGTATTTCAGAATTGTTAATGACATTGAAGTTGTACACCTCTTGCATTCGCTTTATGTGCCCCAATGGAAGAGGTGCCTAAGAGCAAAATAAGAAAGTATAATGTATCATTTCAACAGGATTCCTTGGAAGAAAGGAGCTGGAGAGAAATTCTTAGCCAGATTAAAATGCTAAATATTTTATAACATAATGGTAAGTTAGATTTAAAAAAAAAATTTAAAAAACAAATGCACACTAAAGTAAATTTTGTGCAAACTTATTCTGGATAAAGATGTTCTACTGGGAGCCAAGGTATAATTTAATTTGTGAGGTATGTAGAGAATTAATTGAGAATTACTCTCCTCAGACTTTTTAGTATATATATAAAATATTAACTTTCAGACCCTTTCCAGAGTCATTCAAATTCTCTTTATAACTTATATATTTTAAATATATTCCATTCTCCAGATTAAATCACATTTCCTTAACTTTTTCCTCACTGATCCCCTTCTCAGATTTATAGTTCCTCTGAGATCCCTTTTAAATTATCAAGATCTCTAAAAAATATCAGTTTTTAAACTTTTATATTACAGACCCCTTTCAGAATCTGATGAATAATATGGACCCTTTCCTTAGGAAAAAAATACATTTACTTTATTAACACAAATTTCTATATACATTTTCAGGGGGTTCATAAACCTCCTGTGCCCTTCTTAACCTGTGCTAAAAGAGAGAACAGGTTTGGGAGAAAAAAAGAAAGAAGAGTTCAGCCTGGACAAGGAGAGTCTGAGGTGCTTGTGTAGTGTGGGCTGAGGTGCCATGTGGTAATGGTAACAACTTTCGTCGCCAGCCATGACCTCACTCACAAAACTCTCACTCCACGCTCACTAACGATCTCGCTTCTCAGTGACCGCTATGTGCTTCCCAAAATGTTCAGTTTCAACTAAACTCCTACCCTCAAGTCATCGAGTCCCCATGTTTCCTTTCTTTAGGGCCCTAGGCCACATGGCAGTACCACAGACATTTGTGAAGCTGCGATGACTTAATGCATTGAAAACTGATGCTCTATGGCCCCGGTTGTCTTGAAATCCTATTCCTCATTTTGTATCAGTTCCATAGGAAATTCTGTTCAAAGTCTTCTCCATCCCTCTCAAGGTCCTTAGATCTAAGAGCTCCCTGTCACGTGGTCGTAAAGACTCAGTCAGACCCTCTCAATGTGCAGCATCTTTCAGTCTCAGATATTCTTTTAATCACTTGGGTTTGAAACCTTAAAATCTGTTTGGACTCTTCCCTGTTAACCCCCAAATCCAGTCATTCATAAAACCCTTTGCTTTCATCCTGTGCAGTCTCCCCTCTCATCTGTTCTGTTCTTTCCTTTCCTGCCAGCCCCACCCTCAGGTCCTATACTCCTCTGAGTTGCCCAGCTAACTCCACCACCAGCATTCCTCATGGCAATCCAGCCTTCGCATCACCAGCAGAGTAGTTTTCAGAACCACCATTTCGTCAAATGACTCTTAAAAATGTTAAGACCTTCCCTGCTAACTAGAATAAAATCTAAAATTCTTAGCTTAGGATTCAAGACTTACCACATCCGATCCTACAAGCCTTTCTAGTGTTACCTTCATTAACCTCTTTACCAGAGCTATGTCTTAGTCCCTGCTCCGTTACTTGTTGCTCTGTCACTTGTTGCTTCCTGATTTGAATTTTTCCCTCCCTGCTAACACTGCTCTGCTCAAGTCAAGCCTCATTCTTCCAAAATCCTCCCTTGATTATACCAGTTGGGAGTTCTTCTTCACTAATGAAGTGTTTCTCAAGTTACAGCTAAACTATACCTCCTTTTATTGCTAAATTTTGCATGTATGACCTTTCTTCCTTTGGTTTGTAAACTTTCTGAGGACCTGGTATATTTCTTTTTTATATATTTTCATATATATATATAAAATACTAAACAGTAGGCATTCAACAATACTAAACAGTAGGCATTCAACAAATGTTCTTAGGTAAATGAATAAATTTTATAAATTATTTTTCCATTAGTTTCCACATTAATCTTTTTTTTTCCAAGTTGGGTTTGACATAAATGCTATGTTTTTATGCCCATCCTAATTTCTAACGTTTTGAGCTAGTACTTACTCTCTGAAGCATCTGTGCTAAAAACTCATTCAGCTGATGAGAAGAGAGATCTTTCAGGTCTGCTGAGTTGAATGAATTTAAATCATCTTCTTTGGCCTAAAATAAATGTTACATATTATTACTATTTATATACAATTTAATAATATTTATTGTTTTTTTGACATAAAAGTAAAAATGAAAGAAAAAACAGAAATATAAGTATGCATAAAATTGTAAAAAATAAATTTAAGCCTTAGCTACTTAAATATTTCAGAGTTTGTATCACTATAACCATGACTTCTACAATGTATACCACTTAAGTAAAATTAGACTTAATAGTAAGAGTGGAGGAAACTTTTGACATCCTTTGTACTATTCATGTTAACCTACTCAGAGGGTACAGGGGACATTATTTTTCCTATAAGATTTACTGCTAAATTTTCTATTCAAGAATTATCCAGGGTTCATACTCCCTCCGGTTTCTCTAAGGGTTATAGTTCAGTGTACACATGAAGAAGCTCCTCTTTAGGAAGTTTCATAGATGTGAACAATCAAATTGACAGAGCACAAGTGCCTCAATTCTTCCCTGACTGTTGGCATTAGCTGTCACCCAGGATCATTTTATATTTATCTGGTATGTGTAATGGCTATATTCGAAGTAGTACCTTTATAAAAGATTTATGAAGAAAAGAAAAAAGGAAAAATGCAAATATTTTTGCATACTTTTTAAAGCTGACAAGGAGCAAGAAAAATTAGAACCAGTGCCATCAATGTCTACTTGTTTCCTGCCCTTAAACTTCACTTTATACATTGGGAGATGGTATAGTATCACTTTGGGCAAACTTGACTTACAAATAGCCTTTCCAAATACACGAGTTCATGAGTAAAGTGCCTATCACAACCAGCCCCATCTCCTTCATGAGTTAAGAAATACTCATACAATTCAAAAAAGAGTAAAAAATCACACATTACTACTCACAGTAATCCATCTTTGACTTAAGGCAATACAAGCATTCGTCAGAGTCATATCATAACTGCAAAGATGAAAAAAGTAGAGATTAAATTTTATTAAAATGCACATGCTTTTGCATAAATGCAATTTTGAAGTTACAGAACATACTTAAACTTCAAAGTTCTTTTTAAATAAAGGACTCCAGAGTGATGGAAATAGGTAACCTTCTACCTGACTTAATTACTAGCATCTAAGAAGTCGGAAATCCAAGTGTATATCAAATTAATGAAACACCTGATTGTTTTTTAGACAGAATGCTGAAACATCTCAGCAGACTGTCATAAGCTTCAGTAGCAAATGCTAAAGTAGCCTCAGTTGACCATATTTAGTGTTTACTGTAGGCCAGGAGCAGTTTACTTGGGACAAGAGATGAACACAGCGACCTTGTTCTCGTGGATCTCATATTCTGTTATTCCAACCATCTGACCATCAACAGATCTGCGAGCACTTATGTAACAGGCACTGTTCTAGGTCCTAGGGAAATACTGATGTCACATGAGGAGACCTTTGGGAGACTCTGGAATCATGTGATGATTTTGTTCTTCTCTTTTCAGATGAAAGTGGAAATAAACTCTGACCATTAAGCCAAGAATGTTACACTAAGTTTTGTGTCTTCTCACCTTGGAAAATAAATCATAAGTTTTACAACAGTGGAAAGGGCCATGTTACGTGCAATGTGCACAAAATTATTGCAACACACTGCTCTCTCTGTCTGTAAATCATTCTTGCTTGCTGTGAAATGTTTCTATTAGAGAACAGAGACATACTTGACCTTAGGGACTAAATGAAGTAAATTTTGATCAGAAGTTGTCATCGAAACTGCTTCAAGAGAATTTGGGCCCAGAGGGAGATAATCAAAGCTGTGACCGTCCTTGAATCAGCTGCTAGTTTATCTTCATGAAGTAGTCGGGTCGTGGACCATAGGCAAACCCTTTTGTTTGTCCTCAAGACTGAGCGGGATGAGAGGTCCTAGACTGCTCAGGCAGTAAACTATCTTCAACTAGAACATTACTGAGCCCTGATTTCAAAAGGAACGATAGTATAGTAAAAAACTTTTGGCTGGTCTGTTTCTTCGTGCCCTGAAACTTCCTTCTCATGGTAATGAAAAGAACTAGTGGGGATTAGCCCAGGGAGAGGAGGCAACCTTCATTTATGGCAAAGTCCTCAGAAAAGTAATGAGTAAAACCAGATGAGCCCTGCTATCGTGGTGTTTCAATGTAGCAAAGAAGAAAGATGTTAATAATCACACAAATAAATGTAAAATTAATACTGTAGCAACAGCTATAAAGAGGCAATGCACAGCACCAAGAAACCCTAAATGGGAGACTCGACCTGGTCAAAGAGGGACTGCATCCATGAGGGAGCATGTCTTGAGCTGTGACTTGAATTAGCTGGGTAAAGAGCACTCTAGCTGGCAGAAACAGCACTCCTGGCTGGAACATAGGGTGGTGTGCACCCTGATGTGACTTGTGGAAGGCCAGCGTTCAGGTCCCTGATCGAGGAAGGTGTTCAGTTTAAAAGGCACTATATTGGAGGGGTCTGAATCTCAACTCTTTTTAATTTTTACTTGCTGTGTAAACCTGGGCAAGACGCTTCACCTAACTAAGCCTCATTTGTCTCCTCTGGAAATGAGGATAATAACTTATAACTCTGTTGTAATGATTAACATGATACTTATGTTATTTTTCTTATTGCAAAGGTTTTCAAGGAAAGGGCAACTCCTCTCTTTCTCTCACTATCCTTGTGAAGAAAGGAGAACCTCAATAATTATTTGCAATGAACTAATTTATATTTATAATATCATGAAAATTATTCTTTTGACCTCAGAGTTAAGAACTCTACTCTCATCACTAATTAATCAACAGCTTAAGGAAGGCATAAAATCCTTTCAGATATTTTGAGGATATTCTAGAATTTAGAAGAATGAGAAGAAAATCGTTACAGGGTAAGTACTGACTTGGGTTTTACAGGAGGCAGCCCAGGTGAGTGGAGCCAGGTATTCCAATCAACTTGATTGAGAATATCAACCTGTGAATTGTAACAATACCCAATTTGTTCCAGAACAATCTTTTCTATTAAAAAAATAATTAAAACAGAATTTCAAGTCCTCATATCTATAATTTTTTCTATACCTATGTGTCAAGGTAATTTCTAAGTCTCTTTTTAAAAACAAATTTATATTAATCAATTGTGTTCTGCTAAGTTATTAAAATAGAAAAATTAAGTATATACAAAAAATAAATTTCTAAAACTATTTTGCAGGTCTCTCTGAAATAAGAAAAATCTACACATTAGTTTATGTTGCTGAGATCACATTTTAAATATAAAAAATTATAATGAAATACTGAGTCTTAAGTTCTAGACAAGTACTACTATTAAGTAATTCAAATCAGCCTAACCAATAGCCATTAAATAAAGCTATACTGGGCATAAAAAGAAAAAAAACTTTTAAAAGCCAACCTTATCTTTAAAGTGAGCATACAGGAAATCCTTCCAGTCATCAGTGGTTATGCTCTTGTAGGAAAATTTCTCAATATAAGCCTTCAAGAAGCCTAGGAAAACCTCTAAGAGTTAAAAAAAAAAAAGTATTAATAGAAAGTTAGTTATTTAACTTTTTTTGGCACTTGGCATTGTATAGTTAACCACAGAGAACATTTGGAGAAGAGGGAAGCCAATGAGGGCCTTAAGAGTGAAAGAATGTCCAAAAAAGGAGGTAGGACTTAAGTTGGGGCTGAAAGAATATATGTAATTTTGTGGAAGAGAGAAAAGAAATCCTAATTATAGGTAAGGGATGACCTAATGAGTACAGAAAAGGAACACACAGCATATGTTCTAAAAGCAATGACCCTAGTTTGACCAAAAAGGAAGAAAATAAGGTTGTACAGGCAGAATGGGTCCAGGTAAGGAAGGGCCTTCAAAGTAAATCAACGAGGGAGATCACCTCAACTGCCAGCAGTGGGGAAGGTGACATGAACTCAACACATCTAAATAATGAAATACTATGCTGGCATTAAAAAGTACAAGATAAAGTATAAGTACATTCTGATATGGAAGGATATATGTGAAATATTGAATTTAAAAAATGTAGAATAAATATAAAATACGATCCATTTTCTGTAATTAAAATAATGATATATATTTATTTGTCGATTTATTCATTTATACTTAGAAAAAGATCTGGAGCCATACACACCAAACTGCTAAGAGTGGCTACCCCAGGGAGTGTAAGGGGCTGAGGGGTGCTCGCTTGTTACTCTTATAAACTTCTATACCACACAAATTTTCTGGTAAGTATATATTATCTTCCTAATTTTTAAAATACTGGTGAGTGGTCTTTTTTTTTTTTTTTTTTTTTTTTTTTGGTAAGTCAAGCAGCATGATTTCAAACTCAGAAGTTATTCAAAGTTTTAAGAGTTAACATTAGAAAATGATACCGATTTCTTCAGCAGCCACAGACAGAAAGAACTGGAGGAAGACAATGGAGCACAAACAACAGTTAAAAATTCTTCTTTATTTTTCACATTACTCTAAAAAAAAAAAAATCAGAAAATGCCAATGACTTGCCTGGTCCTCCAAGAAGCTGTTCCAGGTAAAAAAGTAAAGCAAAGCCTTTCTCATAGGGAACCGAAGAATATGCTACGTCAGGGTCTACGTTCGTCAGATCAACCACAAGCTTGGTGAAAGGATGTGTATCCCCAAAAGTCTTTATCTGCAAGACACAGAAGTAGGGGAATAATCAAATATGAAAGCTAGTTATCACCATCGAACAAGCTAAGATGGAAGTATTACATCACTCTGTGGCATAACTAGGGGAGTGTAGAACTTATGCAGACTTAGACCCTAGAAGTTGTAGGATCCGTTAACATAAATTCTGGAAGTCTATTAATGGAATGGTTACTTATGGAATAGTTCCATGGTATTTCTTGCCCAATAAGAAGCTTTAGTCTTTTGAAAAACTAGAAAAATGTTTCAATGCCTGGTCAGCAAATTCAACTTTCAGGAGAAGCAAATTTAAATGTCAATGAAAAACGACATAAATATATACCAAATAAAATTCAAACACAGTAACTGTTTTAATTGCAAATACCCAGTGAGGTCCTGCTGGTTATGAACCCATTTGATGTTAGGGTTCAATAGACTATATTATACCAGCATCGGCTCCTTTTTTCACACCTGTAAAAATTGTTTTCTTGTTGCTGCTTAGGAAAGATGCTTTTCAAACTTAAATTTTTGAACACCTACACAACTTTGGATGACTACTTTTAAAAGTTTGATTCATTTACCGAATTCTGTAGTTCTCCCCATCCTCCCAGAGCATGAAAATGTCTGAACTTTTCACCAAACAATTGTCCACAAATGTGGCGTTCCAAGTACACAGTATGTCCTTCATTTAACCTGAAAAAAAAAAATTTTAAAAGAAAAATAAAAACAGTGACGTAGCTGAGAGGAAAAGGCATTTTAATCAACATGGTATTTTCTTTTTGGCTTTTCTTAAAGCAAAGCTTGATCACTATGGTCTAGGCAGGCTGCAAGGGGGCTTCCCTACATTTAATTCAGAATGGGAAACCTAGCCCAGCAGAGGGCAGCAGGGAAAATTAAGCCATGGTCCTGGTTTTACACGTTCAGGTACTACAATAGGACTAGACTGGTAACTAAGTAACAAGCATAAACTGAATACCCCTACTCTACCTAACAATGTGACAAGTGTTACGGCATTAAAAACAAAAAACAAAAATCAAAAAACAAAAAACCTTTGTACCAAAGAGATATCAAAGAAAAACAAGATGTACACACAAAACAGTTCAGAATGGTTAGAAGCAGGAAAAGAAATAAATAGCAAGATTCAATAAAAAAAAAAATAGAAAAAAAAATCATACCAAAAGTGATCCCAAGTTTTATTGGTCACTAGATTTCCTGTCCAGCTATGAGATATTTCATGTGCGATAACCTAAAGGAAATAGTGGAAATGATTAAAAGTAAAACTGATAACTTTACTCTAAAAAAACCCATTATGCAAGCATTCTAATTCTTTCAATTCCACATTGTTCATTTTTTTTAAGCGTTAGCTGAGATATTCAGGGAGTTACTTAGTTAATCAAAACCATCATAATTTAGATAAAGACAAAAAATAAAGCAGTTAAAAAATTAGGAAACCAGAACAATAATTCATAAAGATCTATGCACTCCAATATTCACGGCAGCACAATTTACAACAGCCAAGATATGGAAGCAACCCAAATGCCCATTAACAGATGATTGAATAAAGAAAGTATGGTTCATATTTACAATGGAATATTACTCAGCCATTAAAAAAATGAAATCCTACCATTTGCAATAACATGGATGGACCTAGAGGTTATTAAGCTGAGTGAAATAAGTCAGACAGAGAAAGATACCATATGATTTCACTTATATGCGGTATCTAAGGAACAAAAAGAACAAACTAATCAAAAAGATTCACAAATATAGTGGACAATTTGGTAACGAACAGAGGGGAGGGGGGTTGGAAGGCTGGGAGAATGGGGTGAAGGTTTAAAGAAGTACAAATCAGTAGTTGATAGCTGGGCATGGGGAGCATGGCAGAGGGAATGCAGTTAGCATTAATATGATGATGGCTAAGTGGAGGGCTAGGAGAGGGAGGAAGCAGTTGCGGGGATCGTTTTATGAACATTATAAATGTCTAACCAATGTAATGAATACTTAAAACTAAATGCATTTATTTTTTAAAAATTAGAAAAAAATCGTTTAGAAAATATTAAATGGACACATCACTCCATTAAAAAAATTTCAGGAACATATGAAGAGATCAAACCATAAAATGTTCTTAAATCTAAATGTTAATGTAAAATGTCTTACATTTATCTTTCATAACCATATCTTCAACATAATACAATAGATATTTTAAAATCAGTTGACTTAATACTTCTTGAGGATAAGGCCAGGACAAAGAAATTTTAACTTACATTGGAGAGTGACTTGTCACCTGCCTAAAAAAGAAAAAAAAATACCTTAATATTTCAGTTATCAAATTATAGACTGTTTTTTAAAAGACCACTTATATCAATATACAGTATCCTGGCATTCATGGACCACTGTATTCTACAGGGCACTCCAAAGAATTCAAAAGAGATATGTGGTAAGAAAATAAAACAAAAAATACAGGACTAACAAACTGAGTAATTCTTTCTCTTCCTAATCCAAAATAATTTTTCCAATACCAGGAGGGCCAGTATACTTGTCTCTAACATCTAAGAAACATTTCTCCTACTTCCAATCTTTGTATCTTATCTTATTTACCCTTATTTACCTTCTTTCCCTTATTACCTACAGTATATATTTTTTTAAGTTTATAGTGTCTCCTATGATATATTTTATTGTATTTATTTAGTTGTGAATTCATTGCTCACTTGGTTCTAGGAAGGATTTGCTATATTTTACAAAGATATATAAAATATAGCTATATACTGTGGCCTAATCCTTTCTTCTACATGGTAAAGTGAGGTTTTGTTTTGTTTTTTTTATACCAGTACCTATATGCCAAGTGCAAATGATTTTGTTTCTTTGTCTTGATTCATAATTCATCAGTGGGTTGGTAGTACACAGCCCTCGACCCTTAATATTTCCAAACACCTCATACATAATATTCTTTTCTCCCAAATGGCCAAATTATTTTCTTCTGAAAGATGAGATGATAATAACCACAATAAGCATTAAAATTAAAAATAAGGGTTATATAAATAAAAGATTAAAAAAATATTATTAGAGGTCTAAGATTCTTCATATCGAGGATTATGTTTGAGGAGAACTCAATTCTTCTCAAATGTAAGTATTTACACTTACCAGCAGAGTCGGAGTTACAAAAGTGAGGCATGGATTTTCCATGCCGCCATAAGGGAAGGATGGCGGCAGGACCAATAGGTCGTACTGCCCCCATACGTATGGGCCTCCCAGATCTTCTGCAATTTTAAGCATAGATTCAGTCTGGAAAATTGATGAACATGTATTTGTTAGTCTTCATCATTCTAATACATTTCTTACAAGTATACATTATTTTCTATGAAGGTTAGGGCTAATGATGCTTATTTTAAATGAAAATGATATTAAAAAGTAACAAGCGCAATAAATAACATATTTGACTTTTTACCACATCACTTAACACTATCACATTTCATACTCCACACCTTAAAACAACTGTCTCCCACAGTTATTGAAAAGGGTGACTGTATGACCAACCTCAGAAAATTCATAAGCTGACTTTTCCACCTGCTCTTTCTCAGACCAGACCAATGTTCTTGGGCCAATTTGCCTGCAAAATTAAAAAGTCTAATAAAAATGAAATTCAAGGCACACTACATACCTGGTTCTAGGAAAGTTTAAAGTACTGTACACAAATCTTTACCGAAGGAGTGTGATGTACCATGTGCTTACAGGGCAGCGGTGAGATTAAATGGCCTGAGTACAAACCTGCCGTTGTGTATGTAGCCATTGACATGCAGCTCTACATGGAGGTACAATCTGGGCCGGATGAAAACCGAGACATAAAGAACCCCCAAAGGTTAGCTTACTGGCTTCTGGAAAGGCCTTGGGGCATCTAGTTTCCTCTTGTAATCTCACAGCTGTAGAAACCCAGTCACAGCTTGGTAAGACACTATTCCAGTACAGGGGAACTTTGTTATGTATTTAAAAGCTTATACCAAAGAAAGAGAAAAAAAGGAAATCTTGCTACAACGTGGATGAACCATGAGGACATTATGCTAAGTGAAATAAGCCTGTTACAAAGGGATGACTTCTCTATGATTCCACTTAGGAGGTATCTAAAGTAATCAAATTCATAGAAACAGAAGTAGAATGGTGGTTACCAGGGGCCACAGGGAGGTAGAAATGGAGAGTTGTTTACAGGGTACAGAGTTTTAATTCTGCAGATGAAAAAGTTCTGGAGATTTGTTTCATGATAGTGTGAATATGCTTAATATTACTGAACCATACACTTAAAAATGGTTAATTAAGAAGTTAAAATTTTGTCTTTTATTAGCCACAATAAAAAAAGGAAGAAACAAATAGAGCTAGTTATACATCATTTAATAGAATTCAAACTCAAAAATACCTTTTATCAAAAAAAATTTTTTTTCCATCCAAATTTCATTTAAAAAATTTTATGTAGCACAAAATTCCAAGCGACAAAACCTGTCTCGGTGTCCTGCCCCTTATGGAGAGGGAGTGGACGCTAGAGCAGTGCATCTCAAGGTTCAGTGTGCATACACATAGCCTGGGGAGCTTGTCAAAATACAAATTTTGATTTAGTTGGCCTGAGCTAGAGCCTAAGAAATTATACTTCTCATCAATACCTAGGTGATGCCAAAGCTACTGCTCTAAGCCACACTGAGTAGCAACAGCAACTAGGACTGTCCGACTTAAATTTAATGAGAGCCACAAACGTGAGCAACAATGTAATTCAAGTTCTTGTGGCCACATTAAAAAAAAAAAGCAAAATAAAACATGAAATTAATTTTAGTAACATATTATTTAACCAATATATCCAAATATTATCATTTCAACCATATAATCAACATAAAAATTTACTAATAAAATACTTTTTTGTTTCATACTAAATCTTTAGAAATCCAGTATGCATTTTACAGTTATAGCATATCTTGAGCCTTATGTGGTTAGCGGCTGCCACACGAGACAGCGCAGGTCTATACCGCATGGGTTCAGATGACCTAGGTTTGCTTGGGTCCTGGCTCTGACATTTCCTAGCTATATGACTCTGAGCCAGTTACTGAAACTCACCAAGCATTGGTTTCTTCATTGGTAAGATGGGAAAAAATATCTATCCTATAGGGTTGTAAGGGTTCGATGGGGTAATGCATCAGACTTGATACATAATAAGGCCTTTTAAATGTCAGTTGCTGTTACAATTATTACAATTATCATTTAGTGAGTCCCTACAATAGGCCAGGAGCTTTAAATATGTTAGGTCTTTTAATTCTCATAAAAATCCTTGGAAGTAAATCTTATTATTTCTAGTCCTTAGGAGAAAAAAACAAAAAACAAAACAAACTCAAAGAGGTGAGTCGCCCAAGGATGTACCAGTAACAGCTGGGGCGGGAACTGGAATCTGTTTGCCTGACTTTTCTATCATGTCCATATTTTTGGCTATTTAAAGAATGTGATTACTACAGATATTCTTAATTTTCAGTTGTTTAGAAGAAACAAAAAAATTAAGCAGAAAGGGCACTCTAGCTATTGGTAAAAGTTTAACATCTTATAATCTTTATAGGCTTCCAAGTGCTTTAATATGTTTTATCTCATTTGTTTCACATAACCACCAGTTTTTAATCTACAATTAATTTGTTACTTTCATTTTATAGTTAGATTTCAATTTATTCTAGAGCTGTCGACTTATACACAAATGATCTACCCAGTTAATGCGAACAGAGGTTCAAGATGCCTGAGGTTTGATCTTTTCATCGTCTTCAAAATTTGTAAAAGCTCACCTGCTTTCTAAGGCCCCAACAACTAAAGCAATCAGGTAGCTGGGGATCGGTACCTAAAAAGGGCAAACAAAACACACACCGCATGCTGGAATTAGTGTTTGAAAATGTTACAAAGTAAGGCAATTTGTATTAAAATGAATTCCCTTTCAAATCTCCAGATATTAGTATAAATTACTTTCCTTTTGTACTTCTCAAATATTTTTTTTTTAAAGGGGTCAAATAGTTCAAAATTGTGATGTAAAACATTTCAAAACATTTATTTCTCTTTTATTCCATTAGGAAGGAGAGCTTCTGAAATGTGAAAAGGATGATTACACATATTACATAGTACATTTTAAGCATTTCTCAAAAATTAACCTGTAATAAGGCAACTGTGCTTTTCTCTTAAGTTTTTTCAATTCCTTTTTTAAATCCACTCCTGGTGTATTTGAGAGACATACAAAATAATCCAGCAAAAAGAAGATGCTGAAGGTTTGGGAGCTTGGAATCTCAGAAGCTGGGGTGGGAGCCAAACTGTCCACTGTGACTCACTCACACGTTATATCACAGAGGTTGATTAAGAAAGCATATACGCGTGCATGCGTGTGTGTGCACACACACACACAATTCATTAAAGGTCAAATATAAAGTCAAATTACCAGCTACATAGAAATTTTAACTCAAAGGACTATAACTGAATCTGAAGACAGCTCTTCTTTTGTAAACTCTGTTGGCCTAAGACAGCTCTTCCTTTTGTAAGCATTATATAACCACACGCCACAGTCTGGTATCAGAGCAGGCAAAAGTGTAACTTAGAGAAGCAGGAAATCTGCTAACTGAGATGAGGGAATTTGGGGTCTGATACGCTCTCTACTATGTCTATCCAGCAACCTCTTTCTTCAATACTACAGTGAAAGTAGAACAAAATATTTCAAAAGCACAAAAGAAATGATGATAACAAAAAATAGAAGCTGCTTTCTAAGTTCTGAAATATTTCAGAAGCAATTCTGCTCTCTGGATGGGTAACACTATCTGTAGTTCACCACCAACCAAAATAAAAATCTAGACCCTAAGATCTTACTTTTTGGCTAAATCTGTATATTTTCCTGCTTGGGTCTTCTGGATCAGGTGCTTCTCCATCACGAATGGCACTCATGAGTGCCACCAGGTCTTTAGGGACAGACACCTAATGGAGAAGAAGGGTTATTTCCAGTTATAAATAAAAGGCTCTATGTCTATTGAAGTACTTGTGTAAAATAATCTTTTCCTCCCCTTTGTGACTATCTATTTAATAAACAGACTGTGAACCCAATAAATGCATCGGTTCTATATATAGAATCAGCAATATGTAAAACTGGCTTCTTTAAAAATAAATGTGAAATATCTATCTATCCATTTATCCATCCATATTAAGAGCATTTGGTAGAAACTAGGTTAAAATCCCAGCTCTGCCACTTGCTAACTGCATGAACTTAGACAAATAACCTCCCTGAGGTGAACCTTAGTTCACCCATCAAACAAGAGTACTTCATAGGGTTGCTGCAAGGAATAAATCATATAAATGAAGAGCCCAGCACCGTGCCTGACAATAGTAGCTACCATCACAGCTCCCCAGTGCCCCCACAAACTGCTACAGTCACTTTAGGGTAGAGAACCCAGATTTAAACATTTATATTTAAAACATAAACTTGGAGTTAAAAATAGAACTTTTTAAGGGTCATGATCATGGGAAACTAAAACTTATCACCAAGAATTATGAAATAATTTTCTCTGGATTTTGTATGGAAAATACCTTTATGAAGCAAATTGTATGGTCCCTTAAATGTGCACTCTAGCTCTATGTTTCTGTAAGTTTTATTTCTAATGAATGCCAGAATTGAGGACTACCCTCTGAATATTGATGCTCTAGTAAGCATTCATTCCAGGAAGTGCTAGAGTTCCACCTTTGCCCTGCATGACCCAGTATTTAGAGCTACTATGATGGCAGGCAAAGAATAGGGAGCTTCAGAACCACAGATCCTAGAGCTAAAAGCATTCAGGAAGTAATGTGGTTCCACTTCCTCTCTTCATTTACGAAGTGATATGTTATACAGAGGGCACAACTGAGGCTGTGAGGTCGTAGGACTTGCCCAAGCTCATGCTGCAGCCATTAAGTGGTGGAGAAGAGTCCAGAACCTGAGAGTCTTTGCCTCCAAGTACAGTTTCCTATAGAACTATAGATGTAGTTGCGTCATAGGATGACGTGGCAATCAAAAAGGCCCTGTACACACAGGTTGGTCCTCTATTCTATCTGCTTGGTCTAACTAGGGCTAGCCTCTGGGATAGTATTTATTTATTAATTATAATCTACCTTTTCCTAAAAGAATTAGTATCTATGACAAGAAATAGCTGGAAATGTATACAGACAAGTCTGCAATATATGCTCATTAGTATGCCTAAATAATGTTTATTTGGTTGTAAAGTGCATTTATCTTGCAATTGTCAATTTTTAAAAGTAAAAAAAAAATTGTTACCAAATTCTTATTTTTAGGCCCAGAATTCTACAATCTTTTAAAAACCAGAATGGTACTCAGTTCCTTTTTTTTACACTTATGTTCAAAACTGCCTTTAAAATAGAGATTCAAAAGGAGGTCCACAGTTTCTTTATTATATATTTCAGTAAGAATTAATTTTGTAAAAATTATTAAAATTCAATGATTATCAATTGATAATTAAAATTCAATTATTAGCTCTGCTTATTGTTAATACTATATTTACTTATATGGATTATTTAATTCAGTGAATAATTTGTGACATTACCTCTGCACTGTAGGTTAATTTCACAGAAGGAGTGTCTTGGCAAGGAAGAATAGCTCTGCAGTGGATGGCCTGGGGGCGGGGAAGGGGAAGAAAAGAAAGAACTATTTTTGTTTCCTATAAACCAAGTCACTAAGAAATCATTAAAACTGCAGCACTGTTCTTATGCACATTCTTTTTAAAAATAAAAATACATCTCACATTCCTTGGGATATTTCAAGGTAGCAAAAATTGATTTGTAGATTTAAAAAATCTGATTTCCCACTTTAACAGCACTCACAGTTCAGTTGAAAGATGAGTAATGTGAAGCAGTGTTTCCTACTCTGTGCTTTGAGCAACAGTAGTGCCCAGTGAGAAGCTGTTAGTAATCCTGAGAAAAAATGGCTATCTGGTGAAATAAATTTGGGAGCCGTGACATACAATATCTGTCTTGAAGAGTCCCTGGGAACATAAGCATCCTGAAGGTTCTGAAAAGACCTACAGTAAAGAAACCTGTCTGATTTCTCGCACTGATTTTAACATGAAACCTTATTTCTGGTTAGGTACTAACATCTACTGGGACACCAGTGTTCTGATGAACACAGTTTGAGAAATGTCGCTGGAGTCCTGATGTTTCAATTTTGAAGTTAACTCTGAAGTAACAACTAGGAAGAAAAGGAAGGAGAAAGAATAGTCTCTCTCAACACCATGCAGACATAGGCATTTCTGTAATATATATGAACTGTTTCTTTGCTTCCACACCAATCTGTCATAAATGTTGGTTCCATCGAAAAGAATGGACAGAGCACCTATAATTTTGTCTTGCCCTGTTTACAAGTAAGTCTGTTATCTCTTGCTGTTGAGCAAAGAAATCCCAGCCTCACTGAGAGTCTACTGAGCCTAAAGGAATACTGATCCATCTTTCTCTGAAGCTGTTGTAAGTCCTAGACAGACTTCGTGCTACCATAAACTACCTTAAAACCCCAAACTCCATCCTTTTTACTTCAGATTCTCCAAAGACATGAGATCCCACATGACTTCTAGATGGATTAAGTAGAACTAGAAGAATTATCTGGTTTTCTTTCCCAAAATGAGGTTCTAAAGACATGTCTTTAGAGTTTCTTAATAGTCTTTGGTTAGGGTTTTTTATATGTACTTCATTGGATAAGACCAAACCCAGGCAAATATGTATAGAGAACAACTGTAAGCAAATTCATCAAAGTCATGTCTACATGCTTCCTATTAACTGTATAATTTCTAAATTTACCTAAAATCTTTTTCCTCTATTTCAAAAACTGTTGCCAATAAGAAACAGAATAATATAGTCAAATTTCACATTCTTATGGCACACAAATCTTACTTTTCTTGCCAACTTTAGTTTATGGACATTCTATAAGAAATACTAAGAATCAGGGATTACTAAGAAAGAGAATGCATAATTTGTACATTCTTGCCTACAATATTTTGTCACTTCCAGATTACTGAACTAAGGATTTCTTAGATTAAAAAGATATTTCTACAACGACCTCTTGATTTCTATGTGAAACAAACAAACAATAGAAAGTAAACATGTCTAATTCAAGTGCCAACACTGCCTCCTTTTTCATAGTCTTGCATTCAATACTGAGCCTACCATAATTATTTGTCATGAAGGAATATTAAGAAGATTAAAATATGTGAAGTACCTAACACAATGCTTGGACTTATAGTAAATGTTGAATAAAGTGAGTTCCTTTCATTGTAAACTATTTGATTACTAACAGAATTAGGTTTTTTTTCTTTCAGAAGAGAGTTTGATACCTATCATCTTTGTGACAGACTGTCTCTAATTATATGGTTCTTTATTCTTAGTTTTTAAAGAGAAGTAGTTTAAATCATATTATTTTAAAGGTACATTTAATATATTTATATAAGACATGCACTTGTAAATATGTAAGAACAATCTGGAAATGCTATACACAACTCAGTGGTGGTTACCTCTGGGAAATGATGGCCGGAGAGAACTGGGAAATCTGATCTTTCACCTTCTACTTCTTTACTGTTAGTAATTTTCATAACCAGTACCTATTTTATTTTATCAGTATTTTCATGTTATGACCATTTATTGAGTACACTTTATGCTAGGTACTGAGATATAAATACAAATATGACCTAGATAGTCCAATCTAGGTAGACATGTTTTCAAATTAAAGGAAGTTTCTTTTAGAGTAATAAATGAATGTGTTGATAGTGAGAGATATAAATAAAATGTTATTTTTATAGTTTAAGATAAATTAAAACGCTATCTTAGGTAAGACCCACATATCCGTAAGACCACTGTCTAGTTTGCTGCATTCAGCTTCATGAGCTGAGAATAAGAAATCACTCTGAATCCTTTTTACCTGGCACTGACTGAAGAGATATGGGTGCTCCTTCCCGGAAGTTTGTTCAGGAGTGAGCCACTGAAGAGCAGAAGAGTTTGGAGATGTCTCAAAAGAAATTTCTATAACGACTTCTTGATTTCTATAAGAAACAAACAAATATATTAGCAGAATATAATTCAATCTAGCTAAAATTTGAATTCATAATACATACACTGAATATTATAAATAATATTATACGAGATCTCATTACTGATTGAGAGTAAGCTCTAGGAATGTCGCATCGTGGGTAGGTTTGCCTCTCACGTTCCTAGCTGAATGCCAGCCTGTGGGTCCTTTTCATGTTACCGTGCTAACTCCTTAGGAAGACCTAATAGCACTAAATACCCCACTGTGTGTCATATGCTTTTTTGATTCTGTGATATCAAGTAATCTTTTATGACAGTGGGGAAGTGAAAGGAGCAGTTATGGAGCTTTGACTACCCACAGCGGTGGATGCCAGAGCATAATGCAGGACAGTGCTGGTCAACTGTTATTGCAAAAGCCACAGAATTGAGAGTGCGCTTTTAGAAACTTTTGGAGTTTTTTTTTATGCTTGTAGAATCTAGTTAATAAAAGAATCTGTGTTTGTATTTAATCTCTTCTTCCTAGCACTCCATTTGCTTTACAACGTTATCAGTCTGGGAGGGATTGATGGTTTGGGCGTTACCCCATTTATAAAGAAGAAATAGCAAGAGCTCTGGAAACCAGCAGCTGTGCCTGAGTTTGAATCCTGATTCCATGGTTTACCGGTGCTGTGACCTTGAGCAAACTATTTGACCTCCCTTTGCCATGGTTTCCGCATCTGTAGAATGGGGTCAATGATAGCTACCCTCACAAATTATGTGCGGATGTTTCCTCTCTTTTTCTTAAATGGGAAGAGAAGGCATGAGAACATCGGCCACTGAAAGGTGGGGGTAGATTGCCCTTGTCCTAGGCCACTGGTTTTCTACCCTTTTTCCCTCCCCAATATAGCAAGAGTGGGATATACTCCCAATATGACAATTCTGACTGTCATTTTCTTGAATAAGTTACTTTATTTCATCTGTAAAATGCAGTGATTACCCCATCAGGTTACTGTAGGAGTTAGATAAAATTATACCTAAAGCACTTATCTCATGATTGCCACAGAGTAATGGTTCTATGTTTGTCATTGTTATTATTCCATTAATAAAAGTGGCTGGCCTCTGGGGAACAGGTGAAAAAAGTGCAGCTTGTCAAAGCTTCTCAGGTGATCCTGAAATGCCTCCTTAAGATGGCATACACCCACCATCACATTTTGCTATATGTTGATAAATTAATGAGTAAAGAAGTAACAGTTATCAAAAGTCCTATTTTTTGAGTATTTCATACAACGAACATACAATTTTCACTATAAGCTTCAATCTGAACAGTAGAGCAGCGGGAGTAGAACACCAATTACTACCTACACACAAACTAAAACTAGGAAAGGAAAAAATTAAAAATACATTTCTAAATTGAAAATATATTTTCCCCGTTTTTTAGCTCTAAAAGAGAAAGAGGAGAACATTCATACTTGCTCAGAGCAATGGGAAGAAAGATTTCCATTGGTGATCCTTTGTAACTTTGTCTTTCTCCAAGAGCATATTTGACTTCTTGTCCATTGATGACCACCTTTTCTATTGTAAGGTCCTTTGTATCCAAAATCTGAAATTAAATTAACATTTTTAGATGATAGGTTTATATCCCAGAGAAAATGACAGGCTAGAACTGATTGCTTAGGGAGAGTAAGAAACAGTGAAAGGAAGTGAATTAAAGGAGTCAAAAGTTAGCATAGTTCCTATCACTCGGGACTCTAAGCTTCCTAAAAATTCTTGGGTTCTAAGATATGCATATAAGTAATTCCATAATAGTTACACAAATTTTGTGCTTTCAGTAAAAGTCAATTTTTTAAGTTAAAATGCCTTTGCTTTTGTGTCCTAAAACTTAACTTCTGTGCTATGAAAAAATTCATCTATGACTTAAGTTTCTTTCGTCATGACTCCTTAATGTTTTACCATATATTTCTTCCTAGAATTCATATAGTCCTCTGTACTTTCATACATCCAAAAATTAAAACTAACCTTGGCACTCGTTAGGCAAATACACAGATTATAATCACTACTGTTGTGTATCTAGAAAAAGCCCACCTTAGTATGACAACTCTGACCAATGACCCCACAGAAGACTGGGAGAGCCTATCTCCTTGCCATGGCCAATTAAGGACAACTGCTTTGGGCAGGAAGGGAGTGGCAGCAAATATGAGTATTTTCTATCCTAAAACTCCTATCTGAGCCCTACACACCATACCTTTTCATTATCTCTCAACTAATTTCTCGTTCTAGAATCTTCAACTTTCCTATGCCACCAAACTGTTACCAAACAACCTAAGCAAGTCATTATTTTTAAAACTTCATTTTGTCCTTCTGCTCACTGATAACTATCTATTTTTCTCTTTCCTTTCTTAAACTCTGAGGGCAATCTTAGGTTGCTATGTCCACTTCTTCCTCAAACTGTCCTTCCTTCCCCCTCTTCAATCTGGCTTCTAGCCTCTCCATTAGTGAAAGGGCACACCTTCTGATCGACAGGCCTTTCTGTTCAATAACCTTAACCTCTGTCCACTCATAGCCCTTGCAAACCACATCATCTATTTGAGGTCCTTCCTAGCTTCTTTAATTTTACCCATAAATGGTTCTACTTATCTAATGCTTTTTCCTCCCCCTCCTTTCTAACTCCTAAATGTGGTTATGTCCCAGTGTTCCAACCTTACAATATTCATCACTTCCTACCTCTCACTCATGCCCACATAGTCAGTTAATACCACTGTGCTGATGACTATCAGTCTATTTTTACAATTGCATCCCCTCCCCAGGACTTAAGCTGGATATCTCTAATTATCTGCTTGATATTTCCATGGGAAAGATTGCCCCATATTACATAGGCTTCTAAAAATTCTCATGAAGCAATCATTGTCTCCTAAATCGGCCCTCTCTGTTCTGTTAAGGGAACTCCTCAAAGTATCCATGAAACATTCAAATAATCCACAATTGATCCCACTTCCCAATCTCACAAAGCCAATTAACAAGTTTTTCTTTCACAGTGTCCTCATACTTTATTTTCTTCCTTTCTATCACCACCCTAGTTCATGCCCTGCCTTAGAACTGCCTAGTCTCTGATCTCCCTACCTCTGGTGTCTTTACCTTGAAGTCTGGCCTGGACCAGCATAGGGAATTAGAAGGCAGGTTGCCTCTTTTGTACTAGCTGTGGGTGATAAGCTCAGGAAAAGTCACAAGGGCAATCATTAATTTGATTCTCACCTCTCTGGAATCAGTAATATTTGGTTGGGAAGAAATTCCCAACCTGGTTTATTTTTATTTTTTTAATTTTTAAAAGAGTAACCAGATTTGTCATGAGTAACATTTGTTTGCCTCCTAATGGGCAATTATTTCTTTTGGTTTACTCTCTTTTTTGGGGTACCTCAACTGTTGCCCTTACTCTAAATTAGTAGAACTGACTTATCTTCCTACACTTGCATATTCAGAATATATGGCTTTATTAGGTTTTATTAGGCTTTATTAGGCTTTATTAAGAATAATAGAGCTATTCCTTTGTCCCTTCATAGTCTAGTACCTATTTCTAAACATCCGGTTTGTTTTAAAAACTTGACTTGAATATCTACCTATATAACTACTAATGTTTATACTATACTTGTAACCATAAGGATGAATTAATTGTGTCATTTCCCAGTGGAATACATTCTGTTTTCTGTATTGTTTAAACTTTTCAAATCTGTTTGGAATCAGAAGAATCAGGTTATTATTCTATTTTTTTCATATCCTCTGTACTTATAACAGTTGGCCCAATTCTCTCCTATAGTACTTACTGAACTGTGCTATAATTTATTTTCTCCATTAAACTAAGGGTTCTTAAAAAAAAAAACAGAATGTTACTTAGATTTACATTCCTAGGATTTAGTACAGAATTTGAAAAATAGTAGGGTCATACCTGAAGCAAACCCTGAACCAGGAGAAAACAGAAAATGCAATGGTTAAGCTGTATATCTCAAGTCCTAAGCCTCAGTTATCACTCCCAAATTAAGAAATTCCCGTTCAAGTTTCACTGATGAATGTTATTAAATAGTTGATCAAAAATAGTAACAAGAAAAACAAAGGAAACTGGATAGCTGACAAGTTGAAATCGGTATTTTTTAATACTTATTGAGCACCATCTATGTGTAAAGCCAAGACACCCATATGTAGTCATGAGAACCAGTACTACTAATGGTAGGCAGTTACTGAGAATATAATTTAATATATCTCATAGTATCCTTTTTGAATAATACCCTAAGCAGCTGGCCAGTTGCCATGGAAAATAAAACTGATTCCCATTTTGCACAGGCTTCTGGAAAATTCCATGTCAGTCTTGGGCCCACTTCTGTGTTTGTGTCTAGGGCTTTACACCATGTATATTGCTTTTCTGATCCTTCTCTCTTCCTACAAATTCTTTAATTATTATTAAATCTTATTATACTGTATATGTCTCAAATTCACTCTGCAACAAAACAGGCTTTAAATTTAAAAAGTGTTATGCCTCATTATTATGTCTCTATTTACATTTTCTACTTGTTATTTGTAGGGTGCTATAATAAAAAAAAACATGGGGTTATGTGTTAAAGTCAAAACCAAAACCAAAACCAAACCCAAAAAACACCTTGATTTGATTCCCAGTTCAGCCATTTACTTAGTGAAGACTGGTAGGTTTGCAGTCAGAAAGATCTGTGTTCCATCTTTACTAGTTTATGATCTTGGCCAAGACATTAAAACCTCTTTTGAGCCAAAACTGAAAGAACGCCTAAAAAACTGAAAATTTCAATGAAAGAAACAAATGCTTGAAAGTTATTACAAATGAGTACTAAACTTCAGTGCAAATAGCAAAAACCTTTAAAAGGATTTTTAGAAAACTGGAAATGAGTCCTATTAGAGCTCCTTCAGCATCCCCCAGCGTCAAGGACTACAAGAATGGGAGAGGGAAAGAACATATGATGTCCTCATCCAGCTCTGGCATTGAGTCCTTTCTCTCCATGGCGGTGAGCTATGATGCCATCTCACCTTCAAGATACACTTAGCACTATTATCAGTGCAATTCATATTAGGCTTAGCCACTGCTTTCTAGTTGAATTCATCCATTAATTCATCAAACTTTTGAGTGTTCTCTACATGCCAGGTGTATATACTGAGAACCTGAGATACACAGAGACATAAAACATCATCTCTACCTTCAAGAGTCCATAATCTAGTGGAGGAAAAAAATAAGCTAACTTCAAATAAATAAAACCAAACTCTTAGACTCAGGTTATTGTTATAAATAAGGAAACAATTAATTAACAAAAAAAAAAAAAACATGTCACTGTACTACAACTAGCCTTCCTTGTATAAAATCTAACATAATTATAATTCCAGGCTCTAATTTACTAAACAGACTTGCCAATCAGAACTCATAATTTAAATATTTTTTCTCTAGATCAGGGGACTATCAAAACAATGGACAAGTTTTTAGATTGGCACATTGAAGGGACATTATTTTCAAATTTAAGCCTCCTGATGCTTGCTTACTCATGGAGCAGAGGTAAAGCTTTCTTTTATTTTTTACAAAACACATAGAGTTTTGTATTAAGTAATAATAAGCTATCAAAATTCAATTCTTTTAATAAAAAAAAAAAGAGATTGCATTGAAACAGGACTTTAGTTCAGCTAATCTGCCTGGGAAGAGCTGCCTGAAATAAAAGATAACATAGTACTTCAAGAAGACCAAAGTACAATCTACAGAGAAATAGTCACTTTCTTGCTTATACTACTTTTATTTATCTTCTTCCTTATATATATTTTTTGGTGACTTTTTACCAATACATAGAGGAGTCAACCTATTTTTCAAATCAGAATTAGTTTAGCAAAATGTTAAAGGATAAAGAGTAAGAAAGTTATTTGCTATATTAGTTCATATTAATGACTCAAAAAACAGGCCTATTACACAATCAGGAAAAAGAGGTATGAAAACCACAAATTCTTATTTAAACTTTAGTAGCTATTACCACACTACTTTATGCAAAATACACTGTGGCTGTTCTTTTCTTGTCCCTCTTATTTCTAAAATGCTCACCCATGAAATTCTTCAGGTGAAAGGTACAATCCAAATACTATCAGACAATTTGAGTAAGAACACTGAAAACAGGTTATTTTGTACAGATAAATAATTTAATAAAATTCCATAAATCTAAACAAGTTTTTCATCATTCAAGATGCTGGAGAGCTTGTATAAGTACTTTAAAAAAAAAAAAAGAAGCACAGTAATTACTTGCCCTTTGGAACCAATTACTAATACACTGTATTGAGACATCCTTAGGAAGTTTGAATGGCGCACCCATCTTTAAATTATTAGAAGAGAAGGGTGATGAGACTCAAAAGTAGGAAGGACCATGACTCTGGCGAAAAAGAGTTGCATCTAGAGTTAGCGGAGACTGGGAGTAACAAAGTAGGGCGGAGAAAGGGGTCTGGTGCTGGGATTCCTAAAAGGTTTGGAACGACTGGCAGAGAGAAGACGGCGACTGGTCGTATCCTGCAGACATTAGGGGTTGAAATAAAGATGCCCAGGAAGGAAGAGTGGGATCGGGGATCCGCAGGATATGTAAGTCTTAGATGAGAGTGTGGACTGAAGAAGGTGCGCTGGGGACTGGAAAAACTCTGAGGCCTGAGGAGAAAGTTCTGGGCTCCAGGCCGTGGAAATGGGGAGGCCACGGGGGCATTATTGCTGGGAACTAGGATTATGGGAGTAGGGGGATTCGTGCTAAAATGAAACCCGAACACTGGGTGAGGTGAGCAGCGTGGATGTGGCAGTAGGATGTGCCCAGGGACTGAAGAGGGAGTTTAGGGGGAAGCAGGGAGGAGACACGTAAGTATTCGTAGGGCATAAGAGACGGGAGGCACACACGTAGGTTGGGTTGGGAGGCGGAGCAATAGGGCGAGTGGGGCTGGAGAAGAGGACGCTGAGAAATGAGTGGGGGCTAAGAAGGAGGTGCAGAATAAGGGGTGAGGGCTGCAGAGGGGCATCGAGGGGTGCGCGGAGAAGACAGGGACGTGGGGCTGGGAAGAGGCCGCAGCGGGGTGAGGGACAAGTGGCGGATGGCCAGGGAGAGGCGGGCACTGGGCGCGCGTCCCACCGTACCAGGCTGCGCAGATTGTCCTCCTGAGACTGGACGGTGAGCGCCGCGGTCCCGGTCAGCGTCCGGCGAGTAAAGTCAACGCTGCAGCGCAGGTGCAGATGCTTGGTCCGGCAGATGGAAGCCGGAGAGGCCAAGGAGCACGTATCCACTACCTCTGGCATGGCTCCCGGGAGTCCCGCTGCACACCGATCACTGGCCAAACACTCAGCTTCCAAGACTACTCGACTGAAAGTGAGAGGAAGAAGGGAGGTAAAGAACTGGAGGAGGGATTTGCGGTGCCCGCCGGGAAAGGAAGTTTCTAAAAGTCAGAGAAGAGTGGGGAACGGCGTGGATGGAACTATAAGTCCCGCAGTGCAGCGCGACGAGGCGTGCGCTTGGCACCCTGGGAGAGTGTGGGGGGCGTGGGGTGTGGAGGACCGAGATTGCTCCTGAAGCGGGAGCAGAAGGAAGAGGAGGGGATTGGGGGTCGACGGAAATAAATGGAGCGGAAAGATCAAACTGAACGTCTTTATTTTAGTTTCCTTTGATTTCGGTGGCAATGGCAACGGCAACGGCAATGGCAACAGAAGGATGTCAAACCTATTTATAATTGTGAGTAGTAAAGGCTGGGCGGGGCAAAATGAGATAAGAGGCTTGTCAGAAGACCTACCCATGTGCAATTCCTCGTTAGTATAGTGGTGAGTATCCCCGCCTGTCACGCGGGAGACCGGGGTTCGATTCCCCGACGGGGAGGCACAGGTAACTTTTTCCTAGTTAATACATTTCGAAAATGACAATGTTCATGCAAGTGTTGTAAATGACAATGTGAGAGAAATTGCACACGTCAAGCTACTTGTGAGATTTACATTTTCAAGAGCTGTTTTATTGCTGGTTTGCCATATTGGTAACACCTTAAAAAAGCTCAGTTCTGCCAGTGTAACAAGCATTTTTTACTGCGCTTATTTTGTACTTTTCTAGGCCTGGAGATCTAAAATGGAATAAGCCAACATTCTTATATTAGAAATTTAGGAAGATTATTTCACTATGCTGTAATGAAATAGTCCTGTGATATGCGTGTGCACTGGCCACACGGGGAGACATTCAGCTCAGCTCTGAGGAAAGGTGAGGAAGGATTGATGGGTCACTTGCCTTTAGGGTGGACCTCAGAGTTGAAACTGGAAAAAATGGAAGAGCACAGGTCTCAAAGAACTTTAAGCAGCTGTTACTTTAATCCTGAATTCATGAATGGGGGACCCACTGAAGAATTTTAAGCAGGGCAGTAACACAGATTTATGTTTTCAAGAGAACATTGGTAGTATACAGAGAATGGATATGAGATATGAAAGTCAAAGGCAGGAGAGTTAGGAAGCTATTAAAACAGTCTGGGAGAAGAGGCGGGAAGCCTGATATAGGTTAAGTGGTAAGGATAAAGAAGGAAGGATTGAGAAAAAAATCAAAGTTATTCTCAGGTTTTTGGCGTCCATGACAGAGTAATCATTAAGGAGAGAGAGAGACTATATGAAGAAGACAAATTTAGGTAGGAAAGATCTAAGCTTAACTTCGGACATATGGAGTTTGAGAATTTATGGGAATCAAAGTGAATATGTCTATGAGTCACTTGGTGAAGATTAAAGGAATTATGCGGAGTGGAAAAAGCCAACTCAGAGGTTACAGACTGCATGATTCCATTTATATTACCTATTGATAAACATAGCAATATTGGTGGAACGCAAGAGAATTATGATGAGTGAAAAAAAAAAGCCAATCTCTTTCAACACCAGGTTCTCAGGCAGGAAACTGAAGAATTTTGTTTATGGAATCTGAGTGCCCCAGGGGAAAGAACCAAAGATATCGTTAACATGGGCTTCCTAACAAACTTCCAATTGCAGTTCACAGTCAACAAGCTCTACATATGTTCTCAGAGTTTCTAAATCAGTTTTTCCACCCCACCCCCAGACTCTTAAATAAGAGTTGACAAATGAAGATTGGCAGCCATCTTAGGAAAGTCTCTAACCCAAACGACAGGAACTAAAATGAATAAATAGAAAACAAAACAAATTGGAGGAAAACAAGACTACTGGGAGAAGAAAACATCTCACACAGCCACACACCAATATACTCAGGAAGACAATGGAATACATTGCATACATGGAATAATAAGAGGGTAGTATTAAAAAAGGAGCAGTCTTGGAATAAGAACATAAAATCCATAGGGATATAAAACATGAAAGCAGGGTATATATGGGTGTGTGAGAGAGAGGGGGAAAGAAGACAAAGTGAAAAATAGGGTAGAAATGAGAAGAAATTACAGGATCAATCCATCCAATGGGTCCAGAAAAAAAAAAAGATTAGAGAAAATGGAAAGGAAGAAATCATCCATGAGATAATTCAAGCAAAAGATAAATATAGCTGTTTCATAATATACTATCAAAGGAAAAAATTATGGCAAGAATTTGTGAGAAATAAACACATCACAAAAAACAAACAAACAAAAAGTTTGCAACATTAACAATAATCATGTTTTTGAAGCACATTTACATTTAGGAGATTCAAGAAATTGCAATTGGTACATTATCACTTTCCTTAAAAGTATGTATCGATTTCTCACTGTTTTCTCCCCTTCTCATAGACTGTTCCTTTTAGTCAAGTGTAGGTGCATTCTACTACACTGTGCTACCTAGAATAGAGTCAGGGGAGGCTCTGTCTCCCCTGTTGGATAATTTACATTCCAGTACATAGTTATACCAATGATCTAAGACAGCATGGCATTAAGATGAAGGGCAAGGCCCAAGGAGAACCATAAATGAAGTTCTAGACAGACAAGTTTATCCCTTTTGGAAAGGTCAGGAATAACCTCATGAATGATATAGCATCTGAGATGGAGCTTGAAGAATGAGAAGAATTTTAATAGGAAAAGTGGTAAGGGCTATAGAATTGAACATGGGCAATGTGAGGTAGGCAGCTTTCCAAGTAGACATAGTACCAGGAATCCAGGCATGGGCCCAGAAGCAGATACGTGTTTGTGAAAGAACAATTCTGGGGGTACAGAATCCTACAAGATAACCCAAAGCTTTACACACTCCTTAATAATCTGCCTTTATTCTTTCCTCTCCAGGTTGTTCATCTGATATAGTAGAGACCATTAATTATCTCAAAAATATCTATATCTTCTTAGTAGTAAAACTCTTGATATTTAGCTGGACACAGTGCTCCCAGAAGACCACATTTCTTAGCTTTTTTTTTTTTTTTTTTTTTTTTCAGTTTTGGCCATGTAACTAAGTTCTGGTCAATGGAAGGTAAGTCGAATGGTCAATTATGATTTCTACAAAGTGTCCTTCACAGGGACTTTTAAAAATATATAATGAAAAAAAAACCCTTTCTCTATTCTGTTATCTGGAATGCAGAGTTGATGGCTAGAGCTCTAACTGTCATTCTGTGTCATGAGGTTGGAACTATGTGCTAAAGGTAGAGGAGTAGCAACATAGAAGGAACTATAGCTGAAAGTAGCCAGGACTATCATATAAGTTTGAAAGTGTTATTTATCAGCTAGGCCTTTTCCCCTTTTATCTTGTTTTGTTGTTGTTGTTGTTGTTGTTTGTTTTGTTTTGTTTTTGTTTTTGTTCTGCTAGAGCATTCTTTCAAATTTAATCTTATCACTTCTTTTCTTAAAGTCCTTCATGGTTTCACCAATATCTCCAATAGATATTCTCTACCTTTTTTGGTAGATGTGACTGCCTGGGATGGTTTAGCCAAGGATGCGTGCAAGCAGGGTAAGGAGAGGACACCAAGGGTGAGAGAGACCATGAAGAGGTAGAGTCAACAGACTGGAATTACCATGGGGCCAAAGGGTGATAGGGATTAGGGTGCATATCCAGAAAGATAAGGGGCAGTGTGAGAGAATTTGACAGATCAAGATTATGGATGACTTTCTATTTTTGTGTAAAAGGGCGAGGAGAATATATATATAAAATTTGCTCATATCTATGTAAAATATCTCTGGAAAGATTCTCAAGAAACTCATGGTATGGTTTGCCTGTGAGGAGAAGTAGGGTGGCTAAGAAACAGAAGTGAAAAGTAAATATTTCAACCAAGTAAGTAAATATTTCAACCGTTAACCTTTTTAACTTTTGATATATGTGAATATATTGCCGATTCAAAAAAGTTATTTATTGATATTTTTAAAAAGAAAGGTCACCAGAACCAAAATCTATAACGAAAAACAGCCTTCTGTGACTTCCTGTTTCCATCAAGCTCTCTAGCACTGGCCTCTTCCAATCCTGCAGGTTCACCTTCCCAGACCATGCTGAACGAAGGAGAACTTGTCTGCTTTCTCCTGCTCTCCCTTAAGCTGGAAACCTCCACCCCAAGGCCCCAGCCTCCACCTCCAGGCTGAGCTGGAAACCAGAAGAATCTCTTTTCTTAATGGAATGAGGTGTTTGTGATGGCATTCACATTTATATCTTCCTTCTAATGGGTGAGAAAATAGAAGAAATGATTTCAACCATCTTTTTTTCATTTATCTCACAAACATGGATGAGACAACCCTGACCCATTTCTCCATTTTTCTGTTATATCTGTTTTTGCTTGTATAAGAATTTTATGTTTATATTTACATATTCGGTGTGTTCTTCATGGCAGGAAAAGGTTTGAGCATCAGGAGAGGTCAGAAATGAAAGGAGCATGAGTCAAAATTCTTCCAATTTTGTGAAATAGCGGAAGTGACACTCCCACCCTGCGTGTTCCTACTCCTTCCTACTGTGATTGACAGCAGGCACGGTGTGGTGGAGAGCCTTCCCAGCCATCCAGTCACCTCTGCCTCCTCCTCCCACACAGGTCGGCCTTTTGTTTCTCTCCTTGTGCCTTCGGGAGGGACTGGCCTGAACAAGATAGATTGCCTTGGAGCCCCAGAGTCACCGCTAGTCACATGACCTCTCTTTCACCACACAAATCCAAATTCCAGAACCAGCAGTATCACTGTCTCCTAAAAGCCCTATCAGAAGTGCAGATCTCGGGCTCCCTGCCCTGGCCTACTAGATCTTAATCTGCATTTTAATTAGATCCCCAGGTCATCTATGTGCACATTAAATTAAACCACTGACTTAGAAGCTTACAGGGTACTTAGAGGGTTGATGGAAATTCAATACAATAGTAATTAAACAAGTCAGGGCAGCTTCTGGAGTCCACAGCTCTGGACCCTCAAATCAGTTCTCCCTTAGCACCCAACACGGCACCTACCACACTGTGTGTGTTTGTCAGTTTTTTTTTTGTGAGAGTGTCCTTAATTCCCAAATGGTGTATTTTCCCTCTCCGAGCATGTTGTGTGAATGAACAAATGTGTAAACTAATGAATGAAATTACATATGAGGTTCCAGGCATCCTTTTAGTCAGTGCTTTACTCTGTGTTGACTTTGGGCAAATAGAAAGCCACCTCTGATCCCTTTCTTGTCCTCCAGTGTTACCAGACAATATGTTTGCTTGCGACAGAGAATGTTCTACCACTCGCTTGCTAATGGTAAACACTTAAAAAATTTTTTTTATCGAAGCATGCTATTCATTCATAAAAGTACACATATCCTAAAGTGGATAGCTTATTGGATTTTGTAAGTTGAACACACCAGTGCAATCAGCACTCAGATTAGATACAAAGCATAGACACCCCTCAAATTCCTTCTACTCTCTAGAAATCTCTCACTTCCCATGGATGACCACTACCTGACTCTCAATAACATATTATTTCTACATGATAGGATATTTACATTTTCTTTCTATAACTGGAAACATACAGTAGGTATTCATGCCTGGCTTCTTTGGGTCACTATGTTTGTGAGATTCCTTCGTATGGTTGTGTGGGGTTCTAGTTTGTGCATCATCAGTGCTATGTAGCATTACACGTGCGGGTACACCGCATTTCGTTTATCTGTTCTACTGTGGATGGCTGCTGGGGTAATATTTGTTCTGGGTTATTATGAACAGTGCTGCAATGGGCATTCTAGAACATGTCTTTTTGTGAACACAGTGTAACCAGGTTTTGATGTGCCATTTTAAAGTTTGGACAGCTTACCCTATACCAGGACCCATTATTATGGGACTGCTACACCCAACCAAAATTTATTCATTGCAACAACCCAGATTCTGTAGTCCTGGACGTGAGCCCAACAACATAAGCCCAGCTTGTGTTGGGTTTAGGTGGATAGACTGGGGAGGAAAATTGTTTTCAGGTTACAAGAAAAAAATTCTTTGCAACTGCTGGCCTAAATTATACTTTACTTTCCTCTTAGTCACTTCTGTTTCTTTTCTAGGTGTATCTGATGCAAGATTCAGCTGTACCGTTTGTTTTTTTCTGACTCAGAGATTTCAGGACTACTTATATTTTTCCTACTAAGTAGCCAGAGGTGTTTCATCAAAGCAGGTACTTAACCCTTTTGTTCTGATGGTCTAAAGCATGAGTGGGATTTGACAAGTGTCTACAGGATTTTCCAAAGCAATATTCCTGTCTCATATTGGTTGGCTTTGAGCCCAAATTTTCTTGTTTTAACAACAGAGCAGATTATGGCTTCTCACTTGTAAAATATGTTTTGACTGAAGACCAACCTAAAAGGCTTCCCTCCTAAACATTCTTCTCATCTACAAATCCGAGTTTGAGGAACTATCTACTATTTTGTCATTTCTTATAAAAGGCCTCTTTTACTTGGTATTTGGAGTTGAGCAAACTTGGGTAAGAGATTCACATAGTTGACTTACTCTTCCCTCCTCCCGCAGATGTGTATCTCAGTATTTCTCAAGCTGAGTCACACACTTCCGCCTACCTCTTAACCTGGCTTCTACCTCCTTTCCAAGCTGCTTCCTCTTGGCTCCCAGATCAGGCTCTTCTGCAGCCAGCCTCTACTTACTTTCTCTCAGACACACCTCACCGTGCTCCACTTTACTCATCCAGGTGACGATACTGGAAGGCCCTCCCATTCACTGCCCTCACCTCTCCTCACTGCCCCCATTCTCCATAAAAATTTTCCCAATGTATATTCGTTCTTCTTTTGGTCCTTAATTTTCCGAATGGGAACTTTATACACACACATACACACACATGTGTAGACGTGTGTGCACGTGCACACACAGTAAGCTTTCATTATTTGAGATTTCATATTTGTGAATTTCTCTAACTCACTAAAATGTGTTATCCCAAAATCAGCTCTTGCAGCCTTTCATGGTCATTTGTGAACACAGGCAGAGCTGTGAAAAATTTGAGTTTCCTGAAGCCCACATTCCCAGCTGAGGCTGAACGAGACTGCTGCTCGGCTCTGTTTCTTTCTGCCTCTCATAGTGTAAGTGTCCTTTTCGCAGCCTATTTAGTGTCTTGTTTTTCACATTTTTTTTCTGTTACTGTGGGTGATTTTGCTGTCTAAAATGTCCTCTGAGCAAATGCTGAAGTGCTGTCTAGTATCCCTAAGCATAAGAAGGCTGTGACGTGCCTTCTGGGGAGAATGTATGCATGAGATAAGCTTTGTTCAGGCATGGGTTACGTGCTGTGCTCTATGTTCAGTGTTAATAAATCAACTGTATGTCGAATAAGAGGCCTTTAGATAGAAACACATGTAAAACAAGGCTATGCATTGGTTGGTTGATGAAAATATTGTGACCAGAATTTCTCCAGACCCTACTGTGTTTTTGCTGTGAGCAGTGGCTCTGGATTTACAGAGTGTTCAGGGCACCTTTATAGAATGTAATCACTGCAAATAAGAAGAATCAACTGCAGATATTTTATATCCTTCCAGTCAGTTTGCATTTGTTCATTTCAACCTCTTTTACTTCCCAAAGGAGTTACGGGGCACGCTTCTTACAGGCATACCTTACTGTCCCTTTAACTCCTCACAGCACCCAGCTCAGTATAAATGACATGGTGGGTCCCCAACAGATAGAAAGGAATCAAAGAAGCAAGAAGAGGAAGGAAGGATGGCAGAAAGAAAAGACGCACCATGGAAGCTGAGGTAATTGCCTGTTGAAGAGGGCTTGGGTTCCCAGAATTTCTCAATCTCTTACTCCTCAAGTGCTTCCTCTTTATTTCTGAGAGCAATCATTGACTCGAATAACACAAAATTAGAAATCAAGTGACATTTTGTGATAGATTTGCCTTTTATTTCTGCTCTTTAAGGAATCCATACAACAGAAAAAATTCTTTTGAGTTTTTCCATATTTCCTTTTCCTCCCTTCCCCCCTTGCCCCACCCCCTGGTCTTCACCTGGAGAGAGGAAATTGCAGAACTCTCAAACTTTAGGCAAAAAGTGGGCACTCGTGGCAGACATAACTACAATTCTGCAGTATTACCAGACTACCTTTCATGGGCATAAGCAGCACGGCTGCCAGCTTGACTCTGGGAAGTTCATGGATTTATTGGGAAATGGAGACCACGAAACTGCTGAAGAACAGTGTAGGAAACAGGTGGACCAGTCCATACACGCTGTAGGTGTAAAATAGAGGGGGTGGCAGGCATCTTTCTGGGAGCAGTGAGGATGGCACGGGATCAAAGCAGGGGTCTCTGTTTTTAATTGCTATTCAATATCAGAGAAATTTGGTGGCACACCTTCAATAAATGTTGGTTTGCTTATTTATAAATTCTCTACATGTGCTAAGGCATAAAACACACCAAATGTAAGGTTCACTGTCATAGATAATACACATAAATTTTTATTTGAAGTAACCATCTCAATAATTTTGATTGCATGGGGGTGCCTACCTTCTTGTCAGATCTGATTTGCTCATCATTGTTTTGTTTGTTAAAACAATATGTCCACCTTATCTTGGAGGGGGAGATTTGTTAGTTCTGCCATTCTCTTGGTGCTCACTTATGCCCACATTCTAACTTCTGCATTGAGACTGCAGTTTGTGAAAAGTGACCCCAGTACATTGAATTACCTGAGTGTCTAGTAAAGCCATGAGCTTGCAGAAGGTTTTAACCAGGGGAAGAAGAAACACTAGCTCACTCAGAAAAGTTAAAGGAACAACAGAAGAACAAAGTATACTTGTTTATGATTTCATCTCACGAGTCATGCCTGCAAATACAGACCAGATACCTACACAAATTAGAAATTTAATGTTTTCACACCAAAATGATTGCCGTGTGCGTGTGTACATCCCACTGTGGAAACCCTCACTGAATGAAAGTGTCAAGTTTGGATGGGTAATTGAAAGGGAGAGTACTTCCAATGAAGTTGATGGTTAAGAGCAAAGTCAAATACCAAAGGCAAATTCAGAAAAATAACTCATACTTCTTGAACCATCAGCTGTATATTCAAAAAATGAATTTGTCACACATTACATGAGATGTCTGTGAACACTGGGTCTGTTTATGCCACCCTGGCCTGGTGGTCATGGCAGGATTCATCGAGATTTTCTGTTCCTTAGAGGCAGAGGAACTAGCAGCCACTGGAAAGCTATCTTTCCAGCTTTAGTCTAGCATCACTGAGCTGTGGATGTGACATACCACCGCTCCTGCCATTTTTAATTGGTCACACAGACCAACCCGAGACAGTAGGGAGGACTGTCCCAAGCCACGAGTGCGAGGAGGTGGGGATCACCATGAGTTAGGCATTATTACCATCCTCATTTGACAGAGGAGGATGCTGAGGCTCTGATAAATAAGTCACTTATTCAAGTCACTCAGTTCAGAACGGTCAGAGCTGTGGTCCAGTCCCAGGCAGTGTGGCCCCAGAGTACATCCTTTTTTGAGCACTGCCCTGTACCCCGGCCTCGCCACAGGCATTTTTCTAACTTCCTTTCTTCCTCCCGCTGCACAAAACATTGCGAATAAGATATATTTCCTTTTGCTTAGACCATTTCAAAAGCCATTGTTTCTTAAGGGCGGAGATTGGAGGGCTTCCAAAGAATGAAATATAGTGAGAACATCTGGCCAAAGTCCCTAAAGTGTATGCATTAATGAATTCATCAATTAGGAAGACGTAACATGCAGACTATGAGGGACGAGACTATTGTTCTAATTTCAGAGCCTGACCTCTATAAAGCGAACACAAAGCGAGTGGGTTGTGTGTACGTTCTGTCAAATTCCTTTCCTTTGTGGTTGTTTGGGTCAGGTTGTTGTCTCATGAGGCTGGGTGGACTAAATTGAGCAACATTTTGCAAAAATAAGTCTGTAAGATTAGATCTTAAGAAACAAAAGCCGGAAAGAGAAAGAAACTACATTTTCTATAAAATATGCAACTGTGGGATAACAGTTTACAACAGTATGACTGGATAGAGGGCAATTTATACATGAGAAGAAATGAGATTCTATGTGACATGTAATGTCATCTCTATAAATGATCATGTGAAAGGTAAAGTTTCATTGTTCTTTTGTGCCAATTTTTTAAATCCAAATTTGGACTGCATTACATGAAATAATTGTAGTCCCTTATTTTAGGTTTTAGCACAGCATTAATCAATAAACACATGTAACTTAATTTAATACTTTTTAGCATTTTCTGTGGGTCAGGTGCTATTCTAAGTGCTTTAGACATATTAACACATTTCACTTAATCCTGATAACAACCCTGTGAGATAGGCACTATTGTTTTTCCCATTTTACATGTGGGAAAACTGAGGCATGAACGCTGCCCTGGTTAAGTAACCAGGTTATTTAAGTTAGTAAGTAACCAAAGGTTAAATTAGTAGCCAAGATTATGTAGCTAGTCAGTTTCCGAATTGGGATTAAAACCAGACACTATGGCCCTAGAGCTTTTTAATCAGGCTTTTTGCCTCGTACAAAAATATGGATACATGGTTTCTTCTCTATTGTAACTGCACAGGCCATTCACTGCTGGGATCCCCTCCTTGCCATTCTTACCCCATCTCCTGCCTACCCAGCAAACTCTTGCTCTTTCTTCAAAAGTCACCCCAGGCTTCCCTTCTGCTAGGAAGTCTTCCATGATTTGCATGCAGATTTGGGCATCTGTGTCCCTGTGCTCTCAATATGTCTGGCTCATGCTATTGAGTCATTTACTGTTTTTTGTCTACTTAGTGTCTAGTCTTTCTTCTCTGCAACAGTTCTGTGACCCACCTCTCCCCCACTTCAGGAGTAGTCTATGGGATCTAAGTCTCGTCAGTCAGAGCACTGAGGAACCACAGTTCAAAGGCGACCATGTGAGCCAGGTCAGTCTAATCAGAGTGAACCCTGAAACATGACAGAAGCTGCTGGAGAGAAACGAACAGGTTTCCACTGTAAACCAGAAGCCGCTGGCAGTTTTGTCTTCACATAGTACCTGAGAATAAAGCCCAAATGAAGAACGTGAGAAAGGAGTGAGAGAACGAGAGTCTGCTGGTGACATTGTTTGAGTCTCTGGATCACACCCCTCCTAAATTCAAAACATACTATTGGACTTCATGAGTTAACGAATTCCTTTTTTCAGCTTAAGATAGTTGGAACTTTCAATCAATTTGCAACCAAAGGACCATTAACTGACAGATATATTCCACTAAGTATTTATATATCTATATAGCTGTACCTATTTCATTATGCTAATGTGTCCCCCTACTTCACCACCATTCTTTGAGGGCAGTAGATTCTCAGTAAATGTTTGTTGATTGAATTTAGTTGAAGAGTGTTTTAGAAGATACTGAGCCTGGAGCAGGGACAGCCTTAGGGAGGCTAATGAACTTAGTACTGGATGTGATGGAAGGACTTAATTAGGTTAGAGAGTGGGATTGCAAAAGAAGGGACAGATACCAGACACGGAACTAGCAAGGTGGAGATACAGAGAGGGGTGAAACCACAGTCGATTTGGGTGCTGCCCCATTCTGTGTGTTTGTGTCCATGTATTTTAGTAAGCTTCCCTTTAGCCATCAGCCTAATTAAAATTTAATTTTACTAGCTGGTTATTGCCTGTCCAAACCATCCATCTCTGCCTGTTTATCACAAGTGGAAAAATTAATGTTAGAGAAGCAGAGGCTCACATATGAACAAATAAGCATGATCATCACACACACACACACACACACACACACACACACACACACACACACAAAGTGCTTTCATCAGACACCTTCAGATCATCGTAGGGATAAGGCCAGGAGTTCAGAGGCCTATGCAGGCCAGTTTGCAGTGACAGGCAGCTTTTGGACAATTTAATGGGTCATCGACTATGAGCAAAGGCCCTGAAGAAATGGAGATTGGGAGAAGTTGTCCTTGCTTCTCTAACCACCAGCCACGTGGACACTAAGAAGGAGATCCATGGAAGGTACAAACGACAGCATCCTACCAACCAGCTCCAGGACCCAGTGGAAGGGAGGGACAGGGCCCCTCTTCATATCCATCACCTCACCTGGGAAAGGGACAAAGTCCTATCGAGACTCAGCATCTTCCCCGTCAGCCTGCATGTGCGATGGTCAGCAGGGAGAGGCACCGTCTCTTTTGCTCTGGGGTTATTGCACTTCTTGGGATTATTGCACCACTGCTCTGCGACTGTGTCACTGTCCTGCAGACTCCCAGCTGTAAGGCAGTCTCTGGGTGACCTATTCCTGCATCAGCCATGGGAAGACCCCATCCGCCAGAATAAGGGATCTATAGCAGTACTGTCCAGTGGAACATTCTGTGATGATGGAAATGTTCTACATACAGTCCATTTTAGCCACAGATGGCCATTGAGCACTTGAGACATGGCTAGTGCAGTTGAGACACTGAATTTTTAATTTAACTTAATTTAATTAGTTAAAATTAAAATTTAAACAGTGACTAGTGGCTGTCATATTGAATCACACAGCTCTATACTTTATCTCTCTCTTTCCTCTCCTGTTCTGCCTTCTACTTACTTCCCCATTCACCTCTCTCCCTCTTGCTGAAATAGCTCTTATGGAATGTGGACTTCCTATGTTTTAAAACCCTTTCAGTCGGGGCCAGTGCCCTAACCCAGTGGATGCACAATGAGTCAGCTGAACGTGGCCTTTTTTAGCAGAAGATTTGTGCTGGTAAACCAAAAACAAACTCCAGTGAACAGTTTGCTGCCATTTCAAATTATTAGTATTGTACACAGCTCCTTTAAACTGATTATTGACCTCTTATTAAGAAGAAACTGTAAGGGCAAGGAATGCATCTGTGAGGAGTTCAGGAGCCTGACTCCCTGGTTTAAGATCTGATTCTCTCACTTTTTATCTGTAGACCCCTGGACAAGTTATTGAATTTCTTAGGATCTCCATTTCCTCCTTTGTAAAAAGAGATAATAATATCCAGAGGGTTATGGTGAAGCTTAAATCATTTTTAAACCTCATTTTGGCACATAGTAGGTGTTTATCAATGTTTACTAATATTCCCTTTGCTTAGTAAGCTTCTTTCCATGGAGCAGGCATTTAATAGACATTAGTTAAATGAATAAATGACTGGATTAAGTATGTTACCACCAGGTGGCACTAGTGCCTCACTTATAAAAACTGAACCAACTCACCAGACTACTTTGTCAGAGATTCATTGAAACTTCCTCCTATAGTCTCAGGTGCCTACTATGAAGAAGAGCACTGAATCTCTTCTCTCTCCTGCCACCCCCCTTTTTTCTCTAATCTTTGCCCTCTCTCTATTGTGATGAAGCTTTTCTCTTTTTCCCATTATATTAATCTGCTCAGGCTACCATAATATCAGACTGGGTGGCTTAAACAACAGACATCTATTTTCTCAGTTTTAGAGGGTAGAAGGTCCAGATCAAGGTGTCTGCAGGGGGATGGTTTCTCCTGAGGCCTCCCTCTTGGTGTATAGGTGGCCTTCTTCTCACTGGGCCTTCACATGGCCTCTTCTCTGTGCATGGACAAGAGGACGAGAGAGAGAGAGAGAGAGAGAGAGAGAGAGAGAGAGAGAGGAAGAGACAGAGAGAGACAGAGAGACAGAGAGACAGACAGAGACAGAGAGAGAGAGAGGAGGAAGCACACACAAGCAGGAGAGAGATATCTTTGTTATTTCTTCCTCTTATCAAGTCACCAATCATATTAGATTAGTCTCCCCACCCGCCACCTCCACCCGTTATAGTGTCACTGACATCATGAAGAGTGCTGGCCACACAAGAGAAATTGTGGCCACAAAGGCTAGGCTGTGGGTTGAGCAGATCCCCTAAAGATGTCTACTACATATAATAAGCTTCGATGGTGAAGGATTCTTTATAAAAGACCTTTGTCCCTAAGAAAAAACTCACAATTAATTCCTTACACAACCTCTGATGTCGAACCAGATAATAATAAGGAAGGAACTCCATTAGACCTATATGTTTGAGTATCTTTAACTCTTGTTTTAGCTTTTGCTTTGTTTTGAATATGCTTTTAGCGATGATGACTTCTGCTTCTTATTTCAACATATCTTTTTAATGGAAAAAAAAACATATACAAATGGATCGCAGAGTATAAAAAGAAATGCAGCTATCCATGCATGCAAAAGCCTATCTAACAGGCAGAAGCTATAATCTGAGCACCGCCATAAACCTCAGGGCAGTGACCCATCTTTCAGGCAAAGTAGCACAGGGAAAATTAGAAGTTCTTCTAGTTTTAATATAGTAGTGGTTACCCTAATCTCACAAGTCATACCCAGAATCAGTTGGGAGAATGTGCAAGGGGGACTGGGTTCTTTGATCTTTTCATAGTTTCCTCCTTGGTAAGTAAACTTATATTTCAAGCCAGATCTCATTTTGCAATTTCCTGCCAACTTTCGTTCTCTGTAAACTTACCTTTGCTTTTTCTACCTCTGCCCTCAGGCATTCAACAAACACTTTACCTTTTTATTTTTCCAGATTTAAATTAAACATTTTAGAGAAATGAGGCATGTGATAACAGCCTCTGCAGCCCTTCCCAACAGCACAATATTAATTTGGGCCTCTGTTTTCTCTCAAACTCTTCAATTGCCCCGTGATTTATATTAAATACAGCTACATTTCAATATTTAGAAGTAATCTAAGTGGAAACAGCTTGATAATAATAAAAGTCAGAATAAAATAATTACAAGTAAATTGGAAGAACAGACTCAATTTTTAGAATTCGTGAGTTTGTCATTTGTTATTACTGTTTCCATTTCTTCAGCCAAAACAAGTTCTAAGCAAAACTGAATCTATTTTTATAAATGAAGTCAGTGAATCTAACACAATAACTTAAAAAAATGTAAAACAAGATAAATTACGTAGTGAAATCCCATTCATTTGGATCTCACCCATATTTGCCATAATCTAGATATGAGTTGATTTAAAGCTGACTTTTCTAGTATATGGGGGAATGGGTTTATTAGGAAAGTTATGTACGCAAGATTTCAATCTATTTAAGAAATCCAATGGCTTCCAAGAATTGGAAAAAGCTTTGATATTTTCTATTTTGCATATAATTCAATTATTTTGACAAATGATTATCAATGTTCCTGCTTTACTGACATTCATAAAGGATTTCATAGTTTACCAAACATTTTTATGAGTCAGAATTTTTGTTCTCACTATATAGAAACATTCATTCAACAGTTATTTTATTGAGCACCTTCTATGTCCCAGGCATTGATCTAAATTCTAAAAAGCAAAACTGTAGGCTTAAACCAGGATCTATACCCAGGTTATATGCATTTTCTCACCCTCACTCCCACCCAAGTGCTAGATATTGAACTTGGAAGGCTCGTTAAGGACAGAGTGTATGTCTTAGTTATCTCACTCTCCAGAATACTCAGAATCTAAAACTTGGCATATAATACATACTCGAAAAATGTTCCTTTTTAGAATTATTTGTATTTATTTAAATTTAAATTAGTTTCAAGTATATAGTACATTGGTTAGACATCTATATAGTTCATACAACTCCCTCAATTGCTCCTTCCCTCCCCTGGCCCTCCACCTAGCCATCATATTAATGCGAACTGCATTCCCTCTGCCATGCTCCCCTTTCTCATGACCAACTATCAACTACGAATTTCAACAAATGTTTCTTGAATGAAAAACTTCTGACTCCCAGCTCAGTGCTCTTTTGCTACAACACAGCTAACACTAATTTAGAGACAATTATGTGTTTGGTACTGAAGTAAGGAGTATATCTCATTTAATCTTCAAAGTAACCCTAAGAGGTGGATAGTATTATTATCCTCATTTAATAGATAAGAAAAATGAAAACTCAGAGAGTTAAAAGTAAATTGTCTAGGTCACATACCTAATAAGTGGCAGAACTGGAATTCAGGCCCCTGAGTATTTGATTCTGTGCTTCACTGCTGCCCTGTACTGCCTCCGTAGCTAACTCTTAACTATTAGGTAGCCATGTGCTAAAATGCAAGGTCTGTAAAGGATGTTGTACTTTGCTTTATTATTGTTAATTCCAGAGCCTAAAGTATTTGGAACAATTTAGTACAGATATACTCTTAAGACATACATGTTGAGTAAATAAACAAATTACTTGATTAAAGATGCTCTGACAGGACCTCCATTTGGTGACATCTTGTTTGATGTTTATTTTGTGATTGTTCATAGGCTACACTGCTGGTCGCTATTTCCTCCATCACTCTTGTTAGATGAATTCTGATTTTATGTCCATCCTTTTCAAATATGATTCAAGGAACAGGCATCCTATTTCTGTTCCAGGGAAATATCTTGATTGATCTAAACCAGGGATTTTCAACTAACAGTGGTTTGGCAATGTCTAGGGACATTTTTGGTTGTCACAACAAGAGGGGGAGAATTGTGCTACTGACAGCTAGTGGATAGAGCTGAGGGATGCTGCTAAACATTCTACAATGCATAGGACAGCCTTCCTCAACAAAGAATCATCCAGTCCAAAATGTCAGTGGTGCTGAGGATCAGGAACCCTGGCCTGAGCCAATCGTGGTGGTGCCATTTCTCACGCAGTGACTGGTTTAGGCCTGATCACATGAAGTAATTATGACAATGAGACGAGAGCAGAAATCTACTAGTGGAGTGTGGCAGAGAAGGTTAGTTACCTCCTACTCATTTTCCCTTTCTTTTCAGAAGTGGCACTCTTCCAGTGTTGGCTGGTCACATGCCCAACTATAGACTTTGCTTCCCAGTGTCCCTTGTTGCAAGATGTGGCCTTGTGACTAAGTTTTGGCCAATGAGATATGAGGGAAAAATGAGTCTAATTTCTAGATCATGTTTTTAATAAGGTGATTACTGTTCTTCCCTTTCTTTGTTTTCCTCTTTCTCTAGACTGGACGTTGGCATTGGTAATCCAGCTCAAAGCAAGAGCGTGACTTCAGGGAATGGCAGAGCAACAAGACAAAAAGAAATTGGGACTGATGCAGGAGAGTAAAATAAACCTCTTTCTTGTTTGAGCCATCATATTTTCAAGTCTTTTTGTGTTAGCAGTTTAACTTGTACTCTGATATAGAGGGCTTTTGACTAAGGTTCTCCTCTCAGATTGAACAGACACATGCCTACACACACACACACACACACACACACACACACACACACACACACACACGCAGGAAAGGACTGCTTGTTTAGAGGATGTCATGGCGTTTGTGGAATGTCAGGAACCATAGCTCCCATCTCATTGCCATTAGGTAAGGTAGCCAGAGGGTCCAAGCTGATCTACTAAGTGAGAATGGCATGGGATGGTTATAAAAAACCCAAATCTTTCCTGACATTGATGAATCACTGAATCAACTAACTGCTTCTGCCCTACGTCAGGACTTCTTGTTAAGCAAATAGTAAATTTCTTATATTATTTAAGCCACTCAGAAGGGTTTTAAAAAATTATAGCCCTATTCTGACTCCCTCTACATATTCAAGCATAAAGATATTACATGTCATTATAAGTATGCTCAGACTTTTTTTTTTTTAAACAAATTTGTATTGCCTTCCTTTTTACTGCCTACTTCCTTCCACCAAGTTAATCTATAAGGTTTTTATACTTTAAGTGAGTATGTTGGGAAAATGTATACTATCAATTCCTTGTGGAAATGAGGGTGCAGAGCAGCAGCTACTGGCCTCTGTAAGCTTCCTGCTTGGAAACCGGAAGAGCCTCAAGGAGCAGGTAGAATGAAGTTTAATGGGAGGCTCAGCTTCCAAGGCATCAGGCGTAGGACTGCTGATAATTGCATAGCCTATGATCTTCAGGGGTCTAGGGAATGCAATTTGCATGTCAATGGTGCCCTCAGTATTCTGCAGTGCACCACCTGCATGAGTACTCAAGGTCAAACCAGATTAGAGGATGCCCGTGTCCAGTATTTTAAACCAATTATTTCCATCTCCCTGCTGTGAGCCTCACTCACAGCCCTCCCATCCTTACACTGTCTGGACACTCCCTGAAGCCTCTAAGCGCATACTAACAGGTTTGTGATAGAGGCAAACTCTTCTTTAGATGATCCTGAAATGAGAGCAAAAGCTGTTTCCTGGAGGCTGGCAAATCCTCTTTGTTCCCCTCTTGGCTGAAGATATCCACAAGGGCCTTTGCTCTCTCCCTAAAGATCTGCTTTTCACCATCTGTGCACCTGCTGCTGAAAAGCCAGTGCGAAGGTGAATTTCTATTCACTTCCCTTCAGCATCTGGCTCCTCCTTTCGGACTCATCTCGATTTGTTTGCCAGGCCAGCCAATTAGTCTCTTCTCCCTTCCTATAGCTTCCCAGGGAAGCGACATCACAACCAGCAAGCTCCTCATTATACCACTTCTTCTAAGCATCGTGATTCTAAGTGCCCTCCATAGGAGAGAAGCTAATTTGCACATGATTCTTTAACCCTTCCTTGAAAGACTTCAATTACACACACACACACACACACACACACACACACACGCACACACACACACACCAACAACCTGATGCAAGACAGGAAACAAGGTGAGAGCGTGTGGCATTCAAGGAGCTGGCAAGCCCCCCTTCCGGAGCCCAACGGCAGCTTGTCTGGTACGTGTCTCTGGAACTCAAGCTTTAAGGATGGTGTGTGGTGCCTGAGAGGCTGCTACAGGACTGAAATTGATTGAACATTATATAGGGATCTATACAGACGTTGGTCCTCAAAACCCACAAACCAGTGGCCTGTGAAATAAAATATATTGGAAACCTCTGAGTAAAATTTTTTTAAAAAGTGTGTTTAAAAGCGAGATGTATTGTAGTTTAAAGAGATTGCAATTTTATTTAAGTACAGTATGGAAGGGAAAACACAGGGACTCCATTTTCCTATCCCACTGCAGGACACCATAAAGACTCTTTCCTAATTTATGGATTTGTTAGTGTGAAAGAAATAGCATAAGGGCATAAGTCACGTTGTTATATATTTAACTATTTTTGTTAGAAAAGAATATAACCTCATGGGTGGGATTCTTCACCCCTCAAACCCAGGATGCTTACCTTTCAGGCCAGGCCTAGGAGATCCTCCCAGTTCTCTTCGTGGAAACATCAACCTTGTGACTCGAACTAGGGTTTTTCACCTTCAAACATTTTTGCCTGATGCCCAAAGCATGCGTATTCAGTCAAGGCATCCATGTGAACATTGCCACTTCTCTGATGCCTGAGCAAGCTGTTCATAGGCTGGGCAGAATGGCCGGCTGTTTCAGTTCTCATGGACCATGGAGAAATGTCTGGAGGATAAAGATATTTGTGGGGCGGGCTCTGTTCACAGAGGGATGAACATATTTGTGTTCCTCCTTTTTCTGCTGTCATTACCACCACTTTTTTTGTGTCCTGTGCACAGGGGGAGAGGGGAAGGAGAAGGTTGAATTCTTCCTGATGGTTAGGGGATGGATAAGACCTGGACAGAAAACGAATCACGTTGTAAACCCTGAGGCAAGCATTTTCACAGAATTGCAGGATTGTTGTACTTCAATGAGTTAATATAAATGGGGCACTTAGAATGGTGCCTGGAATATAGAACGCAATACCTAAATGTCACTGGTTACTATTTGCATCTTCTAATCCAGTGCCTTGTACAAACACCCACTCAATACGTGTTTGCTAAGTAGATGACTGCCACCCTGGCAGCTCAAACAGCCTCAGGAAGATATTCCTCTTCATTCTTTTTTCTTTCTTTTCTTTTCTTTTTTTTTCCTTTTGCATCTTTTATAATAAAGGGGGTCACCATATGACCCCCAATCTTGTACAAAGGAGACAACCCTTGTAACTCTCTTCAAAGTGGGAGAGCTTCTAGTTTTGTGGGGACCCCTGTGGGCAGCAAAAAAAAAAAAAAAAAAAAAAAAAGGAAAGGAAGCTGGAACCAGCTGGATAATAAAAGTGCTGCAATTCACTGCAGGAAGTAGCAGTTGTCTCCAAAACATGCAGTCGCACCAGATTTTATATACAATAAGGAGGGCTGGTCCCTCTAGAGAGGAGAGAGTCAAGGGTTCCTTTGAGAAGGAACTAACTTCTGTAAATCAAGAAACCTCAAAGCAGCCACGGGCCCACGGGAACGCCCAGCTCCTCCCCCCGCTGATTCATTGGCTCGCTCTGAACCCGGAAGCCCGAGCCCAGTTGGGCATCTTTTTGGCGTCCCTTCCCTCCCTCTGCTTCCCAGGGATGTGATGCTCTGTGAGCAGGCTTCCACCTTTCACAAGACAGCCTTTTGTGCCCCACGTTGTTTCGCAGCCTGGCAGCTTCTGCCAGTTCTCCCTGGTAAGCCCTGCCCTCAAGTGCACCCTCTTCTGTCAACCAGAGACTCATTTTATTTCCACACCTGCCTTTCTGCGCCCTTTCATTGTGAAACCTTTCATTTCACAAACCAATTAAAGGTGTACAATTAGGCTTGTAAAGCAGCCCCGACCGTGGGCCCCCCTTAAGCATAGCTTTTCATTTTCTGTCATTTCCTTCACTCCAGCCTCACGGAGGGAACTCCTCCATTTCTGAAGAGACCAAAAGGAAGCTGCTGGGGGCCTGACTGCTTAATGGGTGCGGGGCTTTCTTTTGGGGTGACGAAAACATTCTAGAACCGAATAGAGGTGGCAGGTGCACAATGCTGGGAATGTACTACCTGCTCCTGAATAATACACTCTAAAATGGTTAATTTTATGTTATAGAAATTGCACCTCAGTAAAAAGTTAAATTGCTTTTCCTACGGAATATTGGCCCAGATTCTCAGGTAAAAGGGTTCAGGGAAATTCTGTATATGGGAGAATGGGGAGTTAGCCAGGGGAAGTGGGTGGGGCTTGCCCCCCTCAGGGCTCTAACATAGAGGCTAAGGACACAATGAAAAAAGAGAGAACACGCCCAGCTGTCTCCTGGGCGTGCATGTTCCCACGGGTGTAGAAAGGGCTGGGCCCCGGGTGGGCAGGTCATCCCTGAGGCATCAGCTTGCAATGGAGATAAAGTACCCGAAGGTTTAATTTCTATAGGACACACTTCTTTTTTGGAAAAAGTTCCTTTGGCTGGGTTGGTGACAACTGGCCAATCAAGTTCTCTGTATTAAATTGTTTATTCCATAAATAAATACCGCTCAGTCTGACAACCAGCCTACAGAAGAGTTTAAAGGCTAATTACCAAATAAAGAAGCCAGCATTCGAGGAACATTTCTTTAACTTCTGCGTTTAGCAGAAGCTTCTGGAGGCGTCCTGCTCCTGGGTTAGAGTTGTCAGAGAAAATACAGGGTGCCTCATTAAATTTGAATTTCAGATAAGAACAAATACGTTTTAAGCATAAGTATATCCCAGGCAATATTTGGGACATAATTATACTAAAAAGTAGTCATGGTTTGTTTGAAATTTAAATTTAATAGGACATCCTGTATTTTTATTTGCTAAATCTAGCAACCCAATGAAGGGATCTCTGAAATTCCAACTGATAGGATTACAGATGTCAGCCAGGCTGTGAGTTCAGAGGACGGATGGTCTCCTCTTAGGTATCCACTACCCCGCATCAGCCTGATCCCCACAAATACTCAGTCTCCCAGATGATTGTGCAGCTTCAAATACCGCAAGCCTCAAACCTGTAACAAATGGCCCCGGGTCTGGTTTTGTGCTGATACCCTGCTGGGGGCAACATAACCTTTAGGACTGGCACCAGGTGGGAAACAGCCTGCAGCACAGAGCCTTCCAAAGGGGATCAAGCGGTGATCAGATGGAGGGTGAACGGGGCCAAGCTCAACCTGCTGAGCAACCGAGCTCCTTAAGGAGAGCTCTGTGCTGGCAGGACCCGTTTCTGATAGAAAACTTCCCAGGGAGCTGCTAGAAGTTGGCCGCTCTGGATTTTGACATTCTTCTCCTGTCTTTGTTTTCCTGGGTTGCTTTAGGGCAGTGGGTTATGTGAGGAAGAAGTCTAACCATAGTGGAAAGGACTTGTGTAAATAGTTAAGAACTCACACAGCCTGATTACGTCCCCCTGGCAGCAAGCTGGACAACAAATAATACTGTTTTTAATTTCTTTTTTCTTTTTTTAATTGAAGTATAATTGACATATAACATTGTATTAGTTTCAGGTGTGCAACATAACGATTCGACATTTGTATATATTGTGAAACGATCATCACCATAAGGCTAGTTAATGTTTGTCACCATACATTGTTACAAAAACTTTTTTCTTGTGATGAAGACTTTTAAGATTTTTTCACTTAGGAACTTTCAAATATGCAGTACAGTATTATTAACTGTAGTCACCATGCTGTATATTACATCCCTAAAACCTCCTTATTTTATAACTGGAAGTTTTTAATTTTTGATCCCCTTCATCCGTTTTACCTGTCTCCCCCCTGAACCTCAGCAACCACCAATCTGTTCTCTATATCTACCTATAAGCTTAGTTTTGTCTTTTTTTTTTTAGGTTCCATATATAAATGAGATCATATAGTATTTCTCTTTCTCTGTCTGACTTATTTCACTTAGCATAATGCCCTCAGAGTCCATCCATGTTCTCAAAACGGCAAAATCTCATTCTTTTTTATGGCCACAGAATGTTCCATTGTATATATGCCACATTTTCTTTATCCATTCATCCATTGATGAACGTTTAGGTTGTTTCCATATCTTGGCTATTGTAAATAATGCTTCAATGAACATGGGGGTATATATATATCTTTTCAAGTTAGCGTTTTTATTTTCTTCAGATAAATACCCAGAAATGGAATGGCTGCATCTTATGGCAATTCTATTTTTCAATTTTCTGAAGAAGCTGCATTCTGTTTTCCATACTGGTTGTACCAATTTACATTCCCTCCAATAGTGCACAAGAGTTCTCACATACAAACACTTGTTATTTCTTTGTAATAATACAGGTGTAAGGTGATATCTTATCGTATTTTCGATTTACATTTCCCTGATGACTAGCGATACTGAATGTCTTTTCGTGTACCTACTGGCCATCTATATGTCTTCTTTGCAAAAAATGTCTATTCAGATCCTCTGCTCATTTTAAAAATCAGATTATTTTTTTGCTTTTGAGTTGTATGAGTTCTTTATATTTTTTGGATATTAACCTGTGTTCAGCGATATGATTTGCATATATTGTCTTCCATTCAGTAGTTTGCCTTTTCTTTTTGTTTGATGATTGTCTTTGCTGTGCAGAAGCTTTTTAGTTCGATATAGTGCCATTGTTTATTTTTTTCTTTTGTTGCTTTTGCTTTCAGTGTCAAATCCAAAAACTTATTACTAACACTGATATCTAGGAGCTTACTGAGCATATTTTCTTTTAGGAATTTCATAGTTTTAGGTCTTACATTCAAGTCTTTAACTCATTTTGAGTTAATTTTTGTGTATAGAGTTAGCTAGTGGTCCAGTTTCATTCTTTTGCATGTAGCTGTCTGGTTTTCCTAACACCATTTATTGAAGAGACTGTTCTTTCCCCATTGTGTATTCTTGTCTCCTTTGTCATAAAAAAATTGACCAGATATGTGTGGCTTTATTTCTGAGCTCTCTTTTCTGTTTCCATTGGTCTGTCTGTTCTTATGCCAATACCATATTAATTACTATAGCCTTGTAAAGTAGTTTGAAATCAGAGAGCATGATGCCTCTAACTTTTTTTTTCTCAAGATTACTTTGGCTATTTGGGGTCTTTTGTAGTTCTATACAAATTTTAGGATTGTTTATTCTATTTCTTTGAAAAATGCCATAGAAATTTCAATAGGCTTTGCATTGAATCTGTAGATTGCTTTGGGTATTATGGACATCTTAAAAATGCTAATTCTAATCTATGAGCACAGAACATCTTTTCATTTATTTAAGTCTTCTCTAATTTCTTTTGTTAAAATCTTATAATTTTTGATGTGCAGGTCTTTCACCTCCTTGGGTAAATTTATTTTTATGTTTTTTCTTTTTACTTTTTCTTTCTTTCTTTCTTTCTTTCTTTCTTTCTTTCTTTCTTTTGTTTTGTTTTGTTCATGGATGACTATTATTAATGCCTGCTTGCCTCAGCTATGACTCAAGTCATGGACAATAGAGAGCAGCAAACTCTCTGTCAACTTCTAACTGCTAAAAATAATTGGCAAGACTGGTTGGTAATAAACAGCGCCCTTTCATTTCATCAAGCCCACCACTTGGTCCCTTTACTTCATTTGCTTGAAGATTGAAGGAAGGGGGAAAAAAGTCTTAACCTCCACAGTGTAACTCATACCCATTCCCATTCTACCCTGTGAGTTCAAACACGTCGGCTCTAGGCTGCAATGGCAGGCTTGTCATGTGTGTCTCCCTTGGTGGAGACAGTCTGCCAGACCCCCTGAAACACACAATGCTTTGGCTCCCTCTCAAAAACACCAACATTCATTGCTGACAATGTCCCCACCTACCACTCATCCTTACCCACCCCTTCCTGGAAAATGTGATGGAGGAGGGTAGTGGGCCAACTCCAACACCACCTGGCCCTCTGTAGCAGGCCTGGATGCTGGCCCAAAAGCTGCTCTGGCTCCGTGCATAGACAGCTCCTTGGGGACATGCACAGGGCAGCACATCCTTATTCTCACAGCTTTTGCTTCCTGTGAGGCTGTGGAGTCACCTCTGTTGGCTTGGGACTCTCTGACCTCAGATGATATGGGAAATGGAGGCCAGTGGGTGAAATTGGGACACTGAGCTGTGATATGCCACTATCCAGCTGAGGGTGGGATACTTTGTCTCCAGAGAAGGGGGGTGACTTCCCACCATGCCCAACAACAGCACAGCCAGGGGCAACAGGCCCTCCCCGCTCTCCCCACGTAGCCCCGAAGATATATGCCACATACTATGGCCCAGTTGCCGTCGGAGGTAATCCGAACCTGGCCGGGGAGCTAACACTCATTTCTTTGTCTACTGCTCCAGGAAGTCTCAACTCCCTTTAGAATAGCTGGATTTTGGAGACTTTGGGGGGATGTGTGGAAAGTATAAAAGCATACTTTCAGAGGCCTGCTCACTAAACAGCGCCGTGCTGAAAACTCACAATAATTCCAGCAGCTTTGACTGAAATTATACATTCAAATTGATTTCCGCTAATCCAGAAATCTCATAAACATGACATGTTTTTCTCAAACAGTTCACACTGGAAGTGACTCTGTCACATTTGCCTCGTCAGACACAACACCTGGCAGCCACGGCCAGATCCCAAAGGGAGAAGACTGCAGAGGAAATTTGGCTCACTCCACATGGTCCTTGAAAAGACTAAACAAAACAACCACTTAAATTGTAGGAGAACACGATGATAAGACAGACTTTTCTTCTTTCATTGACTCAAGGACTAACTGGATTTCCTGCTCACACACACAACTGTTTGGGGCCATTCAGATTACCAAAGTGACACAAGAGAGACTATTTCTTCTCAGGTTTTCTCTAGCTGCCCTATGGGGAGGGTCTTTTATGCGGCACTTGTCAAATTTCTCCGCAGCCCAGACCAGAGCTTCCTAGTTGTTCCTCCCGTTCCCAGGATGCTCCAGGCCTGAAAAATCCTTCCTCAGAGAATTTTGCCCTGACAGCCTCCTTCAACCCTAGTTTAGCTTTTCCTGTTGTAATTTCTTACTGTTCTGGTCACCACTTGAGTATTTGCCACAAGTGACGTTTACATATTTAATTGTGTGGTGATGTATTTACAGTTCAGCTCCTTCCTAAGCTGTAAACTCCATAAGAGCAGTGTTATGAGTTGAATTGTGTGCCTTCCCACAAAAGATATGTTGAAGTTCTAACCCCAGAACCTCAATATGGGACCTTATTTGGGAAAAGAGTCATTAGTGATGTAATCTGTTATGATGATGTCATCCTGGCGTGAGATGGGTTTCTCGTTTCTCCCGTCAGTAGTGTCCTCCTTCTGTAATCATTCCCTTTCTTCTTATTCACATGATACAGGATTCCTTATGACACTAGGAAGTATATTGTGTACGAAAAACAATACATTCTGTAATTATCCTGACATTTTACAGAACCAAATACGCTAAAAACAGCCATGCACATACTAGGCCTTAATAAATATTTGTCAGAACTGAATGAAATGTAACCTCTCAGAATATCACAGAGTTACAAGTTCTGATATAAAATAGCAAGCTTTAGTTTTAAAAACCTGTTTCAGAATGTAAATGAAATGTGTCAATGATGGACTTTTTGTTAGAATGTGTTCAAAGAAATTATGGCATATCTTACCTTTTTCCCTCCTTCCCATCCTTTCTTTCCTCCCTTCCTTCTATCCTCCTCCCTTCCTTTTTTCCTTCTTAGGCTGATAGGAGATGGACTCAGCTTGTTCTGCAGCTATGCTCTTGAATGGGTAAAAGTGAATCTCCATTTTCTGCTCCAGTGGCAAACTATTGTATTAAAAGTCTACATCTTTCTTTTAGTTCTATGAAGCTAAACTCTTGAAGTTAAACTCTGTGCATAACACACATTGTTCTGGGTTTGTTTGAGGGGTACTAAAGCAAAACGTTTTTTTGGCTTTCAAACTTACATGGCACTAAAGGAATGGAATTTAGGGTTAGCCAGAAGAGGGATCAGACTAGGTATTTATAAATACCTGAGTATCCCCAGAATTAAGGTCTGGCTCTTAGACTCCAAGACTTTCCAATTAAAGCTAGGAATAGTATCCGAGTTTAAGTTGCTTTCCATTGCTGCTACCAATTTCTGCCAAGCCATAGTTCGTGACAGATTTTTGCCTGTTCTCAAGCAAATAAGAGTAACCAACACTTAAATAGCACTGTTTTTAATCTATTAGGCACCAGGCACCATTTTTCATATTAACTCATTTAGTCCTGACAACAAACCTATTAGGCAGGTTGTATGAGGGTAATGGTAATTGCTACAGCAAAGAAACCCTAAAATTGTATTGGTTTAACCCAATAGGTGGTTATTTCTCATTGCATATAACTCATTTGCAGGCATTTGGTAGGAGGTTCAGAGATCCAAACTCCTTTCATCTTGTGGTTTTTCTATACCCTAGAGCCCAGAAGTCCTCGTTCATCCAGCAAATGGAGAACAAAACTGGAGGACCTTATACTGGAGGTTTGTAATGGGTGAGGCCTGAGCACAGCACATAGCTTCTGCTCATGCCATTTGCCAGAAATCACACACATGGCCTCATCTACCTGCAAGCGTTGCTAAGAAATATAGTCTAGGTGTATTTACAGATAAAAGAGGAAATGGTTTTGGTGAACACGTAGATTCTGCTACAGTCCACCCTTTAGTTACCACATAACCTCGCTCACCTAACCCACCTTCCCACACAGACCACACACTGATTATCTCCCCGAAGGAGACAACCCAACATCCCATGTCATTACTGCATTCAGCTAAAAAAGCAGGATTTCTGGGTGATGTGTGGCCCTTTCCATCAGGATGGGAAAGGTTTGCTTCATTGTTTATTCACCACTGACCTGAAAGGACAAACTTTCCTTTCCTGCCCTATTCATAGTCAATACAAAGAGGTGGGCAAGAATGGCATAAGGTGGTACACATGCCCATTTCAAAAGGGAGGAATGGGAGACCCGCAGCACACATCCCTGGCGATGGAGTAGTCCTGATGGGAAGGCATTGCGCAAGTGACCCTGTCATGCAGGTAGGAGTAAGCTCCGTGGCTGTCCCCTTCTTATTGTACACTAATTTGTCTCTCTGGAAGGAGTTTTCTGTCCTTCGCTCTCTGATCCCCTTCTGCTCTCTGGAAGGTTCCTCCTTGACAGTTATCCTCCATGGCCAGCCATGAGCCTATGAGGTGTGTCTTGGGGAGGCGGTCCTCCTTGAGGACTGCATAGCTTTGGAAGCCTGCTTCCTGCTCGTGCAAGTTTAGAGCCCCAAGGGTTGGTGCCAGGTTCTAATTGTCAAGGGCCTTTTAAATCCAAGCTCGGTTTTTCTTTGGCAAATATAAATTCCCTAAAAACCTAGAAAGCTCTGATCTGTGCTTCCCAACAATTTAATAGGCAAAAGTTCATACCCAAAGTTTTTTCTTCTGATACACACTTTTCAAGCTTCATTTGTTCATTTGGTTGTTCACTCATGCCTCTCTCTCTCTCTCTCTCTCTCTCTCTCTCTCTCTCTCTCTCTCTCTCTCTCTCTCCTGAGTTAATAGCAGCTGTCTCGAGACTCTGAAATAATTGGCATGGATGAGAATGTCACATCCTAATCAGATCTTAGTTAGTGCGCCTGAGTCAGTAAGGACCTTTGTCTCTCACATAATATTGTTTTACTGTTTGAGATCCAGAAGTGGTAGGCTTTTATAATCCTTGAGATCCCATGTTCCTGGACTTTCCTAGCCTCTTTCATTTCTATTTGCAAACCAGATAATCTTTCCTGAACTCCTCTTGACCTTGCTAAGAGCAGAATTGTATGAGTGACTACCTCCTTAATTTTGTACCCTAGGTGACTCACTCACCTGACCCTAGTCCTTATCCTGGAAAAAGTCAATATATCCTAATATTTGACTCTTTCTAGCCACTTTCCCTAGAACTACAGGCTTTGTGGGCACACTGTCTGCCATTGAAGGAGACAGATATTTTGCAATTTTTAAAACAGATTTCCTTATTTCTAGCTTCTTATATCACTTTCCTCACCAATTACCACTCAACTGCTAAGCCAATATTATATTATTTTAGGTTTTTGTTATGGCAGCATTCCACCTCTAGGTACCAATTTCTGCACTGGTTGGCGTAACACTAGATACTATAACAAACCCTGAAATTTCAGTTGCTTAATCCAATAAAAGTTGTTTCTTCTCATAGTCAAGCCAATGTAAGCACCTTCCACGTGGTGATTCAGGGCCTCAGGCTACTGGCACCTTGAGTTCTGCCATGCCCTTGGGCCATGGAGTCCTTTGCTTCCTGGCAGTGGATCAGTAACATACAGAGGATGATTCATTGGAGGGTTCTAGTGGCCAGGCCTGGAGATGGTGTATATCAGTTCTGTTTATATTTCACTGGCCAGGACTCAGTCATGTCCACACCTAATGCAAAAGAGGCTGAGGAATATAACCTAGTCATGCGCTCAGTGAGAAGAGGCATCAGGCTCTGGTGAACACATGATAGCCTCACTGATGACCATATATAGCACCAAGGAAACTGAGCCACAAGCTGGTGAGTCCTTTGTGTCTTCATAGCACAATAGTCTCTGTGAGGGAGGGATATGTCTTTATAGAGATCTAAGTGCTTGATCACATCTGAGAATAAGAGGGGGGACTTGGTTTTTAAGAGATGGGTCACTGTAACCTTTTTCTAGGGGAAATTTATATAAGCATAGAAGGAAAACTAGTATAAAATAGATAGGTACCTCCTCCTCCAATTTTTGTCTCTTCAGATAACTCAAGCATTTCTCATCTCTCTTCCATCACTGACATGTCTAGTGCTGGGATGCTGGTACTGAGAGACCACATGGAAGGTGTATCACAATGTGGTGTATTTAGGACTTTTTTCAGTCTAAGGGGCTGGGCAGCCATTTCTTCAGGAATGTTGAGCAATGACGATTTCTCCACAAGCAAGACTTGAGTGCATGTAGTTTTGGGGAATGGTCCCAGAAAGCACAATTGAAAAAGTGGAGAAAGTAAATCAAGGAAGAGAGAAAACCCCAAAACAAGTCACTAATGAGGGCAAGAGGGACTCATACCCAGTAAGGACACTCTGAGAAACCATGAGAAACATGTTTCAGAATTGACCTTCTATTATTCAAGCAGGCTGGGACATTTTTCCAACAGTTCCCATTTGTGTTGGTTGAGGGTTGTCCCCAGGATTATGAAGTACCCTCCCCCTATCTATGGACTGCATTTACAAGCAGCCTAGCAAGCTTCTGTGACAGGCAGAGAGGAATTGATGCAGTCACTTGGGATGAGAATCTGTCAACTTGGTGCAGGAAAACTCAGGTAGGCCAGGGAACATTGGAGACCCATTACAGATGGCAAGAGGCATAGGCCACTAGGCTGTAGACACATCACAGGCTCTCAAAACCTGCTTAGCTGCCCCAGGTCGTTGCTCTCCTCTGGGTGAAACTGTATTCTGCTTCCCTCATGTATGAACTAGTATTTGTAGCCAGCGTTGACGGAACATTCGCTATGTGCCAGGAACTGTACTAAGAACTCGACATAAATTATCTCATTTAATATTCATTGGCCATCTACCAAGTGCCATGGGAGAAGCAAGAGATGGAATAAGACTTACTCCCTGCCCTTAAACAAATTAAAGTCTGCAGAAGCGATAAAGTGAACACAAAGATTTTTGCATAGCAAAGGATGTGATGGGGCCAGAAGAATAATTGTGAGGTCTCTGGGACCTGAAACTGACTTCTAGATTGTGGATCAGGTATCCTTGAGGAAGGAGGAGGTGTTTGAACTTACCCTTAAGGGATGAGTGGGAGTTTGATGAGCATATTGCGGGAAATACATTTGTGGACAAAGCAATAGAATGTTTAGGAAGGTGGAGGGGAGGGAGACAGAGTAGAAAAAGAAGGAGGAGAAGATGGGCATTGCCAGGAAGCTGTCACAATATGATTATACTCAGTAGCGAGATGAATCCATGATCCAGATGTGATGCCAAAGTTGGAGGAAGCCAGATCAAGCACTAAATTGGGGAACAGGAATGGATCCAGTGGAAATCACTAAGCATGTGGGAAAGGGGAAGTTTGGGGGAGGAGTGAGATACAGGGGGATGGAGGTAAGTGATTCAGAAATAATGCCACAATTGCTAGATGCCTGTAGCTATCCATTCAATTGCTCAATACATACCCATCATTTACTGTTTTTATGCATTCAACAAACATTTACTGAATACTCACTTTGTTTCAGGCACATGAGGATACAATAGAGTAAAAATGTGTGGCCTCATGGAGCAGACACAGAAAACATATAAATAAAATACCTAGTATGTTGAATGATAAGTGGCATAAAGCAATCTAAGCAGAGAGGGACAATTGGAAGTGCTTTCCAGAGAAAGAGGTTGGCATTTTAAAGAAAGTGGTCAGGGATGGCCTCACTGAGAGAGGATGGACATAGGAGCAAAAGAGCAGAAGAAGTGAGGGAGTGAGCCACATGGCTCCCCAAAGGAGTACAATTGAAAAGACCCTGGCAGGAATGTGTCTTGCATGGTCCAGAAACCACAGGGAGGTCAGGTGAAGCTGGGACAGAGGAGTGAAATGCATGATGGTCGGTACTGAGGTCAGAGAGAGGAAGACAGACCAGATGATAAAGGTCAGTGGTTTTCTATAGGGTGGTGTCATCTGATAGTGGGCGTTTCTGAAATTTGTGAAGATGTTCTTGTATGAATGTTTACATATTAAAGTACATATTTTATTATGGATTATTTTCTCTTTAATTCTGCTTTATACTTTGGATAGAGCATTATATGATTCTTTTCATTAAATATGTTTAGAGGGAGGTGGTACAATCCATGAATTCTGGATTGTAAAAGAGATGTTATTTAATATTTGCTACTAAGAGGAGGCTGAGTCTCACAGGGTAGAAAGCTTCCTGAGAAAGGCCACAAAGGCCATTGTAAGGCCTGGGGAGGTGACTCCATGGCAGAGAGGTTTGAGCGAGAAAGGCCATGATCAGATAGGATTTAAACAGCTTTCACCAGCAGCTGTGTAGGGAACATGCAGAGAAGCCAAGAGACCAATTAGGTGGTTACTGCAATGCCTTTGTCTGGGTTGTTATAACAAAATTATCACAAATTGGGTGACTTATAAACAGCAGACACTTATTTCTTACAGTTCTAGACACTGAGAAGTCCAAGGCCATGGTGCTGATAGACTTGGCCACCTTTTGGCTATAACCTAACATGATAGAAGGGGCCATGGAGCTGTGTGGGGCTCCTTTTATAAGGAGCACTTATCCCATGTATGGGAGCTTGTCCCTCATATGCTAATCACCACCCAAAGGCTCCACTTCCTAGTACTATCCCACTGGGCCATAGGCTTCAACATGTGAATTTGGTGCAAGGAGACACAAACATTCAGATCATAGCATATAGTAATAGAGCAAAAGGTAATGGTGGCTCCGATTAAGATGGTAGCAGTGGAGGGAGTGAGAAGTATATTTTGAGGGTAGGACCTGTAGTATTTTCTGACAACTTTGATGTGGAGTGTGAGAGAAAAAGAGGAGTCGTGAATGACCTCACATTTTTGACCTGAGCAACGAAGGATGTAGAATTCACCAACTAAGATGAGAAGCCCATAAGTAGAGTAGGTTTTGGGGAAACAGAAGTTATAGAACACCAACTATGTGTCATGTACTATTTTGGGCACCAGGAAGGAGTTCCACAGAAGCCGAGGTCAGCAAGCTTGTTTGACTCGTAGGATTCCAGGTGTGGTCTGGGGTCCTGATCATCTTTCTCACCCACTCAGGGCATGTTTGGTAACTATGTGTCAAATTAACAATAAGTCACTATCTCTGATTCTCTGGATGATTCAAGTCAGAATGGAAAAAAAGTCCATCTTATGTGCAACCATAAAATTATTGAAATAACTCTTCTAATTTTAGACAGGGATTTCTTTTTTTCCCATTCTTAATATTCTTATATGACTATGGCACCTCCAGGCCAAATACAGTGTGTTTTATCTCTGAAACTACAGAGCCTAGCATTTAGGAGGTATTTATTAAATAAATACATTTTTATGTATTTTCTTAGAATGTTTTTATTAGGTTATTTTTGTGGTGTTGTAATTATAGTATCTGTTTCATGTTTCTCAATTTTTACTTAATGCTTTATAATATTATACATATATTATTCATTAACTATCTTTTTATGACTGCATAGTACTCCACTGAATATGGATAAACAATAATTCCATTATCTATTTCCTCATTATTCAACATTTAAGATTATTTCAATTTATCAAAATAATAAATAAGACATTAATGTACATTTTTTTTAAATGTAGCTTTTTATGTAGTTTAGATTATACTGGTAGGGTGGTAAGATTTCTTGATCATGGATTGTGGTAGACATTAATATTTACCAACATCTGTTTATCTGCTCCTTTGGGGCATGCAGAAAACTTTATTTCTTAGCCTCCTTGACACTAGGTGGGCCATGTGACTAGTTCCATCCAATACAAGGGAAAGTGACATGAATACCTACCTCTTTACCAACCTGAGGTAGGTATATTAAGTGAGCAAGAAGTGAATCTTTGCTATAGTAAATTACTAGGATTCCAGAGTTAATTTGTTACTACTCAATCTATAATAACTAATACATAGACTTTGGACTTTATTATGGATTAGAGAAAATTGCACAATGGCTGACATATAATAAGTGCCTAGTAAATAGCTATTAAATGAATCAATGGGACTGGTTCCCCATAATACATAAAAATATAATTTTCATTGCTATATCAACAGTAACAAATTTATTATTTGATTGTTCTTGTCAATTTAATGGACAAAAATATTGTCTTGGCCAAGAGGAAATTGGCCAATTTCTTTGCTTATTGGTAAGGTCGAACATTTTTTTATCTGTAATTTTGTTTGTTCAAAATCTTTTATTCATTTTCGGTAATCTTTCATGCATTCTCAGTAACTATTAAATGTCTTTACAGTTCCAGCTATTAGGGCTATATTAGTGAATAAACTTGCTATTTTATTCTAGACTGTAAAAGGCATGAGGAGAAGCCAGGAGAAAAATGGCATTGTAATCAAATGCTTAAATATTTTAGATTATGGTAAATGCTGTGAAAAATGAAGCAAGGTCAGTGGCTTAAAGATAGTTTGGGTGTGTTTTTATTTGGTGTCATGCAGCATCTTTTTGATAATATCACTTTTAAACAAAAGGAATAACCCAAGTAGATATTGGAAAGAAGGTTGTTGCTAAGGGCATAGCACACACACAAAAGCTTAAGGTAGGGGTATACTGATATTTTGGGGACAGAGCAAGAAGCAAGGTTGGCTGAAGCAGAATGAGCAAGGGGAAAGTAGTAGGAGATGAGACTGAAGATATAACAGGCTAGAACATGTAGGATCTCTTAGGCCAATGTCATGTCTTTTGACTTTTCTTTGGAGTAATTTGGGAGCTACTGGGGGCTTTTGAACTAAGGGGTGACATGATATGACTTACTATTTAAAAAGATTACTCTGGCTTTTCTGTAGATGAGATGATAAGGGAGCAAGTAAGAGGCTATTGAAATATTTTGATGTAGATGGTGATGGCTTAGATCAGGGTGATGTCATAGATAAAGGGAGAAAGGGTCGGATTCTTGCTATATTTCATCTTAGAGCTAATAGGGTTTGATAATAGTTTGGATATAGGGATGGGAAAGGGAAAAGAAGAAGTTGAGAATGATCCCAAAGTTTTTGACATGAGCAACTAGAAGATGTAGTTGCCATTTACTTTATTGCTTTATTGAATTATATTTGGTATTGTTAATAACAGCAGAAAACAAAAGCCATGTCAGAAATCAAAGGAACAGTGTATAGGGGCAAATATGGTACTCGCTTTCTAGATTCGGGGGTGGGTAGATTACTTGATTCATTGAAAGCAATCATGATCTGACTGGGATACCCACAGCAGCGCAGTGGCCCTTGTCTTTTCTGCCTCTCTTTGCCATCTCCCTTTCACTTCTGGAAATGTGGCCTTGGTGTGGCTGTCTCTAACAGTATCATCAACGTGTTCAGTGGCACGTAGGTGCGCAAGCCTACAGGTGGTGAAGCACAAGAAGGTGGTGTCTTCTGCCTGAGCAAGGGCAAGAAGACCCTCTGGAGATACTGGTAGGTGGTATGGACCAGGCTAGTGATAACCCCATACCACCTTTTTCAAGATGCCAGACAAAGATTGATGCTATGCCCTCTGTGACACAACCTAGGAGACAGAGGAGAGCAAGAAGAAGGGCCTGGTGTTTACCTTCTGAAACCCTGAGTTCGCACTCCTTAAGAACAGAATGGTCCATGCCAGCACCAAGAATGCCATCAAAAAGAAGCAAGCACCCTGTTAGGAGGAGATCAAGGACCACTGCACCCTGGCAGAGAAGCTAGGGCCAGCATGTCTATCCCTGTAGAGTGAGCCTTTGTGGACCACTTCCAGCCACCTTGCCTGGAGTATATGACAGCCCTATACCTCAGGGGCTGCAGGCTGCTCCATCCCTGCCAGACCAGAGGGGCTGGAGGGATTCCAGCAGAGTGAGGTCAGTCCCTTCACCTTGGTTGCCAAACAGACTCCACAGCCCAGGGACATTCTCCCTCTCTCCATCCTTGATTGTCCTGGCCTTTCTAAACCACTCTAGATCTTCTGATTCCTTTTGGGTTGAAGCAGACCAAGTGCCCCTTAGGCACCGCAGTTGAGAAAGGGTGTGCACTTCTTTCACTTATACCCTTACTCCCTATTTGCTTCTCCCCTTCCCCATGTTGCCAGCCTTTACCCACAATAGTGACTCTGTGCTCATCTGTTTAGATCAATGTAGGAATGGAATATTGGGAAAAAGACCCCTTTATGATCTGACTGTTTCCCCTCCCTTTTCCCCTGGTTGCAGCCACTCATGGAAGCAGGACCAAAAAGGAATCTTCAGTTAAAAAACACGCAACAAATTTTTAAAAACCAGTCACTGTCGGGTTATTGCTCATGGCCACAGTGATTGGTGCAGAGGTGACCTTATGACCTTAGATGACCCAATCAGAGGCTCAGGACTTTCATTGAATAAATTGAGACAGCTACTCCTTTTTCTGCTAGCAGTAAACAAGGAAGCATGCTCTCTGAGGCTTCTAGGAGTCCTCTTGTTCCTTTGAGGGGAACCAGCCTTAAGATGAACTTGATATGAAAAGCAGAAAAGAAATAAAAAGCAAGCCTGGCCTTTTGTGACATGGGTGAGTCACACTATGTATATCCATCCTCACCTGAAATCTATCCAGAGACTGTTCAGTTATATGTGCCAATAAGTTCTCCTTTATTGTTTATGCCAGTTTGGACTATGTTTTCTGTTACTTGCCACCAAGCACGTCCTGACTGATAAAGGCAGCTTTCCAAGTAAATGCTGTCCACAGATCTCAGACAGAATGCTCTCATCATGTGGGATCTCAGAACACAGGAAACAGTCACCCCAGAAAATCTGCAAACCATTTGAGGCTTAGGATCGGGAGAAGGGGGTTACATCATGTTCTGGGAGAGGAAAGGCCACCTTCAGAGCATATGCTGTCCAAAATCCTGACAGACCAGGATCCCAGAAGCTGTCAGAGCAGCAGGCATCACCTGGCATCAGATGATCTCAGCTGCTCCCCCAGCACTGAGGGCCGGGCATTCTTCCCGACACAGAGGGTCCCTGGCAACTTGCTTCTAGACACCAAAGTGTTTACGGTCATATTCACCAATTACTGGAAACATGGAGTAGAAACTGATTCTGAATACAGAGTCTCCGTGAATATCAACAGATATTCAACATTTGTTTCCGAAAACGCTTTTCCGATTTGTGCTCCTTTCAGGACAATTTAGGTTTGTGGGGAACAGGACAGGCTGTGGAGTCGGATTGCCTGGCCTCCCTTCCTGGCTCCCCTCAGGCTGGTGAACCCAAAAGGGGTCTCAGGGCTAAGGTCAAGTGGTAGATATGATCCCTGCATCCTAGTCTCAGCAAGTCCTCTGCACAGGGGATTCACTTGAGATCTTGGAGGACTGCTGTGTGATGGGCTTTTTGGGGCCTGTTCTCCCTAATTGTCTTGGTTGTCATCAAGGTTGATGACCAAGAGCATGAACAACCCACAGCCAGACTGCGGGAGGTGAATCTTAGATCCGCCATCTACAGACTGTGCAAGTTATTAAACCTTTCCGAGCCTCAGTTTCCTCTTCTGTAACATGGAGATAATGAAAAAGTATATCCCAGATAATGGAAACGTATATCCCAGAGTCGCTTGGAGGATAAATAAGTTACTACGGGCAGTCTTAGACAGGGCCTGGCATCAATGGATATTAGCTATAAGGTTGTCTGGAATGTGCTAAGGAATAACACAGAGACACCAAAGACAAATGAGTTGGGAGAGAAGAAAGAGAAATGCATATACGAAGCAGAGAGTGCCACTTGGGGTGCTCTTCAATAAGACCCAATCTTCTCGCTCCAGCCAGGGTGGGGCTTCTGGGCTGGAACCAGCAAGACGGAAGGGGAAGCCCAGCCACCTCCTTCCTGTTGCCGCAGGCCTTCGAGGCCGGCTGCTGAGGTGGTTTTTCCTTTATGCTGCATTAATCCTGCTCCTAAGAATAACAACCATTCCTCACATTTTAACTTCACGTAACGTTTACAGAGCCCTTTCACATCTCTCTTTATTCCCCCTCCCATTTCACAGATGGGGAGGCCAGAGCTTGGGCTTGCCATCAAGCTACTATAATATTAAAAAACATGTAAAACATAATGGATTCTTTTTCTTTTCTTCTTTGTAGTTTTTATTTTTAAGGTTTTCTACAGTTAAAAATCATATTGCTAATTTTTTCTTATGTCTTAATACTAGTGAGTTTTGAGCCAGGAGCTGTTTCAAGAACTTTATATATATTGAGTCATTTACTTCTCACAATAACTCAAATAGATAGCTACTGTTACAGATGACATCACTGAGGCACAGTGATTAGGCTTAAACGCAGGTAGTTTGGTTCTAGAACCAATACATTTAACTACTGTGCTAGTCTACATGTTCATGGTAGAACTTTATTAACACCAGCAAAGCAAAAAGATGAAACACATATATATTTTTTTTAAATTCTAATCCTAACACTCAGATATAACTACTGTTAATATTTGGTGGATAGTAATACTTATAAATCAGGCAGGAGATGGGTGTGGAAGGGAGGAGCGTATGTCAGAATTATTTGGAGAACTTTTAAAATACACATATGCTTGAGATATTCTACCCAAAGAGGAAGGACAAGCACAGGGATTTGGGGGGGGGGAGAAAGTTATAATAAACAGCCTCTTCTTCCCCCTTCCATGTTCCAATTGCCCCATACCCATCCCATTTAAAAGCCAACCTTTTTTTTTATGTGTATAGCTACATATGTGTATACATAATTACATAGTTATAAATGACAAATCAAAAACTAATAAATAGCAGTTAAAAAGACAAACAAAGTAAGCAGGAGATGCTGTGCTGAGTATGATAAAATGCCTAATTATGCATTGGATTCTTGCTGTACCTCAAAGGCACATTAATAATACAGATACCGGTTTCTAGGTTGGAACCCGATAGGCTTTTTCAGCATCAATAGCCCTTCTTGTCAATTTGTTGTTTTGTGATTTGGCAGATGGAAGTGGCCAAGTTATCCTCTTGCCCAGGTTCTCCCAGGGGCCTTGTGCCTTGGGCTGATTTGTGCATTACAGTCTTCCAGACACAGCTCCGTGCCAGGACGCTGGGCAACTGCCTGTGCTCAGATTATTCCCCATTCAGGCCAGCACTGGAGGCCTGGGGCAAACCCTTCAGGATGCCTGGTGCGAACAGGAAGGAACGAGAGCCTGAGCCATGGAGGGCAGAGCCAGAATGAGGCGCTTCCTGCCTCTGCTCCCTGTAATAGACCATCGTAATACCTGTGACACTGCTCCCAGGTACCAATTTATTCTCCTGGCCTCCTCAGTGTGGACCCCCATGCTCCTTAAGAGCAGGAAGCTGGGATGGTTATTTTGTCTTTGTTCCTCTTTGCATCCTGATTGCCTGGAGTGGCTCCTGGAACAGAGAGGGGGCAGCAGCTTCTTGTTGGAATGAATAATAGGCATAACCACAGCTCATATCAAGGGGCTGCTCTGTGCCTCCAAGGCAGAATAATAAGACAAAGGTTTCGTTCCAGTCTTCACAACAACCCCATAAGGGAGAGTCTACATTCTATTATCTCCCTCCAACCCCCACCCCATTGTAGAGCTAAGGAAATTAGGCAGAGGGAGAGGTTGAGAAACTTGCCTAAGGTCATGCAGATAAGTGGCTGGCTGCAATCAAACCCAGGAAGCTAAACTCCAGAGTTCAAATTCTTAATCCCTACTCTATGCTACTCCCCCACCCTCCTCTCTCCTTCAGTTCAATGGTCATACTGCTCACCTTAAGGTTTCACTTTATCTCATCACCCCCAATCAAGAAGTTTCAAGGCCAGACCCTTAGGCATGGCGTAGGAGGCTGCCTGCTATTGTCCCCAGTCACCTTTCCGCTTCAGAGACAATAGGAGTTTGATCCCAACTCTATTGACAAGCTGTGCAACCCTGGGTAGGTCACTTCACCTCTCTCCAACTCATGCTCCTCAACTGTAAAAGGAGGTTGTAATGGTACCGACCTCATGTGGCACTTAGAGGACTCACTATTCATCAGCTTGGGCAACTGCTTAAAACTGGGGATGGCAATCTTTTCTATAAAGGGCCGGATGGTAAATATTTTCAGCTTTGTGGGCCATTCGTTCTCTGTCGCAACTACTCAACTCTGCTGCTGTGGTACAAAAGCAGTCATAGACAGTAGGGAAAAGAATGAGTGTGGCTATGTGCCAATTTAACCTTCTTTATAGACACTAAATATTGCATTTCAAGTAATTTTTATGTGTCATGAAATGATCTCTTTTTATTTTTTTTTCCCCCAACCTTTAAAACAATGTAAAAACTTTTCTTAGCTGGTAGACAGTACAAAAAAACAGATGCCGGCTAGATGTGGCCTGTGGCCTATAGTTTGCTGACTTTTTCTTCTGAACGCTGTCTGGCACAGTGAAAGATCTTAAGAAATCCGAGAGAAACAGTGTGAAGTAAGGAGGCAAAGCAGGAGTTTGTAAGGTGCTGAGGGCTTTGATGTGGTGGGGATGTGTGGATGGAAGAGACGGGCCAAAAATGAGAGACTAAGTTGAAGAAGCGACATCTGCCGAGGACCGTCTGTGGCCAGGCACCGCTTCCTACGCATCTTCCCATTTTGTTTTCACACCAACCCCGTACCTTCTTATTACAGAAGAGATGAGTGAGGCTCAGAGAGGTTAAGTTACATGCCCAGAGTTGCATGGCTTTTAAGTGTTAGAGTCAGGGTCTGGACCTGGGTTTTATAGGACTCCAAAGACAGTGCTCTTTCTACTAGACTATCACGTACTGAGCACATATTTGTTGAAAACTGATCATGTACAAGGTCTGGGACACAGTGGTATAAAGGATTTAGCTTTGACCTAATGAAATGTGTAGTCTTGTAGGTGACTAGACATCCAAACAGCAATTATAACTCAGGGTGAAAACTCCTATGATGAGAACACAGGGAAGTGGCTCAGAGTTGAAGGTTCTAACTCACAATTGAGAAATCAGACAAGGTCCCTGAAGGAAGGAATGTCTAAACTTGAGACTGCAGGTCAACAGGGAAAGACCCAGGAAAGCACGAAACAGCGAAGAATTATACTGAGCTGCAGTTGCTTGCCAGCCTGATCAGGTCATCAGCTGGTGTCCCCACCTCTGGAGAAATCTAGTTCTGAGATTCATGGCCTTTGATGGTCCAGTCCCCTTCCTGGGAGGGTCCCGTGTCCTCTGTCCTTGGGTGTTCCTGTTTCCATGTCCCTCATCCAAAAATGCTGTCAGAGTTTTGCCTCTCAGGTCCCTGGAGACAAGAATCAGTCCCTTCTCTGTTTGCCTCATTATTTCAAGTATTCCATGAGTTTGGTCAACTGACTCAAGATTTTTGTGGAAGGAGGGTGTGCCATGGGGAGGGGCCACTTCTGGAGCACAGGATTTCCGCCCTCTCCTGGCCCCTTACTTCCCCCGGAAGTGCAAACAAAATTCTCCTTTTGTCTTGCTGGGAGTGTCCTGCCCACCTCTGGCCCTAAAGATCTCGATTTCTACTTCTAAAGGCACTTAGGAAAGTATTTTCTCAAAAAAAGGCAGCTCTACCTTCCTAATTGGAATTCTAATGAATAACATGTTCTTCTCATGTTGTCCCATTTGACAGTCCTAGCACACCTCCAGAAGAGTTGTCATTGTCCTCGTTTCACAGATAGGAAAACTAAGCAACTAGTCCAAGTGATGGTGTCGAGAGTTAAGCACAGGACCGTCCGAATCCAAAATTTCCTTTCTCAGCCATTCTCTATTCTGCTTTCCAATACCACTTTGAATGGATCTGGGAAAAGGAGAAGAACCGATGTCCTGGGAGAGAGGGCAAGGAAAATGAAAATAGTAAAAAACTGGGTCCAGAAAAGAATATTTTTTTTTCACCAGAGACGCTAGTTATGGCTTCTGCTGCTCAGGTTGGGGAGAGAACTGAGACCTGGCTGCAGGCTTCCCAGAATGCTTAGGCTGGGGCTCATCCCACAGGCCTGACCTGAGAATATTCCTGAAAGTAGCACAGCAGTGCTTTGATAACTGAGCAGACACTAAGGAGACAGGAGAAGAGGAAACAGGAAATGAGGAGAGAGGAAAGGAAGCTAAGGAGAGACGGTTCTGTATTCAAAAAGGCAATTTGGATTTGAAGTGAATTCCTGCTATTGAAGCCAGAAACTCTCGGGAAGTTCATGTGGGCCCAGGTTTTGGCCCAGCTCTTTGGGGAGCTTGCTTCCAAGTTTGGGAAATGAAGTTACTGTGAAGCCAAAGTCTCAGCATATGAATCAAAGTCTCCTTTTCAATGTCCAGAAGAATTTGAGGACAGAGTCACTAGCAGAGCCTGGGGTGCTGCAGGCTTTGGACCTTACCCGCCCGCGTGTGGGGTTGTGAGAGCCATGGCTAAGCGTGTGCCCAGAGGAAAGCATGACGTGCAGCAAAGAACAGGGGGCCCCGCCTTCAGGAAGCCTTGAGTGGGAGCAGCAAAAATGTGCTTCCTCTTCCCCTCTCTCTCCAACCCTGAAGGTCACCACGGGCTGACAAACCCTCCCCCAACACCCCATGACTTGAGCTCAGCTCCCCTCAGCCTACCCCAGGCTCACTGTCCCCTCAGCTGAACCAGACAGGCCACTCCTCACCCCACCTCTCTCTTGTCTGTCTCTCTAGTCTTTGCACTTCTGCTCTCAAAGGCAAAGGAAACCAAATGCCACTACTACAATGGCAGATGCTGGCTGGCCCCCAGTAGGTCTGCTTCTGTTTCATGGGGTTAGCCCTGGAGATAGGAATTTTTCTTCCTCATCCAAAGAAAAGATTGCTCAGAGTAGCATCTGGTCTTTAGGGACTGCCACAGAGCAGTTAGCTATTACTCTCAACTCTATCCCAGTCCCTAAGTGTGCCAGAGTGAGTGAGTAAGTGAATGAGATGGGAATTGCTGGGGCCTTGAAGGTGAAACATTTGAGTGGCTGGATGGAGTAAGTGCATGTACAAAAGACCCAGAAGTAGGAATTAGCAAGGTGTCTACAGAAATGTGTGTGAACCAGATGGAATAGAGAGAAGCATTCCTGTAGGCAGTGGGAACAGGATACAAACTCCTAGGGCTGAGGGGACCCTGATTGCCAGGCTAGGCTGTTTAAACTTTATCCTGTAGGCAATGGGGAGTTGGATGATTTGCATTTTAATGCAGATATTGTTTTGCTATCATAGATTAAGCCTTGGTACTTCATTGAATTTATACAAAGTTCAAAGGCACAGAGTGCAACCATTTTGAACTTCTACTTTACACTTGGGTTCTTTGTTTCTTCCTTCTTTCCTCCCTCCCTCCTTCCTTCTTTTCCACCTCCCCCTCTTTCTTACTTTCTCTCTCCACATTTCCTAAACTCTAAAGTTCTGTGCATTGTATCGTTCATGTAGTTCATAACTAATTACCATCTCCTGGGACTCTTTACGGCAATTGGTGAGAAAGTTGGAAATATGACAAGTTCGTTTTTTTTCCTTTTAGAAGCAGGATTAGCCAGCTCATTGTACATTCTGTACAGAAAAGAAAGTGTCTAATTTCTCACCTCTGAGGTTGTCAAATCTTGTCCTGTTCTACCAGAGACTTAATTTACACTGTCAGGGTTGCATGGGAGAGTCCATATAAAGCTCTAATTTGAGTTACCTGTGGGTCTCACTGTCCCCAATCCTAATAGACCAATGAATTTCAATGGGGGACCATTTTGCCCTCAGGGGACATTTGACAATTTCTGAAAACATTTCTGGTTGTCACAACTTTGGTGGCGCGGAGGGTAATGGGTCACTGGCATTTAGCAGGAGGGGTCCAGGAAGGCTGTTAAATAGCCTGCAATGCACAGGACAAGAAAGAATTATCCACAATAAATTAAGCACCCACAATAAAGAATTATCCAGCCCCAAATGTCAGTAATGCTGAGGTTGAGAAATCCTGTGTGAGACTGAAACCTCTGACCTAGGAAGGAAAGTGAAGTTCACTGAGTGAGAATCAGAGTGGACAGGATGGGGGTGGGACAGGGTGACTGACCTGAGGAAAAGACCCACTAGGAGCGATTGTCCTGAGATCATTTGGCATCAGAAAGAAAACCGGAATTTTTAAATAACACTTTTTATCAGCAAATGCAGTTTGCCTGTTTTTAATTAGCTCCCTTATGCAGATGTTCAAATTTCTATATATGAGCTCTAATGATAATTTATTCCACCGAAAAATTATCACTAGAAGCCACCACTTGTCCAGTTTCTAATGAAAGTTGATGTACTTATCGGGTTTGAAAGGCTACCAGCGTGAGTAGCTACAGCTGTGTTTGGCTTCATTTGAGTCCCTTGTGGTTTTGACTTTCAGGAAACTTAGGTAATTGTCTTGGAAGGAGCAGGCACCAGATATTCATTTTGGTAATGGAATATGTAACACCTAAAGCATTTTTCTATCCAAGTAGTAAGTTATTGAACTTGATGCTCTTAATAATTATTTTTTTAAAAGACTTTTTAATTAAAATATAACTAACATACAGTATTGTAGTAGTTTCAGGTGTACACCATAGTTATCCAACATTTATATACCTAAAGAAGTGATCACCATGATAAGTCCAGCAACCATCTGCCACCATACAATGTTATCACGATATTATTGATTATATTTCCTATGCTGTACACCACAGCCCCATGTCTTGGATGTTTTATACCTGGAAGTTTGAACCTCTTATTCCCTTTCATCTTTTCCCCCTCTTTTTTGATTTGTCAATTACAGTCGACAGTCAATGTTAATTTATGTTAGTTTCAGGTGTACAGCATGGTAGTCAAACATTCATATAATTTATGAAGTGAGCCCCCTGACTAATCTAGTACCCACATGGCACCATACATAGTAATTACCATATTGTTGACTATATCTCCTATGTTTTACTTTACATCTCCATGACTGTTTCATAATTATCAATTTGTACTTCTTAATCCCTTCACATTTTCACCTTGTCCCCCAACTCCCCTCACATCTGGCAACCAGGAGCTTGTTGCCTGCATCTAGGAGTCTGTTTCTGTTTTGTTTGTTTATCTCATTCTTTGGATTGAAAATGGTTCATCATTAACTCAGTTCAGAGGAGTGAGGACTCTGATTCCAGTGGTTCTCTGGATCCATAAGGTCTCTCATGGGTCGGAAGGTCTTGGCTCTCTCTCCACAGTAAGCTCTGCCCCCAGGCTCAGTCCCCAGCCCCATGTGCTCTCCTGTCTGTGCTCATTGCCTGGTGCTCTCATCCAATCTGGCCAACGCATTAAAACCCTCTCCATGCGTCATTGGCCCTTCCTGCTCACAGGCAATCGCACTGCATTCCCCTGGTCTGCTGACTCTCCTGCTTTCCGGTAGGACCATTGCACATCTGCCTTCTCTTCAAACCTCTAACATCCCCTTTCCTATCATCCTGCAGGGATGACCTTGCTTCCTATTTCTCTGATAAAATAGAAGCCACCAGAAGAAACCTCTGCAGATTCCACTGCATCTCCCAGCATCTGTGTCCTTTTGTTCTCCTTTCTCTCCAATTACCACAGCCCAGATCTAGGGTCCACCCCCTAACATCACTTGCCTTCTTTCTCCTGAATTTGTTCCCCACTCCAATCCCACACTCCATCAACTGGATCATTTCTATCAACTTACTCATAATATAGTTCACACTTTAAAAAAAAAATCTTTGACGCCACATCTTCCTCCAGCTATTGACTCAATTTTCAGGTGCCTTTAACAGCAATGAGTTGTCTCCTCTTCCTTTCCATCCCTTCTCTCTTGATCCTTTCAACTTACACTTTCATCCTATCAAACCACCAAAACCTACTTTATTCAAGGTCACCATGACCTCCACTTGGCCAAATTCAGCAGTTAATTTTCAGTCTTTATTTAGATGTTCAGGAGAATGGACCCTGTGGCTCACTCCCCCCACTTACTCACTGACACATTCCTGACATCTTGGGAGAATGTGATTGTTTCCTTAGTGGTGAAATATCTTCAGCCCAGGGGAGAGTCAGAACTAATTACAGAGACGATGAAGTAAATCAAATCTATAGTATTAAGAGGTTTTGTTGTTGTTGTTGTTGTTAAGTTTGTAAATAATCTGGGTGTATTTGATATTTTAATTACTCGTAATGTTCAAATGAATGTGCTGCATTGGAGGACAATATATTAAGAGACTTTTGTAAGAGACTTACAAAAATAAGTTTGTAATCAATTATGGAACATTTAAAAAAATTTTGATCCTGTCACATTATACTTATAAGTTTAATTTTATTAGTTTCACAAGAATAACTGAAGTTGTAAGAATTGTTCTTTTCAGTCAGTTAATTCATAGTTAGCTAACTAAGAAAGAGGGTTAAGATCTAAAACTTGGATTCTGGAGCCAAACTTTGTGGTTTACAAATTAGTTCAAATATTATTAGGTATATGACCTTGCGAGAACTACTCTCTGCACCTCAATTTCCCTGTATATGAAACGGGAATGGTAATGAGATAACTGCTAGAACTGCTGTGAGAATTAAATGAGTTAACAATGTAAATTGTTTAGAACAGTTTCTGGACATGGTAAGGGCTGTAAGTGTTAGCTGTCACTGCAAAGCAAATCAAACATACTAAATTTATAAATGCAGTTAAAAACCTTTAAAGTTGTTTAATTAACTAAGTCTAAGTGGAACCAGCCCTTAATCAGAGCCTCCCATAAAGCAAATTGTTAACATTTTCCCTATAAATAGCACAATAAGATATGTAAAAAGTGACTTAAAAGCTTAAAAGAAGTAGGATTCTAAATTTGTTACTCCAATAAATCAAATATGGCTTACAAGAAAAAATAATCCCAAAGCAATCTTTTTTGTAGGACAAAATTATCCTCCAGAACATTACAAAACTCACGAAGGCAAAACTAATTGCCAAGGATCCCCTATATCCTTCTGTTGTTCCTGAGTGGACTGTGATGTTTGTGTGTGGGAGCAGGGGGAGCGGGGCACTAGCTCAGTGGGCGTGGCCCTGAGCCCAGTTCCCTACCTGCCCACTCAGAGCCTTAGGAAAGCAATCAGTTTACTATGTGGGTTTCTACCTAAGATTTTGGTTTCCGAGGGTTTGGGACCAGCAAAGTTTCAAAATATCTTGTTTTGTTTGGGTGATTGCATAATTATCTTTAAGCTTAAATTTTTGGAATTTTCTGAGGATCATTACCCCAAAGGTAATGTGTCTTTTAACCAAAGTCACAGTATTGAACTCTTTACAGGACAAGAATAGGAAAGTGAGTGTATGAATTCCAATGATGAGATTCTGTTATAGGCCCAAGTGCCAGAGCAGGATGGGGCTCTCATCACACAGTGACTGTTGTAAACCAGAAAGTATTCACTTCTTGCAGTGATGAGAATTGGTTGTCAAATCAGATCACAAAGTCATGGAGCACTCACCATTGTCTGGTGCATAGGAGGAGCACATTAACTATGTACTTTGATTTGATGCTGAATTCTCATCAATTCCTTAACTTCTCATTTTTAAAATAAAGGTCTGCAAACTTTTTGTGTAAAGGGCCAGACGGTAAATACTTTAGACTGTGTAGGTCAAATGGCCTATGTTGTGACCGACTACTCGGCTCTGCCATTGTATCATAAAAGCAGCCATATGTAAATAAATGGTCATGGCTGTGTTTCAATAAAACTTTATTTATAAAACAGGTAGTGGATCAGATTTAACCTGCAGTCAGTAGTTTGCCAACCCCTGTTTCAAAGCAATGCTTCTCAAACTATTTTGTCTACGTCAATATGATTATTGCTTAATAGTTGAATAGATTATTGTTCCCTGCCTATTTGATGTTGAGCTCTGTCATGTGACTGGCTTTGGACAGTTGGATTGTGGAAGTGTACTTTCCTGCACCTTTCTTTTCATTCAATGGGACATTCGCAGACATGAGGCAAGTGTATTTATGAATCCTTAAGGCTTACTCTTTTGTATCTGTAACATTGTGATGAGAAGAGCTACTCCCTGGCCCCAAACTGAACACATGTGGAGCAGACCTGAGCCCAGCAGTGAGAAGCCACGCTTGGCAGGACCTGAGGCTTGACGCAAAGCTGCCCGGCTGAGCCCAACCCAGGTTAGCCAAGCTGCACCTGACTCACAGGTGAGTGAGAGAGTGCCTTACAGATATTAACTCATGTAATCCTTATAGTAACTCTGTGAAGTATGTGTGTATTATTATTCAGGTGAGGAAACAGGAATGGACAAGTTAAGTAATTTGCCCAAGGCCACATAGCTAGCAAGTGGTCACACAGCAGAGAATCAAATTCAACAGGTCTGGCTCCAGAGTCCTTGGTTAAATACACTTTGATATTGTCTATTCTAATACAATCTATTACTTTAAAAAAAAAATTGATTGTCGTAGCCCACTAAATTCATTTCATGACCCTCTGATTTTAAAAACCTCCTCCAAGGAGTTATTCTGGGAAAGCAAGACCTAAAAGCCAAAACATTGGTCAGGACTCTTAAAGACAAAATTTCCGTAGTTGGATTGTATTCCTAGAACTTGTCTTCTCTTGACTCCAAGAAAAAGCCCTCTGGATGTGTTCCTTTGTGCCTTGGTGGTCATGAACTCAGCAGATAGAATAACGCAAGCCAGACATTCTCTCCCCCTCACTCACCCACTTCCCCGCAAATCCCAGGTGCAACAGAATCAACAGGAACTCACAACTTCCTGAGGAAAAAGAATGACTGTCACCAGCATTTCAGGGAAAGCAAATGGCTGCCTCCGAGTGCTTTCAAGGCCAGTTTGAGCTTTGGCCTCATGAAGAAGAACTTGGGTCTAAACAGAAAGATACAATTTGATCCAAGGACAGGTGTTTATGAGGGGTCCAGACCATCTACTGGTTCAGTGAGGGAGAACCTCCAATAGTTTTAGAACTTGATTGAAGTAGAGGCTAGAGTTGTAGCATTACAAATTTGAGATGTAAATGGAACCAGACATACTTCTTAATCCATTATGTATAATACTAGCTTTGCACCAAAGAGAAGCTCCTTGATTCTTTTTTTTTTTTTTTGGCTCAATAGAAAATTTTTTTTCAGTGTTATTGAGAAATAATTGACATATATCACTGTGTGAGTTTAAGGTGTACAGCATAATGGTTTGATTTATATACATTGTGAAATGATTACAATAACAGGTTCCCTTAACATCCATTGTCTCTTATACAACAATAAAAGAAAAGAGAAGAAAAATTCTCCCTGTGATAAGAACTCTTAGGATCTGCTCTCCTCACAACTCCCCCGTGCACCACACGGCAGTGCCAATCATAGTCATTGTGTTGGAGATTACATCACAAGGACATGTGTCTCTTGTAACTGGAAGTTTGTCCCTTTTTACCACCTTCATTCTATCACCCCGGCTTCCACCTCTGGTAACCACAAATCTGACCTCTTTTTCTATGAGTTTGGTTTTTGGGCCTGTTGTTGTTATTGTTTTCGATTCCACATAAATTAAGATCACACAATATTTGTCTTTGTCTTATTTCATGTAGCATAATGCCTTCAAGGTCTATCCATGCAAAAAATATTTATATAATGTATAATTACAAGGTTCATGCAAAAAGGAAATAGAAATGCAATGTTCAAGTATACAAAGATGTGAGCCTCAACCCAAAACTAAGAGGGAGGAAATTAAATGAAGCTAACTAGAAGTATGTCGAAAAGGTGCTTTATATAATACTCTTTCAAAATTTCTCATATAATACAAATATTTTAAGTAAAAGTAATAAGTCAAATTCTCCCCACTGCTTCTCGCCTCATGGAGGTTGTTTTCAGGACTTTTTTAAGGCAGCAGATTAAAATTTTGCTGTAGTCAAAATCTGACTAAAAGCTTCCATGCTGTACATGATTCTCTTTCTCTCTTTTAATTTTAAAAAGAAAAGCCCAGAAAAATGCATCAGATTTGTGTAAATTAGGGTATGCTAAGAGAGTAGCCAGTTTTGTTTTACAATTTTATGAAAGAAAATGTGTGACTACATTTATGTGTTCCTAACCAGCAATGGGACTTTGTTTATATTACAAATAAATATTACATTTTCTTTTTAAAAAAGTTTTTAATGCAAAAAAGTGCCTATTCATTTTGGTGTTAACTGTACCCAGACTAATTAACAATATGGAATTTCAGGGTCTCATGATTCATGTTTTCAGCTGCCTTTTCATCTCCTCCTGCCCCCAGCGTGCTACTTCTGGGTCATAATACCATTTTACACCAGTAGCAATAAACTCCAAGAGGAAGGGCTGGCCTAGTGGTGGGTATCTTTCAGTTCCAGTCTACAGTCAGCTGTTGACAAATATTTGCTTCCTTATTGTTCCTTGGAAAACCTTTGTTTGTCTCAGGATCTAACATTATAAATTAAAAATTATACTGTAGGTACTTTTTAAAAAATTTCATAACACTTGAAAGAGAATGAGTAAAGCACTCTGTCAATTCATTTTACCAAATAATCATAAATGTTTCATCCACTCTGGGAGACAGCAAAGTGGAGATCCTGGTATGGGATTTGGGGGATACAAGAGAAACGTCTTTTTTTTTTCAGTTTTGGAAATTTTTCTTTTAAAATTATTTCAAACTTACAGAACAATTGCAAGAATAATACAAAGAACCCCTGTATTTCCTTTGTTCAGATTCTGCATGGTTAACAATTATCTAATTGTTTTTATCACTCTATCATTTGTGAGTAGGCACATTATTTTTTTTCTGAACCATTGGAGAGTAAGTTCAGACATGATGCCCCTTTACTCCTCAATACTTCAGTGTGTATTTCATAACAATGAGGACATTCTCTGACAGTGTGATAACAGTACAGTTTTCACATTAGGAAATTGTAATTGATAGAATATTATTTCCTAATTTACAGCCCTTATTCGAATTTTGTCTTTGAATAATTTCCTTTGTAGCAAAAACAATTTGTTTTTCTGGTCCAGGAACCAGTTTAGGATCACAAATCACACTGAGTTGTCATGTCTTTAGTCTCTTTTAAACTCTAAGTGTTCTTCAGATTCTGTTTCATGACTTCAACAGTTTTTAAGAGTATGGAGCGGTTACTTTGTAGAATGTTCCTCAGTTTGGATTTGGCTTAGGTTTCTTCATGATTAAATTCAGGTAATGCATTTCTGTCAGAATGACCATAGGAGTGATACTGCTTTTTTTCAGTGCCTCATATCATGAGACACATCTTGTCAATTTGTTCCATTCCTTGTGATCTGAACTTTGATCATGAGGGTCATAGGTTTCTCTACTCTAAAATAACTGTTTTTCTCTTTGTAATTAATAAGTAATTTGTGGTGAACACTTCCTCATCACACTTTTACTAATTTTAGAATCCAATTGATGATTCTTTCTGAATCAATTATAACTGTAAGAGTTATGAAATGATTATTTTTCTTTTCAGCTTTCTTGAAGTATGATTGACAAATTAAAATTGTATATATTTAGAGTATATAATTTGATGTTTTGAGATACACACACGCACACACACACACACACACACACATACATACATCGTGAAATGATTAACACAATTAAGCCAATTAACATATATATTACCTCATGGTTACTGTTTGTGTGTGTATAGTGAAAGCATTTGAGATCTACCCTCTTAGCAATTTCTAAGCATATAATACATTATTATTAACTGTAGTCACCATATTATACATTGGGTCTCCAAAACTCATTCATTCATTTTATAACTGAAAATTTGTACCCTTCGATCCAAATCTCCTTTGCCCCCAGCTCTGGGTAACTGCTATTCTACTTTCTGTTATTATGAGTTCAACTTTTATTTTTTAATTTCACATATAAGTAAGATCATGTAATATTTGTCTTTTTGTGTTTGGCTTATCACATAGCATAATGTCCTCCAGGGTTATTCATGTTGTTGAAAATGACAAGATTTTTCTTTCTCAAGGCTGAATAATATTTCAGTATGTGTGTGTGTACATAGAATTAATAGACCATACGATAGTTTTATTTTTAATGTTTAGAGGAATCCCCCTACTGTTTTTTACGATAATGGCTGTATCAATTTATACTCCCATAGTATACAAGGGTTCCTTTTTCTCTACATCCTTACTAACACTTATTATCTTCTGACTTTTTGATAATATCTTACTGTGGTTTTGACTTATTTTTTTTATAATTAGTGATATTAAATACCTTTTCATGTACATGTTGGCCATTTGTCTTCTTTGAAAAAATGTCTATTCATGTTTTTTGCCCATCTTTAAGTTGAGTTATTTGTTTCTTTGCTATTGAGTTATACGAACTCCTAATATATTTTGGATATTAACACTTTTTCAGGTATGTGGTTTGCAAATATTTTCTTCCATTTCATAGGTTACCTTTTTATTTTGTTGATTGTTTCCTTTGCTGTACAAAAACTTTTGAGTCTGATGTCGTTCCATTGTTTATTTTTCCTTATGTTGCCTATGCTTTTGGTGTCAAATCCAAAAAAAAAAAAAAAAGTTATTGCCAAGACCAATGTCTAGGAATAACTCCTTGATGATTCTGATGTTTAACCAGACTGACCTGGAACTCACCCACTTGTTTCTCACTCTCATCCACAGACCCTTCTCTCAGTCCCCCTGCTCCCCAAACACACACATATAGGACAATTATATGAATCTCCAGTTTACAAATTCAATATATACTATCTTCTCCTGAACTACCTTGATTTGAAAATCTATATATCCACTTAAAGGGTTTAAAAAAGTATACTCTATTAAAAAAAATTGATGTGTTCAAAAGTGTTAAGTACTAAGAAGAAAATAAAATGAAGATGGAGAAGTAATAGGAGAATAGGAGTTAGCTGCTTTAGACACTGTGTTTGGGGTTAGCCTTTCCTAGCTGAGACCTGCAGCATGAGGAGTCAGCCAGTGAAAATTAGGAAGAGAGGGTTCCATATCAAGGAAACTAATGGTGACAGGCTCTGAGGCTGGAATCTGCTCAGCTGTTTGAAGAATGAAAAACAGTGTGGCTAAGGGTGCTGAGATAATTCAGTGGGGGAAAAAATAGTCTTTTCAACAAATGGAGCTGGATAACTGGATATCCACAAGTATCAGAATGAAATTGGACCCCATCTCATACCATATTAGAAAATTAACTCAGAAGAAATCATAGACCTAAGTGTAAGAGCTAAAATGATAAAACTCTTAGAACAAAACATAGGAGTCAATTTCTATGACCTTAAGTTAAGGAAAGCCTTTTTAGATATGACACTAAAAATATAAGCAACAAAAGAAAAAATAGATAAATTGGACTTCATAAAAATTTAACTTTTGTGCCTAAATAGAAAACATTGAAAAAATGAAAAGATGATCCACAGAATCACAGTAAATATTTGCAAATCATATATCTGATATGAGTGTAGTAAAGAACACTCACACCTGAACAACATAAAGATGAACAACCCAATTACAAAATGAATCTTAACAGATGCTATTCCAAAGAGGATATGCTAGTCAGCACACAAAAAGATGTATGACCTTGTTAGCCATCATGGAAATTAACACCAAAACCATAATGATTTCACACCCACTAAGATGACTATAATTAAAAAAAAAAAAAAGACATAACAAGTGTTGGAGAGGATGTGGAGGAATTAGAACCTTGGTTGCTGATGAGAGAATAAAATGCTGCGGCTGCCTTGTGGAAGAGTCTGGTGGTTCCTCAATTGTTCAACGTAGAGTTATCATAAAATCTAGGAATTCTCATCCTAGGTGTTTACCCAAAAGAATTGAAGACATGTGTCCACATGAAAAAGTACACACAGACGTTCACAGCAACATATTCATAATTAGTCAAAAAGTGGTAACCACTAAAATATTCATTTATTTATGAATGGATAAACAAAATGAACAAAATATGGTAGGTATATCCATACAATAGAATGTAATTTGTACATAAAAGAAATAAAGTACCGATGTATGCTACAACATAAAATAACCTTGTCAATGTCATCTAAGTGGGAGAAGCCAGACATAAAATACCGTACGATTCTGTTTATATAAAATGTCACTGACTGGGGACTCAAGGCAAGAAGTAAACATTTTGGGTCAGACATCTCGGATAAGACCGTGAGTGAAACGTGCAAATAGACCAAGAGCAGGCTGGAACTATTAGCCACATTTCTTGAGTGTCATTACTGGACAATTAGTGAGGCAGAACTAATAATTATATGAGCAGTGAATATTTATGCTTAGGGTGAGCCAGGCAGTGTTCTATGTGCTTTATTGTATAATCTCATGTAATCCTCACAACATCCACAGAGATAGAAATAATTATTACTCCCTTTCTGCAGATGGGGAAACCTGGACGCTCAGAAGTTAAGCCTGATCATTCAACTGGGCTGCCTGCTCCAGAGCATGTGCTCCTTACCATTTCATTGTAAGACTAACTATCATTCTTTCTCTGTTAGTTCATTACACAGAAAAACATAAAGCAAGTTATATAAAGTTCACATTGCAGAGTGTGGGGTGACTTCTCCATCACCAATGCTTTGGTGAGCATCACTAAGACCCTAGTTAATAAATCTCAGGTAGTGTGTGTATGTGTGTATGTGCTTTCTCTCTCTCTCTCTCTCTCTCTCTCTCTCTCTCTCTCTCTCTCTCTCTCTCTTTCTCTCTCTCTTCCTCTCTCTCCCTTTTCTCTCTCTCTCTCCACATATATTTTCTACTGAATGGAAAAAATACCTAAATTACTAAAGTTGAAGTTCTGGTACCCAAAGTGTTAGGATATCAGTTAGGATACCAGTTTACCTTCTGTTATACAAGTTGACATAATAGTAGCTTAAACAAGTAGAAGTTTATTTTTCTGTCCTGTAATAGTCCAAGGCTAATAATGGTGGCTCTATGATAAAGGAAATCCACATTTCTTGCATCTTGATTCTCTGTTATTCTCAACAGAGGGCTTCTACCTCATGTTTGAATATAACTGCTCTGGGTCCTGCCATCATGTCCGCATCCCAGTCTACAGGAAAGGGAGAAGGAAGTTGGGGAGGGTTCTTTTATCTTTTCCTTTTAAGGTCAAGGACAAGAAGTGACACACATCATTTATGCCCACATCCCATTAGTCAAAACTTCTTCCTTACCTCACCTAAATGCACCACATGCTAGAAAATGTAGTCTTTAGTGAAACGGACATGGGTCTGGCTAAAACTCAGAAGCTATACTATCAAAGGAAGAAGAAAGGATTAGCTGTTAGGGAATAGCCAGCAATCCTACTACAGGGGCAAAACCAGTTGATTAGGATCTTGTGTAGAATTCTGCTTTGACAAAGCTTGTTTCTCATTGAATGTGCACCATTTGTATTCATATCAATCAATAACTTTGCAAATTTTCTGTGCCTTTTAAGAACACAAGGGATTTACTGGTTAGTGGTGCTCCAATGTGAGTATTTGCAGAGGAATACTTTTTAGTAGAGAAGGTAAAAACTCAAAGTCAGTGTCAGTTCCTGCTCCCACGTAGGGTGTATGAGCATTAAAAACTTAAAGTCAACACATAAGAGAGCCCAGGGAAACATTCTCTCAAGGCTCCCAAAGTACATGACATGAGACTTCAATGGGCTGAGACCTTTTCTATCAGCCATTCAATAAATTCATTTGAAAATGGAATAGATTCATTTCTGTACAACACTAGAAACAGCAGGATTACATCTTCTTTTTCAAACCTCCACCTGCCACATCAAACTCAGATGTTGGCTTCACCATTAATACACCCTGGCTACCAATAGCACACCCTTGGAGCAAATTGAAAGCCTGGAACCATTTCTCCACCTAGTTTACTCTGGTATAAATGACTGGATTAGATTCCATCAAAGTATGTATTGGTATCAGCGATGAAGAACCCAGCAGCTCACAGAACTGAGCTACTAAACATTACAACCAGTGTAAGGCCGTCTGGATAACTCACAAGTACAGTGTAACTCACAGGTTCATATCTAAGCTCATGTAGAACAAATGTTCTAAAATTACAGGTTAAGTCAAAACGACTCTCAAACCACCATTTTCATAATATAATCAATTCATCAAATGGGTTGTTTAGAAAACTAGCTTATATAGACCATACAGTGAAACAACTGAATTTTTCACTCATCAGTAAAATAGCTGTGCCTTGTGAAGACAAGGCAAAAAGAATGCCAAAAGCAGGGGTCTCTAGATGTGATTAAATGCAGTCCCCTGTCTGTGGTCTGGTCGAGACTTGACCTATTTTTAGTAAACCTGAGTAATGGGAATTGAACTGTCTTCCTATGAAGTCTGTTCCAGGGTCCAATTAGGAAATGCTTTCGTATTCATAATCACCATTGTGCTGCAATCTCAGCCCATTTCCTATAATATGCTCCACAGAGATGGAAAACATCTGGCCATTTTTCTGCTTGTGATAATTTTTCTTTTCAAATGTTTCTTGTTCAAAGCCGTGCACACTTAGTCCTCTCTTTACCATATTAAAAAATCCAAACTCCTTTTGCCTGTTTTTCAAAACACTCTTTTTATTTCCAAATAGTGTTGTGGCTTTTCTATAGATTTCTCCATATTTCTTTAAAAAAAATATGAAACCCTACACCAGGCAGTTGAAAATGGCCTTGCTCCATCTGAGGCATCCTAAAGGATCCATCTCAATCTTGGTATCTCATGGCCTTGACCACAGACTATGTTTAACTGTTAATCCTCAGTGGCCTTCAGGTCATGTCCATGACCTGTAAGACTCACTAATTTTTCCCCGATAAGGATTTCATTCTGTTCTTGGAAAACTACTTCTTTTGTTTGTCAAGGTGACTTAAGATATGATTTTCCTCTTTCCAAATGTTAACACGTCCAGCAAACTTGATGGCTTCTGTGACCAAAAAACACATTTTAAACGAATTCCTCCAGCCTCAGCCAAAGATTGTTAACAGCCCTAAGTGAACACATTTAAATCACCAATGAATATTTTCCCTCACTGTCTGCTTCAGAGCACCAATTGCTCCACATACACAGATGGGTTCACTTGGTTTATTGATTGGATATCATGAAAGAAACAGTAAAGACTCAGCTTTGGACCAGACAAGGGTTTCTCAACATTGGCACTATTGGTATTTGGAGTCAGATAATTCTTTTTTCTAAGAGGCTGACCTGTGCAACGTACCATGGTTAGCAGCATCCATGGACTCTATCTACAGGAAGCCAGGAGCAATCCTTTGTCCAATTATGACAATCAAAGAATGTCTCCAGACATAGCCAAATGTCGCCTGGGGGCAAACTCAACCTCGAGTTGAGAACCACTGTTCCAGATGTATGACTCCCGTTTCCAGACAGTAAGTAAATTGATTCCAGAAAAATTGCTCCTGAGAGTACTTTGTTCTTTACTCTCCAGCCTTCCAGGAACTGTTAGACTAAGCACTCATCATAATGCCAAAGAGGTTTTCCGTATTATCTTATTGTATCCTTTGAGATCAACATTATCACTTCCAATTTATAGAGTGGTTTATCTATGAATGAAATATCGCATAGCTACCAAACCCTGATCAGCCAGTATCCAAAGACCTTGCTCTTTTCATCATTTCATATAGCCTCTTCTCTGGATGGGTGAATAGTTTGTAATTCCTGTAGTCATCTTTTCTCTTTGTACAAGATGGAGATTTCATCTTGTAAGAACTCTGTAGTCTTCTTTAAATAAAATCTTACATTGGCCCTCTGAGGTGGCCAGGAAGGGGATCCCAGTGGAGAACTCTCTGCTAGGGCTGACCTTGGAAGATCTGGGTCTGAATTATTAGTGGAGATGGCAAGTCCCTCGTGCGTCTTTAAAAAGCTGTTCTTTTTATCTCCAGCCTTCAGAGTTTCACTTCCCGTTTCATATTGTCTCTGCTCACACCATCCTCATATCCAAACCTGTTAGTTGAGGGCAGTGGCTCATTTGAGTCTCCTTTAGCAGTTTCTACCACTGTTAGCAGCATTGGCTTACATTTGCATGAAATCTCGTAATTTCCGAAGCACTTTTCCATGTGCTGTCACATTTGATTTCTGGGCAGCGGGGTTAACAAGATGAAGAAAACAGAGGTGCAGAGAGGCCCTTGATCACCGAGCTGGTAAATAGCTGGGGAGGGCCTGTGAGTAGGGATAAGCCTCCTAGCCTCACCCCCAGAACTGGTTCAAGGGGGACATCTGTTTTGGTTAGATGGCAGTGGTGTTCTTTTTATAAAGTCTGTGCTTTTGTAGTTGTTTGCTCTGCCTTTTTGTTTCAACATTTCTCTCCCATGGCCCCTGTAGCAGCTCCTCATTCACTGGGTCTCGCCCAGGCCTATCTCACTGGACTGAAGTGAGAATTGGATGAAACGCTATGTGTAAGCTGCATAGCCCTATACACAAGAAGGGTATTATGACAAATTTAGTATATGATGTGAAAAGGGCATCCTGTTCGTGCAGACCCTTTGTTCCTCAGGTTTCGTTCCCATTGGCTTTTTCTTGCCAAAACCCTGAGCTCGAAGAAATGCACCTTCCTGCAGCCTGTTTTCTTTATCTCGCTGATTTCTCTCCTTCCTTCCTTAGAGCTCTGAATGTTATCATTTTGTAGTCATTTCCACCAAAGTTCCCGGGCACTTTGCTTCAAAGATGGGAGAAATGTGGATATGTTTAGGGCTGTGCAGGACTCAAGAGAGAGGGAGAAGTCTAAGATAGAGGAGACAAAAAGGCTTATTGAAAGAATAAAGTCCCAGAGGAGATAGAAGATGGGATCCCAAGAACTGGAGCCCAGACTCTCTGAGAAAGGAGGGACAGCAATAAGATGAGGGCAGATGTAGACAAGTTAGAGGTGAGACAGAGGGAGCATTTTGAGTTCCTAATCTTAGTACAGTGAGAGGCTCAGGGAAGTTGGGCGTAGGGCAAGGTGTTGGCTGGCTCAGCCGCACTCAGTGACTGTGTGGGGTGAGAGGGGATTATCCGTTGAGTGAAGGTTGGTGGTTTAGAGGGCGAGTGTTGGAAGAGAACGTTGTGAAGGAGCAGAACACACAAGCTCAAACTGATACCCAGTGGGATTCATGTTGGGCATGAAGGAAGTGAAGCAAAGAGGGTCAGAAGACTTGGACTGAGTCCTCAACAAGAGAGCTGAAAGGCTAGATGTTTCCAGCTTAGCCTCGAGATTAGAGTTTAAGATTTACAGCTTAGCCTCAAGATTAGAGTTTAAGATTTCTGACAGAGAACTTCCAGATGGCAAGGCCCAGAATGTGGTCATATAAGTGGGCTGTCCAAGGACAGTAGAGGTGAGGGCCATGACGTACCTATGTGGTCATGCTTCTGCTTCCATGACCTTGCTGGAGTCACATCAAATGGGGAAAATCTTATGAGCCCTGTCCTGGGAATAGGTCTCGAATGACTGGAGCCATGCCTTGCCCCAATCCTGTCTCCATAAACCCTCCCAGCTTCCCCTTTGCCTTTGCCTCTCTCCTCAGATTTCTTGCACAATTTTCACTCCACTTCTACAAATGACTTTGACCATACCCAACACTGATCCTGCCTTTCCAACCTGGTATTCATATTTTCCCAGGCATATCCTCTCCGAAGGACCCTACTTCTTGGACACCACCCCAGAGTAGATTGCTTTCACCCAACTTGCCTTGGTCTCAGGTGGGATGTGGATAGGCCTCGTGGACTTTGAAATCATCCAGACAATGGCAGCCACCTGGACAGAGAGGAGGACTCTGCAGTGGCTTCTCCATGAATGCGGGGAGATGATAGCATACAATACTTTTTCCCCTCATGGACTCAAATTCCTACAGGAGCCAGGCAGGTAAATAAGTGATCCCACCCAGGGTTGTATAATAGAAACTAGTGGGGACCCAAGGCCACTTGATGGACACATGTTCTATGTGGAGCAAGAGTACTCAGCTCCCAGATTGTTGCCACATAGGAATTGTTGGCTTAGTGTTGCTAGAGCTTTTCATCATTCAAGAGAAGTCAAAAATCTGTTTGTAAATAAAATCTCCTGATTTTCGAAAGGTGACAACTCATTCAAAAGAAAATTTTAAGCACCTTGTTGGTCACACCACCTCTGATGGTTGAATTCCATCTGAGGGCGACCAGTTGGCCTGGGTAATGGTGTGCACATGGCAGAGGGGAACTAGGAGAAAGCTTGTTTCCCAGCCTGGAAACTGGGGGCAGCAGTGGTGTGCCGACAAAGGGATTTCTTACGAAGGGTATAACTTTTTTTGCCCCACTTGGACTCATGTAACAGAGTTGATGACAGATTTTAAGTTTTTTCTCTCTCAACATTTTATTATTTTTAACTCTTTGGGAAAAGTCAGTTAAATGCGCACAGTCTTGGTTGGTGCTATTTTGGAAAATTGAGAGGTAAGCAATAAAAGGAAGTAAAACTTCTTGACAGAGCCCTCCTTTGGGGCAACTGCACTACATTTGGGGTGGGGACAGTTGGTTTGGAGAACCAGGAAGGGAGCGGCAGGTGAGCAAACAGAGGTACAAAGCATAGCTAAGAGAGGAGAAAGAAGGAGAAAATGAGAAGAAACAGCTGAAATAGGGACTGACTCTGCGGGGACCCTGGGTAAATCCCCAGAGAGAATGACCATGATCCCCAAAGCTGATGGAGGCTAAGGAATGGAAAGACATTTACCATAGTTTGTTATGTGGAAAAACAGATCACAAGAACACATTATAGAATGATCCCTTTTGTGAGAAACAAATGAATATTTATATGAGTAGATGTGCATGGAAAAAAGATGGAAAAAAATATATACAAAATATTAAATGTGACTATTCTTAAAAAGCAGGAAAATGGGTGAATTGGTAAGGTTTGCACAAGACACAGGAATTTCGGGGACATAGTGTAAATGGGGTTAACATTCTACATCTGCTACTTCTTTTCCAAGGGCTTTACATGTAATAACTGACTTGATCCTCACAACAGCCTTATGAAATTGGTACTATTATTCTCTCCCATTTTATTACTGCTGAGAAAAAGAAGGTGTGAGGAAGTTTAATAACTTGCCTTGGCTCACGCACCTTGCAAGTGATACAGCCTTTACTGAAATAGGATTTAAAATATTAAAATTGTTGTTCTTATAAAGGAATTATCTCTACATGTGAGTAGTTATTGGAAAATCTGTGTCATGCAGTATTTTTTTTTTTTGAGTGATAGTTTGGGGGTTCAAAATTTCTCACCTGATCCTAATGTGATACAAATCAAAACTTCCTCTGGGATGATGCCATCTGCTTTTTTTCTTGGTCAATGACAGTCTAGACCCTATTCTGAGTTTTCACTTTTTTCTCATCCATTCATTGGATGCATTTTTATTATGTGTATAAAAATTAGTGTTCACCACTCTCCAACTTTTATCCTTTCATTGTTTACATCAATATATACTTTATTATGAGAAAAAATAGGTTAAGATTGAGTTCTTACTATGTATCAGGCAGTAGACCAAGCACCATTCAGAACATGTCTTATTTAATTCTCATGCTACCTTATCAATTACATGCTCTGATCAGCCTACAGATGAATACTATGAGACACAGGGAAGTTAAGTCACTTTGCCAAAGCTGCACAGCAAGAAAATAGCAGAGTCAGGCTTCGAACTCCAGTCAGTCTGATTCCAGATTTTATGCCTTTAAAGGCTATACTCTACTGCTAGTCCTACTCACTGGCTAATATTTTAAGGGAATGAAAAAAGCTCCTTTGTCCTGGACCTCAGAGTATGCGTGGACATCCTTGAGGCATAAGACCGCCTGCTTTCTCTGCTTAGCATTATTACTCTTGGCTAAAAACCATGGCAACCTGGAATAACCCAGGCCCCTTCGGCCCACATTCTTGGCATGTTTGCCAGGCCACTATGTCTCACTTTGCTGATTACATCATTACCCTGGTCCTTGAGCTAAGTCAGAATCTCCTTCTCTTCACATTTATGTATAAACCTTTTCAGTTAGTCAGTCTTTCAATATGAGTTTTCCTTTTGCTCCCTTTCCTCTTTATTCCCTTTCTGGCCCTGTTCTAACTTTCCATGTCTCTAGCTTGGTTTCCCTTTGGGCTTGGAAAACCCAGAGCAGACTTTGACTTGAAACCCTCTGCTCACTTGGTCCGCCAGCCTGCTCCTGAAGACACTCTTCTCTTTCTTTGGGATATAGAACCCTTCTCTCAGATCACGCTCCTATGGAAGATTTGGAAATATGTCTCTCCAAATGACTTGTACAGGGAGTGATGTAGGGTATGCCCACTCTTATCTTTTCTGCTCAAAGATCTGAAGTTCCTCCTGGTGTGCCTGTTCTAGGTGAAACTGGTTACTATCATTTAGGCAAATGTGAGACAGAAGGCAGTTAATATTCTGGAGAAATATATAGTGATAACAATGAGCTGCGTATTTAGTAGGGAGCCACCTTCTAGAGCCATTGAGTGATGAGACAACCCATTTTTCCCCACAAACCATCTGCTTTTCTGTTCTTCCTCCATGGTAAAAAAGGGTATGCTCTTTCAAAGGCTCCTTTCAATGGACCAGGAACATTCCTTTTCAGCCACACTATTCCAGATCATAAAGAACCCGTGCTTAACTGAGATCAATACGATGATACACATTGGAAAAGGGATGATCAGGAGACTAAGGTTGTAGAACTGGTTCAGCTGGTTACCTTTGTGTTTTGAGCAGTCACTTAAATCCTTTGAGCCTACATTTCTTTTTATGTGAAATGCTAGTGATAATTCGTACCAAGTGATGTAGACAGCATGGATGACAATGCATATTATTCCATTCAGTCTCCAATCTTGGAGGCCCATGCTTTAAAACCTTCAAAACTGATACCTTGACTTCTCCGAGGGAAGTTAAAATCCTTAGGCAGTTGGTTTTAAGGTAGAAGCTATAGTAGTGACAAGGAGCTTGAGCCTGCTTCAGCCGCTCCCAGGCCACCAATAGGACAATTACATGCTTCTTAATCTTAAAAGTGCAGTGCAAATGCAGCCCACTTTTCATCTAATTGCCACTTCTAACTCTCTTCTGAATAGAAATTCTAAAATCACCCCAGATTAGAGTCTACTAAGTTGTAATGTGAAATGGAACAAAAAAATTTAGATAATATATATTTATGTATATGAGATACCTGTATGAATAGTCATAGTATTCATTCAAGCAGATAGTCATAATCATCACTTTGTAAGAAGTAGATATGAATAGTGAAGGATGTTTATGATGAAACACAGTGAATTTTTAGCTCTTCCTCAGACTTACTAATGCTCAGCAGAACCCATATTACTAAGCAACAGAAGCATCTCTAGTGTGATAAAGCCAAGGAATAAGATCAAAATCAAGCTAAGATCAAGAAGAAATTGTTTGTCACAGGTCAATCAGGTAGAGACACTTTGGACTGCAAAGTACAGTAAGTCCAACAGTGGTCTAAGCCATATGAACCTCTATTATTTACTTAAGAAATCCAGGGTTGATTTCTGTGCTCCATCAAGAAGGAAAACAAAAGATAAGAAAAGACACAAAAAGCTCTTCTGTCTATGTGACTCCCATCAGGGAGGAAAAATTTTCCAGAAGTCCCCAGTAGACTTTGCATTATTTCTTATAGCCCAGATTTGGGTTACATGTCACTTCTAGTCCAATCATGAGCAAAAGAGTAAGAGGCTTCCATTATGATTCATCCCTGAGGCTGGGTGAATTGCAGCCCTGAGAGGTTTTTGGGGTAGGCAACCAACAGTGTTAGCCACAACGAAGTAATCCAAATGTGGGTTTATAGAAAACAAGGAATTTAGGTTAAGTGAAAGCACACACATTTTTCACATGTAAAGTAGATATATGTTTTATTCATGAGCTAGAAAATAAGAAACAAATGTACAAAAAGATGTACTGGAATATGCTAGGCAGAGAGTACACAGATCACGTCCGCAGACTGAGTATGTCTACCCACTTAGGTGGAACCCACGGAAACAAGAAAAGTGACAACTGCCTGGTCTCTCAGAAAAGACATCGCTATGGTAGAATGCAGTGGATGTCTGCCTCGCAGCCATTTCTTTGAGGATCTGCCCTCCTAGCTTCCATGTGAGACTCTGCTCTGCAACCAATCCCAGGACTCCAACCTCATGGCCTCTTGGCTAGGCATGTGATCCTCATTTGGGCCAATTGATTTCTCTATCCCAGGCATGTCCCTGGAGCAGAAATACAGAGGAATAAATGCAGGTGGAGTTGAGTCATTCTATGGCAATTCCTACAAAGAAATTCAGAAGAGCCTGCTACTGGTCATTCCTGTCTCTGGTCACTCATAGGGCTTAAGTTTTTAGCTTCTCCTTTCTACTCACTTATTCATCCCCAAAATAGTTCTGAGGATATTGTGCATGCTGGGCACTGTCCTAGCTTCTTGAGATGGAGCTACAAACAAGAATAGCAATGTCCCTGCCCTCATGGACAATTAATGACAAAGAAGCAAACAAGATAATTACACACTAGACATGTGCTGTGAAAGAAATGAGTAGGATGATGTGGTACAGACCAGCTGGGGAGGGCACTTCAGATAGTATGGTCAGGGAAAACCTTCACAAGCTACCCATGATCCTCCCAACAATCCTCCATTCTTGCTTTATGCAGCCAGGGTGAGTTTTATTGCTTGCAAACATTCCCAACAGACACACAGAAGAAAAGAAATTCATCAGCCTGGAAACACTAGCTTCTGGATCACAAGCCCTTATTGCTCTGAATCCATATGCCCAAACAATCTCTTGATAACTAATTTAACTTACTAAGAAAAAAACCTAGATAATATATTCATACATATATACCATTAATGTAGGGAAAAGTTGTTCTGGATGGCAGATGGAGGTCTTCGTATTACTACATATTCATAAAGGAGCTTTCTGGTACAGATCTGACTTGTCTGAGTCTGGGCAGGATGAGTCAGTTCTCCCAGGATCTGATCTCATCCCTGAATGAGATGATGGCTTGAGAAGAACAGAACTGAGAGACCAGAGTTAGTACTTGGGTAACTCAGCAAAGTACCACAGCCTGTGAAGTCTGGCTCGGGGAGTCTGCTCATCTTATCCTCCATTTTTAATACCAAAGGGTAATTTTAAAGTCATCTAGTTCTCTTGGTATTACTGAGGAAACCTAGGCCTAAAGAAATGAGGGCTGGCCAGTGGTCACACAGTGAGCTAGTATTAGGGGCCTGGCCAGGACACAGACTGACAACTCAGGGCAGCCATGCCTCAGCAGTTACCTGGGTCAGGAGCAATGGATTTTCAGTTTGGAGCCCTTGCTATGAACCCCAGCTGCTGTAACTATAGAGCAAAACATCTTAAGACAAAATAGTTTTTATTCAATGCGTGGTGAACAAGGACTTAGAAATATGGTGGGAGATGAAGCTGGAAAAGTAGATTCGAGCCAGATGGTGAAGGGCCTTGACTATCTTGCTGTAGATGTGGACTTGCCCTTAGGAACAGGAGTCACTGAAAAATTTTAAGCAAGGGAGGGGTTCAGGCCTGTGTTTTGAGAGTCAAGTGCTATGGGAAAGAGACGGAACTAAAGGTACCAGAGTCGGATTAGGAGGCATATAAACAGTTCAGGTGAGAAAGGATGAGGTCTTGAACTAGGGCAGGGGAACAGAGAAAGAAAAATATTTAAAAGACATTGCAGTGATATTAACAGGCCTTGCGGGGAAGGAGGAGAGGGAGGGACCTACTCTGGAGATGTCCAGGCAGATGAGCAGAAGAATCAGAAAAGTTATAATGGGAGTGAGAGCAACTGGGGACGGAGGTGCTGAATTTCATTGTAGCCTGGTTTAGTCCCAGATCTCAGTGGAATGTTTACCTAGATGTGTAACCCCAGACCTATTAACTCAGATTTGCAAAGTAGCTTCTGATATGACACACAGGGAGGAGATGCTTTTTTTCAAAAACTGAGAGCAAACGGTAGAAATGAAAATGGTTTAAATAAAGATAAATTGATTGGGGGCGGGACATGGCTGGGGAAGAGTGGAGGAAGGATGCAGCAAGAATAGCAGGAGGGAGTGGGTTAAAACAAGCCAGAAAGAGACAAGGGGTCAGAGTAAGCAGATAGGAAGGGAGGAGAAAGATGCAAATACGTGGAGGGGGAGAAAAAAGTGGGCAATGAATGATGATATGAGTGTGGAAAGAACACTGTTGGGAGGGCTACAGGACACAACTCTTTTCCAAGTTTGTTTTCCTCACCTCTCTCTCAGAACTACTCACATTATATAGCTGTGTGAAAGGGATTTTATGACAAGGAGCCTGCCTGGATGGGAGCTGGGGGGGATCTCATGCCTCACTCGGTGTTCATCAATAGTCTTTAAAAAGACCACTTCTACCTTAAAGAAATGTGTTGAGAAAACACGGAGGGTATGTGAGAGGTGCAGATATGAGACCTGCTCCTGGTATTTTTCTTTATCGTCTTCCTCCTCACTTTCCTCTTGGTTTCCCCGGTCAAAAGGGCAGAACTTCCTGTCTGAATTTTAAAGCCTCTGTCGCCTTGATTTCGTTCCTGGCTCAATGGAGATGAATTCCAAGTTGAAGACAAACAATTGTGGCTTGTGAATAGTCATTGCGTGTTGAAAAGACCCCGAGCGCTTTTTCGAAAACCTGTCTCAGGGAAAATTTGCCAGCGGGGGAAGGCGGAGGGCCAACTCCGTCCTGGAAGGAGGGATCCCCATTGCCCTGAGAATATAACTGTCTAAGTAAATTCATAAAAGTCAAAAATGTCTAATAAGAAAAGAGTGGCAAAGTTGATTGCAAAGAGAGAAGTAGCATTCTACAGAACAAAACCCTTTGAGCTATAATATTCCTTGATATTGGGAAAGTTGCTCGTTTATCTTCAGCCTGCTGGCCAGATGTTTGCACCGATGATCGCTGACTGTCCAAATGTCTTCTGAATCACGAAAGTTGCAGCCCAAGACTTTCTGAGTAAACTGGCATACAGTGCTGTGCAGATATACCATGTGCCCAGTCTCCTGCCTCCCACCTGGGTGGAAATGGACGTCTACTTTCACTCTCCTGATTCTCAAATTACTCCTGAAAACAAAGGTCCTGGATCTAGGAAAGGGGAAAAAAAAGTCCCTTGAAATTTCATGCTCAGGATAGCACTTACCTCTACTCAAATAAGGACTGACTCTAAATAAGAAACATTCAAACTGTATCAGTCATGTTGAGACCAGCCCTCCGAATTCGTTTTGCCAAGTCTCTGTAGAAATTATTTTCCAGAAATGATGATCCTCTCCTCTCCTTTGTTCTGGCCTGAAACAGACACAAAACAGTGTATTTATCATCAACAACAAATATTTAATGAGAGCCTATTGTATGCCATCCAATTGTGCTAGCCACTGATGTGAAATTATTTTTTAAAAGACAAGTGATTTGAAATTAATTTTCTTCTGAATATTTGAAGTCACCTAGAAATGTTGTAAATTCAAGGTTAGATGTCACTCTCACAGGGAGATATTTTCTTTTCATTTTCTAAAGTAAAAACATATTAAGGATTCCCTCTCCATGGTATTCTTTTTGGCATCCTCTGTTAAAATACTTTTTTAATTCATCCAACATGTATTAAAGGGTACACTATGTATTAGGCACTAATCTAGATGACAAATGATTCAGTGGCATACATTGCATACTTTCTATGTACTCACTGTGTTAAGCATTATATTAAAGGCTTATGTGTACCAATTTATTCCTAAAACACTATCAAGTAGATACTATTAATATTATAAATTATTATACGTTAATAAAAAATTTTAAATGAGGAAACTAGGGCACAGAGAGGTTAAGGTACTTGTCCTAAGTCACACAGCTAGCTAGCTGGGGCACGGATTTAAATCCTAAAATCTGGGTCCAGAGCCCCAGCTCTTAACCACTTGTAGAACACTTGTCCTGGTGGAGTTTATATTTGTAGAAATTCAAGCATATGCTGGTATAGAGTCCTTTGCAAGCACACAATGGCTGCCAAAGGGTCCATGTCCCACAGATTTGGGGAACCGATAGAACAGGAGATACGGACATTCAATTTAGAGTCAGTCCAAAGATATGGGCTCAAAATCTGAACAGATCATTTAACCTTTTTGAAACTTAGTTTTATCAACATTAAGTTAAGAATAATACCCCTGACGTGAATTTCCTTTGTGAAATCTGAAGCACTGTACATTTACAAGGGAATATGTCCTTAGTGGGTCTGTCTGAGAGGTTGGCCTATAATTCTATTAGATTGGGTGCGCTGACGATTTGGAGACTCATTTACAAGGTGTTAGAGTAGCTAAGGCAGCCCCAGTTCTGTGCCATGCCAAGCTGAGCTCCTATATTCCTCCTTCATCTAAGCACTAGTTCTGTGACTATGGGAGACACAGAAGTTGTAAGGTTTTGCTCGCAGAGGAATGCTTTTCAATGGGAAAAGAGGTTAGGTTCAAAGATGCTCAAATGTAAAATAGAGCTAAACAGTCAGCTTCACCCTAATTAACGCCCATGTTAGTAACAGATGGCCCACAGTTCAGAGTAAAGTTGATACTGTCTAAATTTTTAGATAGTATCCACGTGGGACTTGGAAGCATTTCTGTCAGTATTGGCAGTATGACATTTACCATAAATGGTAGGAATAACCCTTGTCACCTATTAATACAGATTTAGAAGATAGAGAATCTTTTAAAAATCCATAAACCTCTATTCACAAACCTTTATAAACTAATTCTTATTCTCTTTCTACTTTGGACAAGCTACACACTCGCTGTAAAGCTGAGACTCAGTTTCCTCATTTGTGAAATTGGGGAAATAATGTTTACATTGCAAAGATGTTAGCAGGGTTTGAGATAATACGTGCTGTCTTAGCTCAGGCTGTTGTCACAAATAATGCCATAGACAGGGTGGCTCAAATAACATACATTTCTTATAGTTCTGGAGGCTGGGAAGTCCAAGATCAAGGTGACAGTAGATGCAATTCTTGATGATGGCTCTCTTTCTGACTTGCAGATGGTAACTTTTGTGCAGATGGAGCGGGGTGGAGAGAAAGGAGAGAGAGAGAGAGAGAGAGGGAGGAAGAGAGAGCTCTCTGATGCCTCTTCTCATAAGAACACTAATCCCACCATGAGGGCCCAGCTGTCGTGGCTTCATCTAAATCTATTCACTTCCCAAAGGCCCCATCTCCCAACCCTCACTGTGGGAGTTAGGGCTTCAACACAGTATTTTGGGGGAGACAATGCAGTCCATAGCACATGTTAAAAACTCAGTATAGTGACTAATAAGTACTCAATAAATAAGATTATTTCCAGCTTTGGGGGGAAAATAACAAGATTTTCCCTTTTTTCCAGACATTTCTAGTAGTATCGGGACGGCTCCCGTTAGGTTCCTGATGCAAGCAGTTCACAGCAGAGTTCGCAGCATATAACGCAAGTGTTTCCTGCATGTGGCTAACGCCTGGGCATATTTTAAAGGAAAAAAATATTAAGGGTTGATTTAGATTATATTTCACCCGAAACTATAAAAACATAAAATTATACTTGAACTCCTATGCAACTATAAAACCAAACTGGCTGAAGAAAAACCAAAAACTGCTGCATAATCACTGTGATTCAGCGTTAAAAGGATTAATGGGAAAGACGGGGTTTGCATTAACCTAAATCACTGCCGCCCGGGCGACTGGCTCTGACCCTTGTGGCCAGTCCCTTGGCCAGGAGCTTTTGTTTGTACAGTGTTCTATGATGTCATTTGGCTTTCTCGGGCATCACTTATGAATCACCTAGGAATTGAGTCCACTCATGTTCCTTTCTCATTAGCTCAAGGTAATTACAGTGATATCACTTTCTGCCAGAATTCAAGCACAGACTTGGGTACTGAAATTACACAACAGATCTCTTTTTGTGGGTTTGGGTGATTATCTAGATGTTCTAGAATATGCTAATACTCACTGTTTAAGGCTATCAGTAAAATGAACACACAAAATCACTACATTTTAGAATTATCTCAGCAAACTCTGAGATCTACAGAGATGAATAGACCTTGGCTTAAGAACATTGTTGTGATTCTTAGACACAGTCCTTGTGTGATCTTGGGGGAGTTCACACATATAGTCATTCAGCAAACATTCAGTGAGTGTCCACTACATTCTAGGTACTTTCTAAGCACTGGGACTATGACTGTATATAAGACAAACAAGGTCATGCCCATATAGACCTTACATTCTAGATATAGTGAGACAAATCACTTCAACTCCTCCCCAAGCCTAAGCTTCTGTATTTATTAAATGGGGGGAAATAACTGGTCCTAATTAGACAGTCAATGGAGGTCTAGGTGAAATGATGCATGTTTAGAAGATGTGCTGGATTGTCTTGTTTGTCCTTTTAGTTCTAGTCTCCACCCTTCTCACCCTGCACTGGGATTGTGGTTGGGCTTCTGAGGTGTTCTGACTGTACAGTAATTTCATTAGTTTTCTGGGGCTGCCATAATGGACTGGGTGCCTTAAACAAAAGAATTATTTTCTCTCAGTTATGGAGGCTTGAAGTTCAAGATCAAAAGGCCTCTCATGGTAGAGATCAAAGAGGGCAGGAAAATGGGGTTGAGGTACTTATTCCCCAGTCTTCTTGCCTGCTGGACTCCTGGTAGACCGTGGCCACATCTCCTACCATGAGACCCTCTCCTACAGCTTTAGCCCATCCAGAAACCACCCCTCTACACACCCATCAGATGCCGGGGATAACCACGCCAGCATTGCTAGCTCCAGGTTTCCCCTCACCCATAGCTGGTTTCTCTTAGCCCTGCCTGCATCTTTGCGAACCATCCCATTAACCCTCCCCAGTTACTCCATCTGCTCATGCCACCAGTGTCCTCCTGGGACCCTGCTCCTGAGTCACACATAAAGCATGAATCTTATTTACAAACTGAAATGTGCAAGAAGGGTCATGTAATCTATTTTTGCTGAATAAGATTAAATTTGCCTCCAATCTCCCCTTCCCCTGGGTTGGCAGGAACTAGTTCGGTCACTCTCTTGTGCAGGGTATCTCTGGGACACGCCTCTGGCATCTCACTGCTGCTGCTGATTTCCGTACAGTCTAAGCCTATGTGCAGGTCAGGCTGTGCACCTCACAGCAGACTTTCCTCTAAAGAGGCGCCATTCCCATACTGAGGTTTACAAAGTGGGTGGGTGTGGACTCTTGCTGAGTCCTGGAGCAGTGAGGTACACACAGCTATGCAGGCACTCGGTAAATCATGCATGCATGCACACTTGCGGGCACACACGGCCAGACTCTGCCCCACCTCACTGTAGCAGTTTCTTCTCTCTCCCCCACCCCCAAGCCCTTGGAGGCCCCCGTTCCTATGTGTCCCTTTCTCTAAGCCTGACAGGGTCTCTTCACCTACCAGCAGCACCTGTCCTGGTGTACAGCGTGTATGTGAACGGGACAGCTCACGCTCTGGAGAGACTAACCAGGAAGAGGTGTTCTGACTATATAGTAATTGTATTAGTTTACTGGGACCGCCATAACATGGCTTAAAAAACAGAATTATTTTTCTCACAGTCTGAAGGCTTGAAGTTCAAGATCAAACCACTGGCAGGGATGGTTTCCTCTCCTTTCCACAGAGAGGTCTCTCTCCGTGGCTCGCAAATGGCCACCCCCTTGCTGCTTCTTCACATGGTCTTTCTTGCATGTGAGCTCCTGTGGTCTCTTCGAGTCCAAATTTCTTTTCCTAGAAGGATACTTGTCAGATCAGGTCCTACCCTATGGCCTCATTTTAACTTAACCACCTATTTAAAGACCCTGTCTCCAAATACAGTCACATTTTAAGGTACTGAGGGTTAGGGGTTCAACATATGAATTTGATAGGGGGGGATACAGTCTAGCCGATATCAGTATGTATTAACCTAACAATGAACTGTTTTATACTAGGAAGGGGGTACTTTGTTCTAATTAGCACAAGGACCATATAGACTAGTGGTGGCCCAGCGGGTAGTTCTTTAAGGCTCAGTGATTCCAGGCTTCTGTGTCATGTTTGAGGCACAAAAGCTTTTTCGAGGACTGAGAACCTAGGGCCTGGGTCCAGCCTCCCTAGGGACACAGGCAATCATTCCCCTCTGGGAATCTCACCAGCAGCCCAGCTGCAATGGAATGGGGCTTTGTTTCCACTACCAAAAGGACTTCTGACCATGTCCCCTTCTCAATCTGGGGGACTTGCTCTATTCTCCCTTTCTCCTGCCTCTTTCTCCCCTCCCTCTCCTTCCTTGAGACCCAGCACAATCTCATCCGCAAACTCAGCCTTTTTGCAAAAGATGAGCAGATACGTTGTCTTCAGTCAACTTTGCTTTTGGCTCTGCAATATCAAGCTCTACTCACACAAGGACAGATGGCCACTTCTCTTTTGGATTTTGGGGCGGGGAGAGGAAAAAGCAATGAGGAAATGAATCAACTTCTAAAGGATTCACTTGCCAGACATGGAAAGACTTTAGTCCAGTGCCTGGCAGAGTGAGAGCTCATCAACATGGACCATGATTATTTTTATGAATGTAATTATTGCTTTCACAGCCATATATGAAGCAGCATTCACGGTCTATGGTCTGAGGAAAAGGCACCAAAAAGCTAGTGTCTGAAACAGCCGTGTCCAAGGGAACTTTCTTCCATGATGACACTGTTTATCTGCACTGTCCAGGAGAGTAGTTGTTAGCCGTATATGGCTGTTGTACACTTACTATGTGGCTAATGCAAGTTTAAGTCCAAATAGCGATGCAGCTAGTAGCTACCTTATCAGTCGGTGGAGATTTATGATTTTTGTAGTAGCAAGCAATAAAGAATATCTGAGCATTTTCATTTCAGATAGTGTAACAATTTCCACTTTTTTCCCCTAGCCATGCCCTCAGCTCAGATTTGCTTTTTTTACCCACTACAAAGACCAGGGCTGCACCCCGACAGTTTCCACAAACAAGCCAAAAAGCCAACAACAGCCTTCAGAAGACTTTGTGGGGGGGGGCGGGGAGGGGATTTTTCCACGTTGAAACCTTCACATTTCAAGCTGTTCGGCATAGCAGGATCCAGGATTGTCAGAGCGATGCCATCCTCTCTCATCTTTAGTTCGCAACACCCCCTTCCCCAAGCTCCAGGCGGCATCTTAAGAATACAGTGGAATTCAAACTAATTTTTTTTTTTTTATCATCCATTGATGCAGACTGTCGCACCACCTCCCAAGATCCTCTGAGACATTATAAGGCACCACGCAGCCACCCCTGGGAGCCTCACCTTCCACACCCGTGTCCAAGCTGCCAAGCTCTATGAAAGTCCTCTGAGCACAATTAGGATTTTTTACTAGATGCCTGAATGGTGTGCCCACTGGAACTGTGTACCTTGGCACAACCGGGCCTCCAGGCTCCTGTCACCTTCTTACTGCAACTGGAATTGGCTTGGCGGCCCCTGGAAAACGGGCGCCTGTCATCATCACATTCTGCATGAATCGCTCCGTTCTGTGGAGGAGCAGGGCTCGCCTCAGACGCCTGCAGACATAACAGACTGGCTGCTTTTCCAGCGTCAGACTTTTCCCATGGGCTGGAAAGGGGCCGAGAACCTCTCCTCGAGCTGCTGGAATTTTTCCTCTGCTCATTCTCTGCCCTTTCCAAATTATATAATTTCCTTGGAGCCACATTTTTTAAAGTCTCTCATTCATACAACTTTGCAGATATTCTCAAATCCCGTGTGCGTGTCTGTGTGTGTTTCAAGGGCCTACCACGTGAACGCAGAGTTGAATGAATCTGATGGTCTCCTCATGTGGGAAAAACCTCTCTGACTCCCCATCATTTACACATTATAGTACAAGCTCGTTAATAATAATAAATGAGGCCCTTTTTAATCTGGGTCCTGCTTACACTCACAGCCTCATCTCCCTCTGCTATGTTTGCTCCGGCAATACTGAACGGCCTACAGTTTCTCAAATAAACCCTGCTGTTTCTCTCCATGTATTTGTCTGTGCTGTTCCCTGATGCAGAAGACCCTCCTTTTCAGACAAAGAACTGTCCTTCCCCAATACTCAGGCCAGCAGGCTCCTGCTCAGGGAACCTTTCTTCTTTCTCTCAGTTACCCCAACTCTCTCTACTGATTTGATGCTCTGTATCTTATGTATTTCTTGCATTTTATGTGTGTCCCTATATTGTATTTGTATTCCTTGCTCATCCTTTTCCATTACTGGACTGTGAGATCATTGAGGCTTCCATCTCTATTTTTATCATTTGAACCTGCAGAACCAATTATAGTGCCCGGTTCATAACCACCAATCACAGCCCAGTGTCGAATTGAATTGAAACGAATAGAACATGCATCTGAGGTGAGATGCTTGTGTTTCCCACACTATATAATCTCTTCTAAACAAAGTTTTGTTGAATCGACTTGAATCCACTTGGCTTTGGATACAATTTTCATCTGAACATTTAAAGAAAAAGATATGAATTATCTAAGGAATAACTTAAGCCAAAGCTCAACAAACAAACTGAAGTAAGGAGCTGGCAAGGGAGGAAGGGAAGAAAAGCAAACACGTGTGGAGACATTTATTCTTGGCCTGTCCCGTGGGCTCCAACTTCAAAAGACAACCTGAATCCACCTGCGCCTCTCTACCCATTTACACCCAACCTGGCCCACACACTACCATCTCTTACCTAGGCCTCTGCAACAGCTCCTCTTACTGTGTCCACCTGCCCTGCTATGGACTGAACATCTGTGTCTCCCTGAAAATTCTATGTTAAAGCCCTAACTCGTAATGTGATGGTATTAGGTGGAGCCTTTGTGCGGTAATTAGGTTTAGATAAGGTCATGAGGGTGAAGTTCCCGTGGTGGGATTAGCACTCTTACAAGAAGAGGAAGAGACAACAGAACTAACTCACTCTCTCTCTCTCTCTCTCTCTCTCTCTCTCTCTCTCTCTCTCTCTCTGTCATGAGAGGAAACAGCAAGAAGATGGCTGTCTACAAGCCAGCAAGTGGGTCCTCAGCAAAAAATGCATGTGCTGTCACTTGACCTTGGATTTCCCATCTTCCAGAACCGTGAGAAATAGATGTCTGTTATTTTAGCCACCCGGTCTATGGTATTCTGTTGGAGCAATCCGAGTTAACTAAGATATGTTCCTTACATTCCACTCTCCACACAGAAGCTTGTGTCAGCTTCTACTGATCCAGGCATACCTCATTTTACTGAGCTTTGCTTTATTGTGCGTCACAGATGTTGTGTTTTTTACAAATTAAAGGCAACATTCTCCACCAGCAAGAAGATTAGAACCCACTTTATTGCAATACTTGCTTTAATACTTGCCTTAATTTGGTGGTCTGGAACTGAACCCACCATATCTCTGAGGTGTGCCTGTATAAGTCAGATCGAGCCATTGTACCTTAACCACCCCACTGACTTCCAGTCACACTCGAGTATAACCTACACTCCTGTCCCCAGTCAATGAAGACCTTCCCTGATCTGTCTGCTGCCTCCTTTCTAGAATTCTGTCATCACCTTCTCCCTCTTATTCACGTTCCATTCACGTCTCCTTCTTGTGGCCCCCATGGGCTTAGCCCATGTTTGCTGCTGCCCAAATGGCATTTCTGCAGCCGTTTGGATGGCTGGTTCTTAAAAGAAAGATATCTTGTCATTGAGACCTTCCCTGACTTCTGTACCTAAAGTCATTCCCAGTTACTTTCCATCACGTCATCTCTCTCATTTTCTTCATTGCACTTTTCAGGACCCGATAACCTTCTTATACGTTTACTCCTTCATTCCCTGTCTTCTCCAACTAGGCTCCTTGAGGCCAGGAACCTCACCTGTTTTATTAGCTGCTCAATTTCTGGCACCTAGAACAGAGCCTGATCCAAGAAATGCTCAAAATGATTGGTTATTGAAAGACTAGTATGTGCCTGGCACTGTGCGAGACACTTCTACAAACAGTATTTCATGTAATCACATCCACGAGGGTTTCTTGCGAAGATTAGCAGGGAACTGTCAATAATTTCCAGCATTCTGACATATCTGAGGTGGGTTCATTCGTAATTAGTGTCTTTGAAGTAGAAGTGATTCAGAGAGTATGACTTCATACCCAAGTCCCTCCACATCAAAGTGTTTATGGATGAATGCAAGGGCAGCAAAATTAATGTGACTTAAAAATGGAAGGTGCAGGAAGCTGCACCTGAGGGGAATGCAGGGGTGGTGGCAGCACCCTCCAAGGTCTGCAGTCCTGCTCCTCACATCTCAAGATCTGATATGCCCATAAATTGTGCTAAGGTTTTTATCCACATTGAAAGCAGGGTCAGTCCTACCTGCCCACCCCTATAGATGCTGAAAAGATAAATGCAATTTCTGAAACACTGAGTTTCTCTGAAGCAAAGCTTTACATGGAAGTTAGGCTGTGCTCAGAATTGTCTTCAGCTTTAAAAGAGCACCATACCTGGAATCGAATACCTAGGTTTGAGTCCAGGTTCTCTTGCTTAGGTACTTTGTGACTTTGAGTCAATCACTTAATCTCACCTAATCTATTTCCCTCCCTCTATGTACCTCAGAAGTTTGTTCTAAAGGTCAAAAATGATTCTCTGCAGGGAAGTGTAACACTGTAGAGTGTCATGCATTGTAGATTGTTTTTATAATTGTTATCAAGATCTACTCCCTACGGAATCAGAGAATGACAGAATATAAAATATTAGTTCAAACAGTTTTACACGGTATATGTATACATGTGTGTTTCTATGTTACATGGCTTATAGAAACAGCATGCTTTTCATCGTTTCCCATCCACTCCAGAGGACAACACTAATACACATATGAAAAGCTAACAATAAAATAAAAAAATCAAATGAGCATTTTGGACAAAGTGCTATGGAAGTTTGGGATGGTAGCCAGGAGTATTGTAATCGCCTCCTAATCAGCTTTCTTGTCCCTTAAGGCTCCCTCCTTCCCAGGCTACTCCAGGTAGTGGCGCCAGAGGTATTTCTCCAACAGTAAGTAGCATAAGGAAGTGGTTAAAAATGTGGACTTTGGACCCAGACTGTTTGGGTTCAAATCCCAGCTTTGCTACTTAACTAGCAAATTATTTCAGCTCTCAGTAAAATTGGGGGCGTACCACTATCTTCTTCTTAGGGTTGTTTTGCAGATTAAATGAGTTAGTATATGTGCAAGTACTTAGCATCCTGTCTGGCTCTTTATGTATTTTTGCTATTATCATTAAGTTGCTCTCTTATCCTATCACTGGCCTAATCAAAACTTTCTCATGAGGTGTTATTTCCTATCAAACAAAGGCCACACTCCTAGTGGGTTGTCAAGTCCTTCTCTTCCCCACCTCAGCCACTTTTTCATTACTCTCCTTCACTCCAACCAAACAGAATTGTTTTCATTCCTTGATACTCTTCTTGCCTTCAGCATTTGACGCTCCTTCCTGGAGTTGAAAGTACCTTCTTTTCCCTCTGAACTCTTATAGAATCTTGTCTCTGTCTTATGGCACTTCTCGTTCCAGTTTGGGAGATCACTTTATCTTCCACTACTAGACCGTAAACTCTTGGATAGCAAAGATTATGATTTATTTGACTTGTATACTTTGTAATATATCAAATAGGCCCTTTGACCACAACAGGTATTTAGTAAGTGTTTGTTGAACAAATGAGTGGCCAGATGTGGTCAGAAGTGCCATCAACTCTCATCAGCAGTGAGAGTTGAACTGTGTCTTGAAGGGAGAACAGGCTTTTAAAAATTGTTATTATTTATTTTAATTATTGTGCAGTGATTAAGAGCCCACATCATATAGCTGAGCTGCCTAAGTTCAAATCTTGATTTTGACACTTACTAGCTCTAGGCAAATTGCCTCACCTCTCTGCATATCCCTCAGTTCTCTCATTCATTGAATAAAGATAACAAAAACACTCTCTTTATGGCATTTGATTGTGAGGATTATCGTACAAACGAACATAGTGGCTCCCTGGCACACAGTAAGTGCTCAATGGACTGTAGCCATGAGTACTCTTATCGTAAAAGTAATAAATGCTTTTGTAAGAGGTCCAGCAATGCAATAAGAACCGGAATCTTACCCCACAGACATAGCCACTGCTATTTTACTATTTCCTTTTTTACAAATGAGGACACTGAGGCGTGAAAAAGTTAAATAACTTTCCGCAAACTCACCAAGGAGTAGAAGGCAGGCAGCGAGCCTCCAAAAATGAGGAATGATCGCTAGAGCAATTGCTAAAACACATGTTTTAGAACTTCCTCCTCCTCCAGTTGCAAACTCCTAACTACCATAATTTACCACAAATATCTTTGTGTTTTAATAAGCATTTTCCACCACCAGCCCATGCTCCATTAATTCAGCCAAAATGTAATCTAGAGAAATGGCACCACAATGAAATCTCATGGAGCCAACAGACTCGTTAACAGACTCTATCTGAACATCTTTCATAAAAACTAGTCATGCTGTCACCTTGGCTGAAGACCTGCTTTTGCTAACTAGTCCTCTTTCATGGTCACTCATAATCCCTCAATGTTTGCTTCTCTCCTTTTTTTTTTTATTCTGAATATTTTTATAATTTTACCATGAAAAATCTCCTCTCATGGTACATTTTTAATGCTGGGTAGTATAGCAGCCTTTGAAACACACACTTACATTTCTGTACCTTTAAGTCTAGTTAATATCACTTGACTTTGGGCTAATTAGGGCAAGTGATGGTCCCCATTCTTGCATTTCTATAATAACTTTCTTCTGAGACCTGTAGAACACTTTGTAGACATTAGTTAAGACTCACAACAGCTCTGTGAAGTAGGGAGCGGTAAGGGGGAAGTGCAAATATGAAAATAATCAATATACTAAGCGTGTGACATAAGCTGGAAGTGATACTTCCACTTATGTTTTCCATTTTTATCTCTTCAGTGCAGACATAATCAGATAACATTTGCATTGAAGACTGGGTGACCCTGGACTCTTTCTCCTCTAGTTTAAAACCTTGTTGATTGGCACTTGCACCTCAGGCCTAGTCTGTGGCCCTCTGGATCTCACTTCTAGACTGCAGGAGAAGCCTTTCCTTAGGATCTGGATCCACCCAACTACCTCTCCCCTAATGAGGAGGAGGGCTTGTCCTCAGGACTGTCTAACCAGTCACATGGGAGGTGTGAGAGTAAAGAAGGGATTCCATGTTGATGAGAAGGGATCCAGGCCAGCCATTGGCTCAATCTGATTCTATTAATATAACGCCTGACTCACCTCAGGCAAAACCGCCACCTTCTGATACTTACGGTATGGCCCTGAGAGTTCTATTTTATCTGTAACTCACTCCATCTTATGGAAGTCAGAGGGTCTTAGAAGTTAGAAAATCTCTAGGTGTGTGATCGATGTACCCATGAGAAAGAGTGTGGCTGGGATGTTAGGGCTGACACTGGGTGAAATGAAAAGATGAGGGCTGCTAAAAACCCTGGCCTGGGAGCTGGGGAAAGAGCGTTCTATGTTGAGTGGCATGAGAACCTGGAAAACCAGGTCAAGATCAAGGTAAAATTCAAGGTCAGGTCAGGTCAGAGGCTAGAAATGCAATGCAGGGTAGAATCATCCAAATAGACTAGGGGGCAGGCGCTGTTCAAAGTGTTTCACAAAGTGGTTCTCTTGAGAAGGCCAGAGAGCCACATAATCAGGAGGGTTTGGGTGGTGCGGGGCTGAACTACTGTTTTTGTTTGGGGAAAATCTTGAGTGGTTCCATTTAACCTTTAGTTGTAGACACAAGGGACTTTTCTTTCCTTCCATAGCGCTTCCTTGCCAAGTGCCCAGGGGCCCCACCTTCCCTCTTGGGGTCTTACAATTGCCCTGAGATAATGTATGTTGGGTTGAGCACATGTCTTAATTTCAACTGTGACAACATAACCAAGTTTGGGGGCATAGTTTGTTATTCCTGCTAAATAGTCAGTAAGAAGTGCTCACTGGATGCCAAAGGACAAGGCAACTCATGGAGCCTTGGGCATGGGTGATGCACAGGGCCATGTGAGTGATAAGGGGTAGTCTATGGATGCCTTTTCTGTTCAGGCTCTGTTGTCCTCAATCTGGCCCTCTTGTCCCAGACACCAACAATTTTTCTCTCCCCTCCAGATCTCCCCATCTCTTGAAGTTTATTTGGTAGGGCTGATGAGAAATTTTGTTCTCACTCATGATATTTCCACCAAATGTTTCGTCCTTTCTATGGTCTCTTCCATTTCTCTAACAGTCTAAACTTTTGAAACTCAAAGGTCAAGAAGAGTCTTTTCGCAGCCCTGTTTTCCACTGTAACATCCTTTCTCTGAGGCAGTGAGGACAGAAGAGCCCAACTGCTTCAAAAAGAGTAGGGACATGAGAGAAGCACCAGGAGTGGAAGAAAATATTGAAATCACAGGAAAGCATTGGTTAATATGATACGAGGATGTTAAGTGATTTTTCTCCAACAAATCTAATTCTTTAGAGGCTGATCTAAAGTTGGTTGTTTCACTTGGGTGGAAAACCCATCTAGAGTGGCTTGTGGCAGATCTACTGGACTTCGGTATCTTGAAACATCAGTTGGGTACCCAGAATGAGCACAGGGGGGAAATGGCTCTCACCAAACACAGCTAAGGGAGTGGAGGAACAGGTAGGTTTGGGAGCAGCAGCTATTCCATGGGCAAACAAGGGCCCACCAGAAGGGGGAATCGGAGAATTTATCCCTGCTTGCAAATATCCTAACATAGCAGAGGAACCACAAACAGCTACCAGGTAAGCAGTGGTATGAGGAACTAGAAGTTCCATAACAAGATTGGGTAGGGGCAAGTCTCTTTGGTCAGAGACGGGGCTCTGGATTGAGGACGATGTGGCCTGGGAAAACCAAGGCCCCATGAGAGCAGAATTAAATTGCCTTTTCTGTTTGTTTGTTTGTTTGTCTGTGTGTGTGTGTGTGTGCACCCTCAAGGGTAGTTAAAAATGGATTGTTTCACAATTCCGGAAGCCTAGTAACTGCCCGGGTTCTGAGTCTGAGCTCCAACATGAAGTGTTGACATTGAAAGGAAAGATCCTTCTGTTTATGGAATATTGTGGTTAATATAATTCCTATGCTTAAACTTTATCTACAGGCAGTAAAACAAGCAATTCCCTCAAAATATAATTATCTGAGGTTGATTTTATATGAAGTGAAGAATCTAGATGGACCTTGATTCTTGTCCAAGTTGACTAAATTGGCTGAACTGATTTAAATGGAAATTTCTGGGTCAACCACAAACACGCTATGATTCTTGAGAAACTGACTTACCTTCTGTCTGGAGTCTACATTGCCCAGCTGTCACATATGCTCTCAGGCAGCTGTTCATGTGAACTGTTCTAATTTATGTGAACCTCTATGTGAAAGACTTTAATTCTGAGTATCTTTGCCATTAACAGTACACACATACACAAACTTAGAGTCAGTAAAGGTCCATAGCCCCCAAAGCTACTTTACAAAGGGGCAAATGAGAAAATAAAACAAATCTGAGATTCTGGAAAGCAATTTATAGCGATTACCAATCCCAAAGCTCTTCATTTAAATTTGATTCATTTCCAATTTTGAAAGATGACATTTGTGTAAATGCAGAACACATTGAATTTGGGGTGAGCGGAAATGTCCCCAACTTCTGGTGGTAGCGGATACATCTGAAAAATGGAATCAAATCAATTTTGCTCCCAAGAGGGACAGGTAGAGGACTCCTGTTTCCTGCCAATTCAATTGGAAACAATGAGAGAGAGAGAAAAAAAAACGAAGCCCTCCCTTCTCTTGCTGGCCTTAGACATGAACTCTTGATAAGATCCTGGAAAACAAGCAGCCGTTTGCCCTCTTCAGCTGAGAAAACAGCACGAGCCAAAACTAGGAACTGGGGCCACCTCTCTTGTGAATGTGGCCAGGCTGACTTATTGTCGCCACACAGCAAATCATGAAATGACTGAGATAAGGAATATAATAACATTTTCACATGAACCTTACATTCTTACCTCTTCTATAGGAAAGGATTTCCCTGCAGGAAGGAGGAAGCCGGGGCCCCACCCATGTCCCACAGCAGCGCTGGGACTGCATTGTCCAAGCCTTTTGTAGGGACACAGGAAGAGGGTACGGAAGTTTCTACAGGAAAACAGAGAAAAGTTCAAACATAAACAGCATCCAAAAAAATTTACCAACAGTGAACTAGATTTCCTCTTTGGTCCGTCCATGCTTCCATGCACCACTGGGCTGGCAGATTTTAATCTTGGATTCTGTTCACCTTGGTAACCTCCAGCATGTGTGAATGTGTGATTGTGCTGTTTCTCTACTTAATAAGTTAAGAGGATGTGTTTTCTATGGCAGTGGAGACAAAAACAACCTCTTTCCAGAGACTGTATCCTGGCCGGGCTGGAGTCTGTTCTGTCTTTTTTCCACTTGTCATTTCTTGGGAGGGCACGGCTTTCCTGAAATGCTGTGTGGGACAGGGCAGCTCCCCTTTAGGAGCCTTTGAACAAAAGCTGAGAGTGGCCATTAGCTGCTTCCCACAACAAGGCAAGGGTGTGGGTTTGACGCCCCGGTTTTGGCCAGAGCTGCACTTTGAGAAAGTCACTCATGAGGAATGTGAGAAGAGTTGTAGCCCCACTCCAGTGAGGGCTGGAATTTTCCCTCCCCACCCCCCGTGGTCCTCTATGGGTCAGGGCTCAGAAGAAGCTGCCACAAGAATCTCTGCTGCCCACCCTGAGGCCACACGGCTCTCTGGTTTTAGGGGTGAGTTATGAAAACCACTGCTGTAATGGGGAGAAGTCATTCCATGGTGAAATCTGAAAGAAGATGAAAAAAGAGAGAGAGAGAAAGAACAGCTTTGGGGATCCCCAACTTTCATTCCTATCCTTCTGTATGAAACCAAAATGGCTCCCCTTTGCCACAAGCTGCAGAGATGGGTAACAAGGAACAACAGAAAAATGTTACCAGCACCCTGGATGGGGGCTCAAGGAAAAGGGTCTTCTCAAGAGCAACCTCTGAAGTGAAAGGAGTTTCTCTCCACTTTTCCCACTGATTGAAATGCTTTCAACTCTGGCTGGGAATCGTGGAAGCCACTTCCAGACTGGCTCTAATGGGGCCGCCAGACACTAAAAGGAGCATTCTTTCCTTCTCAGACGGTTGCAATCACACATGGCAGGAGCAAATGGTTACAGTGAATAGACAGACTTCCTAGAAGATGCCATTATGGGAAATTAAAGCACTCCCTACCACCAACCCCCTCCAAAAAATAGCTCTTAAGCCCAAGTATCTTACATGGTCCATCAGAGGAGAGGGTTCTGAGTGGTCTGCTCCAGCTTTTTAGGTGATATCTTTTTCTGAATTGCTTTTTCCAGAACAAATGACTTCCATTACGTTCAGCCGGGGACCAATTCTTCACTTAAGTATGTAAAGCAAAATATGGCTTGTGCTCTAGATGTGTTGTTATTCACAACAGAAAGATTTTCTGACAGTTGCCCCAGACCGGTGATTGAAACATGTTAAGTAAAAGCTCAGGTACAAGTCAGAGGGTGACCTTGACCTCTGAAACCAGTTTCAAACTCTGGTTAAGATGTACTCAGGCTGCTTTGCAGCATGTAAGGGACACCTGCATTTTCAGAGAACTCATTCATGCTACACAAATTTATGGAACAACTGTTGCCTACCTCCTCATTCATTTATGTAATACAGTGCCAGGCATTGGGTTACATTTGAAGGGCAGTGTGGGTGATTTTCAGTACATTTCACAGTAAAGCATTGGCTCTTGGAAACCTTGCTGGACATTCTGCTGGAGAGTTCCCATTCCTATGCCTGAAGTTAACACTTCAGTGCTTAGTGCATTTCAACATTTTAGTGACTCCTACAGCTGTTCCAGTGCATGTCCACTGCATAACAGCCCTGAATGCACTAAACACCATCCCCCATCTCTACGACAGTCTAAGGCTTGTTTCTCTAAATTAGAAGCTACTCACAGAGAACCATGTTGCAAAGGTATGTAGTCTCAAGCTGACCTGAGCCTAAAGTCTTAAAGTCCTGGGAGATTCTTAATTTCTACCAATGGGAAGGACCCAGGAAGGACCCTTCTAATCCAAGGCTCAGTATGGGATGGGGCTGGAACAAGCAGCAGAGTGTGTTCGGGATGATGCACCAGAGAGACTGCCTGAGCTCTCGGTGCTCTGTTTCCCACCTGGACCAGTAGGGATGGAGCTGCCTGTGGAAATGGGCCTGTCACCAGCAGGTGCCTGAGGAGGAGGTGTAGGGTGAGCAGGACCACTTAGTTCTAAGCTTCCACTCAGTGCCAGGGCTTCTCATCAGATATTGAGATCCTATTTTGCTCTGTCCCCATGTAGACTGCTGGTCCTGACTCCCATTTTCCTCCCCACTCTATCTTTCCAGAAACTGAATTCTGAATCCATGGTAACTGCCAGCCAACTCCTGGTGAGTGGACACCTAGTATGAGTCTCCCCCAGGCTCTAATGTTCTGTGCCTGCCTTCTTCCCAGGCTTCATTCATTGATTCAGTGTCCACGCACTCATATTTATTGAGTGGCTATCATGACCAGGCTCAGAAAGTGCTGGAGATAGAACAATTACCAAGATGGACATGACCCTGCCCTCAAAGGCTAATAGTTTGGCCAATTGACAGAAAGGTGTCAAATCGTACTTGAATCACTTGAAAATTTCTTTTTAAATAATCATGGTAAAATATGCTCTTTAGATGCTAGTATTCTAAATTGGCAAGATGTTAGTTTTTTTCCATCAAATTATTTATAATGTGTTGTATGCTTATTAGATTATAATTTTATTAATATTTTATATTTACTTGTGCTATGTTATAATTTTATTAATATTGTTGATATTTAATTATTAAAAAGTTTTGAACGTATGTAGTTATAAATTCATAGGCTTTGACCATCTGAACCAAGTTATGTCTTCCAGAGGACAAGAGAGATTTGGGGTACCTAAATTAACACTAGCAATACCAGCATTTATAGAGGGAGGGGTGCCATATTTTAGGCGCTGTGCTAGCATTCTACACAGATTTTCTCATTTATCACAACTCAAAAGGTAGTTACTAATATTATTCCTAATTTACAGATAAGGCAACTAAGATTCAGGTTAAATAACAAGTTTTAAGAGAACAAACCTTTTAATGGTCAAACCTGCAACTTACTTGGCTTTGTTGCTCCTAAGTGCAGAGGTGATAAACAAAATATTTAACAACTGGTACGGCATGGGCACTGATCAATCAGAATAGATGCCAGGTCATGGAGCAGAAGCTGGGCTTGGGGGCCAGGGGCCAGTGGGGTGGCCAGGGTAGGCAAGTCATGGATGGGCTTGGCTAGGACTGTATCTACTTAAGGACCAGGATAGAGACATTTCAATATGTTAACGACAAATAGGTGTACCTATAGTGCCCTGCCCAAGTGAAATGGAAAGGCTGCCCCTCGAGTAGGTCAGCTGAGTGACCTCTGAGGAGGTTGAGTTCATCAGCAAATTGGAGAGTTACTAAGGGTCAGATCGACCTTTACAAAGTCTTAGTGTGCTTTAGAGTAGCTGAAATAGTGAGTATAATTTTATATAAACTCTTTTAGGTTATCAAAAGCTTTCTTACCTGACTCTAGACCACAGTACCCAAATTAGAAGTCTAAGGGTCAAATTCAGCCTGCAGATGTGTTTTATTCAACCCATACAGTGATTTCTAATTTTAAATAATGGAAGCTAACATTTCTGTAGTACTACATATAGGCCAGGCATATATGTGCTTTACATATATTAACTCGATCTTCACATAAAATCTACAAGGTAGGTATTATTATTACCATGCCCATTTTACAGAAGAGGTAATTAAGGCACAGAGAGGTTGAGTAACATGCCTAAAATAGCACAGTTAATAAATGGCAGAGGTGGAACTTGAGCCCAAGCAGTCTGGCTCCAGAATACAAGTTCTTGACCATTATGCTCCTCTGCCTCTCAGATATGTTTGAGTTATTTGCTTACATTTAATAATCAAGATACAAATCCAGATTTACAGCTCGTCAGAATGAAAACTCAGTAGTTCTAATAATCCAGAGCTTACAGTGCTCCAAGGTCAAAGTCAGCCCCCTTTACATGGTGATGTGTCCTCTGACTTTCCCCACCATTCCCTCTTGACTTCCAACACTGAGCCTGTCAATCATTTGTCATTTGTCATCAGGCTGCCACCACTGTTTTCTTACAGCCCTCTCTAGTCATGTATGTGACCTGGCTCCTATCGATGTTTGTGACCCCTCGACTAGACTCTTCCTAAGACAGGATGCACTTTGTTCTGATAACACATCTATTAGGATGCACAAAAGTATGTGAGGAACGCACTTCTAAGTGAATTGTCTCTAAGTACTAGAAAATTAAAGGATAACAGTGAGGAGAGACATGAAGCAAAGATGGGCAAATTCAAAGCAACTACTGGAGAAAGCTTGTAATGATTGGGGAAAAAAAAAATCCCTGCTCTCCTCAACGTAAATCATGTAAGACCTACATTTTCTACTTAAAAACAAAACAATCTGATTATTAAGCTAAATTCCCTACACCTATAAATAGTTTTCTATAAAAGTTCAATATTATGCAAAGTATTAGTATAAACCAATCTGTCTTTTAGAACTCACCTACTGGAACTTTTACATTCAGATGCAAACCATCACCATCTAAGTGGTTCCCTTGGAATGTGTATACTTTTTCCCATGATGCCCCTGCGAGACACATTTTAAGACTCTTTGTGGGGGCTAATCTTCAAAGCAATTTATGAGCCATACAGTTAAAGTCAATCTCATTATTTTATATTCATATCTTGTTTTTAATCCTAAAGAGTAACACCCATTTTCACCATTATTCAAATAATATTCCTGTTCAAAGTAAAATCCATTAAAGGATGAATATTTGTTCATGCTAAGAATAAAACAATTAGCAAAAATCTTGGAGGACAATTCTATAAGTGTACTAGCAATGATGACACCATCGAAATAAGAACATAGCCTCCCAAGGTGACCTCCTTGAATGGGAAACTACATTTTAAATATATATTTTGTTGTGTTTGTTGAAGGAATCTGATAAGAGAAAAATAAATACCTAATTCTATTTTTAATGTGTGCATATGGGTACAAATAGAAAGCATGTACACTGAAACAAACACACACAAAAATGATAATTGTTTCTGGGTAGCACTATTACACATGATTTTTATTTTTTTAAAATTAATATTCATTCAACAAGAACTCAGTGCTTCCCAGCACTATGTTAAATGCTAGGAATACAGTGTAAAGTTTTCTTTATAGTTTGGTATTGCAAAGAGAATATATGATTTTTGTAATGACATTCTGAAAATGACATATCTTCATGTCTATCTGCCAGATGAAGAAAATGAGAAGGGGGAAGAGAGTCTGTCTCTACAAAGTGCCCTATTGAGGCATCTAGTCCTCTACGAAATTACATGTTTGGTTTAGGAGAGAAAGGCAAATAAAATCCTACTCGAAGGCATTTGAGTGAATTGGAAAACCAATAAATTGGGGACAGAAAATGAGAGGTTCAAGATCCACATCTGCCATCATTTGTGTGACTTTGAACAATAAGTTTAATCACTCTGGCCTTAGGTTCCTTCTCCTAAAATAAAGGGATTGGACTAAATAGTCCCTATGATCCCTGATGACTTTGACATTTTATGATTATTATAAAGTTAAATCATTTATTTAAATTGTGTGACCAAATATATGTTAGTCACAAAGAAAATAGTGCTGAGCAAAAGAGATATAGAGATAGATGTTCAGCAAAGGATCACACAAATTACTAGAATAGGAAGTTATTTTTTAAAAATTAAGCTAAGGTGTTTTTTGTTTCCGAAAAACTATGCAGTCCCTACCGTGAATGGATGGTTTCAGAGGGTTAGACTCGATTTTTAAATCTACAAGGCAATACTCCTGAAAGTTAGGCTTTGTGTTGAAAGAAAATGTGGGGTCGGGGTGGGGGTGGGGAAGGTGGTGGTTAATTTCTAAGTTTGCCTTTACATGTGGAAGGTGAACCTGAACCATGTGCTTCGGGCAGTTTGAGCCATGCTATAAGTCGACAGAAACCACATCACAGGGGCGCAGAGGCTGGTCTTGCTTCCCTAGGAGGAAGATGGAGGGAGAGAAAGACCCAGGTCCTTCCCTCTTGAGCAACATCAGGGCAGGGATGAGAAAAGTTCAGGTGAAGGAGGAGGAGTCAGATCTGAGGGAACTGGGCTCTGCTTCCTGCTTGAAACTTAAAGGAAATTCTCTCTCCAGGCATCCCATAAACCACGGGGCAGCCACAGTGGAGTTGAAATGGTGGTGGGTGGGTGTCTGTGGAGAGGAGCCTGAGATTGCTCCACGCTTCCTCTTAGCCTGTGTATGGCATGTAGAGGATATAGAAGTTCCTCAAGACATATTCCTAAGACTGCTGAGAAGGCCAGTTTGTGAGCTCATCACAGCCAGCTAAGATGTGGCTTTGCAGCCAAGGGCTGGAGGGCAAGCTGATTCTCCCAAATCACAGACTCGTAGGTAATGGCAGCCCCAGGAGACTGGGGCTGGGGGCAGGGGCCCGGGGGCAGCAGGGGCTGATGCGATCAGCAGGAGGAGTTCCCCAGGTTCCCCCAGAGTAGGAACTGTGTAAGGTGAGTGTGGGAGGCCTCCTCAGCTCAGGGCAGCACAGTTGTGTCCTGCCCAACCCACTCCTCCCTGAAGCAACCCTGATGGGAAGTTTCAACCTTGAATTAACTGATTATTTGGGGAAAACAGATTGTTTTAAACCGGAAGAGGCTGTAACCTCTCATTGGCAAGTTTAAGGGGTTTTTCCCTCCTATCATCAGCAGAAGTGGGAACAGATGAAACCAGTTATAAAAATAAAAAATTTAAACTAGTGTTTAAAACACCTGAGCTGTAATGTGTCTTTTCCACTCTGCTGGTCAAGTATGTAATTAGAATTACCACAGGTCCTATGAAGAAAAACTCCCTAGTGCTTTGAATGCATTTAATTAGGGCACCTACCATAGACAACATAGACTGACAGGCGGCCCTCAGGGACCGCCTCTAGAAGGAAGTGATATAACAGTGGGGACTTGAAGGGGGAGTTAGGTAAACAGGCGAAAGCACCAGGTCACCAGGAGGAAGGAGGCTGGTCCTCTGGAGGAGCATGAAGGCAGAGTAAGTGGCAGGTGGGAAGGTGGGCTGGCTGGGGCCTGAGCCATTAAGCATCTTTTAACAGTTGTCTAGTGCACTTCAACTTGGTTTAATTGATTTTAAATGCTCCTCTATTTTGAGAGGGAAAACAACAACATTAATAAATTGTTTTAGCAATCAGGACAACAATGAAGCATTTAGAGATAGTCTGAGAATAAGTGAAGATAGGAACAAGAAACGTAGGGAAATGGTGTGGGCATCCCCAGCCAAGAATGCTGCTCATACCTGCCAAATCCCGCAGCCATACTGGCTTTCAGGCACTCCTGTGCCCTGCCAAGCCCTCCAAACCTCTGAAGGGCTGGCATAGAGCAGAGCTCTCTAGGGCTGGGCCAGAAGAAAGGGGGCCGAGGAAACAGTGAGAAACGAGAGGACGTGGGCTACTGGCCAACTCTGGGTATCTCTCATCCTCGTGTGTGGATTTCTCGTGGGCACTGGGCACGCAGTGGTATCACTGGGAACTCTCCCAGTGGGGTCCATGGTTTGGAATAGTAACAAGAGCCGACAGAACTGAGCCTGGTGCCTACAGCAGCCGTGTTCCTCTCCGCAGCTCGAAGCCACCAGTAAACATGCCTGAGACCACTGTAACAATCTTGTAATTGGTCTTTCTGCTCTCACTCCACCCTCCCTACATTCTTTTCAGAGAGATATTTTTACAAAATAAATCAGATCATGTCTCTCCTCTGCACAAAATCCCAATTTTGCTTTTAATAAAATCAAGAGTCCTCCTGTGCCTGCAGGACTCTGTGACCTGGTGCCTGCTCACTTCTCCAATGTCATCTTGTCCCCAGTGTTCATTCCACCCATTGCACATTCTGCTCTTTTGGGTTTCAAAGACATGCACATGTTGTCTTACTTCAGGGCTTTGTCCTTCCCTTTCCCCTCCTGGAATCTCTTCTGGACCACGTCGTGCCTTCTGTCAAAAATGGCACTCCTCCTACTCTCATGCTATCTTATCGCCCTGTTTATCACTTTCCAATCTGTCATTTCTTTACTCATTTATTGTCTGTGTCCATCACTAGAATTTAGATTCCTTGAGGGCAGGGGTTTTGCCTTGAATAATTCCTGGCACAAAGGAGGCACTCAATTAGTACTTGTTAAATAAGTACATGAATACACGAGTGAATCAATGAATGAAACTTTGACCAAGCATGGACCCAGGTAATGGAATGCCTCGGAAGCACAAACATTTTCATTACATGGTTGGTGCTGAAGGGTGTTGGTGGACAAAAGACAAAATGTGGGTTTTTTTCTTTTTTTCTTTTTTGCTTGCAAAGAGATTGTTTGCCAGTGATCTCATGACTGAGACAGGCACACTCAGGTAATCCTAATAGAAATGTTTAAAGAAGCCTTGTAGTCTCATTAAAAAAAAAAAAAAAAACTGCTTTTGACTAGGGAATTGAAAGAGCTTCCTAGATCCAAACTGACTTCAACAGCTCAGTAAACAGTATTTTGGCACTTACTGCTGTGTAAAACATGGGCATGTAGAGATGAACAAGACTAATTATTCTGTAAGGTGATAAGTATGGGAGTAGCCCGGGGAAATCTGAGAAGAGTTCACAGGAAGAAGTGATTAGCTCAACCTGAAGAGAGTGGGGACAGAGCTGGCTGGCTGTGAGCTGTGCCCCACAGTGAATGAGGAACACAACTGAAAAGGCTGGGGTAGATGAAGGCAAAAATAAAAATATCAGCAAGGAGGTATGAATGGCCAAGGTGTGGCTCTAGGGAAGTTAATGACGACATCCTGCAGGGAGCTGGACAGGTAAGGTGAGCGCACAACAAGTTTGGGAATCCTCAACAGGTGTTGAAGCATCCAAGGAACAAAGTGAGGGAGAGGATGGCTCCCAGGTAAAGCACATCAAGTCAGAGGGGAAGGAGGCAAGATCTAAAACCCGGATGGAGCCAGGGGTGATGTCTGAAGCAGGAGGACTGGTGAATTCACCAGGAGAGAAAGAGGAAAGGAAGAATTATAAAGACAAAGCCTTGGTGAAAGCCAGAGTTTAAAGGGCAGATAGAAGAAGAGCAACCAGCAAAGGAGCAAGAGGTCAGAGAAATAGGAACTAGAATCTGGAGTTTCAATTTCCAGAAACCAAGGAAGGAGAGACTCACATTCCAGAGGGCTTCCCCGCATCCCTCTTTGCAACACCATCCTGTTGGCTGCTACTTATTCAATGCCTGTCCATCCGACTAGACAGGAAGGTCCAGGAGGGCGAGACATGTTTCTGATGTGCTTACTGCTATATCTCCTACAACCACACCTAAGAGAATGCATGGATGGATGAATGGATGAATGAATAACTGCTTTCGAAACAGGTGGAGCTGGAAAGATTAAAGGTGGTAAATGAGTCCTTGGATTTGGCAATTGGACACAGAAGTGGCATTTGAAAGACAGTTTTAGAAATGGGGATAGCAGCACTAATACCTATGTCATGTGGTAGGTATGAGGATTAAATGAGCTAATACATGTGAATGCTGAGCCCTGGATGTAAGTAAAGCTCAATAAATATTAGGTGATAATTATTATTCCCTCTAGCCTCCATTTTCAGAAGATATTTGGTGAAATAATTCTCGAAAGTCATAACCGTATCTAACAGATTGTTTTACTTCCCTTCCAAAATATACTAAGACATATTGTTTTAAAAATTACCACGACAACAAAGCACAATTTTGTTAAATGGCTGTAACAGAGCCAGTGAAATGAGATTTTGCTGTCAAGTCTTGCTATGGCTTGGGAGCCTGGCAGGCTCCCAAGGGACCAGAATAAAGTGGAATCTCCTTTCCTATTAAGGAAACTCATAGAACTAAGGCAACTGCAGCCAGCCCTGGAAACAGGGCTGTGTGCTATGATCATATTGGTCAGCTAATCCAAAGGAGAAAGGCTGCCTGAGAAGTGGGCTGGCCCCAAAGCCTGGCTCTGTCGCTAGGCCCAGATAAAGAAGATTGAGGCTACAGGTAGAAGAGATTTTTGAAGTGTGAAAACATTGGACTGTGATATAGGAGACCTGGGCCCCAGTCTGGTTGCACCACTAACTGCTGAACTTGACCAAGTCCCTCACTCTATGTGTGTCTCAGTCTTCTCGTTTGTGTAATGAGGGGACTACATGAGCCTCTAGTCCTCTGCAGTAGAGTGTCTGCAAAGACGGCCACAATTTCTCCCACCCCTAAATGTTTGCCTCCTTGGCAATGTAATTTCGCTTTTTCTCCTTCAAGAGGTAAAATCTATTTTCTCTCCCCTCAAATCTGGGCTATCCCTTGACTTGAGCTGATTAATAGAATGCAGTACAAGAGACATTATGTTCCTCTAAGCATTAAAAGGTCTTGCAGCTTTCACTGTCACTCTCATGGAATGATGCTGAGGCCATGTGAACAAGCTAGACTAGCCTCCTTCAGATCAAGTAGAGAGAGAATTTCAGCCAGGAGCCAGCACCAACCGCCAGATGTGAGTGATGCCATCTTGGACCGTCAACCACAATTAAGTTGCTACAGTCACATGAGCGATCCCAGACAAGACCAGGAGAGAAACCGCTCTGCTGAGCCTAGTCAATATTGCTGACCCACCAGAATCATGAACAAATATAATGATTGTTGCTTTAACTGACTAAGTGGTGGTTTATTACATAGGATTTGGTTGCTGACATAGCTGACAGTCTAGAAATTGATTTCATTGCTCTGAAAAAAAGAATCAGGCTATATGATCTTTTAGTTGTGGGTTAGAGTTTGCTGTAGAGAACTCAAAGTTTAAGAGACTGTTTCATTTCCTCCCTCCCTCCCCCACACCCTTGACCTTGAAGACCTTCTCTTTGCTACACTGTTGTTTGTGGACCTACTAGAGCTTAAACTCTTTGCCACCTCCCAACTCTGTTAAGACTCGGCTTGGAGGACACTAGGAGACAGGAAGTGGCTTGGTGACTCAGTGGTCCTTTCTTCTGAGTCATTGAGTTGTCAGTTACTCTTCTCTGCTGGTTCCGGGGGATATTTATTCATTCATTCAGACAATACCTTGCAAGCAGCTGCCGTGTTCCAGGTCCTGCCCGGGAAGCGACGTGATGCAGGTGTGTCTGGTTGTGGAGCACGTGGGTGACAGGATCCGAGTGGCTCTGCACAGAGAGAGGCTCACCCATCACCCTCTTCTCCGTAGCTTTCCTGTAGTATCTCATGCACACACTTCTGGGCTTCCTTAGAAACAGCCCTGTCCTAAAGGCACACAATGTCAGAGTTGGGAGAGCTCTTAAGGCCCAATTAGTTCAACCTTTTTAAAAATTATACATATGAGAAAATGAAGGTCTGAGACATCCAGGAACAGAAGTAGCTTATCATAAAATCCCACCTAGAATTCAGATCTATTAGCTTCAAATCCAGAGCTCTTTGCATTGCATTAAAAGATCCACTCCACTGCCCACACCTTCCTTCCTCCTGATTCCTGAGTTCACTCATCCTTCTCAGGTTTGTGTCTCAGGCACAAAATTAGATTTCTCATCTGGATCAAGATTCAGACATTACCTGTGGAATCTTTCCTCAGATAAATTCTAACCACCAAACAATACGGGTAACAGTAACAACTACATAAATTCAAAACATATTTATGAAGCACCATTATAAATTCAAAACATATATATGCCAGATACTGCCTTGGTTTTGGGGATATAGTGAATAAGAGAAACAAGGACACTGCCTTTGGGGAATTTACATTCTTGAGAGAGGTGGGGCAGAGAACACACAAGGAAAAAAATAAGACAACGAGAGGCTGATGTTATAAAAGGTAAACAGCGGTAGCGGTGACTGGACCAGGGGACCCATGATCAGAAAAGGCCTCTTTGACGATGTGACATTTGATCTGAGCCCTGCCTGGTGAGGAGATAGTAACTCTTCAGGAAATGAAGAGAGCAAGGGCCCTGAGGTGGGGACCAACTTATCTTATTTGAGAAAACAGAGAACGGGCATATGGTCTTTTTGAGGGAGTAGGAGAGTGGAAGGAGACGAACAGAAAGGGGACAGAAGCTAGACCACGCAGGGCTTCGTGGGCCATGAGAAAGAGTCAGTAATCTATGCATTTGAGTGGGCACGTGGGAGGATTCCAAGTAATGACACAATTTGTATTTTTAAAAGATTGATCTGGTTGCTTGGGTGGAGAATGGATGTTGAGGGCCAAGAGTGAAACTGGGAAGATGGTTTACTGATTGTTGTGTGGGGTACTTTGTGTATTTTAGTTCTACTCCTCCCAACACTTCAAAGTAGATTTTATTATGCCCATTCTACGGAGGCAGCAATGGAGACTTAAAGGATAAAGAAACTTGCCTAAGGTCACAGAACTGAATTTGAACCTGGGATCACCTGACTCTTAGCTCTTCCCATGTCGCACACAGCCTCACTAAGATGGTCATCCCACCCCTGTACTAATAAATTTTTTCTGATTACCATCAAATTTTGAAGTGTGGAATTTTAGAGCTAGGAGCTATCGATTGGAAGTTCCTGGAAGGCAGGAATCATGTAGTACTCAGCCTGCCATTTAGTTGTGTCATAGTTCCTGACATATAGGAGATGCAAATACATATCTGAGGAATCAATTAATTAATTTATTGATGGTTTCCAGTTATGAGAAGTTTTTTGAACCCTCCCCCGCCCACCTCAGGCCTACCATTTTCAAGGTAGGAGGTCAAGTATCTTTTCGAAAATCATATGACAGGCTTGGAATGAGAATCTAGGCTGTCGAATCTGTCCCCCATTTATCTGTTTAGGGCAGATTTCTTAGTTTAACCTATCATTTTAATTTGGTAAATCCTCAAAGTCAGGCACAGTGTCTATTTTGTAGCATGTCACGTTGGCAGCCTAGAGGTAGGTTTAGTCTGGGACTTAGAAGTTAGTTACCTATCAGAAAACTAAACATATTAAATTTACAAGTGATGGGGAAAAAAACAGCCGTCTTCAAGGTCTCCTGAAATGGCTACTTGCCTGGAGTTTAATATCTGAAGAAGGGACATTCAGATAGCACAGGGTGGTCGGGAGTGGAGCACAAAGAGAAAGCCCATTTGGTTGATTGTCCAGCAGAATGCAGAGTGGGGGGCATTGCATGTGACGAATGGGTGCTTTCGGGTTTCCCGAGAGGACCCCCTGTGATAAGATGTTCACCTCATGGTGCTTCATTATCGATCACTAAGCAACAAATTCTCAACTGTTAGTTGGGCTTCCTGGCGTCTTGTGGACAGGAGAGGAAAGCATGTCGGGCACTTTGAGAAAGGAATTATATGTAAATTCACTTGCAGACGTTACAAGAAAATGTGTCACCAAGAAGCTGGTCTTCCCTGGGGTCTGGCCTCTCAAAGTTGAGAAAGGCATAGACCACTGCCACCTGTTGAGATTCTAGTTATATTAAAAATGAAACAAAATACAAATTTTAAATGATAAATTTTGTGGTATGTTTTGTTAACACAAACAATGTGATATTATTGTGTTAGCGACAATATAGTTAAGGACCTACAAAAATATTAGTTCTGAGTGCCGTTCAAGCAGTGTGGTTAGAAGAGAGGCACATTTAAAGGTATATGATGAATGCCTTCTACTTTCAGTTTGTCAGACTGTCTCTGTACTGTATGCATAAGATCATCTGATGATAATATCAGAGCGAAACATGCAGCCTTGTGTGGTGAGGCCCAAGACCAATGCCATGCTCAAAGGTATAGGTCTGAACCTGTCAGCTCAGGCTCAGTCTATCACCAAGGCGAAGCTATCCGTGGACCACCAGCCAAATCGGCCTTCCTTGGGTGACACCCTGACCTTGTCATGTGCTTCACTCCCCTCAAATATCACATGTCCCACCATACTAAGTATGGCAGCCAGCTATGTACACAGTGAGTGCTCCTCAAGAAACTTGTTGGCTGACAAAGCAAGCCAGTGATAAACAAAGCTAGGATGTTCAAAAGCGTCTTTTAAATATCACATTTGGGGATGATAGCTTCATGACAGAGGTGGGACCGTGCTTGATGAGTTGGTAGATAAGGTGGAAGAGCAGGGGATTGTTAAGGACACTGACACATACATACACAGTCATATACTCTCCCTTTTATATTATGGCAGTTCTTCCAGCTGGCCTCATCCAGCTTCTGCAACCCCATCTCTCCATGCCTGTCCTACCACCAAAACCCCTTAATTTTCAGCTTTCCAATCTGTGTATCTGAAACCAGTCATGGTTCGTGAACACAGATTGGTGGGCTGCAACTAACATTTTCTAATCAAATAAAACGATAGAAAATATCGGAATATATCATACCTGGTAAACATTTTCTAAAAAGAAAAAGAATGATTGTTTCGTGAAACCTGTTTCAATTCCATACATGTGTATATTGGGTTTAGACATAAACTTAATTTCCTACTGTGGGTTGGGATTGAAGTTTTCGATCTGCTGCTTTAGGTGGCAGATTCAAATGCCCCAGCCTTCTGCTGAGCCAATTGTGTGACTCTGGGCTTCCTATGGAGCGGTGTGGTATGGGTGGGCTAATGCTGAAAAACACCCAGGATCTTCACAGCATGTCAGTGTCTCAGACACTCTCTGGTTCAATGCCCTCAGTTCACAGGGGGAAGAGGCTGATCTAAAAAAGGCAAAAGAGCCAGCGGGAAGAACTGGCAGTCACATGCCAGTTCCCTGCCTCTCCTTCTTTCTCTTTGCTTTCCATGGTCCTCAATTACAACACAGCAAAGAATAACAGAAAGGATTTGGAATTCCCACAGAAAACCTGGATTTCTGTCCCACCCATCACTTACTGTGTGACCTTGAACCTAAATCTTGCTTATATCTCTGCTCCCTGGTTGTATCAAATGTAAAACAGGATTCACGCAACTAGAGAACAATTGCATTTATTTAATGGCACTTTTTAGACTCTGAGGCATTATAAACATTTTCTAATAATAATTATTTTTGCTTCTGGAATATCTATGGCATTTATTCATAAAATCTATAGTGCTGTGGGGACAAAGGGGGATGAATTTAATATTATCTAGTGTGACCTCCTCTTAAGAATATTCACTGACACTTTCCAAGGAGAAGACATTTCTCCCCTTCTGTCCTTGGTGCCCTCACAGGGGCCTAGAGAATTTGGTTAATTGAAAGCTACTTCACTAGCATGACATCGCCTCTGCTTCCTTTACCTCCAAACCACATGTGTGATTCCTGAAAGCAGCCTGAAGAGTGGGATTTATTTCTCTTCCCCTCTGTCCTGAGTTATGCCCATGGCCTCATGGGCCTCTGTGTTCACACGAGGTCTTAATGACTGTTGTACCTCACTTATGCCAGTGTTTGATTTTGTCTGGCAGCTGGTCAGGACAGTTTCTCAGTTGTAGTAATCCTGGAAGTTACACCAGTGACTCAGTTTTTAGAGTTGTGATGCCCTATCACCATGTTTTCATCTCTCATCCTCTCTGATGGAGCTTTACAGACCATTCAGTCTCTGTCACAACTATTCGACCATGCTCGTTAGTGCAAAAGAAGTGTTGGACAACGCATAAGTGAATGAGCATGGCTGAATGCCAATAAAGCTTTATATATGGGCACTGGAAATTGTATTTCACTAAATTTTTACAGATTTTACAAAATATTCTTCTTTTCAATTTGTTTTTAACCATTTAAAAATGTAATTCTTATTGTTCAAATAACCAAGAAGTGGAAGCAACCCAGTTGTCCATTAACTGATAAATGGTTAAAAAAAGAAGTGGTATATGCATATAATAGAATATAATATTCAGCCTTGAAAAGGAAGAAACTCCTGCCATATGATACAATGTAAATGAAACTTGAGGACATTTTGCTAAGTGAAATAAGTCGGTCACAAAAAGATAAATACTGTATAATTCCACTTATGTGAGGTATCTAAAGTAATCAAATTCATAGAAATGAAAAGTAGAATGGTGTTTGCCAGGGGCTGGGGTAAGGGCAGAATTGGGGAGTTTTGTTTAATCAGTATAGAGTTTCAGTTTTGCAAGATGAAAAGTTCTACAGATCAGTTGCACATAAACTGTGAATATACCTAACACACTACTGTACCGTATACTTAAAAATGATAAAGATGGTAAATTTTATGTTATGTTTTTTACTATAATTAAACATTTTTAAAAAAGAAAAAAAAATTGATTCTTCTTCACTCAAAAGTCATTCATATAGAATCAGGCGGCCGGCACTGTGGGCTATAGTTTGTCACCCTTGGCCTATGGATGGCCAGCCTGAAGGCAAAAAAGATGGTCCAAATCAATGCTTCTCAAATGCCCCCCTGAAAGTCCTCTAATAACACTAAAGGGAGCATGCAGATTCCCACAGGGGCCTGCCTGCACGTCTATAAATTTCTTTTAAATACCTTTCAAATGAAGTTCATAAAAGTTTTTGAATCCTAGTCCATAACATATTGTTTTAATGTAAAATTGGCATCAACTGTAAAAATCCATAAAAACTGATGCTCACTCATGCTCAGAGAGGGTGAATGACTTAGTCAAGGTCACATAACTAGAACGAGTCAGTATGGGACTGGATCCCCAAATTCCTGATTCCAAATGTCTACTTCCCACCCGAGTGGGATGCCTTCTCATCAGGCTTTGGCTATTCATTCCCAGCTCCTACCTATATTCCCCTAATACTGAGGCAGTCTTTAAAGTAATGATGGGAAACCACTTTTGAATTTCTACTAAAACTCATCAATTCATAAGTTTAATACCTTCGATGCATAAGTTTCATGTATTATTGGTTCTATGTTCTAGAATATTTTAGTTTGATATATTCTGAAACTCCTTTTTTCTCCTGCTTTATCTAATATGCTTTCTCATCCATGTGTATTTTTAAAATTTTTCAGAGCAACTCAATTGAAATTATGAGGGACCTGAGGGATGTGCTATTTTGTATATATAGCATCCATTCTCTCTTGTATCATTCATTCAGATTTCTCCCTTCCTTCCTCATCCTTCTCTCTGTCCCATTGACTTTGTCATATGCCTGCTTTCCCCAATGGATTGTGAGTCGAAGGCAGAATGTGCTGGTCCTCAGCAGAGGTCTTAAGAGGCATCATGTGTCTCCACTCTTAGAGAACCACTTGTGCCAAGTCAGGTCTGTCCTTTCAGCCTGAGTCCAAGGATGAGAAAATGTGTAAAGCAGATCTGAATCCAGCTAACCCAGACCTCTTTGTTGTTGTAAGCCACCAAGTGTTGGGGGGCGGGTTGTTACATAGTATAATTCCAGTAAAAGCTAAAACACTCCTTCTTTTTAGAACCAGGGGTTAGATTTTCTTCTGGAGACCTAGCCCTCCTCCACTCCTCATTCACAGGGTTTGGTTGGGCTGACCATCCTCCACTCTGTCCCAAGCACCCTCGTCACATCCCACTAACTCCATTCTCTGTAAGATCTCCACTGTTCTTATCAATGCTGAGAAGGCCTCACTTTTTTGACCAGCAGAAATGAATGACGCCAGGCCCCATCACCTGCTATCAGGGGCTCTAGAAGAAATCTTACTCAAAACCCATACATTCCTAGCTCCTGTCTTACAATGAAAGCATAGAAAGAGGACTGTGGATCAATACAATATTAAACGCCACACCTCTTGGCTGCTTTTTGATAGTGAGAAGTAAAGTGTGTAAAAAAGCTGCAGTTTTTATGGACTGAATGTTTATGTCTCAAAATTCATGTCGAAGCTCTAAACTCCAATGTGATGGTATTGGAAGGTGGGAACTTTGGGAAGTAATTAGGTTTACATGAGGTCATGAGGTTGGGGCTCCGATGGTGGGATGAGTACGCTGTATAAGAAAAGACACTAGAGAGTTTGCTTCCCCTCTCTCTCCACCTACTGTGTGCACTCAGGAAAAGTCATGTGGGGACATAGTGAGAGGTGGCCATCTATAAGCTAGGAAGAGGGTCCTCACCAAGAACCAAATCAGCTGGCACCTTGATCTTGCACTTCAGCCTCCAGAACTGTGAGAAATAAATGTCTATTGTTAAGCCACCCAGTCTATGGTATTTGTTATAGCAGCCTGAGCTAAGGCAGCAGTTTTCCCTCAGAATGCAAAGGACAAAAGCTGCAGACACCTAAAAGTAAAAGTTATTCCTGTGTGGTGAGGAAGGGCAGAGTCATTCATGTGAAGAGCAGGGAGTATGGCACAGCCAATCTCAAACGCCAGAACAACTTTAGAGCTCTTCATTTGGTGTGGGAAGTGGTAGAACCACTAGCAATTGTTTCCAAAGTACTTTAGACAAGGAGGCATTTATTCAAAACAATTAAACGACCTGATGAAAACACATACACCTTTTCTCTCTTCCATATTAGGATTCTACAAAGATTTGTTGCAAAAAAAAAAAAAGCATGAGAGCTTCTGGTTTAAAATACACTTATGTTTGGCTTTATCATATACTTTTAAAAATAAAGCAACATGGTGTTCTTGATTGCATGTATGAGATTCTCCCCCTCTCTGCCTCCCATAAAGATAATAAAATAAGTTTATATTCTCCTAGTCCCCAGCTAGCTGGATCACACAGGGACACGGAGTGAGCTCAGCTGAGTGACAGCAGAAGCCGACTAGGGATTAAAATGATAATCCCTGAAGTGGAAAATTAGCTGTGGGAAATCAGGGGTTGGTGAACAGCCCTTTTCACTGTACCTTCTCTTCCTGCTCTTCTCTCTTACCTTGCCCCAGCCCCCACACCTCAGGCTTTCCCATCCTTCTCAGAGGTCTGGTGGGCCTTGTCCCACGCTCAGTGAACTGTCCCCACTAGCTGGGATGCAAATGCTGAACTGGACTGTCCTTTGAGTCAGGTGCTCTGACAGGTGCTTATGGGTAGGGAGCTGGTACTAACTAGATACAACCAGATATCAAATACAACCCTGACCTTTAGAGGCCCACAGTTAGTAAACAAATAATATTTTGAGAAGATTGCAAAGATAAACATACAAACAAGTGCAGAAAAGTCTTAGAATGCCGTCCTTTAGTAAGGACTCACACCCTGCCCCCAGGGAACCTGACTTAATTGGTTTGGGTTAAGTACGGAGATCAGTATTTTTCAAAACACTCCCCCAGGTGATTCTGACAATAGCCAGGGCTGAAATCGTCCCCAAGCCTACCGAATCTGGAACTGTGGTGGCTGAGGCCAGGCAACCAGTGTTTTAACAAGCCCTCCACTTGATTTGAGAACCACTGGTCTGCGCTACTAAGGAGTGGAGGCAGGGCATTGGAGGTCCCCAGAAGGTGAGCAGTTGGGATTGGAGCACAGGGCTGGGGATGAGGGGCTCCTCCAAGGGGACCCTCCTCCCTTCTCTCAGCCTAAGGGCAGTGGACAAGTTCGCCTGTCAGAACCTGGCTTGAGCCCTCTGGGGTGAGCCTTCCAGTTTTGAAGCCACAGAGCCTCTCTTCAAAACCTGTCTCTCGGCCCCCGTGGTCTCAGCTAATACCCCTCCGGAGCTCCTTGGCGGGCAGGAAAGGGTGGGCCTGGGGCAGGCCATAGCGAACGCCAGAAAGGTCTCCTCCCGGAGAATCCTGGCTTCCAGTTTATGGTATCTCATCCTTCCCCCGCAAAGTGGGCCCCCCACTCTGAGCGCTGGCTTTTTCGTTTGTTTGTTTAAATCCCAGGCAGGAACTGTGTACATCCCCAGAAAGAAATCGCGCCTACTTTTCGGTACATCCAACATCTTGTCCCAAGCAATCCTAAGCAATCATGCCCCCACCCAGATCAGCCCAGAGCGACCAAACCCCGAATCCCAGTCACGATGCCCTCCTGCCCTACAACTCTTTCATCCCAGCGGACAGAAAACAGCAAGTCCAGCGGCCTCCCTACATCGGGCCTCCCCACCTAGGCCAACTGGGCAGGGCTCGACCCCACTGCAGTGCCCTGCGCGATCCCCGGCACAGGGACCCCCAAGAAAGAAAGGGGGTCTCGGGTTCCACTGAAACTGAGGGTCATCCCCCACCGGGTCTGGGACAGCGTCCCTCGGCTTTTGGCTGAGTTGAACCCCCGCCGCCCGTGGGGAGGGGCTGCGGCCGCTTGGAGACGCATAGGGTCTGGTGGCTCCTCCCCTGGGGTGGCCGAGCAGGAAGCGGGGCGCGCGGCGGGCGGGGGCGCGGGGGCGCGCGGCGCGGTGCGGGCGAGCGCGCGGGGCCGAGGCGGCGGGGTGTGCGCGGGCCTGGGCGGCCAGCCCCGGCGCACAGCCGCGGCCGGGGCGCGCGGCGCGGGGCGGAAAAGCCTGTTTACACAGACTGCACACCGCCTGGGGAATAATGCAGTAAAGGAAGTGAGCCGGCTCGGCCTGACTGCTCCAACTTCCTGCTCTCACACACACCAGAGGGAAAAAAAAAAAAAAGAGGAGCGAGAGAAAGAAAAAAAAAGGGGGAAAAATCAGGATCTCATTACAAGAGCAACAGACCGTCTGCAGGCGCCTGTCAGCATGGAAAGTCGGGGGCTTTCGCCCGGTTCCTCCTAGAAATACCCCCGAAGAAGGATCTTGAAAGCTCCCCCACATCTGGGTAGGTAGCAAGGCTTCTCTGCCTGTTGCTGGGACAGTTGCAAAGTTTCATTGGGGGTGATTTTTTTTCTTTCTTTTCTTTGGCTTGGTGGGGGTGGGGCGGTGGGCGCCGCGGGGTGGGCTGCGGGCCCGTGTTGGGGGGCGGCGGCAGCGGGGAGGGGGAGCCACGGGGATGCATCGGCGCCCGCGCCGCCGCCCACCCAGCGGGAGCCCCGCGCCCGTCTGCGCACCCGTCGGGGGGCTGCGCTGCGACCCCGAAGAGAGACGCGCACGGGGAGTAGGGGACGATGAGACTTAGGGTCCCTGGGAGGGACGGTGACTGGAGCAGGCTGCGTGCCTGGGGGCTGGACCACCGCTGACCTGCCAGCTGGGGCTCCCTTCGGGGTAGCAGCGATGCTCGGATTCTCGGAGGGAGTCGGGGCTGGAGAGAGGGCAGCGGGGGCGAGTGGAGCGAAGATGCGGGGCTCGGGGCTGCGTCCCCTCGCTCGGCAGGTGACCCCCGGCCGGGTCACCGCCCCAGGCGCACGCCCAGGCGGACCTTTAAAAGCCGACGGAGTCTTTACGGGACTTGGTTTTGGAGAAGGACCGGGCGGGAGATGGCCTTGGCGCCCCCAGCTCTTTAGGAAGGAGCTCTTCAGCTCCAACGAAGTGTTGGCCTGTAATGCTACTGTAACTTTTTAGAATTAAAATTTCAGAGGCTTAAAAAAGAACAATAAGAGGTCTTCAGTTTTGTTATGTTTTCTGAACTGAATCACCCTGAGGACAAGCTACATTTGGGCGGCGGGTGGGGGTGGGGGCAAGAAATGTTATTTCAGAAACTGCAAAAGGGGCTTTTTCGGAAAAAAAAAATAAAACGAGTGTCGGGAGAGTTTCTGGCTTGTCTGGAAACTGCAAGACTAATTGCCATGCGCTTCCGCTTTGAAACTGGCAGCAGACAGCATCTTGAAAATGACTCACTGGAGGAGCTCACAAAGAAACTGTGGTTTGCTCCTGCTCAGGTTTATGTATTTGTGCCTTTTACAGTTTCCTTTGTAGTGTTGGAGGGGTCCCCCGCCCCCTCCCACCCTCCCTCTCTTGCAAGCAAGCCCCTGGCCGGTCTTTAACTGCCCCCTCCCCGCCAGCACCCCAGCCAGGAGGGGGAGGATTGGGGGGAGGCTGAGTTGTTTTTGGAGTTGGCTGGGGAGAGGGTTAAAGGGATTCTGCTGCTGCAGGGGGAAAAAGTTCCCTGAATTTTCCACTGGCTGCTGCAGGAAGAGAGAGCCCCTTTAGTCATTGCTAAGTAATGTCTGCACACACACACCAACTAATCTCATTAGGAGTTTCCGCTGCTCGGCACAGGAGGGGTTTTGTGCAGCCACTGTCAGCGGGGCGAGCCCTGCTCTGGAGAGGCAGACAAGTTACGGCATTATTTACTTCGAGGTGCAGCCGCCAGACGAACCTTTTCAGGATAGCGTCTTGAAAACTTTGAAGTCACTTTGGCCATTTTGGATTTCGGACTTACAGGTTTTTCTTTCTCAGTTGTGTGTGTGTGTGAAGTTTCTGTTACCCAAGCAACTCAACACATCCATCCTCTCGCGTCTGTGCCTCAGATTTTTTTTTTTTTTTTTTGGTGGAGGTGGGCGAAGAAGATGAAACACCAAGCATGTTCCAGGCATCTATTAATGAGCTCAAATCGATTTCTGAGCCTCGTTGCCTTCCTGCCAAACAAAATACCCTCTGATCTCTCTCCCCTTTTCCGTCTCTCTGTGACACACATTTATTTGGGAAAGGTCAGTTATGAGTTTCAATTTATGGGTATTATAAAATTACAAATTGTGTTAGGAGGGCATGTGGGTCAGACAGTTAAGAAAACTGTCTATAGCGTTTTTAGAGTTTCCGGTAATGATCCTGCCTGCGAAAACCGCTGATGGTCTTTCTATGCCAGATACAGGGAGGGCCTTCTGGCCATTTTTTTTTTTTTTAAATCTTTAAATGATGGAAATATATAGAGTTACTAAAAAGGCTAAAGAATTTGAAGGAACCAAATTGGAACTGTAGGGCTTTTTTTATTGACAAGGGCATGCTGCTCTCTTGGGGATTTCTGAAGTGTTGGCATTTCTTTTACCATGGCAAAACATGCCTTAGAAACAGCCCAATCAGCAGGACCAGGGTGTCAGTCAGTAGACGTGAGTACAGAATGTTCCTAACACTGTGCCTGGCACAGAGTAGATGCTCAGTAAATTGTTGCATTGAAAGCTCTAAGTAGGATAACAACTTAAACAGACAAGAAAGAAAGCTTTGCAAATACATATTCTGAATGAGCATTCCTTTAGAGTGGGGGATGTAAATATGCTGCTCTCAATACTACATTTCTTTCAAAATAACAAGGAGGTAATTAGAAGTCTTCATTCCAATAAGTTATTATTTGGATAGTTCTCACCTGGGAATAATTTTGCCTCTCAGGCAAATATCTCAGGCAATATGGAGACATTTTGGTTGTCATAACCAGAGGGGATGCTATTGGCATCTAGTGGGTAGAGGTCAGGGATGCTGCTACATATCCAACAATGCACAGGACAGTCCCCCAAAAAGAATTTTCAATCCCCAAAACGTCAGTAGTGTCCACATTGGGCAACTCTTTTGTTTACATCAGTGTTGATGATGACTCTTCTATATGTATTCATTCAATGAGTAGGACATTTAAAAGTCATCAGTTGTACTTTTCTGCTACATGTATAACACAGTATACATGAATTTTCTTTTCCTTCCTCTCTTTTTGGTCAGTAATATACAATAGCATGACATGTAAATGGTGACATTGTGATGGCATACCTTCGTGAGCTGAATTAGACTATCTCTGAACCTCGCTCACTTGATGCTAACGCTTTTTAGACCAGAATGGCAATAGCTTACCTAGGGGAGAGCAGTGATTTTTTTTTCAGCCCCATTTGAATTGTGAAGAGTCCTAGACATTTACTAAAGACCTCCCCTTTTTCTTATTTAAAAAAAAATTAATAATTCAAAACTGCTAGTATATAGTGTATGTAACTCTGAGATCATATGTTGCAATTTACATTTGTAATAACTTTTTGGAACTTCACTCTTTTCCTGAAATTGGTTTTAAAGGACTTCCAGGCAGTGCATATAAATTAAAATATTCCTTTCTTAGGTGTCAGTTATTGGATTTTGTGTGTCCTGTGCTACCCAATTATATTTATGTATCTGTCTGCTTTAAAAACCAATATAGTTGCAAAGCATTACCTATTGACAAACCCAAAACACTTAAAAAAACTTATTTAAGGATGTGACTTCCTGGAGTAGAGTCCTTTGCAGTCCTAGGGAATGACTCAACCATCTCCATGTTTCTCTGACCTGGGATTCCTCATTAAACTTTAAAATAAATTGGTTCTCTGTTTGTTCTGGCTGTACCCTGGCTGCAGGCAGCTGGCTTCTGCCCTTCTTCAAGGCCTGCACCTACACGTATACATGAGTGGCCCAGGTCATTTGTTTGAAGGACCCTACTCTGTCAGATTCTTCTGTATGTTTTAGGCAAGAGTTTTTTTTATGTCTTAGTTACCTATAATTCTTCTTTGCCTTTATAGATTGATTTATAACACATTTGAGATCACACTGGCATAACAAAATTTTCTAAAGCTTAGTTAATTTTTTTAGTTTTTTTTTTTTATGTTACACAAATATTAGTGTGAATTACTTTAAGAAAATTCAGAACATCATGAAGAAAAAAGCACCTCCTATAATCCCACTGTTAACATTTTGGTATATATTTTTCTGATTTTTAAAAAAATGCATGTGTGTGTCTACATACACATACATGCACACACGTAACACTTTTAATTGGAATCACACTATGCCTTCTGTTTTGTAACTAATTTTCACTTAACGTATCATGGAACACATTTTAATAACTAGTACAGAGACCAAAATTACCACACATAGAGCTTGTATTTATTGATCTAATAAATATGTTGACTCAATTGGAGGTTGACATAATTTCTACATGAACTTGTTCAGTGTTTTTGTCTCTGTGGCTCCAAGTAATGTCCTAAGAATGCTGCCCTCTTGAAAGACTGAATTCATATGTGGTGTGAAATTTGGGATTTTGATGAGTTTCTCTATGATTTAAGAATGAGTCATGTTTTGCAGGAGAATATCAAGATGTAGTAACAGGAAGTCTAGGGCACTACACATCAAAATAAAATGTTCAGTGATGAAAGAAGAGAAACTAGGTTAAACCGAAAGAAAGCATACCTTGAACTATAAGGAGGGAGGAAGGTGCCTCTCACACACTTGGACAGCTCTTGTTTAGCACTGTTTCATTTTATGTTAGTAGAGTTTTCAAACTTTGAAATTGGTGTCGTAAGTGGATTTTCAGCTTAACATTGTTATTGCCCTTGGCCAGTTTGAATCGAAATCATTCGGATTTTGGATTGAAACCATGGCAGTGAGACCATGATAACTCTGGTTTGCTGCCTCTGGTGTAGCCCCATGGAAGTTGACTTGTCCGTATGCATGTGTAACCTTCTGTTAAATCCTAAAAGCCTGCAAAAAGGGTGGATCATTTCATTTTTTAAGTAACTATTCTGTGCAGAAATTCCTATCCATAACCAAAATAAAAATAGACTCTCCTCCATTCCTGGAAACTTATATATATGTCAGTAGTTTAAAACTAATCTTTGAATTGGTCATTTCAATAAATTGGAATTTGGTTTGAAGTTTCACTAAGGATTAACTCATTGACTACTTTATATGTTTTAATTTACATTTCCTGGAAAGTAATTAATTTAAATTATTCCAAGAATTGAATGGGATTATTTTATAATTTAGTTATGAGATATATTTGTATATTTTTAAAGAAATTAAGGTGGTGGTTATACTAATGCATTCTAATTCAAATTAGACTAAAATTAATTTACTCTGAGATATTCTCCAAAAAGAAAGTTCTAAAGCACATATTATCACAAATATTTTTAAAGCCAACGTATCTAAATACAATTCTTAATTATCCATGGATAAATACGGGAGCAATAGGGTAGGAATAAAACACACTTATTTGATGCTTTCTCTTAGACTGATGAAGTAGGGGTCTTTTACCGCAAGCGATAGGATAAGGAATCTGAGACCCCTGGTATCTTTTTTTAAATTGAGGTATAATTTACATGCATGAAAATGCACAGATTTTGAACTTTACTGTATACATCCATGTAATCTCTATCTCCTCCCTCCAAGCAGAAACGATTTCCATCACTCCAAAACATTCCCTGGCTATTTTTAAAAATTATAATATGGCAGTTTCATGATTTTATCATGTAGATTATAAAACCCCAGAACACCTTGATAAAAGAATGCAGTATTTTTATTTAATCTACGTGGTTAAAAATAAATCATGAGATGTGTAGATTTTCTCCTCATATGATAAGAGGAAAAGTCCCTTTTATGTTATTTAATATCACTTAAGCTAACCAAAAAATAACATATATGCTCAGGAAAAAGTAGATTCCCTTAAAACCAATTGTGTTGAGAGGATATCACTTAATCTTCCTGGGCCTCAGTTTCCCTGGATGGATGGTAAAGTGAATGGGAGAGGCTTTCAAGGAAAAAGTCTTATTGTACTACTTTTTTGGAGTGACAAACTTGAATTCTTTTAAGAGCTGTGAAAGAGTAATGTGAATTTAGCTGTCATCCCCAAACAGCTGACTTTTAGACATATACAGCGATTTAACAAAGAGCTGTTTTGTGGTAGGAAAAGGGATTCCCAGCGAGTTTCCCCTTCAATCCCATTTTGGCCCCTTATTGAATAACGAACACGTGGAGGAAGGTCAGTATTTGCTGTGCTTGCCTTTTCTCCTTTTTTGAGGTTTGTGACAGGCACCACTTATTTCTGATGAGCCATTCTTGCCTCATTCTTGGGGACACTAGTGACTGCCTCTGGTGCTGAGAAGGCCCCATGAGGTTTTCGTCACTAGGGTTGGTCTCTACTCCTTCCTTTCCATAGTCTTTGAAGATGATATTTACCCTCCACTGCCCTGTTTGATGGCTGCCACATTCCCTCTTGCCCCTCAGTTCCCTTCTCCATCTACAAGCCAAAGCAGTCCTTTAAACACAGATCAGACCACGCCACTCCTCTGCTTAAAATCTCCCAGTGCCTTCAGCTAAGATAAAGACCAAAATCCTAGAAGTGAGCTGCAAGCTGGGACGGGGGCCAGCCACGCTGGCCTTTCCTCAATTCCTCAAATGTGAAATGTGCCCTCTGGCCGCTGGCCTTTCCCAGGGCCTCTCTCTCTCCTAGGAATCCCCTTCCCCGCCCCTTCCTCCCCCACTCCTGTTGACTTTCCTCACTCTGCTTTGCCTAGCCAATTCATAATCATCTTTCAGGTCTCACGTAAACCATCTCTTCCCTGAAAAAGCATCTGCTGGTCCCCCAGACTAGATCTCCCATGGTTATCTGTCTGTTCTCGGTCTTCCGAGCCCTCGTCACAGGCTTTTATATACATAAACATATACATATGCATATATTTAAAAAATATGTTTCCTCATTACCCAAATTCTTCCTCTCCAAATTCTTACTCTCTGAACACAGGTACTTAACAATTTCAGATAACAGATTTCTAGAGGCAGGGCTAGTGTAGCCATTATTCATCAATGTTCCTTACCCAAAACTCAGGAACCAAGTAGATCTGATAGCGCAGTACCTCTCATTATCAAAGTCACTGTCTAAACCCTCGAATCCTTTAGATTCAGACAGCAAGAGATGCCTGCGTGTATGTGTCATGATGTCTTTCACATCTGTCATGCACATCAGTTTGTAAGCTCCCTCTGGACCCGTGTCTGTTTTTCTCATCCTTGTGTTTATCCCGCCATTTTATACAAACCCTAGTACTCATTGAATTAAAAACAATCTGAAGGGGGAAAATCTTGTCAGTATAGTCCCTCCATTTCTCCCCAGTGACTTTTGCTATTGGACTTGACAAAACCCTTTGTTGATATGCATAAATCCAACTTTTTCCTAGACAGTAAATTACTTGGATTAATAACAGGCATATCTCTTGATTAACCCATAAAGACAGCCAAGAAGATCCTCTATACGTCATTTTCCAGAGTGTTTGTTCAGACTCGCAATAAAAGTCGATGTACAAAAATCAGGTTAGACAGTTAAATATCTGAGAGGATAAACTTTAGCCCTGTTGTTGGTATCAGTGTTAAACCAACAGTTAAGGATTTCATGGGATAGGACAGCTTGAAAAAATCTGTGTAAAGTTCTTTCCACATTAAAATTAGTCATTCTACAGCAGCCGTCATTAGACCTTTATCAAGACTTCGGCCATCAAGTTTTCATCATTCCCTTGGGCTCAGTTCCTTAATAGTCACAGTTAAAAGTCCTATTTTCTTATACTAACACCTGTGTATGTAGCTTTTGTTGTACTTTTTTTTGATAATTAACGAATAACATTTCTGATTGAGTTTAAAAATAATAAAAGACTTGCGTAATTATGAAAAGATGAATGACTAAATACTTAAATTGTTTTTGAAGAAGGAAGGCTGGATCCGCTGTTAATTGCAGCTGGGTTTTGCCAGGGAGTAGTTGACAGTCAAACCCTGACGAGCCGGAATGTATGATTAAGGAAGTTTTTCTCCCTGCACTTAATTGTCAGAAGAGAGCGATTAAAGCAACAACAACAAAACACGCCCCGGAATTTATTCCAGGATGTGCTCCTAGGTGACTTACTGCAGGAATTCTCCGTCATTGTCTGCACCTGTCAGTTCTCACCATCCTCAGAATGATGACACCAAGCCTAGGAAGATCTGGATGCTCTCTAATGCAAGCGAAGGGCTGTAGAGGTTAAAACAGTTTCCCCACACTAATGGTTAAGAAGAACACTTTCCCTGGCTAATACCCAGTGAACTGGAAATGTAACTTCACCACTATCTCCTTATTGGAGTTTGGATGGTTTGCCTTTAGAGACAAAAATATAAACCTTGGTTGTTGGAGTTTATTTGAAAATGAAAGAGAGAAGCATCGGCAGATGATGAGGTGTGTGTATGTGTGTGTGTACGTGTACGTACCTGGGTGTGCCTCTATGGATGTAGGTTACAAGAGGGATGTCTCAGGCTAAGTAAGAGCAGGACAAGATGTGACCTTAGTTTTTAGTCCTCTGTACAGTCACTCTTGTCTTGTAGGGTTGAGCCCCAGCTCTGTACAGAGGATGGGAGCACAAAGGAATGTGTGCTAAACTTCTCTACCCCAAATAATTACTGTTTCACTGTGAGAACTTGGGAGAGAACTTGGATTTATTTATATAATTTTCAAGAGAAGAGAAAGCCAAGGTTCCTCATGAATTCAGCAAGCCCTGATAAGAACACACGAGAAGGAGCCATAACTTGTAGTATCATTTGAAAGACTGGAGATGTGGCATCTCAATCTTCTTGTATGATCTTGCATTTTGAAATCCTCTGGAATCTAGAATTTATGAGCGTTGGTGGGAAAGTGATTTCTGTTTTCCAGGTTCCAGATAGTGATCATTTAGACTAGAGGGTGTTGGATGATAGAGCATTGCTTTTCTTCTTCTTCTTTTTTAAAAGCATTTTGGAACAAACATCTTCAGTTTCTCTAAGTGACATTCCGAGTCAGGGCTGGAACTGATAAACCCCAGGCAGAGATAAGTCATCACATCTGTGCCGAGCGTCCAGTGGAGGGCAGACACGCCTGCGAATGGGCTGGCTTCGTCTTTGAGAGAGGAGGCAAAAACAGCAGTGTTGCTTGGTCAGCCATGTGGTCAGGTGTCCCTTGTCTTTGCTTAATTCACTAGTTTAGGCATTTTAACACTCATTCTCAGTTTTGCATTTATTATACTTGGATAAACTGAGTAATTTTGAAGAGTGTTAAATATTTCTTGAAGTGTACTACTTTCATGACAAAAGTATATGCTGTTAGATTAGATGTTTTGAGTTGCACAGAATGACCCAAATGTACTGGGCTTCTCGAAAGCTCAGAGTCACTACTTTCAAATATGAGTGTTGCCCTGCTTTGATTCAAATCAGAGCCGAACCACAAGAACAGCATCCTCCTCCAGGCTTTGCCACATCCTTTGCTTTTTTTTTTGTAACCTAAATATTACGACCTACTAATTTGTCTTTGGGAAAGTAGAAACTTTAAGATCTTGACGTAGAAGATCATACATGCACCAGATGATTAAGATATAGAAAAGGGTGATTTCCTTTAGCAAGGGGAGAACAATCATCTGAAGCAGGACCTGGCTGTTATTTTGTACTGTTAATATAGTCATGTTGAAAAATAATTGGAGGTGTAAGGAGAGTAACAAGTTGTATGTGACATTTCTAAAAGGTTAGTGAGTGGCAGATTCCTGCACGGGAATGCAAGGCCGTGAGGACAATTTGGGCTACGTATCTGATGTTTGACGCTAACGCCACCGACAGCTATTCACTTCTGTCAGATGGTTTTGGTGGCCTTTTGAAGGAAATATGTGTGCACGAAATAAGCCTGACCCCAATGGATGAATCATCGATCTTCCGCTTGATGACAGTTTTGTTATTTTATGCATTTATTCAGCGCTGTTTTGGGGTTAATAGAAATAGGTGTTAAGTATAGGGCATTGGAAGAATATTACTTAATTTTGAAATCACTGTCTAGTTTTGCAAGTTTTCTTAGAAATTACTGTCCTCAACAGGAGCACGAAAACATTTTAAAATGTATTCCACTTAGTGGAGTTTGCCTTCAAGTCAGGCCTGATGTTAAATACAGATTCAGTGAGAAACAAGATGACTTTTGCTTGCCTTTTTACCTTATTGCCCTTCTCTTTTTGCTTCCTGTTAAAAGGACTTTATTAGAAGTTGTTTACATTTAGAAGACACTGTACTAGGCACCGTAAACATTAGCTACAGCCAGACTCGATATCCACGTACAACTGTGAAGAGAGGAAAGCTGTGGAAGGGTAGTTGCTACCTTCATGACTAGACTCAGCTAAAACCCCCACAGGTGTCCACACATGAGCAGGTGTTGATGTTTTGAAGACTGTGGAGTCTCCATTTTTTTATAGATCCCTTCCAAAGTGAATATATTATCATGCCGGATTTATATATAAATGTTTATGCCTAGGATTTGCATTTCCTAAACCATACAAGAGTTTTGCTGAGAAGAGCACCAAAGAAAAGCAGTGAGGTGAGAGGCTAAAGTGACCACAGAATCTAGAAGCCTCGTTAGGTAACCGCCCTTGAAAGGTAGCTCTTTGTGCTTCTGAAAAATCTCCAAAGAAGATGTCACTTTAATATCAGAAACTCATAGCTATTTTTGCAAGAATGCTGAATGTAGTGGGCCTCAAAGATTAGCTAATGTCAATGTTATCCAGCTAAATCTTGACATTGCTAGGAACCGACACATTTTGGCACATGTTAAATTTTAGAAAAAGAAAAAAAAGGTTTATAATGCTGTCAGCCATTTGTAAAGGAGCAGTTCAAATATGCTCTATTATAGTTTTAACACTGATCATGTACATCAAAACAATGTCAAGATCAGCGAACTAGTATCATTTTTTATATCTATATATTGTTTTAAAAAGACACATAAAATGGTTTCAGCGGATTTACTCCAGAAAGAGGGAAGATAACTTTCCCAGAAATGCCGAGGTTGGGGAGAGTTTTCTTGAGTGACTTAGCTGTCCAGAAATGACGGAAGAAATGATGCTTTATTAAGTTCCCTAGGAGACGAGAGTTCCCCGTTTCCTTGGGAACACATAGCTTCTCTCCCTCTGCAGGCCACCTCGCCAGGGCCAGAGCCTTAGTCCTGTGAAGGAGGGAGCGAGAAGGAAGGAAGGAGCTCCAAGGAGAGGGTCAGGGGTTTCTATTGCTCCATCCCATTCCTAAGATTAGCGCGATGTGTCATGTGTGCATGAGAAGCAGAGTCACTGGTGATGAGAGACATTTTCTGATGCGGGCAGTAAATGGAGTAGAGACCTATGGGGAGGCCTTGGGACCTGGGGTGGCTTGGGTACGCCAGGGAAGCAGAAGCCGAGTGCACACGGGAGAAGTTTTGGGACAGGAGATACGGGCGGTGAGGGGCAGGAAAGCCTCTGTACCTTTCCCTGGGGTGGAACTAGGGAGATGGAATTGCTGTTTAGATGATGTTGGAGGTGGGCCAGACCGGGTGCAGCCGGGCTAGAGGACCGGGATAAAGCACAGATGGTTACCTTTCAGTCAGGAAGTGCCCGACGCTGCAGCAGCACTGGGAGGCAAGCACAGCTGTGCCGATTTCCTGGTCCCCAGGGTCCCTTGGGGATCCTTCCGAGAGGAAGGGATGGTGTCCCAGGCCACACCTGACCCACCAGGGCTTATTCCTCCCTGTCCCAGAGGTCGGTGTGGTGCATGTGCACATGTATCAGAGAGGCAGAGCTGACGTGATGATGGGTGCCATGCATGTAGGTGGCATTTAAGTATCAGCCTGAGGAAGGAGAGCATCATCGTTAGGCAAAGAATGGTGTCCAGATTGTTAACTGGAAGAGCTAAGACCTGAATTTTCTTTTCTTAAATGTATTTTATCTTGCCTTTTTTTTTTTTTTCTAATGTTTCCACTGGGTGGTGCTGCAGGAATTCCTACCTTTTGCCTTGGATCTACCCTTCCCAGAAAGACGCCTCTAAAGCATAATAGGAGGAAGTCCTGATTTAGAAAGATTTTACAGTTGCAACACAATAGAAGAGTTTAGAGGATGCTCTGGCAGGAAGTGTTTCAGTTTCTGGATGTGGAAAAACCACCATCATTTTGTATCATGCAAAAGTGTTCCTGTATATGCTTTTGGCTTTCACCAACTTATTTAGCACAGAACAGCTTTCAAATTTATCTGAAAGAGTATACTTTCATTCTAGTCTTATGTTGGGTTTTCTTCATTTTCAATTTTTTAAAACTATCTTAACAAAATATCTAAGCAGGATACTTTGATGTTGAGACAACACAGAATTTTAAAATGTCTCAAGTGAGAATTTATATGTTCAACCTGTCCCTGTTGCACAGGATCAAATATTATTAATAATAACGGTACAAAAAGCTAGGTATAAGATTTTCCATTCAAAGACCTATGAAATAAAAGAATCAAAGGTATGGGAGAAATACCTCATGGAAATTAAATTGAATTCATTAAATTGAAACTCATATTTCAGAACAGTTAGCAAAATTTTAAGTAAGTTTTACTGAATGTGAAACAGCATTTTTTTCCCCCTTGTGCGTGTTGTATTGCTGCTTCCTTAGACCTGGAACAGGGCTTCCCCAGAGGTGTTTGTTTTTAAAGGAAAAATGTCAAGCCCCTCCTGGGTGCTAGGTGCCACAGTAGGTACTACTATCATGTGGTATCGGCGAGGTTCCCAGCCTGTCCCTGTTCACGCATTAAGTCTTTCTCATGATTCATTTCCTTGTTATATGAAATGTCCACAGGTCTTGGGCCCCCCTCTGGGGCCAGGCTACATCACTTCTGTCTCACTTCTGACTTTCATCCTCTCATTCCACCGTCCTGTGTGCACACGCCAAGTGGCGGACGTGTCTCTCCAGCTGAGGAGCAGCCAAGTTACAGAAGGTACAGCTTCTCACATCCTGTCTTCAGCATCAAGAGCCAGCCTTGATTATTTAGTGTTGGATGAACCTGGGCTAGAGCTACACCAATACACAGACCAATTTTTAAAAAGAGGAATTGGTTTAAATTCAGACCGATGGTAGGATAGGTTCAAAGTTTCTTCTTAAAACAGAACAGTTGGAACAACTGGAGTCACAGATGAGGCAAAGCCAGAAATAAACAAGGGAATTTCTTGATTCGATTCCTAGTGGGAATGTTCCATCGTCCTCTAGGTTAAAGTGAGACTTTCCTCTTAACAGCAGAAAGGTGTGCATATGAGAAACGAAGTCTGTGCTAGAGGGGGAATATGTGTGGTGATTAAGAATCTGGACTTTGAGCCTGATGCCCTGGATAGGAGTCTCTGCCTATGTTACTTCTGTGGCCATGAGCATCTTGTTTCACCTTGTTAAGTCATGACTTCCTCATAGAGTATTAAATTTAGACAGCACTTATAAAGCACTCAGCACAATGTCTGGGACATAATATATGCTCATCAAATGTTAGCATTAAAATGAAAAGCTTCCATTTAAAGAAGGAATGGATTTGTGTGTGTGTGTGTGTGTGTGTGTGTGTGTGTGTGTGTGTGTGTGCGCCCTGCTTATGAAGATTTCATGGAATATCAGTATTGCTGGTAGGGGGCAATGTAGCTAGCATTTCCTTTAGAAACAGTCTCTTTATTTGAGATTTATATATTTAGAGTTTTATAAACCCTGCTGAAGTTATATAGGTTTCATATGAATATATCTTCTTTCCCCTTAGAAAACTTTAGATTCTCAAAAGAATCCATGGACCAAACACAGGAAGAAAATACTGCTCTGAGGGTGCGTGCGTGTGTGTGTGTGTGTGCGTGCGCGCGCACGCGTGCATACGCGTGCATGCACATGTGTATATATATCTATTCTCTGTGTGATTATATATATACCTTAGGTTGTATATATAAGATTGCTGGTATTTGACTGTTTCATATAGTTCAACCTAATAGTTGGCGATGTTGTTAAGAAACACAATTTGAAACAGTATAATGAGAGATTATCATGAGGTGTGATGATAACTTATTTTCATAGGTTGTTTATCAAAGCCTCGCAAGTTAAAAGTCACAGGTGGCTTTGGACCACTAGTAATCATATTTATCTAAAATAACTTACGCTGTGTGTAGTATTATGAAATAGTCTTGAAGTTTTGCTGGGGAATTATTGGTAGCTTTATCACATCGAACGAATCAGTTTTTTAGTTCCATACTCTTTCGATTCAAATAACAACTATTAGCAAAATTTGATTTTTTTTTACCATTAAAATACTTAGAATTAAAGAAATACTTAGAATTGCTTAGTAATTTTTCCTTATTGAATTCGTAGGGCTAGTTACTCTGGGGAGGCCAAGAGTCTCGAAGAGATTTCTTGGGCAATAAGAATAGCAGTGTTCTTTCAGAAAGCAGTTTGGCTGTCCTGTTGAGAGTTAAAACAGAGCTGACACACAAGGCAAAATGAAACCAGAGCTGCAATTACAAAGTGGGACAGATGTAGGAGGCCAGGTTTCCTGTGGCCCATTTTCCAGTTTCCTGCCTGCAACCTGCAGAAGAGGAAGCTGAATGTTACCAAGTATGAGAACTGAAGGGCGACGTGCTTCAGGCCAGAATTAAGATACATGCAAGCAACATGGACAACAAAAACCGCTGCGAAGAAAGTGAACCTTCAGGTTTTAGTCTAAAAAATGTCTGGGAAGGAACAACTTATCTGTTTAAAGAAAAAGCATTGTCAGCAGGGCCTATCTGTGTTTCTACATGAGAATCAAGTGGGAGACCCTAGGGTCTGTCCCAGGTCGTAGGAACCTCTGATTTTTACAGCCCTACTCATCTTTCAAGACATGGTCTGCTTTTTAATACAGTCGGTTACCTGGAAAGGTTTTCCCTGCAGTGCCCAGGATTTCTAAATCTGTTTCCTGGGCATGTTGATATACGAGGGAGGTGGATGTGGTTAACCGAGTGGCTATAATGAACTACAGTCTCCCTCTGGGAAGGCTGGGTGACCAGTTGGCTGCTTTGATCTTGCAGGCTTATGTTCCTTTAACTGCTCAATAAAATTGTGTCTTTTGCTTTCAGAGAAGAGATTAAATGGAGATGTGTATGTTGAAGACGACAGATCACACGCTCTGCTTGTGCGTTTGTGTGGCTGCCTGATGTGGGGAGATGCAGGGCCCAGGCAGGCAGAAGACACTGGAGAAGTGGACAAGTCCATCCTTCTCCTGAGGGAAAAAAGAGAAAAATAAAGTTATTCTATGTCTGAGCACCTTGACACATTACAGAAAAGTCTCTGAAGTCAGACATTACAGTCTCCAGTGGTAAAGAAATTCAAATCAATGGTAAATTAAAATTGAGATTCATTGTACACCTTTTTTTTTTTTTTTGAATGCCTGTCATTTGCTGGGTGCCGTGTTGGAATTGCTGGTTGACGCTAATGAAATAATGGATAACAATAAGTAGCTCTATTTGTGGAAGCCATGTCGAAGGCTTCAAAAAAGGCATTAAATAAAGGCAACGTATAAACCTTGTTGCTTATAATGTACAGGGCACCATGCTGAGCTTTTCCCATACACCATCTTATTCCAATTGACTTGCTTCTCTCAGGTACAGAGAAATAGGTGTATGCTTCTGGGACAACCAATTATTATTATTATCATTTTTCACCTTGTGGATTGATCACCACTTCTTCTTCTTTAAAGCCAGGAAGAACAAATTCTGTACTTGGAATGTCAAGAAGTTTGGGGACATTGCCAGATTAGGGATCAAAGAGACACCCGCGTGAGGCAGCCTAGAGTGAGAGAAGGTGCTTTCGCATCTCGTCTGAATGTAGGATAAGAGATGGCTGGGTTGTGCAATAGTGCGGTGGGGTGGGGTGGGAAATAGCATGAATATATGCATGTGGGAGGAAATAGAATGGTTCAAACACATTTTCCCAGCCAGAGTTAATGTAGCCATCCGTTTACTTTTCCAGAGGAAATTCCCATATACAAATCACCAGTGAACTAATCAAGTTGTTTCTAATGTACCAAGTGATAATACAGCTTCAGAAGGAAAGAGAGGTGGATCCTACACACAGTAATGGCTGTGTTGTTATGACAGTAGTTACCAGTGATTTCCCCTGAAAAGTCTTTCTTTCCTTAGATGGAAGTTATTCGAATAGCTGTATTTGCAAACCATAAAGGGTAAATAAGTAGGCTGAACAATGGCCACTTTCTCTGTTTTTTCCTGTTCACTTTACTCTTTAAAAAAAGGCATTCGGTAGATATTCACAGAATGAATGAGCATGCAAACATTTATTAATAGATAAAAAGAGCTTTGAGGGACGTGAACCTGACCTCATAGATTGGCATTTTTTTCACATGCAGCAATTGACAATAATTAAAATGTCTTCTGAAAATAAATTTTGATAATCTCATTTCCACCGCACTAAATAATAAAAAAGATTTCAAGTGTGGGATGCATAGTTACCAAAGGTTATCCTCATTAACGAATGCCTTCAAATTATTCTCTGTGGAGTTATTGTAGGCCTCAAATAATACAAATTGTTGTTTTCCAATTCTTCTACTTAAGTATAGGGTTTGCTTTATATAATGAAATGGTTTCTGCCCTTTCTCTTGGACATTAATGATACTGTAGTACAAAAACATTTAGGAGATGCTTCTCTGGACAGAGGAGTTGAAGTGGAGAATTTTCCATAAATGAAATGTTCGGTCGGATCCATCCTCATTTCTCTAACCATGCAGATTTTAACAAGCAAAAGAAGTGCTTACTGAACACTTACTTTATTTCTTACAAAGGAGTTTTTTTTTTCTTTCCTTGACCTCTTTCATTTCTGACTAATTTTTTTTTTAAGTTGTCTAGTTTCTTTTTCGTTCCCACAACATGTAAGCTTCAGAACGTCAAAGGTAATAATTCTACCCCTTTAACACCCGCCTCAGTGTAACTTTAAAAATAAATTCAGGAACATGCAAATACAAGTGTTAGGGTGCCATCAATAGAAAGAAGAACAAATAAGTGGGTATTTCGACTTCTAAGAATGGAAGCAGAAACCTCATGCTTTGCATAAACATTCTGCGCAGCCCCATCTCACATTAAGACGTCTGGCGCCACCTCGTGGCAGGCGGGAAGAATGCCCTCCAAGGAGAGGGAGAGCAGTTTCTGGCGGGCGAGGAGGCAGCCTGAGACGGGGATGCTCCCACAGGGGCGGGTTCAGGTTTTGTAGGGCTTGAAACTTAAACAATTTTGGGGAACTCGCTTTGTACAATCCACCCACCCACCCCCGCCGCCGCCAAAAAAAAAATTATGAATACAAAATCATAATGGCCCCTAGACTAGTGCAAAGTGATGGTCCCTGAGGCATTGGCTTTACGGTAAATCTGCCTGGGGTGGGTGTAGGTCCCCGGTGACAAAGGCGAATCTGGTGGTCCTGGGGTAGAACAAACTCCCCTGTCAGCAGGGCAGCTGCTGGAGACTTTTTGGAGTTTGGAGGAGCACAGTAACTCCTGCTACTGGGTGAAGTCTGTGCTTCAGCCTCAGGTGGGAGGTCGTCTCTGGGCAAATTGCAGGTCCATCGCATTCCAGGCCCCCACGCTGGTTCTTGCTTTGGCATTTGCCACTGCTGCCCACACCCTTGCTCTGCTTGCTGTGGGGAATGTCCGCCTCTCTTCTCTCACACTTTTCAGATTTTACCCACCCTTTCCATTAAGGCTGTGTTCAAGTTCACTTCTCTAGAAAGGCTTCTCCAACTGGCCTAATCCCAAAAGGAATCCTAAAGCAAAGTCCATGCGGGAGGTGGGGTGGGGAAGTATTACCGAGTGGTGAAGGGCACAGGCTGTGGCACGTTCTGAGCTCAGTTTTATTTATTCACTCTTTTGTTTGACAAATGTTTATTGGGTGCCTACCATGACCTGACACTGAGCTAAGAGCTGGGGATACACCAGCCAGCAAAACAAAGGTCAGCACTCACAGAGTCAACATTTGAGAGCAGTGCCTCTCACGGCATCTGTGGAGATGGACTATTTAAATTTTCCAACATATTGGAGACTGGTAATTTTGTGAAATGCATTGTTATACATTTAAAAGTAAATGCAATAAATTACTAGGAAAATTCGATTTAAAAATAGATACTAAAATGCAATCCTCAGTTTTTTATTATAGATTTAACAGGCATAACATTATATTTCAATAAATATAATTAAAATAAACATAATGAGGAAAGTAGTTACAAAAAATACATATTAATTGAAAATGTGTATGAAAACAATACTGGTAACATTTTGTCTTTAAGTCATTGTAAGCAAACAAAAAGTAAGTGAAATAGAGATTCTCCACAGTAAATACCTATAAACACACTTTAAACAAACACCATATTTATCAGTATACCCTTTTAATGTGGCAATCGAGCTTCTTTGCTGACTAACAAAATAATCTAGGTTGGGTACAAAAATGGTATTTATAGGGGATGACGTATGGAAACTGTTTCTATATTTTAATTACACTCAGACACCAGCCTCACAGAGGTATTGTTGACAGGAATGGAATAAGATTTTCAAACACATTTCAGCAAACTCAGGATATTAATTCTTTAACTTTCATCTAAAATGAAGCAGATATTTCTGCATTAAAAAATTCATCTGTAATCCTTCATTAGTTGCCAGTTCCAACAATTTATCCTATAAGGTTATAGTTAATATTTAAATTATCTTTTAATGAAATCATTCAATTCTAGATTTTCATATGATTTTGGGTTACAGTTGAAAAGCTAACCTTGCCTATCACATATTTTAGTGTGGTCCTACTTCATGTGACTAGTCCATAGCTTGTGCCAACAGATGAGCTTACCGATCACATACTTGCAAGTGGTGATCATGACAAATTGCAGTAGAAGTCTCTGCATACTTACTATTGGCTTCTATACTTATGGACTGGTGACTAACAGTTCTTAGTGGCATATTGGCCACCCATTGAATAGACTGTTCTAGAAGGGCCCCTACTTTTCCACTATTGGGCCTCAATTTTCTCCTTTGCAAAATGGGAACAATAACTATTCAATTTATAGGGCTGTTGTGGGAATTGAATGAGGTAATGCGGGAGAGTGCTTGGTATGTGGTAAAGGCTTCACAAATAATACCCGCCGTATACAGAGAAGACAAAGATAAGGCTCTTATAATTGGAAGGGACAGATTGATTAATGAATGACGAACACCATGAGACGGTATGGTGAGCGCTAAACGGACCCCTGGTATGAGTGTGCTCACATTTGTGCACATAAATTACTTCCATCTGGGAAGAATAAGGTGACCTTTTGATCGTCTCTGTCTTGCCCGTTGTGCTTATGGTTTGAGCTACCTGATTTAGTGTCAGATAGTGACTGCATTTTGCTGCTTTCTTCCTGTTTCATGAGGATTGGTCCTATTTTCCACCCCAGGGAAGGGAACAGCTTTCCCTTTTGTGCAGGTAATTTGTTAGACCCCTGGTGGGCACAGGAGATGGGCCTGGCATGAGTTAGTGTGCTCTGGGGATGGGTGGTCACCGACGGAGAGTGACTTGTGGGCTGACGGCTCTCAAATAGACAGAAGAGGGCATCAGAGAAGTGTCTAGTATGATCAATACAGTCAGTCTTTAGCATCCTTCTCTGTGAGGCTTCATCCAGATTAAAGAATGAATCAAGGATTTTTTTTTTTTTTTGCATTCTTCGAATCAGGAAGAGTTGAAAACACAGAATGAGAGTGGAAAGGAACCACTCAGAGTCCATCTGAGTGTCTCTCCTGCTCTGTGCCAGGGGACAAGTTCTTCACTCTCTGGCTGCCTCCATACATCTCGCCTCTGCATCTTTTGCCTTTGCTGGCTTGGCAAATGTACCTGGTGGGCTCCATGTTCAGCAGTGATGATCAGTGTTGTCCTAGCTGCCCCTTGGGTTGTCCTTTTAGAACACTTTTCACTTTCTGACCCAGAAGCTCTCGTCTGCTTGACTCCCCTCCCCCTTCCAGGGGCACAAGAGACATGGGAGTAGAACCAGCCCTGAGGAAAGTGCGGCCACCCACAGGCCATCATTGCTGGAGGCACAATAGCTTGGTGGCCCCAGGCTAAGCATCTGAAACCAGTGTTTCTTAAGCAGAAGTCAGAAAGGATGTGCTCAAGGAGCTGAATTATCTGCAATAATTGGGAAAAAAAATTGTTCTTTCATTTTTGATGATAGTCTCAAAAAATAAACATAAGCACATTCCAAGTCACATTATAAGCAACAGCCATACACACTAGCAGAAGAGTCTTTCCAGATTTCAGAGGGAATCATTGCCTAATGAACAGAGAACCAAGGTAATACAATATCTAAATGATGCTTTAAGCCAGGTGAATGCCAAGTAACCTCACAACATGCTTTATGAAGAGCTTTCTCTGTTGCTTAAAAAAAGAGGAACAGTAAGCATTTGAATAGTACTCACTGTGTACAAGATGTTTAAGTGCATTTTGTAATCCTTAACAACAGCCCTGTATGGGAGATACTTTTATTATCATCACCTTCATTTCACTTATGAGGATATCGAAGCGTAGAAAGGCTAAGTAACTTACCTCAAGTCCCACAGATGGTCAGGACCAGTGACTTGCATTTGAGCACAAGAGAGTCCATTCCATATTCTGCTCTTACCCACTATGTAACCTCCTGATTAGATATAAATGATTCACTCTCACCTGTTGCAAGTTGTAGAAAATAATTGTGCTTCGGTGAAAAACTGCATTGTCTAGACTCCAGAGAGAACTTCTCTGGATGATGTGATTCTGATTTTGTGGAAGCTGTTTTGCAACCCAGTTAATTATAGATAACTGATAGCAAAATAATTCTGATCGATGGACATGCAAATCCTGTCTTATAGTGCTCACTTGACTCCTATTCCGTCTCCTATGCATTTTGTCGCATTTGTGCATTCATTTCAGTGTTCCCAATCTGTAAATACCTATCTGTAAATCTGTTTGGATTCTCTTTTGACTTGTTGCAACATCTACCTAGTTTGCTCCTTGATTAATGAGTAAAATTACATCTTTAACGTGTCTTCATTTTTTATATATAGGCGAGCCATGATTTTACCCATTTTGAAAATTATTTTTCACAAAGCAATTTCACCACTCTCAGCTTCTTCTCAAGGAAGCCTTCCATGGCCTTCTTCTGCTCACGTAACCCAGGCTCCCAGCCCCTTCACCTGCTCTGGTTGCATTTTTCCATAGTGCTATTCTTCCAACGTGCTAAATAACTTAATAGTCATGTGTTTCTTGTTTATGACCGGACTTATAAGCTCTGTGAGGACAGTGGTCTTCACTGATGTGTCCCAAATACCCACCCAGATGGTGCCTTGACATAAAATGGACACACACACACACACACACACACACACAGACACACAAGTAGGGAGAGAAATGAGTCTTTTTTATTTTTTATTATTATTATTTATGCCTGCAGCACCTGGTCTTCTTAGATGGTCTCCCCATCCAAGTACTAACCAGGCCCGACCCTGCTTAACTTCTGAGATGAAACATCAGGCTTGTTCCGGGTGGCATGGCCATAGACCATGGACTGTGGCTCCACTGGAGCATGAACCCAGGACCTTCTGCATGTAAAGCAGATGTGCTAACCACTACACTATGGAACCACATCCAAGAATTGAGTCTTTAGAGAGTACAGTAATATAATATTTTACCTAAAAGAACCTATATTGGCTCAGTCATTGCCATAACCTTAAGGTGAGTATTGGCTGTGTTTCAACAAAATTATCTCACGTGTGTAAAATTATGTTGAATAGGGGGAAGAATGCATTTTATCTGTGAATTTCATTTTATCATTATATGAGAATTATAAGCCTAGAGGAGCTAGGTTTACAATTCAATGAGATAAGTTATAATTAAATGAGGAAGAATATAAAAAAAATTAATGAAAATACTTTGTCAACACGGGGAACCTATTAAATTTTTCTCCCCTGCTCCTTTAAAAAGAGGTTAAGTGTATCCAAACCGGATGAACGATTTTAGTTGGTCTAAGTATACTCCACACTGTGGCCAGATCTAGGATATAAACTACAAAGGAAGAGAAGCAGTTGGGGCAAATGGCAGGTAGCCTTGTTCTGTGGAGAGGCTGGGAGAGGGTCTGCCAGCCGTCGTGACTGGTGTGTTTGCTTAGCTCTAGCAGGGATGGTGAGAAGTCAGCCATTGCAGGCGGCACCACTGAGCTGAAGTCAGAGAAGTGAAGAAGGTATCAAATGCTAGAGGCCGCCTCTTCCTGTTAGAGCACCGATGGCCATAAAAGTGGACTGACCCGCCTGGATAGAAAAGTGCAGAGTTTGGTCTTGTGTAAAGAAGGGCATTACGATACCTGACAGAATGCCATACATTCAAAATAAGTTCTGGGAAGTGGGGAGAGGAAAGAGAAGCATTTTCTAATGAGCAGAAATTTGACGTTGGGGAATATTTTTAAAAGATTTATACCATTTCTTTCGTGTGTTCTGTGTATTTTAAGTGGAGAGTTTCGAAAATCAGCTGAATGAGGTTAGGCTGATGAGACATTTTAACTTAAAGTAGGCCTCCTTTATAATAATGTCTCGGGCATAAATCTCAAGTATCAACACTTTCGTGAACTTTTCATTCTGCAGGAGCCATAGTATGCTGTCTGCATTACTCACAGTCCTTGTAATGGCGGGCAGAGATATTGGACTTGATCGTACCTGTATGTTAAGATATAAGGCTTCATGGACGATTCTAGGCATGGAAGATTAATTTAGGAAAAAACACTGATTTTTTTTTTTTTTCCTGGTGAGAGATATGCATTCGGATGAATTTGCTAATATGTTCAGTATTGGTGGTCGTGAGAAGGGCGAGCTTCCCAGTCACTATGTTAGAGCCTTTTCCAGTGTCCCAGAAGGGACAAAATTTGCAGCTGGCAGAGGTGTGATAGAACACAAAGCATGATTGTATGTGTAAATGATGACACTTAATGTAATCCTAAGTAAAACAGATTCACATTGGAACTAAAAATCAAAGGAACACAGCGAGTGGAGAGAACCACAGCAGTACTATCAGCTGGTGGCCCCTGCGCTCCTGTCCCCCACGCCCCTGCTCCCCCACATCCCACCAGTGGCTCTGGCCAGAGGGGGAGGAAGGGTCCAGAGCTGCCTTGGAGCAGGGGCGGTTCTACTATTTCCCAGAATTACTTCTGCTGAGTATAGAAGCGGGTGACACATGTTTGTAGATGCGATGATAAGCTCACTGGGAAATATTTTTGAGACTCATCTCCGAGTAAGGTGTGGGATTCCCAGCAGTGAAGATTCGTGTGCTGCACAGTCATGGACACTGGTGCACCAGCCAGGGCAGAGGAGTGGCTGGGGAGGGCCGGAGAAGAGGGGATGAAGGCCTCCGCACTGGGCTGCACGTGCTTCAGGCAGGGATGGCTTCGTGCCTTAGTCACCTCCGGTGGAGCAGTCTTACTCATGCTTACCCCTTCTGACTCATTCTCTAGTGCTCTCTCGGTTGTAGCCCGGCCGTGACTCCTTGTTGAGTGGGGAATGAGGGGGAAGGAGGGGAGTCCACCCAGCCAAGCTCCGTGAGAGATGACGAACATTCAGGGAGGCCCTGTGAGTCGTGGTTCACAGCTCCTGGGCCCAGTTCCTCTCTTCCAGAAGTCTGGGCGGTCCCTGATCAGGGGGTCCCTATCCCCACCATTTGCTTGTCTGCCTTTTCACTTTCTACTCTTTCACCTCTTCTTTTTCTTGCCCATTTCCCTTTTCCTCCTTTGTCTTAGACCTTGGCAAGAGCACCCACGGTCATCACTTAGCTCACTGTGGCCCTCCGAGTTAAAGCCATGACCAGCCAATTCTCCCACATCTCACAGGATGCTTTTTCATGTCTAGACACACCCCATGATTGTGAATGGAAGTTCTATAGCGTAAAGACATTGCACCCCAGTGAAGAGAAAATCTTTCAGCAAAGCCGTTGGGCACTGTAATAGTCAACCTTTGCTGCCATGGTGCTGCGTAACAAACTCTCTCTAGACTCATTGGCTTACGACAGCATTTATTTTCTTATGGGTGGGCGTCAGGGATGCTGATTCAGACTGGATCGTGGGGCTTGGCCCCAGGCTTTGGGTTGACTTCAGGTTGGCTCCACATGTCTTGTTTTGGGGCAGCAGCTTCAGAGGAGTAACAGGAGCACAGGAAGGAAAATACGGACATGTGAAAACTTTCGGACCTTGGCTCAGAATCAGCATGTTGTAACTGCTACTTTGCATTCTGTTGGCCAGATTAAAGCTCATGGCCAAACACACATTTCAGTGGGATAGAAGAGTAGTCCATCTATTCCAGCGCATTGCTGCAAGATCACTTGAATGAGGGATCGGAAGGTGTGAGAACATTTATCCAGTATGCCACATATGTCCTTATCAATTTTATCTGGAGAACACGACCCCATACATGGGGTGGGAATGCCACGAGAAGGGATTGCAGAGAGCACAGGAAGCTCTGAGGAGTCCTGGTTGGAAGAAGCACTAAGTGTAAAACACATGGAGATGTTTCCATGTCGTTTTGCCCCATCTGGAACATGATGGTTCGCCTTACAGGCGGGGCAGGAGCAGGTGGCTGACCGCTTTCCTATCTGGCATGTGAGCCACAGGCCCCTCCGTTCAGACCTCCACACCCACTGGCAGCCTTCTGCCCTTTGGAGCAGTTCCTCTGAGCAACCCCTGCGAGTTTCAAAGATATTTTAGAGATTAGTGTCTGAACTATTTGGCCAAGAAAACAACAAAGAATTTGAGACAACTGTTCGCAATTCTTAGCGCCAATGAAGAGGAGAAAGTTTATGGCTCATCCTCAAATAAGCAGAAGGGTGGTTCATATTAGGAGCTGGCGCTGGCAAGCTGCTCACAAGACTCGTGAGATGCAAAGGCGGTGCTGATCCAACAGCGAAATAGTTTACTCTCCCACAGACTGAGTGGCCATTGTGGTGAAGGTCGATTTCTATAAAGAATATCTCCTTTAAAGAACCATACATGAAACGCTGTATGAGATTCCTAACCTGCTTTCCTTTAACCGAGAAACCCACGTTGCTCAGAGAAACGACAAAATGTGTTCTTTTGGTTAAACACGTGAAAGGAAACGAATACTTATTGGGTGGCTAGGTATTTTCACATTCATTTCCTCACGGAAAGGGAGAAAAATAATGTGTCAGTCTGAAAGCTGTCCTTTAAGAGGACTGCATGGGAGGAGATGTGGAGCTGATAGAAATATTGGTACAGATCACTCTCCCTAAGGCACTTATTCTGGCTTCCAGTTCTCCCAGGGCCGTGTACCTTTCTCACTGCCCTCTGCTTCCGGTCACCCCTGCCTTCCTCTTAGGCCTTCAGCACCCCTTCCTTGCTATTACTGTTCTTTCTGGCTTTGTCTTCACCTCACAGCTTGCCTTTGAATCTTCTCTCCTTGCCAGAAGCCATTTTTCCACCCTTTGTTAGTCTCTGGTTTCTTCAGCCTAACCTTGGGATGTCACCCCCATCCTGTCCCCATCAAAAACCAAGGCACATCACATGTCTTGTCACGACAGTTGATCCAAGTGAAGCTTTTGGGTCCAGCCCAAACCCCTCTTTTTTCCTAATTTAACAAATTTGATAAGACAAATGAGGTATTACTATGATTATTATTGCTATTATTACTTTTAGATTTAATTGCCATGAAAGTCCCCAAAAATCTGAAGTTGGGGAATGACCTAGGGGAATGAGGGAAAAATTTCTTCAAAAAAGCCCCATCTGAGTAGGGATTTGCCAGGCTTCAAAGCTAGGGAACAGCACTGTAGGCAGAAGGAACAGCACTTACAAAGCCCACATCAGGACCAGAGGGCAAAGAGAGTGTTTTCCAGGCTTTCCTATCATCGCGGAGAAAAAATGCTTTTCCCACCTCTGCAGTTGTGATGGTGGGGTTTGATCTGCAGTGTGATGAGTGGCCGGGAAAGTTAAGGGATCTCTAAGTGGCAATGACCGATTTTTCAGTCCCACAAACATCTGTCGGTTGGCTGCATGCTACATCAGGCTGTGTGCTGGGTTATGAGTGCCGGGAATACAAGGAGTGATTCAACAGAGTCCCTTCCTTGCGAAGCTCATCCTATAGTTAAACTGACTGGATACCCCAGCCCCGTTACCCCGGGCTCCTGCATACATGTGCTTATCATGGGGTCCACATTCATAGCCATTAGTGGACTAGAGACTGACCGATAAAGGACTTGATAGGATGGGCGGGAACTGTGTAGGGACTAATTCTACAAGCGTGCAGTTCATTAATTATTGTTTCACTTTATTCCTGATGCAGCCCTGCCACCTGCAGGGATGCTCCTTGCCAACAGGAGGATCACAGCGCTTCCTTGTATTTCTGGCCGTTTACAAAAATGTAGCTGGAAGGCACTTGATTCAGAGTGGCCTGTTGGGATGGACGTGAACGTGACTTTGTTAGGTTCACTGAGGGGTGGGGCGGCAGCGGGGAGCTGAGGCGCTCATCCCAAAGCCCCTTCTCCGCCAGGTTGGGCATCTGAGCTCACGCGCTGACCTGTTCCCTCCCTCCGCAGGTATGGAGAGTGCAATCACGCTGTGGCAGTTCCTGTTGCAGTTGCTGCTGGACCAGAAGCATGAGCATCTGATCTGCTGGACCTCCAACGATGGTGAATTCAAGCTCCTCAAAGCAGAAGAAGTGGCCAAGCTGTGGGGACTCCGGAAAAACAAAACGAACATGAATTACGATAAGCTGAGCAGAGCCCTGCGATACTATTACGACAAGGTAAACCCTTGCCTCGCACGAGGCTGTCTTGGGCAGGTGGAGGGTCACCTCCATATTCCGTTGATGAAGGCGGATTACGGTGTACTGTGAAGCAAGTCGGGGGAATCACATGGAGGCAACTTGTGCAGTTTTTGGTTTTGTTTTGTTTTGAGAAAAAAAATGTAGGTTTTTTTTTCTACAGTATAAAAAAATACTACAGGTGTATTTTTCTGGAAACCCTTTGGGTGTGACCGTGGGTCAAATTTCGTTCCTTCTATATTTTCACCTGTAGTTGCTGCCAAACTTTGCCAACCACAGAAATCAGATGTAGGGAAGTTCGGGGGCTTTCCTCAAGGTTAGTTGCTTGAGTGACAAAATAAGTGTTAAAACCTAGAGAATCTGTGTATCCCATCTGGTTGGTAGTTCACTCACATGGGCCTTTCCTGGGGGAAAATGGTAGCTCAGGTGAGTTATCCAATCACTTGCTGCCACTCTGTCCTCATGTATGCGAACGGGGCCCTAATAGTACCACGTCAGCATTGTTGTGAAGACTGAACAAGTGTCCCACGGTCAGAACTTGTGTCACACGGTCAGACTTAGAACGATGCTTGGTACGTGGGGTTTGCAGCTTCGCGGGAAATTTCCTTAATCAAAAAAAAAAAAAGTTTTTCTTTTCGAGTCACACAGATGAGTCAGAGTGCTTTGTTACATGATACCACAGCATGCTTGCTAGGGCCAGGTCGGTTTTAACGCATTTCTGGAAAAGCAGCGAGTGAATGGGCCTGCGAGGGCAAAATTATTCCTATTTAGGGGCGATCACTTCAGACCCAGTTTTCGTTGAGCATTTCTGTGTGGCTCTGTTGTTGCTGATAATTTAGCCTCATAGACACAGACTGAGAGCCCTAAGCTCTGGTTTTACTGTTCATGTCGAAAGGTGAATTAAAGACGGATTTAAATATTAGTTCCCGATCTATATTTAGCACCTTCCTTCTGCCAGCCTCTTTGGAATTCAAGACAGGAGGATTACACATTTCAGGAAGCGGAGGCATCATTAATTATAAAGTGTTCCTTCATAGGATCATAATTGCATATGATTATGTCATTGAAATGTTAAAGGTGCTTTCCTTTAATGTGGCAATTAATTAATCCCGGCTTAATGCAGAGCTGAGCTAAGATGTAAAAAGCACTTCTTGCAAATTGCACTGTCTGAAAGCCTGGCAGATGGTTTATTGTTTTGCATTTCCCCCCAGGTTCTAAGCTGCACAATGGGAATTAGAGCCCTCTGAAGGAAAACAGTCGTCTTGCCGGCTGGCAGGGGGCCTAAAGTGGCTTTGAGACTTAAAAAAAAAAAAAAATCATTGTTTTAAATTAAGGTGTCAAAGAAAAGGAGCCCTGCCTCAGTGTCTGTGACTCAGTTTCATCTCCTCGTGTGGCCTGGGCATCGGGACTATAAGATTGTGTGTCATGAGCACAATGGGAGATCATGGGCTGCAAATGACACTTCAAAGACTGGCAAAGCCATTGCTGTTTAGACTCCACCTGATCTCCCCTGAGCAGATTTTTTTCACTCTCTAGGGAAAGCAGTTTCAGAGGCTTCGGTCACCCAGCATGTTTTGGTACTTTGTGTGCTGAGGGTTTCCTACCTCCATCTCCCTTATATGACAACAGCCCGCATTCCCCTCCTCCCCCAACACAGTCCTGCTAGCATCTCCATTTAAAAATGAGGACATGGGGCTTTGATGAGGAACCTGCCGGAACTCCTGCAGCCAGGAAGTGGTAGAGCCAGGATGCCCACACTCCTGGCTACAAGGCACATGCCCTGCCTTCTGGGCCTTTCATTACCTTTGCCTCTGAACACCTGAGTTCCAGGTAGACAATCAGGCAGCACAAACGGTATTGCAACCTTAGAAATTTTTTGTTCAATCTCTTCAGTATTGAAAAATCCGGGGTACACTGGGTGTCTGGTTGAACCGAAGGCTGCAGGTCCCAGCGGCCAGTGTGGTATGCTCCCCGCAGTTATCCCTTTCCTGTCCTACCAGGGCCGAGCTTGAAGTCTGGCCACGTGACTTTTGCGTGGCCAGCTGGCACTAACAGTGAGGACAGGAGCAGCTCTGATCCTGTGTGTCATGCAGCCTCAGCCACCAGGAGAAGGTGCCCTGCATCATTCCTCGGACATGGGTACACTGCACAGGTACATGTGTACACAGCATACAAGTGCGTGTACACAGCACACAAGGGCGTACCCATGGCCGTTTGCATCTTTCCCATGCAATGTTCTCCAGTGCTGAGCAAAGCTCACCATGAGGCTCCTAATACAGTTTAAAGTGAAAAGAAAAGGAGGGAGGAGGGGGAGGAGAAGGTGAGAGCAGGGTGGAGGGGAGGGGAAGAGAAGAGGAGAGGAAAAGAGAGGGAGGGGAAGGAGAAATGGCAAAAGGTTACAAAAAGTATACTCTAGTTTACATTTTAGGTGGACACTTCTTTAAGTTTTGCCAGTGTTACTCTGTAACTATATGTGTGTATAAGTTGAAACATGGACTGGCCTTTATCTGACCGTTTTTCAACCACAAAAATGGGATTATTAAATGTCTTAGGCTCTCATTTAAGAAACAGATTCTAGGAGGATCTTTGTGAATGTGAAGCCCTTGGCCACATGGTGTGCCACACTCCTCACCATGTAAGTGTTTCTCAGGGTTACTCAGCATTTAGTGTGACCTTGTCTGCCATTTACTGTCTTCCTCACTCCTCCTTATTCTCCTCCCTCTTTCTCTTTTCCTCTCCCTCCTCTCCCTCTTTCTCTCCCTCTTTCTCTTCTTCCTCTCCCTCCTTCTCTCTCCTTCTCCTCTCCTACTTTTCCCCCTCTTCCTTCCCCTCCCCCTTCCCCAAACTGACACATATCCAGAGCCTGCTCTGCACGTGGCATAAATTAGGTGACTCCCTACCTTTACGGCTGGGTTCTTTTTTCCTGTTGTTTATTTTCTGTCATTTTCTAGCTAGCAACTCTTCACTCTTGGCTGAAACTGCACATCCCTTGGTTTTTCCTAATAGGGAAGTTTTCCTGCCACTGTAGACAAGCATGAGCATATCATTATTTTTATATGTTGTATGTTATATTTTTAGCTTATTCCAGAATATTAGAAATGGGCAGAGGAAAAAAAAGTAGAAAATGTGTATAAAGTAGAAAACTTTATAGAAGGCAGCAGAGGAGATTGACAGTTGGGCTCATGGCTTTGGGTCGGAGCTGAGTTACTTTAATCACAATTCCTCCAAAAAAATGTCTCTACCTGTGTCATAGTGAAGTGGTTCATAGCATGAACTCTAGGACTAGATTGTCTGGGTTTGAATCCAGCTCCATGACTATGGGTGCTTTGCCTAATCTCTCTGGGTCTCAGCCTCCTTTTCTATAAAATGGGTCTAATAGTAGAGCCTGCACCCTGGGGCCATGGTGGGGATTAGCTGAGTTAATGCATCAGCGCTGAGAACATGCCCATAACACATTAGGTGCTACAAAGTATTAGCCAGAGTAATAATACAGATGATATTTTCCTTATTGCTAATTCGAAACGTGCAGACAGGAGCAAAGGAGAACATGAGGGCCTTGGTACTTACCACCTTCCTGTGCAGGTACACACAGGTATGACAGCTCTTTGCTGATGAGCCACCAGGAGCATCATGGTGTGATTTTTAACGACCGAAGGACAACCACGATTTCTTTGCCCATTGCCTGTTTCTATATTTAGGCCATTCTGAAAATTCAACCTCTGAGATGCTCTAGCATTTGAATGACTCTTCCTTGCTGCTCTGAATCAAAGCACCCTTCTCCGTGCACGCCCAGTTGGAGCGAGTCTCCATCGTCACATGCTCCCTCAGTCTCCAGCATGGGCTTGGCATTTGGCTCCGTCCAGGTCAGAGACATCCCGCTGTCCCTTGGTCTCTGAGTCTCAAGTCACCTGTCAGAAAGTGGGCATCCTAATAGCACCTTCCCTCGTGGGTTTGTGTGCGGATCGGATGCAACTGTGTGTACGAGGTGCTCAGGCACCTGGGAAGCACACGCTCAGTGAATGCTCATTTCTGTTACCGTGCTGAGAGAACTGACTGCATTGCTTTGGTAGGGCTGTCTGTTTATATAACTGGCTTCCTCACAAAACTGTCCTTGCTGTGTTCTCTTGGCTTACCCACTTTTGTTGTTCTGGTACCTGGTACAGGGTCTGGCACATATTAGTTGCTCAGTTAAAGTTAAATGATTGAGCAGATGGATAAAAAATAATAAAGTGGACACTACTCAACACAAATTATGTATATGAAAGTTGACATTACAGAAGTGCTAAACTTAGAAGCAAACAAAAAGTGACCATTTTTGGTTATTGTATTGTATTCATTTCATGAGGCTGCCATGACAAATTACCACAAAACAAGTGGCTTACAACAGAACTTTACTCTCTCATCATTCTGGGGACTAGATGTCTGAAATCGGGGTGTCGGCAGGGCCCAAGTAGAAGCCTTCCTTGCCTCTTCTAGCTTCTGGTGGCAGCCATCGATCCTTGGTGTTCTTGGCTTGTAGCGGCCTCACTCCAGTCTCTGCCTCTGTCCTCATATGGCATCTCCCTGTATGCCTCTGTCTCTACATTCCCCTCTTGTAAGGACACCAAGCATGTTGGGTTAGGGCCCACCCTAATGGCTTCATCTTAAATTGATTATATCTGCAAAGATCCTATTTCAAAAAAAAAAAGAGTCATATTCACAGGTACTGAGAGTTCAGACTTCACCCTTTTTTTGAGGGGGGGGTGGGGGGAGCATACTTCTATTCATAACATGCACATATATCTCACACACCTCTGGGCGTTCATGTAGATGTTCAGAATTACACACAGAGGGTGAACCTTGGAGATGATGCTTTGATTCAACAAATCCTAAAGGAAAAACTGCTCCCCACGACAGGGACAGGAGGTAGATTCTATGACAGGCATGTCATGGTGAGCCCACCACGTGCCAGCTGCCGTGCCGGGTCCCTGGGGTGCAAACAGAGGTGGAAGGGATGAGAACTGCCTTGGAGGGATTCAGAACCTTTGAGAATTCATCCATTCCTGATCTTGAACAGCAAATGATTTCAGTGAATGACTCAGATGGGAAGGGAAGCTGACCCTGATGGCTCCAGTCCTGGGGTCAGCAACGGCTGGGGTCTGGCCTTGGCCTCTGAGGTTCCTTCCCCCACCTGTATTTCTGTGGGTTGCCCGTTTCACATGCATTAGCAAAGGCTGGAGGGTCAGGGTTTGCAACTGACTGCCAAGGACCTGTCTCCCTGACTCGCAGTTTCTGAAGAGGCTGCTGGGCAAATCCCAGCAGAATTCCAAGAGAGGAGTGATGCCCAGCCTAGGATGCAGCATGCTTAACACCCAGGCATGGCCTGAGCAGAGGCCCCGCTTCTGCTTGGAAACCTGCAGGTACAGGGAGGGCGCCTGTGCCTAAGTCCATGAGGGGCAGAAACCAGAGCTGGCAAGACCTACATGGGACATTCATTTCCCACCTGGGCAGTTCACAGTCACGCCCTGCCAGGCAGCATTCTCCTCAGTCCTGAACCCTGGGAGATGGGTTTGTTCATTGTAATGCTGACGGTTTAGGGGTAGGGTTTGTTTTTCTCCTTAGGTTTAAACGGTGTCTTCCAAAAGGTATTTTACAACCCAGTGTAATAGTAAGGGTCTCTCTCTTTCAGAGATTTTGTTTATTATCAAGTTCAACAATTCTTTTCCACTCCTAAACCACATCGGATGGACTTGGTGTTTAAATCTCTCGTCTTGGGGATGCTCAAGGGGAGAAGTGTGGGGTCGATACCCACAGCATGCCTGTAACTGGCCTTAGGGACCCAAGTCTGGGGGGCCTGAGGAACTGCTGGATGCATAGCATTTATTCACTTCTAAGGTCTGCATGGTTTAAGACATCTGCATCCGTCTTTAGTTGTCATGGCCCCTTTCTTTCACCTCTGCCTTTTCTTCCATCATTCAGCCATTCCTCAAAGAACATACCCACTCCCCTCGGGTGGCTCAGCAGATGGTCAAGAGGCAGATGCACAAACCAATTACAGTAGAGCACCGTGTGTAATGTACTAGCTGGCCATGATTCCAGCATCTTGCAGGATGGATGGGGAGAGAGAAAACGTTAATAAAGAAGGCTGTAGAGCTCAAGACGTGTGACTCAGATCTGGAGGAATGAGAATGAGTTAACCAGGCTGAAAAAAGTTGGAAAAGGATTTACCAAGAATGGGAACAGCATGTGCAAAGGGGAGGCTTTTGACTTTTCAACCACAGAATATTTATTTAGGGAATGATGTGAGGATGGAAGAGGAGATGGAGCATGGAGTTCCTTCTGCAAAAGACTTGGAACTTTATGGCCAGGATAACAGAGAGCTGATAAAGGGCTGTACGCCAGGAAGTGCCGTGCTCAGATTTGCATTTTAGAAATAAAAATCTTTGTCTCCTCTTACTCTTCTTGGCATTGATCTTATCACGCTCAGACCCCACAGCCCAGATCTTTTGGACCAATTACTAAATCGATTTCTCTCTGCTGGCTGAGCTTGCGCTGTCACACCTCTGGCATCAGGGCCTGCGTGTCCCTCTCTAGAACTGCCTGGGAGTGGAGGAGGAAGATGGGGGAAGTCTGCAGCTTGAATACGCAGGACAACTATCTCCTGCCCTTAGCAGCTGAAGCCACAGACCCTCCGGTTGCTGCAAAAGGAGACCTGGAAGCTTGCACAATCCCTCATCCTTTTCCTCCAACAGGGCTTTTGTCCTTGTTGTTGTTGGCGGTGAACATTCATCCCAGGGGGAGGCAAAAAGTGTTGCCAGCTCCCTTCTCATCAGGAGATTGAAATGGTGATATGATGAGAAATCCTCCCGTCTCCACAGCAACATCCCGGCTTATCCTCACCAACATACCGAACAGTCTTTATTTAATTGGAAGGGGTTTCGAGGAGAGCAGTCAAGACAGAGTCATTGGCAGCCCGTTTCTGGAAGCAGGATGCATCACCTTCTTAGCTTAATTGGACAATTCATTTTAAATTGGGTGTGCAATCACGACAGGAAAATGTTCGTATTAATAATACATACCTCAGATCGACCTCCCTGTGCCAAGAAGCCTGACCCTGGCAGAATTTTTTAACTCCCTAGAATAAATCTTGCGAAGCTAAAATGACGTATTTATCCATCAGAGTGGACAAAGAACAATGTCCAGCAAGCATTTTAATCAAGAACTTTCTAGAATACCTATGTTGGTTGCAAAATTTTACATCCTGGACTCCATTTTGGGGTGTTTTGTGTATCAAAGGTGCCCTCTGTGCCCAGCCCTGGGTGTTGAGGGTCTGGTATGTTCCATTGGGCATCTTTTTTTTTTTTCTTCTATGTCATGTCAGCAGCTCAGATGGTTTGAAGTACAACAGATGGCAACTAGGTGTTGCCTGGGGGCCGAGAGCATAACCAGGGCCTCTCTGCAAGCTTGTTGGTCCTGGGAGCTGCCTGGAGGCCTGTGGGGTCACCATGGCCCGATGGAGGTCTTCCAGTTTGGCCAAATGGCCTGGGGAGACAGCAGCTGGACAGGAGGGCCAGGCTGCAGGGCGGATGCCGTATGTTGATTGCGGGCGCTTCCTGTCTTGTGCAGGTTCCCAAGCCAGCTTCCCTGTGGCACTCACTGTTCCCCCAAACAGGCAGTTGCTAAGAAACACTCATAGTCTTGGGAGTACCTTCAGCCCTGTGTCGATGAGGCTGCTGTGCTCAGTGCTCGGCTGCCAACCCGCCGGCAGCCTGACCAGCTCCACACACGTCAGGCTGTGGCCCAAGCCCACACCAGGTCGCCAGCATGAGCGTTCCTGCTCCTGGGCTTCTAGGTGCAGGAAAATCGAGTGGTTGTGCAGACAAACTGACGTTCACATCATACCGCCCACCCGCCCAGTTGCTCCTCCATGCGCCTCCTCCCCACCGTCTGCCTGGGCTCCCGCAGCAGAGCCTCTCAGCTCCTGCCCCAGGTGTGTGGCACAAGAAAGGGAAGCTCAGATGTGTGGAGCATTTGCCTCGAGCCAGGCCTGTGCTGGATGGTTTTACACTTAGAGGTGGGAATACTGAATCTCCGATGTGTTTAACAGATCCAAGATGAAGCAGCTCATGAGCGGCAGAGCTTTCTGCCTGGGCATCTTCACCCCAGTGTCCGTGGGCGGGGTTATGAAGCTGAGGATCACACAGCTACAAGAGCCACGGGCCCAAACTCGAGTCCCATATCCCTAAGGTTGCTGATTATTACCCCCAGGGCAGGCTGAGGAAACTAGGCCCCAGTGTTTGCTGTTTGAAAGGACAATGGAAAAACTGCTGGCAGTATTCTCTGGGCCAGCCGAAAATGTGAGGTGATGGTTCTGGAAGCCCCAGAATACCCTAAACTCCTGTGTCCAGATGACACCTCCTAAAGAAAACCAGATCAGAGTGTAGCAGCCCTGTGCCTGTGCACCTCCCAGCCAGCTCCCTGTAGCTTCCAGGAGAGGCACCAAGCTCCCTTCACCATCTGCTCTCCCCCGCCCCCACCCTGGCTCCGCTGCCCTGAGCAGCATCTTCAGCCACCTTGTCGTTGCCTGGGTGCTCCCTCTGCCTTTCCTACAGCTCATCCTCAAATTCCTCTCTGCTCCGTCTCCTCCAGCTGATGCCTGCACTTGGTGTCACCTCCTCTGCTCCCGTCTCTTGCTGTCATCGTGCCTGCCTCACTGACTGGGCGCTGGTCTTCTTGACCATTCTTTGCCCTGGGGCCTGAGGATGGAGGTAGGATGAAGGAGCATGGGAACAAGCAAACATGGTTCTCCGTAGCACAGAAGGGAGTCTGTCATCTCAGAATGTCAGCGCTGGAAAGAACCTAACAGACCATCCTGCCCTGCCTGCCCCTCCTTTAGCAAGTGAGAATCCAAGAGGGGAGGTGATTTTTCAGGAAAATCGGTGGCAAAGCCAAGGATGGGAACGCACTCCCAGACCACCTGTGGCTCTGAGGCCCCAGCCATCTGCTCCTGCACAGGTGGCCAAAGCTGGAAGGCCATTTTGGCAACTCCCTGCCTGGCAGGGAAAGGGGAGGAAGACTAGTCCTGGGGAAGTTGTTTTACCTTTTATTTTAACACTCATTATTTTAACACTCCAGAGGCCTTTAGTAAAAATAACCTTGGGTGTCGAAAGAGAGCCAGGAGGAAGACCAGACTCTGGGTCCAGCGAGCAGCAGGAGCGAGCCCAGAGCGGGTGCAAGCGTGTTCCTGGTGTGGAGCCAGTCCTCCCCCCCCCCGCCCCCCGCCACCCCACGACTCCAAAGCCTCACCAGGCCCTCGAATGTGAAGAGCCAGTCCCCACTGCAGCTTAGCTGTGCCAGAGAAGAAAGAAATCTCAACCCTGACCACAAGGAAACCTCCCCCGATGCCAGCCAATTCCGAGAGAGCCGGAGCCCTTTCTTGGCAGCGCGCTATTCTTAGCAGCTGGAAGTGGGGTGAGCGTGGGTGTATGTGCGCGTGCGACTGCGCATGCTCCAAAGTTAAACTTTCAGCCCAGGCCTCATCCAAGCGGGTGCCGACAGCAACGTGACAGCAGGGCAGCAGGCCCAGCGCGCAGGGAAGGCTGCGCCTCCCCACCCGCTCAATGGAGACTGTAAGGAGGAGGTTTTAAGACTGTAGGTTTCCTGGGGCGCTGTAACAGAACCACAAACTTGGTGGCTCAAAACAACAGACGTTTGTTCTCTCAAAGCTCCGGAGGCCAGATCTTGCAATCAAGGTGTGGGCAGGATGGTGCTCCGTCTGAAGGTTCTGGAGGCTCCTTCTTGCCTTTTCCAGTTTCTGGTGGCTCCTGGCACTCCTTGGTGTTTCTCCAAGGAGCTGCATCGCTCCAATCCCTGCCTGCCTTTACATGGCCCTCTGAGTGTGTCTCTCTGTGTCTTTTCCTCTTATAAGTAACAGAATTTAGTGCCCACCCTCACTCCAAGAGGGTTCTATCCTGACATCCGTAACTGATTCCACGTGCAAAGACCCTGTTTCCAAATAAGGTCGCATTTGGAGGATCTGGGTGCATGTGAATTTGGGGGGTGGGGCACCATTCGCCTCACTCTGGAGGGGAAAGGCTGCCCCAGGGAGAGGCAGCTCCAGGTAGCAGGTCCACAGAGCCCTTTCAGAGCTGCTCCGTGGCGGCAGGTGCAAGGTGAGCTTCCCCATAGCAAACTCCTAGCAGAGCTCAGTGCTGCCACAGGGCTTGAGAGGAGGTGGCAAGGGCTGCCACTGCCCACGCCGGCAGCAGTCAGATGCCTCATGGACAGAAGCTGGATTCACTTCCTTTTCTGCTCCTCTGATCCTAGCAAGGAGCCTTCCATATGAAAGTGCCTCAAATGTTTGTTGAGAGAATGTTTGCTTGTTACGGAGGAGGGTCTGGGAGCATGACTCCTACAGTGAGTACTTGTTCTAACTCTGGAGAGAGGACAGTCAGGTTTTGTGTCGGGAAAGAGTGAGTCAGACCGTGGTCTGGATGGGAACCCAAGTGAGTTGCTGAGGAGAGGGTGTTGGCTGGGATGCTGGCGGCCTGGAGAGTCACCTCTGCTACTGCTAGTTTGGGAGCTCAGCGTGGAGCCCGGGGTCCCTCATTTGTAAAGTGGGTATCAAAGTGTTGTGAGGCGTACGTGAAATAATGGATAAGTCTATACCCATATAAGGAATTTAGATTATGTGAAGGCAGAATAGAACAAGATGGCATGATAGAATGGGGATGCTATACAGTTACATCATTGCTCGCGAAGCTGAATTCCACCGAGGGAGAGGTCGTGTTTTGAGGACCTAAATGAATTGGGCACTGATATGTGTTGTTACTTTAGAAAAAAAAAAAAAAAAAACGACCCTGTGAGGCATTTTTACTTCCTTTATAGAAGTGAGCAAACTGAAGCCAGAAATTCAGTACCTTTCCCAAGGTCATCATAATTCGTGAAGCCGGGATTCGTACCCAGGTCAGTTCACCCAGCACTGGTTCCACTTAACATCTGGCTCATTGCGGCTCTGGGCCTGTGTCCGTGTGTGGGCAGCTCTGGACAGGCCTGTGGACAGTCAGAAGAGCTGGGCAGCGCTCCCCGTGCTCCCTCCAAGCACTTCTGCTGCTCAGTGGGGGCCATCACCAGGCCGTGTATGTAGATGTTAGCTTCCCGTTGTTTTCCCGTCAACCTCATCCCTTAGGTATCACCCGCTGAGAGGTGGGCTTCCAATGGCGAGTCTGCAGGGTGGTGGGACCTTGTGCAGGGTGTCCCATCACAGCAGGCCCCTCCCATACCTTGTGGGTGGGCAGAGACAGCTCTATTTCTAGTTAAGGAAGAGGCCTCGCGGAAGGCTGGCCTTCCTCACAGCAGCTAAAAATAACCGTTCTGACAAGAACCGTGCTTTCTTAGCAGAAAGCTGGTTTTACCGGGCACTCCACAGTTACCCCGCGATTACTCTGGAATGCTGAGCCCCGTGGTTCTGGCGGACTGAGCCAAGCTGAGCAGCAGCCTCTGAGCCAACAGCAGCTGCTTTCTGGGAGAGGGCATGGTGTTGGAACAGAAAGGGCTTCGGTCTTGGCTCTGCATGGGACTGGGTTGAGACTTCAGCTCCACCAGTTACAAGCTGCATGATCGTGGGCTAATACGCTTTTTGAGCCTGCTTTTTCTTTTCTTTTTTTTCTTGTAAGTCTTAATTCAACAAGTCATACGTATATTAAATACATGTTCTAAAAAGTGAAAATGCAGACAGGCAAAATAAAAATACAACTCAATGGTAAACCTACCACCATTCAATTGTATTATATATCTTTTGAGATTAATTTTTTTCCTTTTACTATATCTATAATTATTTCATTAAAATAATGGAAGATCACATTCACGTTGCATTTTTAAAAACCTAATGTATGTTTAAAGACATAGGGAAGTTTTAACAGTGTATTGTCCTCTAAAACAGCTGCGTGGTACTCAGTTGGATGGCCTTCCCAGTGTTTAACCCACCCTCTAGGATGTGAAATTGGGTATACCCTCTCTTCCAATCAAGAGGCTGAACTTCATCTTTAAAATTGGATCATGGTGCCCGTGTCGCAAGGTAGCTGTGTACATAAAGGTCACGTGGCAGGCCCTTTCCGGCCACTGGTTCCCTTCACGTAGGGTATCTACCACAGCAAGATGAATGTCCCAGAAATAAATCCTTCCCACTTCCCCCACCTCAGGCTCCCGGTGGCAGACACTAAGGGCCAGCAGCCCACATGGCCTTCCCCCAGGGGCCGAGCCGAGGCCTGCCGCAGCAGACACCAGGGAGTTGGGCTGCTCCTCCTGTCTGGGCAGGCGTTCCCTGCTCTGAGAGGCATCGGAGAACAGTGGAGATCAGCTGGGTGTCTGGTTAGTGTCTGCCCCACTTGTCAGGCCAATTGTGGGCGTCTCTGCTGAAGATGCCACGGCCTATAAGAGGGACACGTGGATTTTGCAATTGTTCCCATCTGCTGCCCCCGTCCCAGGCTGCACCCCACAGCCCTGTATTAATTGGAACATGTGAGGTTTTCTTCACAGTGGATGTCAATTGCTGGACATGCTAGGCATGACATACTATAAGCCTTGCATCTATTTCTTATCTGAACCCAACTAAATAAAACATCATGTTTCCTGTGCTTGGTCGAGATATGTAAACCAGATGTAATTTTGTCTGCCACAGACCCATCTCATCACCCAGAACTGTGGAGAAAGCAGGAGGCACAGCCTTCTGAGAGGTTTGATTGGACTGACTTGTCATTGGAGCTGAGAGAGAGTTTTTGCTTTGTTTTGTTCTTGCTTAGATGGGAGTGTAAAAATGATAATACTAGGAGCTAGTGTGTATTGTGGGCTTATGTGTGGCTGTCTCGGGCATTCTGCTATGAGCTTTATATGGATTATCTCATTCAGTCCCATGAGGAGGTTGGTAGGCCCGTCTCCATTCTGCAATGAGGAGACTGTGGCATGTGGCTGGTGAGAGATAGGCGTGACATTTGGACTCAGGCAGTGACTCTGGAACACTATTCCTGGTGGCCGCCCTTGTGACAGAGTCAAGTGTGTATTTATGGAAAGATCCACTGCTCTGTCCTCTGTATCCTGTAGGTGCTGGGTTAAGAAAAAGCTGAGTTGTTTGTAGGAAGAATCTTTTACACAAACCTTCCTGCTTGCTTAGTGAGCTGCTGGCCTTTGTCCGTTTTGAGAACAAGATAGGAAAGTTGCAAAATCAGGGCAGTTTCTGGGAGCCCCCAACTGGTAGAGAATTAAGTGAGGAGGCTGTAGTCATACTGAGGGGACCCAGCAATGGTCTAGCTCCTCCTGGGCCAGGAGCAGGCTTGGGGGAAGGGGAGCACTGGTGAGAAATGAAAGCTAGGAATGAGAAGTATGAGCACAGGAAAGCCCCATGTGTGACCTTGGATCGAAGTCAGGGTTCCAGGCCAGAGGCGACGCACACAGCAGATAGTTGCCTAATAATACAGCCCAGGATAAGTGAAATTACAGTTTTTTTAAGCTCTTGCAGGAGGCATGAGGTTGTGGGTATTTGTATATGCCCCCAGTGTCTGTCTCGGGCTTTTCACTTAAAAAATGCCAGCAAAAAAGCTCTTGCAGTTATATGAACAGGACGCAGTCACATGGAGCTTTAACCAGCCTGGGGATCAGCCACAGAAAATGTGTCCCTCATGGGGTGAAGCCACTGGCTTCCTGCCTAGGTTAGTGGTTTCCCTAGAGAGAGTCATTCCTTCAACAAACATGTAGTTAACTTAATATTATCCTTAATAACATCAAAATTAAGAAGGTAAGTTCAATAACACAAACATCGTTCACTACCCAGCACTGTATATAATTTTTAAAAAATCAATACTTAATAGACATTTCTAATTTATCCACTACATGGGATTATTGAACCAGGCTCCTTCTTCCTGTTCAGTGGGAGGAAAAGGCAGAGTTGAGTGTGTGTACATGGACTTAAACATACCCATTGGACACACCTGTTTTTATCAGCCAGCCTGGAACCTGGCAGGGCAGCAGACAGCACTGAGGGGACAGGAACGTCACCTGCTCTTGGTATTCTCTGTCCCAGTAGGGTGGCATAACTGTGGGAGACTCTCATGGGACCCTTCGGTTGCCAGAGGTGGCTCGTGAGTCGGGAAGGTTTCCTTTGCACAAGTTGGCCGTAGTGCTGCCCCAGATGGATTGCGTCCCCTTTCGGCTTCTGCATCCTCAAAACACCGACTTGGGAAGTGGGGGTGGGGGACAGGGAGAGTTTTGGGACCCAAGCTTCCCCCTTCGCCCAGAGCTGCCACTTGGGGGTGTGTAGGTGGATGATGCTTGCCGCAGTAGGCTCTGTCCTTACTGCCTGTTAACCTCACACGGAATCCTGGGCCCGTAGTCCACACCAGTTGTGAATGCAGATTTAATGGGAAACAGTGACCAAAGAGGTTGGTCCTGTGCGTGTGTGAAGGGAAGCAGATGTGTGCAACTGTTGCTCTAAAACCACACTGGAGAGAGTCACTTAGCTCAGCCAAACACAGACAGCAGTTGTCAGGTTACCAGGCAACTGTAAGCAACAAATACTTGTGGGTCTGGGAGGAAAGGGTGGGAAAAAAAACAGACTTTTTCTAAATATCCTCATCACTTTCCATAATAAGAGCCCATCCCCAAGTGTCCTGGGCTGTCTCAGCCCGAGTCTTGTTTCACCTTCCATCATGGCCAAGTGCTCTGGGGTCAGACTGCCCAGATACTAGCGTGTGACTGGGTAATTTATACTCTCTGAACCTTGGTTTGCCCATCTCTGAAATGGGGATAATAACGGTTCCAGTCTCTCAGAGGACTAGATGAGTCAGGGTGGTCATGTTTTTAGTACACAGCCTGACAGTATACGTGCTCAGCAAATACTACCTATCATTATTACCCTGTCCCGTGAGTTTTCCAGCAAGACCCTCATGGGGCAAACTCTTGAAACAAAACCTCGCTTCAGAGACCACAAAGAGATTGTCAAACACACATGCCACACAGATACCCTGCCGGGGTCTACCCTGAAAGTGAAGGAAGAAGGGGCTGTCACTTTAGCTGACCCTGGAGGCACTCACCTCCTCCGAGTCCACATCCCTATCTAGGTCTCCAGCTGTGGGCATCCTGGTGGGGGCTTTCCTTACCTGGTCCCCTCCCATGAACAGATGTTGGGTACAGAGTTGGGCTCTCAAATACCTGTGTTGGAGCTGGGCTGCATCGCTCTGACTTTCCTTCCTTCCCTCTTCCCACTCATTTCCCTGCCCAGCCTTTTGTCCTTGCAGGGGTTTCACATTGTCCAGGGAGCCAGATCTAATGTATCTTTCTCGTTGGTTTCTAGAGAAGCAAAACCTGTCCTGGTTCTTTCCAAAGGCTGTTTCTTCCTCCTCTGGGTCAGCTCCATAAACTGTTCCCACCCCCGTCACTGTGCAACTTTTCTCTAAAAAGCTCTCTTGATGTCCTAGTGACTCACCTCATGGAAGCAGCAGCTACTGACAGGCCCTTCTTGCGATGGCTGAGTTCAGTGCCCTTCGAGGCATGTCCTTTTTGTATACTCAGAGCAGGGTTTAGCATGTTATGGCAGTCACCAGGCAGCCATAGAAGGTTCCCACTATCTTCCCTTTAAACATACACAATTCTTAAGATTCCTCATGTTCATGAGGGCATTATGCTAAGTGAAATAAGTCAGAAAAAAGACAAATACTATGTGGTATCACTTACATGTGGAACCTAAAACACCAAACACACGGAAACGGAGTTGATCCATGATTTCCATGGGCTGGGAGGAAGGGGCGAGAAATGGGGAGATGTGCTCAAAGGACACAGACTTCCAGCTATCAGACGAATGAGTTCTGAGACTTAATGTGCAGCCTGGTGACTGCAGTTAACAATACTATATTATAGACTTGAAAGTAGCTAAGACAGGAGATCTTAAATGTGGTCACCACAACATCAAAATGGTAATTATGTGAGGTGAAGGATATATTAACTAACCTTATTGTGGTAAACATTTCTCAACATGGATGTGTGTCAAATTATCACATTGTATGCCTTAAATTTATACAATGTTATATGTCAGTTTATATCTCAATAGAGCTGGGGTAAAAGATTCCTGACATTCTGTTTTTTAACAGTTTTACTGAAGTATAACTCACATACCATCTAGTTCACCGAGGCATTTAAGGTATACAATTCAGTGGCTTCGAGTATTTAGTTATGCATCTGTCAACACAATATTAAACATTTTCACTACTCCCTTAAAAAATGTCTATGTTTTAGATGGCATCCCTCAATTCCTCCATTCCACGCCCAAATCTTAGGAAATGACTAATCTACTTTTTGTCTCTGCAGATTTGTCTATTCTGGATATTTTATATAATTGGAATTAATCATTAAAAAAAATGTGGCCTTTTGTGCCTGACTTCTTTCATTTGACATACTGCATTCAAGGTATATTCATGTAGCATGTGTCGGAACATCATTCCTTTATGTGGCTAGATAATGTACTACGTTTTGTTTATCCATTTGTTAGCTGACAGTCAGGGGGGTTGTTCTTTATATTCTTCTTGATACATCAAGTCCCAGCTCTCTCCCCAAGATTGCTTTCTATTCCCAACCTTTTTTTGAGGAGAGCCATTTTTATCATTTTTATTACCGCCCTGAATTACTTCTTGGTTTGCTTATGAATGTAATCCCTGCTCAGACATTATGTTCTGAATACCATTAATAAAATTGAAGGTTGGTTCTTTTTTTTGGAAAAAAAAAGTTTACAAGGCCTACCAGAAGAAATGATTCAGACTATACAGTTTCTTTTCTCTTCTGGGTGATCATGTAGGCTCTTCTAAATCACTTAGTTTACATGCATGTTCAACTGGCTGAGGATACAATAGTTTTCCCCAGGGAGAAAAATATTATGAGAGAAGAACAAAAATACCTTAGAATTTTAGTAAAGGAACACACCAAGCAAAGATGCTTTCTTTTTACCCAGAACCAACTCTGGATCAGATGGCACCAGTGACACCCTCATGTAACCCTTTCTTGCTTGGAGCTGATTTCTGCCAGGCCTGTTGTCTACCCAGGCCAATCAGAAGCGGGTAGAACTTGTTTTCCCAACTTTCTCTGAAGGTTTGTAAGTGGTTTTCAGTTTCGCTAGTGTTGAGTGTAGAATGAGGTCAGATGGAGTAAGTGGGATGATGGGTTAAATTGCAGGCCTGAGTGCCAGGATCCCGCTGAAACGAATTGTTCAGCTTTGAATCTAGCAAGTGGGTAAGTGAGCCTCGGTGTGCAGTGCTGAGTGAAGTTTTGCCAGGATTTGCATTATTGGGATTGCTGCTGCTAAATGGGGTACCTCATGTGTCCCTCTCTTAGATGTCTGCCTGAGCAATCGCTGCCCCCATATCTCAGTGGCTTGGTAAATATGCTCTTCCCTCCTGACTGCTAGATAAATTCTCTTCTGGGATTTGCCGATCCATTTAAGGACAAAGACAAGTTAGCATGCCAAAATGTAACAAGGGGGAAGGCAAAAACATGGACACCAAGCTACGACCACAAAAGGAATGTCAAGATTTAATTAAATATCATCTCTGTTTTACCTTTGAAAGTTGCTAACAGAGCAAACCTTAGAAGTTCTTATCACAAGGATAAAAAAATTTATAACTATGTGTGGTGGGGGATGTTAACCAGGCTTATTGTGATGGTCATTTTGCAATATATGCAAATATCAAATCATTATGTTGTACACGGGCACACTTGAAACAAATCATTATGTTGTAACATTTCTGTAGTGCTTCCTAGTTTACAGAATGTTACATGCCGGTTATATCTCAAGCTTAAAAAATTTCATCTCTACTCAGGGGTTCTTTGATTCTCTCCTTCCAAATCTGTGTGGAAATGTGAAGCACCTTAGGCTTTAGAATGAACAGATCTTGGTTCTTGGGCAAATTACTCCCCCCACCTCTAGCCTTCTGTCAGAAAAATGATGTACCTTCTACCTTGTAAGAGGGTCAGTGTGAGGACAAACGAGAGTTTGTGTCCAACACCTGGTACTGAGTAGGCGCTCAGTGGGACATCTTTCTAAAGCTCTCCCCCGCCCAATATGTTTTTAAACCCTCAACCATACTCAAGTGTTAGGAGGAACAGTTTGTGAGGAACAGTGAGTCTTTCTCCCACAGGATGGTGCTGTGGGCTCCCCGTGCTTGAGGGAGACCGTCTTGGACTCCCTTGAGCACCAGGGACCCCTCACGCGTTTGATAGATATTTGCTAACGTCCCGGTTTTATACACCTCCAGAACAGCACAGCCTTGAATACGAAGTCCATTCTCCCAAAGGGGCACAGAAACTTTTGCAGTGATGGCTGGTTTTCATTTACATCCTCGTGTCTGAGGACTGGAGCCATAACCTGAAGAGTCAGAAGTAGACATGAGCAACCTAAAATACTGGGTGTGTGCCACAAATGTCCACGTAGACATTTTGCGTTTTCTTCAGTGCCCTTCTTGGCAGAAAATTAAAAAAAAAAAAAAAAAAAAAGGAGACAATGGCTACATGATTTAAGAAAACATTGTGGTGTTCGGTGATAACAACTTATGTTTCTGTAATGCTGCCCGGCTTATGGAATGCGTCCCCATTGTTATGTCACTGAATCCTTACAAGTCCCAGGGCGAAGTCGGACAATACTATATTACAGTTAAGGAAGTGCTGTCTCTACCACCTACCTCCCGAGTGGCTCTGTGGGTTATTTAAGCGCACAAAGCTTACTTTCCTAAGTTACCAAATGGGAGTTTAATAATACCTTCCTCTTGAGATTGCTGTACAGAATATATGAGATAATACATGAACAATGCCAGCTACATAGTAAGTGCAACTTACTATGGCAACTGTGATTACATTATTAGGTATAATAATCCTCACCTCACAGATGAGGAAACTAAAAATAACAATTTACCAAAGATCACACTATTAGTAATTGGCAGAACTGGAATGCAAATCTAATTCTGCCTCCTACTTTATAGTCCTCTTTCTACTGCACCTTAGCCAAAATGTGCAAACCAGGAATATTGTGGTGCTTGTGGCAGCAGAGTTCCCCATCCTCATGGAGCTCTGCCTCGGTTTCTCTGGTGCACTGACCTCTTCGCTGTCTCCTTCTGTATTATTCGCAGAACATCATCAAGAAGGTGATTGGGCAGAAGTTTGTGTACAAGTTTGTCTCCTTCCCGGAGATACTGAAAATGGACCCTCACGCGGTGGAGATCAGCCGGGAGAGCCTTTTGCTGCAGGACAGCGACTGCAAGGCGCCTCCCGAGGGCCGCGAGGCCCACAGGCACAGCCTGTCGGCCCTCAAGAGCACGAGCCGCAACGAATACATCCACTCGGGCCTGTACTCGTCGTTCACCATCAATTCCCTGCAGAACCCACCGGAATCCTTCAAGGCCATCAAGACGGAGAAGCTGGAGGATCCGCCAGAGGACAGCCCTCCCGTGGAAGAAGTCAGGACTGTCATCAGGTTTGTGACCAACAAAAGCGACAAGCACATCAGCAGGCCCGTGGTGTCCCTGCCCTCCACGTCGGAGGCCTTCCTGGCCTCATCCGTTTCAGCCAAGATCTCCTCCTTGATGCTGCCCAATGCTGCCAGCATTTCGTCCGCATCGCCCTCCTCATCTCGGTCCCCGTCCCTGTCCCCCAATTCGCCCCTCCCTTCTGAACACAGAAGCCTCTTCCTGGAGGCCGCCTGCCATGACTCGGATTCCCTGGAGCCCTTGAACCTGTCATCGGGCTCCAAGACCAGGTCTCCATCTCTTCCCCCCAAGGCCAAAAAGCCCAAAGGCTTGGAAATCTCTGCGCCCCCACTGGTGCTCTCCGGCACTGACATTGGCTCCATCGCCCTCAACAGCCCAGCCCTTCCCTCAGGATCCCTCACCCCAGCCTTCTTCACCGCACAGGTAAGAGCCGCACCCATTCTCGGGGGGGTGGGGGGGTTAGCAGAACGGAGGGAAGAGCAGCCAGAGCACCTTCCTTCCGCCCCGCGAGAGATAATGCTAGGTCTCCTGTACCAAAGTCACTGGTGAATGTGACCGGAAGTTACTTCCCCCGCCCCAGGCCAAGGTGTCCACGAGAGAAAAGGTAGGATATTGGTGACAGTGGGATGCTTGGTTGGTTTCTTGCTTTTAAGTGGCCTAAAGTGATCGTAAGAAAGAACATGCACACTGGCCCTCAGAGCAGAAACAGCAATTTCCTAGGGAAAGTCGAGTGGGCCACGTGACAGTTCAGAAGGCACGTGGGCTTGATGAAATTTTTATGGCAGAGTCATCTCTGGTGGGGAACTTGATAAGTAGTCATTTGCTTTTTGTTAACAAGAAAATTGATGTTAACTGACAAAGCCATTGCAATTGTCAGCATGAAGCTGTACTGTCCGGTAGTCCCTAATAATAATAAGGATAATAAGGGCCATGCCACACAGTGAGAAGGACTCTTCAGTACAAGCAGTGCTACTGTGAGAAAACCCAGGTTCATGTCAGGAGGGAGAAGAAAGCAAACTTGTGGAATAAGGAAGTCTTTGGTATAATTAACTCCAATGAGAAGGCACCTTTTTCTCAAAATATAATATTCAGATGCTCTTTCTGGTGCAGCTGGCAATTGCAGGGCAGAGACAAAGCATGTGCCCAGGACTCCCTGCTTCTGCTTCCGCTTCCGCTGGAGAACTGGATGCGTTTCGGTGGCAGGGTTAAGCTCACTGGCTTTGGGGTCACAGGCTTCGATTTCGTTCCTGGCTATGCTGCTTGGTAGAATGGTGACTGGGCACTTGCTCTCTGAGCCCGTATACGCATCTGTGGAATGGATTATTGTGAGGAATCAATGGGATGATGGCCGTGGGAAGAGAGCTAGCTACAGCTGGCAGGTGTTGTTATTGTGGAGCCCTGTGGCAGCAGGTGGGGGATCGTGCTCGAGGTGGGTAGGAACTGTCACCATCTCCTGCCTCTGTGCTCATCACCACAGATGTCCTTGCTGTCAGCATCGTTAGCAGCAGCGGCATATTTTGAGCATTTCATGTATGCCAGGCACTATTCTAAGCTCTTTACATGCAGTATTTATTGCCTGTTATTTTTCAGCTCCACGAAGTACATACTATTAGGGTCCCATTTTTCCAGCTAGGTGGCGGAGGCACAGTAAAGTAACTCATCAGAGGTCACACTGCTGAGAGGTGGTAGAAGTGACTCTGAACCCAGCTAAGTCTGCTCTGGAATCCACGTTCTTAAGTCAAATGTTCTTGGCGTTCATTCCCACTGGGAAAACACCCAGTCGTCTCTGGTCGTACTAGTCCCTGGCGTCTGCAAAGCAATTGAAAGCAACTCTTGGCCGTTTTCCTCTCCATGGCTTCTCCTGAACTGAGGGCCTAGGGATTTCGTGTCAGTGGAAGCTTGTGTGCTAGTGGTAATGAGGAGGCCGCCATGGAGGGGAGAGCTGAGGACTCAGTTACTGGTCAGAATGAGCATGTGTGCTCTTAAATCAGGCATTTCTAACCAAGCAAAACTGTCCCGTGACTGAAGACTGCTGAGTAAATACTCAAACAACAGCTCAGAGAAGTAATGTGAGAGGCTGGGGCCGGGGTGGACAGCCTGAGGATCCCTTCCTGGCCTCCTTTGTGTTTACAACTCTGATTTCAGTCTCTGCTTTCTCTGTGAGCCTGTATCACCGTCTCTGAACACAGTGGGACAGTTCCATCCCTGTATTGTACTGGAGGAAATGGGCTCAGTCAGGCTGGCCCTGTGGTTTAGGACCTGGACACAGTGAAGTTAGGGTGGCTCCGCTCAGTGGGACTGAGGACGGCGTGGCCGGGCTGAGAGGAGGGCCCCTTGGGTGGTGGTGGTGGGGGTGGGGATGTGTAGGAAGAAAGCACACTGGGTAGTCCTCTGAATAGGTTCAGAGGAATCAAGGTCTGCCCTTGGGGGAGGGCAGAATCTCAGGATTGGTGACTCCCTCACCTGCTAGCAGTGTCAGCTCTGCACCTGGCATGTCTGTGGGTGGCCAAGGGCGGCTGACTGGCAGGGAGAGAAGCTACAAGAAACCAGAGAAATGGCAGGCCTCAGGCACTTGGGGTGCTCACCCAGATGGTTCCTCTGAAGATCAGACAGGACTCTCCGTGGTTTTACTCTGCCTTGACAGGCCTCAAGCCTTTTAAGATTCAGTGCAGGCCTGGAGTCAAAATAGGATTTGGTTTCTCAGAGAGTCCACCACACCCTGCCCGCCAGGAACTGCTTTGTGTGCCCCCAAAACTCAATCACTTATGTGTCTCCCTCCAGTGTACAGTCAGAAACAGAGCCAGCTGTCTGAGGAGTCTGCCACATTACCGAAGGCCACTGGCCTCAGCCTGAGGGATGAGCCCATTCTCCTGAAATCGCCCCCAGGGGACAGAAGTGAGACTTCCCTTTGCTCCTGGGTCAGTTCCGGGGGCTTCCCCTCTATCTGAAGGAGGCTTGGGGCTTTTCTCTCATAGCAAACCCTGCCGTCTCACTCCTTCAGCTCATTGGTTTCCCTACTACTTAGCACTTTGTGCCACAGAAACTCTTTTTTCTTCCGTGGTGTGTGCTGTGTGCAGCGCAACCCTGTTTGCACATTAACGTTTGGTTACCTGTGCGAACCTCCTATAAACCTTTCTCAACGGTTGGCCTTAGAAGAGAGGAAAGCTGTGCTGTAATAACTTGATGCCCTGAAAATGAAATTCCCAGGAATTTTAATCTATTCCAAGAACTGTTTATTTATTTATATTTCACTTATTTATTCTAAGAATAATTCTCAGTTATTTTCATCTAGAAACATGGCACGAACAAGGATAGGATTCAGAGTCTTGGTGTGATCAGGGCCTTGTGGTTACAGTGCCCTTTGGAGACCTTTAGTAAACCACACACCTCTCATAAACCCAAATCCAGATTTCAGATTTCATCTCTAACATGATGCGCAAGAAAAATCATCAGCCACACGCCCAGCACCATAACCTCTACTCCCACCACCATGCATCTGCTGCACCTGTACAGAATGCAGTTGAGATGACTCATTGATGAGTTTTTAACAAACCAGGATTCCGAATGGAGGCAGCATGCACTATGAGGCACTGAAAAATGGGACTACAAAAGCCAGCTGGGTATCAGGGAGTGATACCGTTGGAGCTCAGCTGCCAAGGTCATATTGGACTGCCGCTAAAAAAGTAAGGATGTTATCTCTGATGGCTTGAGCTACAGAAATTGAGACGGGGCAGGAGCCAGGATGTGAAACTCTCCTGGTTCCTAGCCAGGCACCGTGGAAGCCTGAATGGTGCCAACTGGAACTTCTGACCCTCTGTATCTTCTGCACCTTGTATCATCTGTCTCTCTTCCTTCCATTTGCCTCTTCCACTGATTCTCTCTCTCATCTAACGATGTAAAAGTGGTTCAGAATCAGAGGCTGGCACGTTGCATTTCCCTTCACTTATGCCAAGACCTCTGTTAATCTTACGTATGATGTTTAAGATGCTCAGCTCAGATACGTGCAGGCCCCAGGGCATGAACTCACCATCAGAGTCTGAGCATGCATGCCCCTGGCTGCTTTATTATTATCAGCAGCCTTGGATTGGCACTAACTGAGCAGAGACAGCTTGCTGAGGACAGATGCTAAAACCTCCTTCCTGCATTTACTATTTACTGGTGGATGTAACAACTTTGAGCCAACGTCGTAAGGTGGGAATTTAGAGTGAAACGGATGCGTGTGCTGAGGAGCAGCCCGGGCTCGCTGTGTCCTGTCCCACCTCTGGGATCGTTTCTCATCTTGTGGTCCTCTGTGCCATTATCACAGAAGGAAAAAAGTTTGTTTTTCCTTTATCCCACTCTAACACTTCCCCTGCTCAGCCTGCCCCGGGGAAGCAGTGTCCTTTTAGGAGCGCTTTGCAGTGGAAGATGTCACTGGTAGACAGGTCGCAAGTGACCGGACAGTCCCACTGACGTTTCCTGCTTCCTCCAGCTCAGGCGCCTGGGGTGAACAAACCATAGTAGTGCCCCCAGCCCGGCCCTGGGGGCCTATCCTGTCGCCATCCTCCCTACTTCTGCCCTTATTTTTTCTCCTGCCACTTACTGTACCTACCGTAGACCCTTGTGGAATTCTCCATTTTGTCTCCCTTAAGATCAGCACCTTCAGTACTACACGAACTACTGGATGATTCTACTTCTCTTTGTAAAGTCCTTAAAACCACGTTTCTTATTCAAATTCAGGCAGCTCTAGGAGTTTCCAGGGATTCACTGACACCTTTATTTGTGGATTTTTTTTTTCACCCCAAAGTGGCATTACCATGAATTCTCTGGGCATCTATGAGAGATTTAGAGATGTTTGTTGGTACAACAAACTGTTAAATGGACATCCTGATTTTCTCTCCTTCATTTTCAGAAGCCCTAATGACCTATCAGCATCTCAAATCCCCAAATCAAGTAATCTACAAATACTTCTTGTTGTGACGCTCATGTGTATCCTTTCTATTCAGTTAACTAAGGAATGGCTACTATTTAATTCATTTGGGAAATAATTATAGAACACCTCCCATTTGCTAGGCACCTAGGGATACAGACATGAGCAAGATCGACACAGTTCCTGCTCTCATGAGCTACAGCTAACTGTCCAGTAGGTAAAGAATAAGGGGCAATATATAATTTAGGGTGGTGTGAAATTAGAGGACCCTAAAAACTGGCACCAGGCTCCAGTGCTCCTTTGAGAATCTAATGCCTGGTGATCTGAGGTGGTGATGTTAGTGCTGGAGAGCGGCTGCAGATACAGATGAGGCTTTGCTTGTCCCTCCAGCTGTGCAGCCCAGTGCCTAACAGGCCACAGGCCAGGGGTTGGGAACCCTTGATATAGGGAATTTAGGGAGCATCTGAAATCAGGTTATAGGGGAACCTAGAATTGTGGCTAAGGAGGTTGCACTTTTTTTTTTTTCCTTTCTGAAAGAACTTCTAGTGAATGTAATGTCTGCAGTGATTGATTTGGTGGTGGAGCTCAGAACAGATTGGGAGAGAAGCCAGAGGCAGGTGGACTGCTTTAGGTGGCTACTGCCAAATGCCATCTGTCAGGTGATGGGGCTTACGTGTATAAATAAGTCAGTTCAAGGGAGTATCCACACACACTGCCTAGAGGCTATGGTGAGGGAAAGGCATTGTGCATCACGGTGACTGGGATGCTGGGTTGTATCCTTTCTCTGGCACCTGATACATACTGTGTACTCAGTATTTGTTGAGTGATACAGTTGGAGCTCGGATAAATGGTATAGTACTATTGACAGAAATGGAGGAGTCATAAAAAACACTGGATTTAGAAAGAAGGTAAATTCAAGTTTGAACATGTGGGGCATTCCACGTGGAGATGTCCAACAGGTGAGAAGCGAGGGCGTATGTCTAGAGTTAACAATCTCTTGAGCTCATCAAGTATTTGGTAGCTGTGTCCTACAGGAGGAATAAAGATGAGCAGGATATCTGAAAGGCTGTATTAGTAATAGAATAAAAATACGCTAATTACCATAATATGAGGCAGAACGTGCTAAGAAAAAATAGGTGATTACGAAGCGTTATAAGGATTCAGAAAAAGGAGAATGTCATCTAGTTGAGGGGAGAGCAGCAAAGCCTTGGAAGTGGTGGCATATTGGTGGGCAGAGGGAGGCAAGGGGTAGGGAGGAGGAGGAGGAGGTCGGAAGGCATGATCTGGGTGGAGGACTAGGAACAGAAGGCACTCAGGTGTGGCTTGTCTGGACACCAGCTCACCAGGTTTAGCTCAGATGTTTGAGTTTTGTGGGAGATTCACTATGAAGTGGGAGAGCTGAGCAGAGAGGATGAAAATGGGAGCCTGGTAGGGTTTTTTACCCTTGGAAATGAATGCCCGCTGCCCTTGGGCCTTCGGGCATCTCCTCCCCGAGTAGCTGATGGGATCAGGAACTCTGCCATGCAGAAGAGCCCGAGGAAGAGCAAGCATGCATTCTGTTTGTGGCTCCTTCAGCTCCAGGTCATCAGGCTTAGCCCTCCCTGCCTCACTTCAGGAGCTCGTGGAGAGGGGCTCTGAAAGCTCACACTGTCCATGAGATAAGCCAGGGCGGGCTGTATAGGAACTTTCCTTAAAAGAGCAACCAAATAGTTTTTTCTTTAAGGCCTCAAGATCTTTAGGGAGATCAGGGATAGGAGTGAATTAAGTCATTTCATAATATTTATTTGCATATATTATAGATGATATTTCAGACATTAAACATGAGAAAAACAGAAAGCTACTGTATTCTGAATATACCCTGTACCCCTCAGAAAAACACATGTGCAAACACCTCAAATCCAGACATGGGTATAAATTTTAGGCTATGAAAATATTAATGCTATACTTTGTATATTGTTCAAAGGATTAAAAAAGAGTAAGTATACATTTCGGGCTGAGAGAAAGATAGCTTATGTTTTGTAGTTTAGAAGACTCATTGTCTCTATAGCTCTGATACCTTCGTTGGTGGGTGTAAACGAGGAGGCTCTGAACATGTTGGTTATTAAATGTTAATGTGGTGTACTGTGGTTGGAACCTGGCTCCAGAGTAATATGCAAATATTAGTTCTCGGATCACCTGAGCCTGTGGACTTGAGCCTAACAGGATAGAGAAGAGCTTTAAAGTACCAGCTGATGAAACTGGCTTGGCCATTTCAGAATGTCAAGTACTTTTCTATCCAGCGGTCCCCAACCTTTCTGGCACCAGGGACCGGTGCTCCTATGAGAGTCTAACGCCTGATGATCTGAGGCGGAGCTGAGGCAGTGATGCTAGTGTTGGCGAGTGGCCATAAATACAGATGAAGTTTCACTGGCTCACCCACCACTCACCTTTTGCTGTGTGCGTCCCAGTTCCTAACAGTCTGTGGGCCAGTACCGGTCTGTAGCCCGGGGGTTGGGGACCCCTTCTGTACAGTTGAGAGTTTCTCCCATGAATAGGTGAAGTACATTGTGTCAGGTAGACCTTTAATTTATAAGTCTTTAACACTTGTTGAGCATGTGCTATGAGCCAGGCACATATTAAACGCTTTACATAGGTCATCTTATTTAATCTTCCCAACAATCCTGTATGTAGGTATTTTTTCTCCCCACTTTAATGAGCAGGAAACTGAGGCATGGAGCAGAGACCTAGCTAAGTAGTGGTTCCGAGGCTGGATCCCTGGTAGAGCCTGTAAGACCTGACCATTAAGGCAGATAACCTGGCACACCAGTGAAATTACCTTGGACTAGAACAAATGGAAAGTTAAAAATTAATCCAAAACATGTTGTTTATCCTACTAACCTCAGTCATTCAATATGTAGGAAGTGTGTGTGGAACCAAAGACTCAAATAATTTGATATAAATTAGTTTACCTTTCAGCAGCTTCAGAGCTTGAGAACCTTGGGGTATTTGTCTCCATTCCACTGAGCAGAGCAGACCTTTCAGCTTTGGTTTAAGTCAGATGCTCTCGATAATTAACAAAGCTGCTTCCCTAGGCCAATTCTAGGGAAAAAATAACACCGTAGCATCCAGCATGATGCAATCTGAAATGCTGGCGCCTCTGTTGTGGTTCTTCTTAAAGAAAGCTCCTACCTCCTGACATCACCAAACCACCGAGGCACTCCTTCTAGTCACCAAAGTTGCAGAACCACCCTGGGCCAGGGAGTTTGCCTCCCCCAAGGATAAAAGCCATGCAAGCTTACCAGCTGGGGAGGGTTGTTTGTCCTGCCCTCTAGCTGGCTTACAGGCCAAAACTCCTGCTGAGTGTGTGCAAGCAAATGCAGTCCATGGCACTCTCCTGGGAAACCCAGCATTTTGGCTTTACACCCAAACTGACAAGAAAGGATTTTTTTCTTCTTTCAAACCATTGCCAGGGAGATGAATTCGCATCAGCCCCACATCCGGAGTGAAATCTGGAAAACCCAGTTCAGAGCTTTTGAAGAAGTTGCTACAGGATTATTTTAGCAGCAAATCCTTAAGGGCCATTGATAGGGAAAGTGAAGCTTGGGAGGCCCTTTTAAATATGTGTATTTGTAACCCAAAGTAGTAGATGTCCACTAAAGAAAACGAAGAAAATATAGGTAAAATAATAATAATCAAGCCCCTTCATGGGGTCCTGTTTTGTTGTGCACTAAATCTTGTTTAAAGGGGAGGGGGGAGCAAACTGGAGAAACCATCTGGGCAAAAATTGCCACAAACTGGAGCTTTCCACTAGAATGTTCATGGAAGGCAATTGGTCTGTACCTCTCTCCTTTTTCAAATTGCTAATACAATTTCTTGCAGAAATAACAAGAGTCGTCAGGTTTTCCTAAGATGGTGAGGCTTCTTTCTTGCTTCATGGCTGATGCACCTAGCCACACTGCTAATCACTCCTGGAGTCAGGCGACATCTGTGTCAAGAACTGTCTATGTGCTTTTTTCCCCAGACACCAAATGGACTGCTCCTGACCCCGAGTCCACTGCTGTCCAGCATACATTTCTGGAGCAGCCTTAGTCCAGTAGCTCCACTGAGTCCTGCCAGGCTGCAAGGGCCAAACACGCTGTTCCAGGTGAGCATTTGGAAATAAACTTTAAACACTGAACTTCTAAGGGATGTGTTCCCCCCAAATCCTGCCAAGGTAATAGTGAGTTTTGCCCCACATCCGATTAAAATGTTAAGTTTATAAAGGATGTTTATTTTAATGGGGTTGTATGCAAAAGGCAGCCTTCAAAGGCAGACAGAATTTTCATTGAGCAGAAATGGAGTAGTCATGCTAGATTATCATAAATGGAACAATTCGTTCTTAAAGTGTTTTGGAATTTCATTGACTATGAAAACTGGAAATTTACTACAGAAAAGGAAAAACTTAAAAAATTGTATTTTATAAAATGTCATTAAAGACTAAAATATTAAATATTAGTCAACATAGTGATAACACTGAAAATTGAAAATAGTGAACAGTTTTTCCATACTGTAACAGAAAAGCTATCTGTATTATTTCATGAATCATAGTCAAGTTCTCCTTCTTATTCCATAATAAAAACAGAGTATCCAGGGCCCTTGGTGAGGATAGTTAAGTCTTCACTGCTTTATCTTGCCAAACTCCCTGTACTAGGTGAGCACATTCATTATTCATTCACACACTAGAATCTTGAAGTAGCAGCATTACTTGCTATCATGTGTAAATCACTATTTCCTCTTTGAGACCCAAAGATTGCTACTCACTGGCCAAGATGTTATCTGTCTGAATATGTGAGTGTAGAATAGAAAGGATCCTAGGGACAGGAATGAAGCAAAGCTGGATAAAGTGCAAACTCCCTTCTTACCTAATTCTAGCCTCATCTGTCTCCTCCACCCTCCCTCCCATACCTGACCCCCCATGTGGCTCTCTCCAAGCTAGCTGTAGTTCTTTTGCTCCTGTTGCGTCCAGCCCTTACCACTTTGTATTATGATGGCTTGTTCCATCTGGCAGTTTCCCCCAATAGACTGTGGGCCCTCAAGAGGCTGGAACTGCGCCTTGTTCACTGTGGTGTGCCGCTAGCCTCTAGCACATTGCCTGATCATGCTTTTTTGATTTGGTCAGTTTGCTCATCAAGGGTAATTTAATATTTATCACCTGTGTCCAAGGAGCTATATACATGGTGGGATTTAGGGTCTTGTTTTAAGAAGGGTGGAGCTAAGGAGGTTTTGATTGCTATCTTGCTTCTCTGGTTTCCTAGTAGGGTGGAGATAGGCTGTCATGATGTCACTATATCCCCGGAGTCATCAGGTTTCTCTTCCCGGCCTTTCTTCCCATCACAAGAAATTGAGCTATGTTCATGTGCAGCCAACATGTTGATTCTTAGCACTTTAACTCAGGCAGGGAAACAAAAACAGTGAGCAAATGTAGTATTAGGAAAGTTAGATTAGCAGTCTTTTGAAGGAGAGCTAAAAGACCTTATTTCCTGAAAGTCTCCAGCCTAGAGCAGAAGTATTCTAGTCTTCCAGCCCGAGCAGAGCAGAAAGGAGCTGCATAGTATGTACATATGCACAGTCAAGCCCCAATGCAGTGGGGCTGCACTACTACTCTAACCCTAGAATCTAACATAGGGCCTCTGTAGGGTCCAGTAGACATTTATGAATAATGAATGGATGCTCACTTCCCTCCTTACTGGGAGTTCTGCCCCGATTGGTGCAGGGCTTAGTTACCTATCAAGAAAGCCATGGAGAACCACTGCCTGGGAGTTCTTTGGCATACCTGCCTTGGATACTAAACATTTTCCAGCCCATTACTCCCCACAGTAATGATGGTTCATGTCCATAGTGATTCTACACATTATCATGATATCGGGAGCTCTGGGGTTGGGTGATGTACATGTCCTCTGATCTTCAGTCATGACTAAACCAGTGATTCTCAAAGTTAGCAGATACCAGAATCATCTGGTAGGCGTGTTATAATAATAGACTGCTCAACCCTACTCTGAGTTCCTCATTCAGAAGGAGGTCTGGGACAGGGCAGATGATAACATTCTTTTAAGTTCCTGGTGATGCTGCTGTTCTGGGAACCACACTTTGAGAACCACTGCTGACCGGTTGTTCCTAATTTACATTTAGAACTCCACAAAAGAAATTGCTGCATTTAAAGGCTACCTGCTCAGAATTTTAATTCCTCTCTCCTTGAGCCATCCAAAATACAACCATGAAGAAAACATACAACCATGTTTGGATGGCTGACAGGGCCTAAGACCCTCTTTTTGTGATTGGGGTCCATGAGACTAAGGAACAGCTTTTAAAAACCCTTTTAAAATATTATTACTCTTCCTATGGTAAGAGCAGCTGAGTGTGGTAAAAGTGAAATTAGCAGTTTTGAAAATGGTAAATAACAAAACATGGTAAAAGGAATTTTTTTTTTTGAGAATTTTTATAAGTTAATCTGAGCCAAACTGACGTGCTGAGGCGCAAATCTCAAATGCTCCCTATACTTTATGATTTTTAAAACTAGATATTTCAAAGGGTGGATTTTTCAAAATTCAGTTTGGTATTAATAGTGCCCCTTTCAACTAATGAAAATAATTTTCTTCAAAAATAACAACAAACCTCCTTGACATATGCTATAAATGTGTTGGGGGAAGAAAAAATATCGTAAGTTTTAAATGCTGCTGACAAATTTGTTTTGATGATTGAAAAGGTAGATCAGAATTCTTAGGGTGACAGAACTGAGTTTTTGCACAGAAGCTCTCCTGACAGAATTATTATAGCAGTTATAGTAGAAAGTGAAGAACTTAAGATAGTGGCCTTTCTAGAAGAGGTCTGCTTTGTAATCAAGACATGTTTTAGAGATGACAAAGACACTGTGCTAAATCTCAAAATACAGCCTTGTTTTACAAATAAAGTGAGATCAGTTTAGCTGGACAGTTTGGCATTTTAAGTTTGTATACAGGATGTCTGTTTCACTTTTGAAACAGATTTTGGTCAAATTTGGAATAAGCCTAGTAGGTACAGATATATCCTGAAATAAGAGAAGCTAATAAAGTTTTCATTTGAGAATGTCATTTTTAATTTAACAAACCTAACTCAGCAAATATCTGTAATGCTCTGAGGGGTAAGGACTGTAGTGATTATAAAATATATGAATAACAGATGTGTAAACAAAAGTACTAAATGAACCCAACAGTAATAGCTCCAAGGAAGTGGCGCCTGAGCTGAACTAAGAAGGGACAGGAGTTCAGCAAAGAATAAAGCACATTCTAGGCTAATAGATCTGTGTGATCTGTATCTGAAAGTACATAGTCTGTTCAGAAAGGTACTGGGTGATAGGAGATCAGACTGGAAAAGCAGCTGTGGGTCTTGAATAGTATGCTGAGGAGTTTCCATCTTAATCTCTTATTAGGTGATAACCAAGGAAGGCTTTTTAAGTTGGAGATAGTATGATAACATCTCTAATTTTAGAAAGACATTGCTGATATCAGTGGAGGAAGGACTGAAGAGAAAGCAGAAAGGGTAGGGGGCAAGAGAGATGTGAGGATGGTCATGGGGATGGGGAGCACAGCATAGGGAATGCAGTCTGCATTAATGTAACAGCTAGGTGGAGAATCAGAGGAAAGAGCAATGAGGGGGATCGTTTTTTAAACTATATAAATAAAAATCTAACCAATGTACTGTATACATGAAACTAATAATAAAATTTAAAAGAGATGTGAGGAAATTTACACTACTCCCAAACTAAGGGAAGAACCATCTTTTAGATTAGACCAGTGGAAACAGGTATATAATTTAGAAGACATTCTAGAAGTAAAATTGAAAGACTTTTAGTTGGGTTTGAAAGAGTTAAGTGGTAATGATAACGCTATTAATAACAACAGTTGACGTTTATTGAGAGCCGCTTAACTCTATACCAAACATTGTTCTAAGCATTTTTTTGTGGCTTCTTATTTAATACTCCTAATAGTTGCTTCAGTTTATCCAAGATCACAAATTAGTAAGTGGCAGAGCTGTGGTTCAAGTTCAGGGCTGTACTCTTAACCACAGTCTCACTGACTTGAAGAATGAGCAAAGAAGAGCAGGTTTTGTGGGGAAGAGACATTGGCGGGTACCTCTGACTAACAACAGGAAATGATCATTGATTCCAGTATAGAAGGGCAGGCTGAGGACAAAAATTTGGAGAATGTTGCAATTTAAGAAAAGGGACTGGGGTTGGGGATAGGGTTAGAGCTAATAAAGATGACTATGGAACAGGCCAGAAAAGCCAGGCTAGCCCAGAAAAACTGTGACAACTGAGTGTATAATAAAGAGCAAAGGGCAGAAATCAATAATGTATTTTAAAAAGAGACTAAATAAAAAGCTGATTCTTTTGAACAAAACACCAATAAGATGGCCAAAACTAAGATGAGAGAAGATGCAAATAAACTATAAGAATGAAAATTCAGAACCTGCTCTTCTTCCAGTCTTCATTCTAACTTAATGGGAATAGTGGTTAAGAGCATGGCTCTTAAATAAAAGAGAATATAAACTGCACGCAAATAGGTTTTATAACTCAGTCAATATGGATAAAATTCTATAAAAAAATTAAAATTCCGGAGTGTCAGAAAAGAAACAAAAACCTACAATATGCCAATAACCATTAAAGAAACAAATAGTAATTAAAGAGCACCCCACCCTACAACCAAGTCCTGCCAAAAATAAGTTGGGTGGTTTGGTACAGAAAGCGCAGTTATCCTTCACAGGGTTTAAAAGCTGGTTTTACTGCTTATTAGCTATGACCTTTAGCCAATTAGAACTTACTTGAATTCTGTTTTCTCTTCTATAAAATAGGGATAACCAAACTTACCTTATAGGCTCTGGATATCAAATGAAATGACAACCATTGATAAATTGTAAGGCACTAGACATGCAACAGTTACTGAACTAGCCTGAAAATTACAAAAATATACTTACTTGTTCTACAAATATTTATTGTACTTCTAACATGTACCAGGCTTTGTAGTTTGATATTTAGTGTTGAAGTAAAGTTTAATATTTAACTCATCTAGATCAAATAGGAATTAAACTAGAAGACAGCCTAGGAGTTCATTCTGACACATATCTCAGACAATGAAAATCTAGTTGTGAACAATCATGTATTAAAAGGATGCCTTTAATTATTCTTGTTCATTTGGAAGAATAGCTGTCATATTTCTTTCAGCTTTGAAAGCTATCAAAGCATATACCTTTATCTTATTTATCATCTTAATTACCAAGGACACGGAAATTAACTTTATTCTTTTTTTCAATTTTCAAACTACCTATTTAATGAATATGCTAAAACACACATCATGACAGTGATACTTCTCTACTTTTATGGCTTTATTGAAATATAACAATTAGTTGCTCGTATTTACAATGTACAGTTCAATGAGTTTTTTATCCAATTATAGTTGGCATACAGTAATATACAAGTTTTAGTTGTACAGCACAGTGATCAGAGGTCCATGTAACTCACAAAGCGATCAGCCCACCAAATCTAGTATCCCTCTTCTCCCTTATATATCTATTATTAACCATTTTTCCCATGCTACACTCTATGTCTCCATGACTATTCTGCAACTATCCATTTGTACCTCTTAATCTCTGCCCCTTTTCACCGTCCTCCCAACACCCCTCCCATCTAGTAGCCCTCAAAATAATCTCTGTATGTATGAGTTTTATTTTGTTCTTTAGATTCCACATGTATGTGGAATCATGTGGTATCTATCTATCTAACTTATTTCATTCACCACAAAAACCTCTAGGTCCATCAAGGCAGTATCTTTTTCCATCCCTTCCCTTTTAGTTTGTGTCTTTTAATCAGGTGAATATCTTGTAGGCAGCATATGTAGGGGTCTGGTTTTCTTGTCCATTCAGCCACTCTATCTTTTGGTTGGAACATTTAATTCTTTTCTATATGAGGTACTTGTTGATAGGAATGTAGTTAATACCATTTTTTATTCATGTTTTTGATTCATGATTTTTCTTCTTAAAGAAGTCTCTCCAACATTTCCTGTAATACTGGCTTGGTGCTGATAAATTCCTTTAGTTTATTTTTGTCTGGGAAGCTCTCTATCTGTCCTTCAACTCTAAATGATAGCTTTGCTGGATAAAGTATTCTTGGTTGTAGATTATGGGTTTTCATCATGTCAAATATTTTGTGTCAAGCACTTCTGTTCTTCATAGTTTGAGAAATCTGCCAATCTTCATAGTTTGAAAGCTGCCAGTCTTATGGGTGCTCCCTTGTAGGTAACTGCTTTTCTTTTGCTGCTAATAAGATTCTCTTTGTATTTAACCTTTGGCATTTTAATTATGATGTGTCTTGGTGTGGGCCTCTTTGGGTTCCTCTTTTGTGGGACTCTCTGAGCTTCCTGGGGTTTTATGTCTACTTCCATCACCAGGTTAGAGATGTTTTCCATCATTATTTCTTCAAATAGCTCTTCAACATCTTGTTTTCTTTCTGGTAACCCTGTGACATGGATGTTTTTACATTTAATAATGTCCCATAGGCTCCTTAAATTATTATTACAGTCTTGGCTTTTTTCTAGCCATTCTGAGTGTCCTTGGCTTCCTCATCCTCTATATAGGTCATTTGATCCTCTTCTTATTCACTCTGTTTATTCCATTTAGTATGTTTTTCATCTCAGATAATATGTTCTTCATTTCTGACTGGTTCCCTTTTATAACTTCGAATTCCATTTTTGCTTTTTATCTCTTTGTTAAAGTCCTCAACAAATTCAGCTACACTTCACCCAAGTTCATTGAGTATCTTTATAACCAGTGTTTTGAACTGTGCATCTGTTAGATTGCTTGACTCCATTATTCCTGGATCTCTATTCTTTTCTCTCAGATGGTTTCTGCTTGTCCTCCCATTTTGGCTGCCTTTCTGTGACTGTTTCTATGTACTAAGCAAAGCTCCTAAGTCTCTGGGTCTTATTAATGCAGCTTTGTGTAGAAGGTGTCCAGTGGCACAGTCCTGGGAAGGGTTCAGCTACAGGCCAAGTTTAGCTCAGCCTGTGCCCCTCCAGAGCCACCTCGTAAGATTTAGCAAGTAATCCACAGATGCTGTGCTTATAGTTACCTCAAGAAACCACACCAGAAACCGAGGCCAGCTGCCACCAGTGTGTCTTGGCACTGCTCAGCAAGGAGCACTGGACTCGCGGATACACCTGCATGTGGTTTGGGTGGGGCCACGAGTTGGGGGAAGCAGGGTTTCAGAAAATCCTTTGGGCTAAGAAACTTGTTATCCAGTTTAATGATGTCTCAGGTATGGCGACATTATGTCCACACGCTGGGAGGGAGTAGGGCTCAACAGAGGAACAATGGATACCGCCAGCATTTCCACCTGGTAGAAAGCCTCGCCTCTGGCCCTCACTCTGACAACTCAGTGTCCCCCTGTAAGTCCTCGATGCCCCCTGTGCAGCTGAACAGGTCCGTCACTGTGAAAGTCTGCTCACGGACACAACCCCTTTAAGAGGCGTCTACAGTTACCGGTTGCTACTGCCACAGCCTCTGCCCCACTGCTTGGGACTGGTCAGCCTTGTATCTTCACCCACTCCTACCTTCTACTGTTGCAGGTTGATTATTTCTGTCCCTAGTTGTAGTGCTTCTGTTCATCTAGATCCCAGGTGACTTTCCTTGCTGTTTGCTCTGTTTGTCAAAACTCTGATTTGGCCACAAGAGGGATAAATAAAGCCTCTATCATTTACAACATTTTCCCCCATCTCTTAACTTTATTCTTTAAGTTTTGTCAGGTATGGGTGATCTCTCTTTTAAGTTTGATAGTGTCATTTTACTTAGAAGGAATACTTTCTCAGCCCCCAAAGATATTCTTGCTTCTTAAATCTTTTAAGATAAAAACATCTCATTTTGATGGGCAATTTCAAAATACGGTGTTAGAAATTACTGTAAAGGGTCAGCTGTCTGTGGTTTTCAAAATTAATTTTTCTTAATATTTAAAGCAAATCAGCATTCTAAATAGCTTGAAAACTTTTAAAAATAGTATTATATTTTAGTACTATGTAAAATACATTTTTTTCCTCATAGCCTATTCATAAAAAATCATTAGAGACATTTTCTGGGTTGTATCCTCTGCAGTATATAATCTTGATTTCAATGTCATCTTTCAATTACTCATTCTGTAAAATAGCTTACAACTTACATATATCATAGGGGTGAAAAGAGAACTGATTCACTATGATCTTTCTAAGAATGTAAAGAACTCAAGTTCTTCTCAGTGCATTTGCAATAATTATTTTAAAAATCTTTTGTCACCCTACAGTTTCCAACACTGCTTAATGGCCACATGCCAGTGCCAATCCCCAGTCTGGACAGAGCTGCTTCTCCAGTACTGCTTTCTTCGAACTCTCAGAAGTCCTGATGACATCTGGCCACAATTAAAGACTCAATTAATTGATTAAACAAATATGGGCTAGTACCCATGGGCTAGTTTACCTGTGTCATGAGAAGGACTTTGTGAAACCCTCTGTTAATTTGGTTTGCACTTTTCATAACATGGATGGTCTAGATTTATGTTAGCATTTTTAAAACTTTTTTTATATTCAAGTATATATGAAAATCTGTTTTGCATTAAGTGAATTTTATTGTTTTTGTTTTTATATCCTTTTAGCTCTTAAGTGTTGAACACTGTTGACAGTGAAGAACTTTTCTTAATGGTTTTCAGTGTAACTAATAAGGATGTGAAGCTTTTTTTCTCTTTAATTCTACGTATGCTGAACTGTGCTTATATATACTATAACCAGCTGTGCCTTCCTTTACATTTAGTTTAATGTAAATGATTTATATATTTTTTAGTATTAAGAGATGTTGAAAGACAAAAATTAGTATCAAACAGCTTTCGTAGAATTTCATTATTTTTAACAAACAGGCAATATGAAAGCATATTCATATTCATTTTTTTGCTTTCAATTATAATTGCCTTAGAACCTCTTTTGAACTGAAATTCAATAAATGTAATGTCCAAGTAATGTTTTTATAAGAAGAAAGTAAGCCATATTTAGACAATAAACATTCATAAAAGAAAATGTTCTAAAGTGCATTTTTAAAGAAGTAAACTTTGAAAGGCTAGCCCTCTTAGCTGTTTACAATCTTTTAGATTTTTCCCGAACAAAAAACCTGACAGAAAAGCTATCAAGTTTACTGTATCCATACCCCTGGAATATTTCCTAGGTTAGCATATCCATTTTATTTCAAAGAAATAGCCCTGGGTTCTACCCATTTTCCAAAGAGAATCATACTCCTTTGATACATGTCATATATCAATATGAGTTAAGATGTTCTAAACCGCTGGAACTATAATAAACATTTAATAGTCCTATGCTTTGAAAGAGGCTCACAGATTGGTGATAAATACAAACAAGTTTGTAACACCAGGTATCTTCATGTGTACAGGTATAGCCTTGCTTGTGGAAATCGAGATGTTATTACTAAGTTTATGTTGAGAATGAAGGAATTCTGATACAACAAATATAAAATCCCTCAGTAAGCTCATCATTGTGGAACTAAACTGATTACGTAACAGTCTGGAATACTCAGCAGTAAATTTTTTTGTGTAGTGTATTTTAGAGCAGTGATAATAGAAACATTTTCAGTTCCTTAGAAAAATCAGCCGACATCACTCTAAGGCATTGTTCTGTACATTTAGTAGGGAAGTTCTAATGCAGCAGAACTGGAAAATGCCCAGTGCTCTTCATTCAAGGTCAGGTTAATGATCATCTTTAATTATAAGTAACAAACCAATCTGAAATGTGGCTGAATAATTATCTAAATCATGCATTACATAGCAGGAATTATGAGAAGGGGTAAAAAATAAAGCTTGTGAAAACACAAACGTTCTTGGATTTCTAAAAAATCTAAAATTTTGTTTTACTTAGAAATTTTGAGATTTTTGATTGGAACTGAGCATCTCTACATGCAGGGATATATGCCCTTATCTGGAGGAAAAATCCAAACACTTTAGTATGCATCTCTGAATATAAAGTAATGGGGCTGATTCCAAAATTCACAAGCAGACACTACTGTCACTCCCTCTTGGGCTAAGGATAATTCTGTACTAAAATAGCAGGTCGAGCTGATATTTACCAAACATAACATGTGAGCCTTAGAAGGGGCCTGGCCTCTGAGAATGTGTCCTACTGCTGTTTCCAGATAAGGACAACTGCAAAGGAGAAGCTGGGAGTTGCCTGAGGCCACACAGCTCATTGAAGGTAGAACAGTGGTGCTCAGTCCAGTTCTGCTTCCCTATGCTTAATTACTGGTCTAAAACTTATGTTTGGTAGAAAAGACGAACAGAGCATTTTTTTAAATTATTGGCTAAGAGAAGAACTATTGCAAGTACAGGAATGATTCTTAAAGAGTAACTAAACAGGAAGCTAATGTACAAGAATCTCAACCCAGAATATTTTAAAAGGTTAATGCTGATTGGAAATGTTCAAGTGACTATATACCTGATTTTTGTAGTCCATTCCTCCAAATATTATGATTAACATATACTCCCGCTCCACTTACTAGAAATGGAAAAACCCCATAATTTTCAATGGACCAAAAAATCCACTGTAACACAAGCAGAGAACTGGAGGTATTGAAATATAACTGTTATAGCTCTGCCTCATTCTACATGTGTGGTGTTTTGTTTTTTTAATAACTATTTTAGTCAGAATATAGTTTCGAAGGACATATTAACTTTTTTCTTCCTTTTTATATGTCTGCTTGATCAGTGTTAAACTGCTATGGCTAAAGTTTTATAGAACTATAACCTAAACATTGGTTTCTTTGTACACATCTTTTCTGACTGCAAATCCTCATTCACTTTCATATATGTATCATTTTTATTGTTATGTTATTTTTGTTCAATAAATACTTTGTGATAAAAGGTGTGAGGAGGCAAATAGATTGGTTTGCTTCCACTTATTTGAGATACTCCAAGTTTCACTTTTCCAAAGGAGTCCAAGTTGGAATATGAGTCTTGTCGCCTAGTCTTAAATATGGTATAGCAAAACATGCTATGCATAAATAATCTGCTTTAAAGAGATATTTAAGGAAACAAATATAATTGGAGAAAAGGGAATGGGTTTAAAAGTGCCCTCGATCTTTTAAGTCTTAAGTTCTATCAATGTTCTGTTCTTCTAGTCACAACTAATATCATACTCAATGGTGAAAGACTGAAAGTTTTTCCCTTAACATCAGGAACAAAATAAGGATACTCTCTGTTGCCACTTCTTTTCAACACAGCATTGAAAGTCCTAGCCAGAGCAACTGGCAAAATAATAAATAAATCAAATTGGAAAAAAAAATAAAACTATATTTATGATATGTCTTATATGTAGAAAACTGAGTCCACCAAAAAAAACCTGTCAGTTAATAAATTTAGCAAAATTATAGGATGCAAAATCAACATGTAAAAATCACTTTTATTTCTACACACTAGGAAGGAAAATTTTGAAAAAAATTAAGAAAACAATTCCATCTACAATACCATCAAAAAGAACAAAAAACTTAAGGAATGAATTTAATTAAGGAAGCACTGAACACTGAAAACTATAAAACATTGCTGAAAGAAATTAAAGACATCCTGTGTTCATGGTTTGTTAAGATCACAATACTACCCAATATGACCTACAGATTCAATGTAATACTTATGTGGAATTTCAACGGACCTGAATAGCCAAAACAACTCATGAAAGAACAAAGTTAAAGGACTCACACTTCTTGATTTCAAAACTTACCCACTAAAAGTAATCAAAACATGGTACACGGCAGAAGGACAGAGATGTAGACCAACAAAATAGAATCAAGAGCCCCCAAATAAACCCTCACATCTATGATCAATTGATTTTCAACAAAGGTGCCAAGACCTGTGGAAAAGGGCAGTGTTTTCAACACACACTGCTGTGAAAACTAGATATTCACATGCAAAAGAATGAAGTTGGACCCTCACTTTATATCGTATACAAAAAACTCAAAATGGATCAAGGCCTACAATGTAATCAGTAAAAGTATTAAAATTTTAAAATAGGAAGATATTCATGACTGTGGAGATTTGACAGTAGTTCCTTAAATGTGCCACCAATGGTTAAGGGAACAGAAGAAAAAATAAAAACACTGAACTTCATTAAAATTACAACTTTAGCGTATCAAAATGACATCATCAAGAAAGTAAAAGACAACCCACAGACTGGAAGAAATTACATATCATATACCTCGAAAGGGTCTATTATATAGAATATATAAAAAAAACTTTTACAACTCAACAACAAAAAGATATTACAACCCAATTTTAAAATGGGCAAAGAACTTAAATAGACATTTCTCCACAGCAGATATAGAAATAGCCAATATGCACAGGAAATATGTTCAACATCCTCAGTCATTAGGGAAATAAAAACCAAAACCACAACGAGATAACGCTTCACACCTGTTAGAATAAATAGAATAATAAAGGAAAACAAGTTCTGACGATGATGAAGAGAAATTGCAACACTTATAAATTACCACTGTGAATGTAAAATACTGTAGTTGCTATGGAAAACAGTTTAGCAGAATGCACTTAGCATTAATGTCCTGGCTAGGTAGAGAGCCAAAGGAGAGAAAGAGCAATTAGGCAGATTGTTCTATAAACTATACAAATGACTAACCAATGTACTGTATACTTGAAACTTATTAAAAAAAAAAAAGTTACACACAATTACTAAATGGCCCAACAACTCTACTCCTAGGTATTTAAACCCAGAGAACTGAAAACAAGGACTCAAACAGATGCTATACATCACTGTTCACAGCAGCATTATTCATATAACTAAAAAGTGGAAACAATCCAGTTTCCATCAGCAGATGAATGGATAAACAAAATGCTGTCTGTATATTCATATCATAGAATACTATTCAGCCATAAAAAAAATGAAGTTCTAATACATGCTACAACATGGATGAACCTTGAAAACATTATGCTAAGTGAAACGGGCCAGACACAAAAGGACAAATATGATATGATTCCACTAATATAAAATATCCAGAATAGGCGAATTCAGAGACATAGATGTATGGAGGTTTCCAGGGAGTGGGTGGAATGGGGGATTATTTCTTAACGGGTATAGATTTTCTGTTAGGAGTGACAAAAAGTTTTGGAGATAGTGGTAACTGCTGTACAACACTGAATCGAATGCCACTAAATTGTATATTTACAATGAGTAAAAATGGCAAATTTTATGTTACATATATTTTACCAAAATAAAAAAAAAATAGCATACACACACACACACACACACAACCCCTCATGAATTGTCTTAGGTCCAAAAGATAAATTCTTTTAACACGTTAACAAGTCAAGTTCAAACATAAGTTGATAAAGCACCAAATAGAAAGCAGCCACTTCTCTACACTTGGAATGAACATATTCAGTATGTTAACAACATCACTTAGAAAGAAAACAAAAGTCATCCTGTCTTACCTTTATGAACCTTGTCAATTTAAGACGAATCATAAGTGTTCAAGGTTCAAAATTTCTGAGTTTCAATTCTCTTCATTGCAAAGTTTCCAGGATCTGACTGGTGCTCAAGTATCAAAATACAAAAAACAAAAACAAAAACAAAAACCAGATTCCTTAATAAAATGAACAAACATTCTTGGACTTCCTAAGAAGAATTTTATATAACTACTGGATATATTTATCTTTTAAATGTAAGAATCAAACATGAATAACTGTCAAATTTGCAAATCAAATATATAACCCATGAGACAAAAACTATAACATATTATAATTGAGAGTGCTATCCTATAAAAAAAGTACAGTAGAGATTACTAAATGAATGACCAACATAAATATAAATTAAGTACGAAACTTATCTTAGGAATGAGACCCATGAAAGAAAATGATCCCAAAGCTGGCACAGCCTTCATCCCCAGAAAGAATTGACTCAACAAAACCACATTTTAACAACATGAAGATTTTGTTATTATAAATTTCAAAACAAAATGGAAGAATTTCCACTTAATATTTATAATCTTCAAAGTAATACATGTCTGTCAGTTAGAAATAACAGCAGTTTGTTAGGCTACAGAGTTTAACATAAAACTAATTTACAAGTGTGAAAAGCAGTAGTGGTCCAATATTCACCATTACACATGAATCTGTTTCTTCCAGAAATTTTTAAAAAATTAAAATTTCAGTATCATGAAATATTAAAATAACACCCCAAACATGCCACGATCACTATTCACAAATAAAGTTAAATGAAATATACAAAAATTCACTTAATACTGTTAAATAACAATAAGCTACAAGATTTCCTGAACAGAAATGGTAGGACCCCTGAATGTTTTACAGTGAATGTCAGGAAAAAAATTAAGTTATGACTATTTTCATGATATATAAGTCAAGAATTTACATGACCATTTCAAAATATACCAATTAAGATTTGTAGTTTGTAAGATGCACTAAACAAATAGCCTTAAAAGTTAACACAAATGCTTAAAACACTGTTACCAACACCAAGGTATGTTTATGATGTTCAAAGAGATGCATAATTAAAACTGTAATTTTTACTATATCTGGTAAACACAATGCTTTAAAACAATCCTCTAAGTTCTCACTTCTTTCATTTGTATTTCTCATGGCTCATTTCAAAGACATAGCTTTCAGCTGATTCCAAGTGAATGTTATTGACACACAGCCCCCAAATAAAATGAATTGTTTCTCTTAATCACATAGCATCTTTTCTAATAAAATAATTGTATTTTAAAAAAACAAAAACAAGACCTCCTATGTTTGATTGAACTTGTACAGTTTTGTTTTAACTAAATTAAAGCACAATGTAAAATAAGTAAGTGTATTAGTATACGAATATCCAATAATATGCAGTAAATATCTCTAAAATGAGGAAAGGTAAAAATAAATAATTTTGGTGCTTTAATTTACTAGTTTCTAATGTGAGATCCCTAAAATGTCAGGTATTCACTTGCTTGAATCAACTTCTGAATCACATGCTTTCCTAAACATAATGTGCTTATCAATTTCTTAGCTACTCTATTTGCCAATGTTCAATAAAAAATTACATAGATTATAGAGCATGAACTTAGAGTGTTCAAGATGGCTCACTGTTAAGCAAAGCTAAATTTACATTCCAGGAAACACTGCAGTTTAATTTTAAAACATACGAACAAAAATTGCAGCAGTAAAACAATTCATGAGGAGAAACAGATGCATTCACATATAATAAAGCCACTGCAACTTCTTCAGGCATTCAACTGTTGTGTTAAATAAACAGACAGTAGTTATTTAGCAGCAATGATTCCGCAATAAATAATGCACTGTGTTTCTCAGTTCTGCACAAAAATTGCAGCTACAGTTACATCAATAGCTGTAACCTACTGGCTCTAATGGCAGAGAAGACCTTAAAACCAACTGTACAAAAAAATTGTCACACTGTGACAACAAATATAAAAAACAATCTGTAGGTCTGAAATAAAAAGACTCCACTGTGAAGAGGACAGTGTAGACAAACGGAGATTCCAAGTCCACCAAAAGAAATAATTGCCTTCAGATCTGAATCCTTGATTGGTAAGAAATGCTGGGGGCTGGGCTTGAAACCATGTTATCAGACTTAAAAGAGCATGCTCTGTCTTCTGTTCTTCCCATGTCCTAAAATATAAAGTCATTTTATGAGGCAGTTCAAGGTTCAGTTTTATCCCACATACAGTATTTGTTGACTCTAGGAAGCTAATGTTCCCACCAGCAAAAGCTAATATTCCATGGTAGAAGTGATCAGCACTGTCTTAAATGCCCCTTTTGTTGATAGGGTCAGTCTACAGCTTCTATGCTTCGAAGTGATGAACCTGATGACTAGGGAAGCACAAGATGTGTCTTCTGCCTCAGGTACCAGGAATGGCGTGTGCAGTGATCAAGCCAGGCCACTTGTAAAAGGTCTTTGTGCCATCTGCAGTTTTCAGGATCCCTGACTTGACTGAGTCAGATTTCTCTGAAGAATTACTGAGCTGCCCACATCATACAGAAAAGTGAGTACGTGCAATACTAAACATACATAGTTGTGGAATGCACTGTACATTGGTTTTTACATCAATAATTTTACTGATCAATTTATAAACCAAAAACTTGGTTCCACACACAAAACTTCATGATCGACACGTGAAATGGTTTATGACAAACACACCTGTCTCTGGATAAGACGAATTTCGAAAACCCGGGTCCTTCTGCAACTGAATCTCTTTCAAACTGAATATTGATACACCTAAAATGCATAGACAAAAATTATCAGATGAAGGTCTAACATTATTAAAACAAATATAATCCAAATCTAGATGAAGTTTAAAAATAATATATTGATTCAATATGAAACATTTATACATTTATAAGGTTATAGCCCGGCTGACATGTATTCCCTTCGTCCCAATGTTTCAAGAAAACCAAACAAAATCAGAACCCCTCCCACCCAAATTCTGCTTTAAAAATCATGCTTCAAGTATGTGTCTCTCTGAAAAGAATATACATTGTCTATTTCTAGGACTTACTGGAGTTGGGAGACCTAATCAAAATGTATTACTTGGTTTTTATCCTCTCTGTCCTTTTTCTTCCTCCTTATGATGCATGAAGGTATCAGGCATGAAGGTATCAGGTCCTCAAACTATCTTCAGATTTTTAGAGAAGAATAAGGAATAAGTTTCTCCATAACTGTCTAGCTCAAACTATAAAACTTGATATTAATAATAAAATGTAAATATCATCTTAAAAAACACCTGTAATTCATTGTTCTCATTTCCAATCTCTGCCACCATCTTTATATTCTGAAAAGGAAATCTACTTTCTTAAGAAAATAAACTTATGTTTTGGTTGTATTTCATTGTTCTTTGCCTGAAGTCCATTTAACAATTCTTAATCAAAGTTATCCAGATTGGGATTAATGACAATGTCTATCATTATATGGCATCCTCCAACTTAAAGTCCAATAAGATTAATGACCCATGCCTAACTATAAATGACTTCTTACAGAGCAGTGCCAATGTGCTCCTGTTTAAAGAAATAAAACACAGGCAAACAAGACAGATCCAAAGAATTTGGATCTAATTACAAAGCTAGAATTTTAGGCTTAAAAACCAATAGCAATCCCTTCCTAAACCCCTAATTCACTCCAGTTTCCAGCCCTAAACAAATGAAAATAAAGAAGGGGGAGAACACCAGAATTTCTCTTACTTTCAGGTAAAGCATGTATCCTTGGTCCTAGACTTCGAAAGTACACATGTTTCATGGCCTCTTCTGCTGAAACCCTTTTCTTAGATTCATACTGTGAAAAAGCAAAGAAGTGCTTTATTAACTTTTTCTCTAAATACTGTAAAATATTAAAAATACTGGGGAGTTAGTATTACTTTTATCTTGCTTAATAAAATGACTTTTTTAAAGAATCAATTGGCAGGTACTCCAGATATGCTAATATTTGAGCTGCTATTGAGATTACGTAGTAATGATTATTTCTCATTTCCAATTTCCAAGATAAAGTTAGATCTTAAAAATTTAGATTTTTCTGTATTTTCTAAAGTGATGAAAAATTAAAATATCTGACCTTTAGTGTTACTTTTCTTCATGAACACCAATGAATCATTGGAAAATATTCCCAATACCTTTATGATAGACATTATTAAATTACCTATTCAATATCCATTTCCCTTTTCTCTTTGATGAAATTTAAGGTGTTCATGCTTCCAACATCATGAATCATGACTGTTTTAGGTTTGGGAAAATTATGACAATCTTGCTTCCCAATTCCTAGCCTCTCTTACAATTAATATTCTGGTTAATGAGACTTAGGAAAAAGCCTTGCAGGTTTCTGGAAAAGACTGCTTTCCAGATACAAGAGGACCAATGTGGCTGATAAAACCTTTATCCTCTATTTTCTTCCTGTTTGAATAAAGGTATTTGGAGGTGCAACAGCCTGTATGGCAGTAGTATAAGGAAAAGAAAGAATATAAGAGAACATGAATTGCAGAGAGCACGGCTTTGACATAGTTGATCAATGCCAAAAGCTGATTACCTCCAAATGTTCTCGGTTATAATGAGAGCTCACTAGACACATTGAGAAACTTTTTTTTTTTTTTTTTACAAAAAGCATATGCCTTTAAGTATGCTAAACACTACAATTATCTTATCTATCATAAAAAATTTTTGAAGGAGGCATTGCTAATCCCATTTACTGATGAAGAAACTGAGGCTTAGAAAATTAACCCATTTAACAATTACAAACGATGTAACTTACCTGAAGAAATTTTGTTATCAACTCAATTCCTTCAGAGTCTAACCTAAAAACAAGAAGACACAAGTGGTAATTTATTCTCTTTTATTTTAGCTAATAGTAACTTTTCAAATAAAACTATTTCCAACTGTTTTAATCTGTGAGATTCAAGTTCTCTAAAATAGCCTATCTTGGTGCTTTCAGAGACTCAAATCTGATTTATTCTTATAAGACTTATCTTGCCACTTGTTTAAAAAGAAATCATAAGTAACTAGGCTTCAATTCAAATTTTCAATATTCAAGAATAAATTATTAAAAACTATAGAATTTTTTAAAAATCACCATTCTGTCTCAAAACAAAGTAAAGCTCTATTTATTGGGAAAATTTAAGTAAATTGCATCAATTTTCACAGTGCTCCATTTAAGGCAAGAGTACAAAAGCATCATTTTCCTATTATACAGGTGAAAACAAGGAGACAAATGAGCTGAAAATGTATCACTGTGGTCAAAATAAACATGAGTTTGTTCAACAAATTTTTACAGGGTAGTGTGTTGAGAATGGGGTACTAGAAGCTATAAAGTTCAATTTAAATATGCTTTAATAACTTCATAAAACTTATTTAAAAAGGGCTACAAAATCAATGATATAGTCAACAAAGATAATTATAGTGATGAAATTAATATATCAGGGAGTAGAAGGCTTAGGGATTATCTTAATAGGATAATCTCCTGATCAGCAATTACAAGTACTATTTTGCTGCCTTTCACTGGTAAAAACACAATTAAGAATAAAGATTATATTCCCAGCTGAGTGCTCTTAGTGGGTACTGTGGGTACTGTAGTTGCTGTGCCTATACATTCTCAGACTCTTTCAATCCTTTGTAGTTTGCCATTCTGACAAATATCCAGAGCTCCTTGGACACAGACAAGCGAGGTGCTAAGGTTATGAAGAATCTGCTTTAAAGAAGAGCTTTGACCTTGTATATACCTGACATTACAACAGCAAGCAATATATAAACGACAAAAACAAAATTTATGCTGTTTGGGAAAGATACACACAAAAAGTCCAGCACATATTATTCTTCTGAAGCAAGTCTACTTAGATTGTTATTAGCTGCTATGGTAACAATATTAACATCAATTCACATAAATACTTTAAAAATATTTTTGGTGTCAGAACTCTACTGTTATTCTTCCATAGCTGCAGAATAAATGAAACTACAGTCAGTGTGCTATGTTGTAAGCAACATGAATGGCTTTTGACTAAAACAGACATTGGCCTTATTTGGTATCTTGGTGTCCTTTTTAAATTTTTTTTTAAGATAAAAAAATAAAGTCAAAGAGGTAAGTTATCTATGTTATTTACTAAAATGTACTACATTCTATAAGTTAAATTTTAATGGGAGTCTTAGATGAATCTGGGGGTAGGTCTGAGAAGAAACTTTAATTGAATAGTCAACATTTAGGACATGAGGGGTCAGAGTTTATATTCTGCAAATACAAATTATGACTAAACTTTGACTAAAATACTGTTGGGTCAACATTTGTCAGAGTCAAGATTTTACTTATAACAATTTCTTAGTTTTTTTTTTTAAGTAAATATGCTCAGCAGGTTTTTAAAAAGTAAATATGAAAAAATTGTATCATGATCTTCATGGTACTAAATAAGGTGTTAATTAACATCTTTCTGGAAAAGAAAACAATCTACATAAACTCTACAATTCTTATATGTTCTATACTCATTTTATATACAGTTAAATTCTATGATTTAAATACTTGGATAATTTTTGGTTCCTGATTTATAAAATTATAAAATCTGATACAGGAAAGAATTCAATTAAATGAGATACTAAAATATTTAAGAATTGTGTATGTGTGTTATATATTTTGTCCTGAATCCTTACTGTGGCCAATGCTTCATGAGACTAAAAAGAATCACGTGGGTTTTCTTGGCTTTTACTTAGATTAAAAAAAAAAAAAATACCTGGGTGCATGGTTAATTAGAGGCTGAGGTTTATATTTTGGAAAGTTGTAGTTCTTGAACTCATCATTTGAAGAAACACCTGGCCAAGTTTCCTGAGATGGAGTTCCTAATTAAAAAAAGATTACATATATAAAAAAATATGTAAAAATGTAAATATTATGCAAATATATACATAGGCAGAACTAAGAAAATAATTTAAAGAACAATTTATATTTAATAGATAATGTGACTTTCAACTAAAACCGAAATGAAAGAAATAGTAAACATATATGAACTTTTTTTTGACTATTCAATGATGCCATAAAAATGATGATGCCTAATTGACACCTAAGCTAGAAATATTTCCTAATAAAATGCTAAAGGTCAATTTTCAATAATATCTCTCTTCTCTCTCCTTCTATAAAATCTTTATGGCAAAGGTGAAATTCAGTAAGTGAAAAGAAGAATCTCTCTTTATCATAATTATGTTAATTATAATTCTTATAATAACATTTATATTAGTCTCAATATCAAAATTTAAATATATATTTTTAAAGTTAGTCTTATCTAGCTAGTCAGCTGCAGGTAACAAATTACTGAGAAAAGATTTCTTCTGTTACCTAGCAGTCGGAAAATTAAGTGCAGTTCATCTTCCACAGTTGATCCTGGAAATAGAGGTCTTCCAGAAGCCATTTCAAAGAAAATGCAACCAACACCCCTTTAAAATATATCATAAAAAATGATGAGTAATTCATTTACATATTATGACACACAAGAATCTTTTCCTTAAGATCACCTCTCCGGAGAATTTTGTCCTAGCATTTATACTATTTGTCTGAATTTCTATATTGCTGACTTACTTAAAATCCCACTTAAAATGTCCAGCTCTCCTCTGATCCTTGAAGAATAACACTAATAATAGCTAATAGTGATTTAATGCTTATGGTGTGTTCAGTAGTGGGTAGTAAGAATGGGGAGAAGCAAATGATCCGAGATGAATTTATGTAGGAAGCAGAGACAGAACACGGTGCAGGATGGAGAGTGTGTGAGTGTTTGTACAAGAGAAGGAAGAGAAATGGATGGAGACTCAGTGAATAGATACTGTCTTTTACTATCTGTGTGAATACACATAAGTTTAAGACAGTCCTTCCATTAAAGGACTCACAATCTCACAATTCTATATAAAATTTAATTTTATATATTAAAATGTTACATAGAACAAAAATGATAAAGCCACAATGGAAAACAGTATGGTTGTTTCTCAAAAAAACTGAAAATAGAATTACTAGATTATCTAGCAATTCCACTCCTAAGTATATATCCAAGCCTCAAAGAGGTATTTGTACATCCATGTCCATAGTAGCATTATTCACAATAGCCAAAAGGTGGAAACACAATGGATGAATGGATAAATAAAATGTAGCATACATATACAATGAATATTCAGCCTTGAAAGTGATGAAAATTCTGACACACAGAAAGTCAAATATCTACAACATGGGTGAATTTGAAGACATTTAGGCTAAGTGAAATATGCCAGTCACAGGAGGACAAATATATGATTCCACTGATATGAGGTACTTAGAAAAGTTAAATTCATAGAAAAAGAAAGTGGAACGGTGGTTGCAGGGGCTGGAGGGAGGAGGATGTACGGAGTTGTTTAACAGGTACATAGTTTCAGTTTTGCAAGATGAAAAAGTTCTGGAGATAGATGGTGGTGTGGGGTGTACAACAATATGAATGTACTTAATCCCAGAGAACTGTACACTTAAAAATGAATTAAAATGGTGAATTCTGTTATGTAAATTTTACAGTTTAGAGAGTTTTTAGAAAGAAAAAATGTTATGCAAAACAAAATTAAATATAATTGTTCACTACAAGACAATAGAAGGAAGTATATGACATCACTACATGAAGTTTATATGCAATTAAATGCAACCACAGTTCATAGGAAGGACTTGCCACCAGAGGCTAGGTTATATTCAGGAAGGATTTATGAAAATCTGTGTTTTGAAAGTTTCTAGGTACAGGCCCCAGTTAGAGAAAGAGTAGGCATTTCAGATGGGTGGACTGGTATGCACACAGGAAACCAGGTGGAAAAGCCTAGGTTATTTTTTGCTTTTTACCATTACAGTTGACATTCAATATTATTTTATATTAGTTTCCAGTGTACGGCATAGTGGTTAGACATTTATATATTTTATGAAGTGATCCCCGCCACCTGGCACTATACATAGCTATTACAATAATATTGATAGTATTTCTATGCTGTACTTTACATACCCACCCTGCTCCTTGACTATTTTATAATGGCCAATTTGTACTTCTTAATCCCTTTTACCTTTCTTACCAACTCCCACAACTCCCCTGGCAACTACCAGTTTCTTCTTTGTACCTATGAACCCAGGTTATTTTGAGATTTAGTGAGTAGCCCATTTGGCTGAAAGGGAACAACTTGCAGAAAAATAGTCTGAAGTAAATTGAAAAAGGTAGTTTAGAGACACTGTATGAAGATCATTAAGTATCAGATTGAAGAACTATACCTTATGCTATAGATAATGAAGGAGGAAGAAGCATAGGTATTGAGTGCAGGGGTGTCATGATCAAAGTGATATGTGAGGAAGATGGCTATGATATTTTATTATTTTTAGATCAACTTAAAGCTAGCAGATTTGGTAAATATTAAATAATAAAAATAACTTTGTTTTAAATTATGTACCAGACACTCTCGAAGTGCTTTAGATCAGTTCATTTGGTTTTAATAATACCTGCAGAACAGACATTTAAAATAATTACTATTACTATTCCCATTTCCTTAAATAAGGGAACTAAGACACAGGCATGTACTTTGAATAAAGTTATTATACAGTTATAAGTGGTAGAACTGGTATGTAAACCTAGGTGATCTTACATGCCAGAACTTAGTCACTGCTTATATTGTGGCTCTTTAAAATAGTATCTCCTTAAAAGTCAAATATCTATCAGTATGCCCTGTTAATAGCTACATTCTTTCAAAATTATAAATGGCAATAACATCTGCATATATTTACCACATGTCAATCTGTGTTGAGTACTCTGAGGAACCGAGAAGCACATCAGGTGGCCGATACCACAATGTGACAACTTCATTTGAGTAGGTCTTTGTGGGAACTGACTTGGCTCTGGCTAATCCTTCAGAGGAAAAAGAAAACAAGAAATAGCTACAATAAATTTCTCAGCCCATATTCTCACCATGACTCCAGTCACAAGGATGCCTGAGGTAGCTACTCTGTAGCTTCTTGAAGCTTAAAAAAATTATTTTATGAATTTTTTTAAGGTGTACAGTCTTGGGTCAACAAACCCTTATATTAACTAAATATCGGTAATTCCACAATCAGAGATTATGAGTGTGAATGTTCTAGTATAGTGTCTCGGTTAATCTAAACTTCAGATTTTTCCTGCTGTCCATTACTTATGATGCCAAAATTATTTCCTAGCAGAACTTAAGTTAATGCAAAATAAGCCAATGACATTGAGCTGAACAATTTTACTTCTTACAGCTATAGGTTTTTGTCACCTTTTAACTTTCTAACTTTCATTTGCTGTATCAATTTTTATGAAAAAAGATGAAGCCATTGGTCCAAGATTTTCTTTTCTGTCTCTGAAATCTATTTTTTTAATAATTAAAAAAAATTTAATTACAGTTGACATACAATATTATATCAGTTTCATGTACACAACACAGTGGTTAGATACTTACATAACCTACAAGTGATCATCTGATAAGTCTAGTACTCATCTGACACCACATATAGTTATTTGATCCTGTTGAGTTTGACAATTTCCTTGTAGAAGTCTATTTAAAGTTTCCTTAGAATAAATTACATTGCTGTTCTGTACTTATTTCAAATTTTAAGTAATATGTATAATTTAAAAATAAGATGGACCCTACTGGCTTTAGATATTATTGTTGTAAATGATGTAAAATACATGCCATTCCTTTGCCAATTTAATATGGAATTTACTGATTATCTAGAAATAAAGGTGTGAGTTCATGTTATCTCTTGAGCCACTGGCATGAAAGAGCTGTTTTTACTACCTCTAAGCCTTAAAATACTGAAGAAGCAATTTTAAAAACTATCTGAAGAAATATAAATTTATTTTAACATATAGTTTATTTCAAACAACAAGGCACAATTCATTTTTTGGGCTATGATTTCTGCTGTGTATAACTTTATATATCTTATTAAAAATTAAATTGAAAAAATGTCATAAAAGGATAATTCAATACTCAAACTGGATAAAGTCATTCAAATGAAACTAGAAATTATAATAATAGGTATCACTCGTACTACTTTTGTTTAGTATAATGGCAAAAGGATATAACTGGAGTAATGCTGACACTATTTTATTTAATTTCAAGTTTTACTCTACCATCCCAACTTCAACAAATTATTTTCCTACCAATTCTGGAAATTAGCAAGATGAAGAGATTTTCTGATCTCTCTTCCTGATATCAATAGTGGGTTATATGGGAGCAAAGGATAGGGCCACAAGTTCACTTATTCTAAACCTACGAGGATGGCATCAAAACAATTGCCAGTTATAGTTTCCTCAGTACTTTACCCTCCTACTCCTGAGAGAATTCTGAAGCAGACTGCTTGTGCAAACAAGCTCATGGTTCACAATTAGAATTTCAGTATTGGCAGGAAATGAAATAATCTCTTCCGAACCATACTAATTAAATGTAATATGGTATTATTATCTAAGCCATTTTTCTATTATTGATGAAAATGTCTAAATTGTACTTCCTAGACCTGAATTTCATTGATTATAGGAAAAAGGGTAGAATTTTCACAGAGATCAAGAACAATTTACAATAAAATACTCAGTGTTAACCTGACCCTCTCTTACTTGCAGTCCTAAGTATATTTACTATTCAACCAATAAAAAATAACTAAAAGCAACAGAGATAAAGGGGAAGAGAGAGCGAGAGAGAGAGAGAGAGAGAGAATAACAATTATAAAGAAAATAACAGCACGAACTATGCCTAAGAAACTGTACAATCTATATAAGCATATGCAAATAATTTGTAATTTCTTGTTTAAACACATGTGACCTAGCAACCTACCTTCCAAACAAATGATAAAGTGTTAAACAAGTAAAAATACAGGAATTTCCCGAACAAATTCACCACTTAATAACAGTGAAGTTTTAATCCATTACTAAAAGAATACAATGACTACTAAGTAGTTTGGTGTCACTGCCTTGATTTATACACTAATTTTCCCCCTTATTGTTTCTGAATCATCAGTGTAAGTATTAACACAGTGAAAAAGGCAAACAACATTTAGTATAACTTTGACAGCATATTATACCTTTGGAGACCTTCTGAAAGTATCTTAGGGGGTCTATGGATTATACCTGAGAACGGTGCCTTTTAGCATTTACTAACATAACTCATCCACCAAAGTTTTGTCAAATATCTTATTTCATGCGCTGTACAGAAAATTTCCTCACCCACATAAAAGCAATTACACAGTGTCAACGGTTTTTCTTTTAAACTTAACGACCCAGAACTATTTATAAATATCTCTCATACATTCCATACCAAAATCTGCTAGCTTTAATTCTCCTTTTTCATTAATGAGGAGGTTCTGTGGTTTCAAGTCTCGGTGTAACACTTTTCTTCTGTGGCAATATGCCAAACCACGGAGAATTTGGTATAAAAACAGCTACAGAAACAAATAAATAGCAGTTAGTCTTATAGGTAATGAGGTATACTTTGGTATAAGCATAGGTAACAGAAAAGCATGATAAACAGAAAAGCCACTGGCCTAGAATAGCAAAAAAAAAAAAAAAGAAAGAAAAGAAAAAGGAACCACATAGGTACAAAGCCCTTTCCTTATATAATTGTTTCCTATTTGAAACATCTACCTAATCCTAATTTTTTAAATGAAAATGATAAAATAATTAAATAAATAAAATAATGAAAAAATGAAATAAAACTGTCTTCATAGCAATAGTTTACTTGTTATAGAAAATGATTTAAAATAAACATATACTCATAAACTTACAGGTCTATCAACAAGGCTTACAGTTTGATTATTAAATTCTGGCAAAACAACCAACTAACCTCTACCCCCAACAACCCTCCCAAAAAATAAAAATAAAAAACCTGATCTGGGATAGTGTCTTTAAGGCATAAAAACTGGTGGTTTTATGAAAATGCTGAGATGTCGAATGGAATGGTGCTGCACAGCTCCAGCAAATTATGTGATATAAAAATAACCCAAACCAGCTTCTATCATCCACCTCCTGGGTACTTTACTTTCAGCACCTCCTACTCAGCCTTCAAAATCTGCTATGATTCAGAAAAGGGAATTAGCACTGTAGAGCTCTGAATGACTTTGAAAGAAGCAATTCCTACAAGGCTAATGGCAGACTTTTTGTTGATTTTGTTGGAAAAGGGGATGTGCAACACAGAAGGTTTTTGGTTCTCTAGAGTTAGCAAAAAAAGCCTCAAATACAGAGGACTGAAGAATGTATCTGTAGTTTACATGTAGATGAAAAATAGAGCATTAGAACATTGAGAATAAGCCAAGGCAGCAGGTGACTAGGCCTAAAGAAATTCTAAGCAGCAATTTCTACACTATACATTTATGTGTTTTAAAAACTTTAAAATTATTATTTCCATGTATTCCTGTTACTTTTTATGTTTGGAAAAGACAAGTACAGAGTTAAATTTGCTATTTAAACAAATAACACTTTACATCTTACACTAGCCAGACACCTAACTTAAAAGATATAAACTTCTCAAATTTTTGTCAAATTATGATAAACTTATTTTTTCCAAGTTATTGCTAATATTAAAGCAGGAAAAACAAAATAAAAACCACAAACAGAAATACATGCAAATGAGATTCCCAACTTGTAAAACAAAATGTAAAATATGATGAAAACAATTCTCATATAATGTATATAGAAATTCACTTAAAGCCCTATTCTAAAATTCTTAGCAATGTGTTATCCATGTGTTTTGAAATGTCTTTTAGTAAAAGAAATTGGTTCTCCTTTATGTCCACCAAAATTACTAGTTTTTAAAAAAATCTAAGGTTAAAGTTACTACCTACAGATTTCAAACTGTCTCAAACTCACAGCTGGGACAGCCTATTTCTAGAATAGTTTCTCACAAACTGTTTACTAAGTCTGGATAAATAAATCTTTGCTAAATTTGGAGTACAGCACTCAGGTCAGAGAAATCTACTATAAGAATACAATTGTATCAAATGTTTTTACTTGATTTTACTTTTATCTTACTTTTGGGTTTCATCTGGTACTGAATATTATGCCAAACTTTTCTGGTATTACATGCATCTTTAGATATACAGATAAGAAAACGTGACAATTATCTTACTTTTCCTCCTGATAATACAGACTGGTATTTCCAGCCTAGTATTCATAATACTTGTATAATTCCTGGCCTTACTCACTAGATTAGTAACTTGAAAATTAGTTGGTGTTTTATAACTAAATACTATTTTAAATATGTTAGCGAAGTTTGCCATTTAAAGAAGGTCTTTTGCAGAATGCAGTAATTATTTCTATTTGTTTTAAACATTTAGATTTTGATGTAATAGGCTTGTTGGTTTTTTAAACCTGTAAATATATTCTATATCTAAGAAAATCTGTGTTATAATCGGTGTGACAGGAAACATCAAGAGTGTTTTTAAGGTTTTTAAAATAAAGCAGGTTCTATAGAAAGGTCTGATCCTTATTAGACCTATGGTGAGTAAACAGAAGTTCTGAGTACATTTGTTCAGAGGACAATAACCTATTTACAATGCCAAACAGAAAATTCTGAAGCAGAACAGTTATGAAGATGGTATATTTCATTAAGGTAGTTTGTCTCTGCTTTAGACAAAATTTAAAATGACACATTAAAACATACCTTTACATTGTGCATACTCATAATGTTTCCACAATCATCCATGTACTGTTTTAGGTCTTTATCCTGAAAAAATACAGCACTTTACTATGTAACACATAGTTTTCAGAGGGCATGGCTGATTTACTTGAATACTATTAACAAATACTATTATTTTTTATAAATAAGTTGCTTTTAGAGGAAAGCTATTGAATGTACCACACCTAATTTAATAACTAAGCAATAATGTCCCTGGGGCTGTTAAAAAAATGCAATTTGCTAATTGTTTTATAAAGCAAAAATAAATACCGAATTTTATTAAATGCTTACCAGATACTCAAAGACCAGAGTCAAAGATTTATCTGTGTGAACAATGTCATGTAAGGTAACTATATTTGCATGTTTTAGATCCTTTAATAGCGAAACTGCAAAACAGAAAAAAAGTCAATTATTTGGTCTGTGGCAGCCATTCTTTACAAAAACCTGAAATTGACTGAGTTTAAGACTCTCAAGTTTAAAACAATAATTTACTAAGGGGATTTGTTGCAGAAATTTTAATAGATTTTTTTCTTTTCATTTATGTTTCTGGGTTTGACATTTTTAATACTTAAAATTATCTCCAATAGTATAATATCCTCCATATTATCCTTCCCCCCCCACCTCAAATGTTTATGTATTGAGACTTCTAGGATTAATTTAGAAGTGCAAGGTACCATTTTTTCCTCCAAATTGCTAATCAGTTGCCTCAAACTATTTTCTGAATTATCTATCGTTTTTTAAAAAATGGTATCAAGACAGAAATATATTTACATTCTGTACATACTAATTTACACTTAGCTTTTTCCTATGTGCCACTATATTACATTTCCCAATGTCACGTATTTGTCTATGACAATGATTTTTAATGACTTCATGGATTTTCACTGTAAGCTATACAATAATAGAATTAACTAATTTCTGTTGAATATTTTGGTTTTGGGTTATTAGCTTTTTTAAGGCCTAAATATATCTTCTAGTCATCTATTATTTCTATACCTGAGCTCGTTTTACTTACAAATAAATGAACTCTTACCATGCAGCTTTGGTTTTAAAATGTTCTACATCAATTTCATAATACATTTTATTCACAAAAGACCAAATTATACCTTCTCTAATAGCTGTGCAGGGTGCACCTTCTTCATGTTCCAACCGGATCTCTTTTAATGCCACCAAATTCTCTGTCAATTTACTTCTTCCTTTATATACTGTTGCATATGTACCCTATATATTTTTGAAAGACACAACAAAAATATCATGGGAGTCTATCTATACCACCTATACAATAAAGAGCCCTAACTAAATTTCTAATTTCTAAGCATATGTTAAATTCCACCTTGCAAGGAAAACACGACAGTCTTGGTTTTCTTATACCTAAGAGGACTTTCAAAAAAGTATGAAAATATAGAACATTTAGTTTACTTTTTTTACTTTGTATGAGATAAACAATAACATCAACAGCTTTAGAATCAAAGGTACTTTACCTGCAATGGTATGTAGAAATTGAGGAAACTAAACATAGTAACTGAAAATTGAAATTGTAACTAACATATTGTTAAACTATAAAAATGTTACTGGTTTTCAGACTTTTCAGTTTTTAAACATTTACTCTCCTTTAAATATATATATATATTCAGGAGATATCTTCCATCTTTGCCAGGATAGCCCTCAAACTCCCTTAAGAAGTCCCTATTAACTAATTCTTTTTTCTGTAGCATCTCTCATTCTGGGAAGGAGATCATTTCAAAATTAGTCAGTAGTAGCAGCAAGAAAACCAAGGTCTAATTAACCAAGAATTTCCTTCTGTGACATTGTCTTTAACTTAAAGAGAGTATTTTGATTTTTCACAGTTTTGAACTCATATAATTTCCAGTATGATAGTACAGACAGCAGACTGCCAGGAGGCTAACAAATAGACACCTATTTTCTTACCAAGAAAGCTCAATATTTTGTGATTCAATAAAGATTATAAGGCTATAAAAAATAATCATTTCCTCTCAAATTGATGGGATAATTTCAAGAACTTAAAAGTTTTTTTCTTCTAACATTCTCTTACCTTTTCAGAACAAGATATAAACTTTCAGACAATAATGCTTACATTTTTTTTTCTAGGTTAGCAAAAACTATAGACTAATAGAGAAGTTTAGATGATGAACAAGAAAAAAAAGTCTTGCATTTTTAAATAAGTATTTACTTACCTCTCCAAGTTTTTCCAATTTGATGTAGGTTTCCATTTTCCCAAACCCAATTTCTGACTGAAAGTAAACAATTATAAATTTAATATTCTTAAAATTTCAATTAATCTCTTCCTCAATTTCTAAAACCTTCCTGCTATAAAGAGTATCTTAGAGTAGAAAAATTGATTATAATTAAATTGTTGAACATCTGTCAAGTTTTAACATATATCTACGGTTGGAACTTTCAAAGGTTCAAAAACATCAAAGTTCATAATTAAAATTGTCAACCTACCTTTTATCTAATCCATATAAATTAGTTAACACTCTGCTATTAAAAAATTGTTTTATTTTAAAATACGGAGATTTTAAGATACCACAGGCATTTTAATACTGAAGAATTCTTAAAAAGATAACATGATTTTCTTTTTAACAAAACTCCAAAATAAATTATTTTCCCACATATTTTCCCTCACTAATCTCTGAGTTTCCTAAGAATGCATGCCTTCAAGCAACAAAATACTATTTGCTTCAGGTTTTCCAACCAAAATATAGCAAAAAAGTCAACTGCAAATCATAACTTTATTATGGACCAGGAAATGGCTGACACAGAAGAAGCAATCAATTTAGGTGCAAATCTGTATCTCTCCACCAAAGAAAACTTTAAAAGTGGAGTTCTCAAAACCATTGCTTTTGAACCTTGAACTTGGTTGCCTACTTTGTATGGAGTCAACAAGTGAGTAAATGGAATGCACCCAAATATGTGATGAAAAAATAATACTTAAAAACTAAAAACAAACAAAAAAACTACTAAAATTAAAAGTAATTTCCTAAAATTACTTTCTAGTACCCTTTTGTAGATAGTGGAAAAGGCAATAATAACGTAAAACAAGATTCGCTTCTCAGAGTGGTGATAATACCCTTAAATAAATAGCCAGTGAAGGGAAATGATGTTCTTTTATATATAACCTCAGCTCTCAAACATGTATCAGTTATGCTGCTGGATCATTAAATAGTGTGTTTTAGTCAAATTCTGGAGGTTCAAATATACAATTTTTTCTGAAGGTGTTGAATAAAATTTGACAATTTGACTTAATACCACTCACCACACTCTGAATAGGAAAACCTGCCCATAGCTGAATGGCTAAAAGTAGCAGAGACCTCTTAAAGGACCTGTTTTTGTCCTTTCGTTACAATGATACATATCATGTTAGAAACTCATGAGGAAAACTGTACGCCTGACAGTACTTAAATCAATTTTGGTAAACTGATAAAAACTTTGGTTACAGGTCATATTATTCAATGACTTAAAAATCACTTCTTTATGCACTCTTTAAGACTCTTTATGCACTCTTTTTCTATATATAGTGTTTCAAAAGTTTTCATTAAAAAAATGAAGTTTTGGAACCATCATATGCCATATCCACCATGTACTGTCTTGTACATGACTCAAGAAACTAATTCTTTGAATAAAGTAAAACTACAATAGACAACACTTTCCAAAAATAAATGAAGTTTTTAACTTTAAAATATGAAATATGGCAAACAGCCCATCACCTAATACATAAAAGCCTAATTCTGAATACTCTCTTAGTGAAATGATTTTTATAGTCCATTTACATATGATCTTAAATAACTTACTAAAAAAGGGGCTAATTGCCAAGATTACACAAACTATGACAGAATGTTTATTTTCCTACATGTATCTCTGGAATTTAGGTGCTCAAATTTACAAATATGGAACTATTTCATTTTTGCTATAAATTTTAAGTGTTGTGTTACATATTTTATGAAGGAAAAAACTATATTAAGAATGGAAACTAGTATGAACATAATAACGAATGTCTTTTTAAAAAATCAAAATGCCATCAACTATAACAATGAGAAACACAAAGAAAAATATGACTGCAAGCTAGAAACCTTTTTCTGATCAGGAATTGGAATGTTATCTCATTCATTCTTTTACCTTAAGTGAATAAACACTAGCACTCCCTTAAATTATACACTTTGGTCCAATGGTGGCTATGACAAAAACACTGAAGTATGCTTTAAAGAATGTGTAAGTAGATCACAAATTCAAGACTGTAAAGGTAAAAATGTTATAGATTTTGTTATTCTATATAATAAAAAAAGTATATAAGGAATAAACTGTAAGATATGCATCAAAAATTACCATTACAAAAAGTTACCTTTCAGAGAATGAAATTTAATGAGATCATTAAAATATGCTGAGCTTTTCCTGTAAGCTGGCTAAGGGGACCTCTGAAATTGTTTGCTATTCACTTGTTCCAGAAAACCCCACAAAATCATGCAAATCAAGAGGTTCAAATCTTTATGCTCACTTTAAGAACACTCATGAAACTACCCAGGCCATCAAGGGTATGCTTATCAGAAAAGCCACAATGTGTCCGAAGAATGTCACTTTATAGAAGTAACGTATGCTATTCCGTTGTTACAATGGTGGAGTTGGTAGGCGTGCCCAGGCCACACAGTGGGGCTGGAGGCAGGGTCTGTGGCCCAAGAAGAGTAGTGAATTTTTGAGATTAAAAATGCAGAAAGTAACACTTAATTAAGGGTTTAGATGTAGACTCTCTGGTCGTTGAGCACATCCAGGTGAACAAAGCTCGTGGATGATTAACCCCTGCCTCAGCTCTCCCTGCCACACTGAGATGATCCTCACTGACAAAGAGGAGACTGTTCCTAAACCGGAAAAAGAGGCTGCACGGGAGAAAAAGATATCCCAGAAGAAACTGAAGAAACAAAAACTGATGGCCTGGGAGTAAATGCTAACGAAGTTTTTTTGTTTTTTTGTTTTTTTTTTAAAAACTAATTAAAATAAAATGTGCTGAATCTATTTTTTAAAAAGAAAATAATTACTGTGCTGTAATTATAAAGTTAAATTTAATAAATGATCTACAGAATAAACAGCATAACTGAATTCTACCCAGGAAGGCAGACAGAGAATTCAGACAAAAGGCAGTTTTACTAGTAAACGGTCAGAAACTAATTTGAAGAGTAAAACCATAACTACTTCACCACCCATTTTAATCATTGTTAACCTTAATGATTTAATAATTACATCCAAATATTACTAAATGTTTAAAAGAAATTTTTAGAAAATTTTGCTTATTTTTATCTGCTGAACATGACAAGATTAACAATAGATATAATGACTAGCTTGTTGCTATGCTCTCCTACAGAAATTATTCAGAGGACAGAGGACAAAGCTTATTTATTCAACATCTCACCAAGCACAGTGCTAGGTACTAGGGATACAGTATAGAAGACAGATAGGATTCCTGCTTTCATGAGTTGACAATCTAGATTGAGTTCCACCTTATATTATTTCAGAATAGTTTAAAAGTTTCATAAAAACAGAAATAGCTAAAGGAATAAAATGCTAAGCTTTATATTTTAACATAATATAAAACCCCTTTAATTCTGCGTTCTAAACAAATGAAGATAATTTTTTCTGATACGTCACTGATCTAAGAGGACACTTGATGACTTTTTGGCAGCCCCTAGCAAATTCCTGTTCAGATGGCTCTTACAGCATAAGCACATTATAAAAAATTCAAAATAAATCATGATTTAAAATAGCCTTTCTGTAATTCAGTGTAACTTATAAATAATATTGAACATCATGGGAGATTTCTTGATTACTTTTGCCCTGGCATTATAATCATTGTATGACAGTTGTAATGATGTATTAACATGCTGGCAGTGCAATTCTAACTGAGCTTCAAAACATGTGAAGTATGTGCAAAAGTTCTAAAAATGTCATTCTAAAAGTGAATGTGTATATAAGAAATACTCAGGACAAAAGGAGATATTTTTCAAACATCCATTTACCTCACTGAGAATTACTGAGTTACTGTTATTGACAGAAATATGTTCTTAAGATATGTGGGGAGAAGAAAAGTGACTAAGAACTTTTGTTCTACTTGGTCATTTTGCCTTAGAAAAACTGCTGTGATGTACCATCATGATGATAGTAGTTTAATCCTGTAAATAATACACCAAAGGTAAATTAATCAGTGGGCAGACTTTTAACCTCACTTCCACACCTCATAATATATTATTATTTCTGAAAAGAGATCAGGACTTGATACCCTATTTTTCACCTAATTTTAGAAACAGGAGGGACCACATACACTCTATACCAGTACAGCCATGAAAAAGGAATCTAATACTCATTGTTTAGGAGGAAGTAGATTCTTAAAATGTATATAACCTGTAATTTCCATATAAGTTTTCATATATATGGGTTTTCAGTTTGAAATTGTACTTAACAATCTCACAAAACTTCTACTGGCTTTGCCATTATTATAATTGCAACAATGTTCTAAAAAATCTTGACTAACGCATATGGGCTTTCCCTCTAGTTTGTGTATAAATATATTAAGAGAATATTCCACTTCTTATCAACTATCATGAACATAAATAGCACTTCACCAATCCAATCAATAACCAAAACCTTTAACATGAGATATGATGACTAAATGTAATATGGTGTCCTAGTGGGATCCTGGGACAAGAAAGAACCTTAGTGAAAAAAAACTAGGGACATTTGAATAAAGCGTGGAGTTAATAGTACTAATTTTGGTTCCTTAGTTGTGACAAATGTGCTAAAGTAATGTAAAATGTTAGTAATAGGGGTAACTGGGTATGTGGTATATGGGAACTCTCTATAGTATCTTTAAATTTTTCTGTAAATCTATAACTATTATAAAATTAAAGGTTTATTTAAATAAAAAGTCAATGGGAAGGATTCAGTTGAGAAAGGAAGACTGAATATACATGAGTATATATGAGGAATAACAAATATTCTAAGCATCCTGAGGAGATGAGATAGGAAAAAGGATGATTCTTCAGAAGGAAAGAATAGAACAAGTACAGGGGCAGGTAGATTAACACATTTGTTATTCAAAAAATAAGGAGGGTCTAGTTAGTGTCTTATCTCTCCTTTATCATGAAGCAGAAGAGATTATCTGTTTAGAGTGAGAGGGGAAGAGTTAACTAGAAAAAGACAGTAGGGTAGCCAAGCAATACTGAGGGTCCATTTGAAGGTTGACAATCATAAAGTTATAGAAGAACCAGTTAACCCTATTGTATGTCTTTCTCTACCAGAAATGAATTGTCACTTGTTTCTTAATTCCTACGCAGAGTATTTACGTTATTTTTACTGCTCTTACTGTACAACACCATTGAAAATATGAAAATGTAAAATTTTATACTTTTAGAAAGACAAAACTAAAATTTCATATTCTGAAAAACTATTTTTCAGATAATATGTATATTATCTATAGAAACATAGGCCTTAACACATGTAAAGAATATTTTTCTTTTCCCATCTCCTTTCTATCCACTTCCTAACCAGCCCCTTCATACATAAACCTAGGGTACTGAAGAATATTCTAATATATTTCAAAAGAAACTCTGATGAAGAATGAAACTACTGCATTGATAGAAAACAAAACACAGCTGGTATGATTAATCTGAAATCTATAAGCCATTTCAGATCAAAAAACAAGGTAGGTGGCTAGGAACACCGAACCACAATAAAAACTCTAGTCATTTAGCATTCATTAGAGGGCACTGTTTTCCTTAATTTCATGTAGACTGAAAATATGGCTCTTACATGATAGCTTTAAGAATTACATGGTAATAATTAAATCATATGTTTAGTCCCAATCTGGACATTTAATAACTCCAAAATTTATCCTAAGTACCAATTTTTGATAAAAATTGACAGCCAAAGGACACTTTTAATCAGTAATCAAATGACAAAGTTATCTGAATAAAAATGTCTTAGGCAGTGATGCAAAACCATGACAATAAGAAACCCATACCGAAATCAAATTGGCATACACTTTGACCTTTCTTTATATAGGTGAATGTCAAATAACAATGCACTCATATTGTATACAGCATAAAGTAATTTTATTATTTAGAATATATAACCCAAACCAGAAATTTTTGGTGAATAAAAACATTCTATGATATAATATATAAAAAGGAGATGTAACAACTGCTAGCAACCCAGGAATCCATCAATTGTTCCTTCCTCAGATGCAAAGTCCAACTGGGTACCCAGTCCTGCCTGTCTTATCTCTACATGGTCCGTAGGATCCGTGTCCTACTTTCCATTTTCACATGAGTGTACATCATCCCTAATTTTGAAAAAATTCCTATTCATCTCCTTGTCTCTAGTCTCTTTTTCTACTTCATCATTTACACTTTTCCTAAAGCTATTGTTTAAAACAAAAATGTAATATCAACCTTTGTTTAAATAAATACATTTTAAGTCTTTCTATTACATGAAATAAAGTCCAGACTCCTTGGCCTGATATCTTAGGCTTTTGGTCTGGCTCCATCCTATCCTTTCAAACCCTACTACTCTTTAATATTATTCCACGTTTACCATTCATATCAGTTACAATGACACCTATATTCATACCTTTGGGTTTTAATCATGAAGTTTCCTCTGCTTTGAACTCTTCTACCTATTATCATCCTGACAAATTCCTACCCATCTTCTAGAGCCTGTGATGTGCAAAGACATTTTACTTGCTATGTCTTTTGTTGTCTCACAGTACTCTATACGTACCTCTGCTATAGGACTATAACCATCCATATGAGACCCTCACATACACAATCATCTGAATTTATGTCAAGGTGATACTGCAACAGGGAAAGCTGCCCTGCCCTTTCAAAAAACAGTGCTGGGTCAATTATTACATGCTAGAAGATATCTGCAAGACATATAACTGACAGGTGTTTAGACAGAATGTATAAAGAATTCCCACAAATCAGAAGAAAAAGGCAGAAAATCCAACAGAAAATAGATAATAGACCTGAGCCCTGAGCAGTTATTCATAAAAGAGACTATCTAAATGGCCGATAAACAAACATTTTTTAAAAAGTTTTCAACTTAGTCATTGAGAAAATGCAAAATAAAACCACAGTGAGATAACACCAGAAAAGTTAGAAAATTTTTTTTAAAGGTACAATATCAAAAATTGGCAAGTAGAGCAACTAGAACTATCAAGTACTGGTGATGAAATGTAAATTGGTACAACCACTTTAGAAACTGTTTGACATTATCTAGGAAAGATGAACATATGCATAAATCTATATGCTAATAGCTAAAAACTAAAAACAACCCAACCAAATAAATGTCCATAAACAGAAGACTAAAGTACAGTATACTTATACATGAAATACCATGTAATAAGAACAAATGAACTATAACTACATGAAACAACCTAGATAAAACATAAGCATAACACTAAGTAAAGAAGCCTACCACAAAAAGAATATATATTGTATATTTCTAAACATATTAGGATGCAGGTTGTATAATATATATAAAAACTTGAATAAATATTATTATATATTTGTATTAAATGTATTTTAATAATTTACATATTCATAATTATAGAATTTCAAAAGTTTAAATAAAATCATCAGGAAAAAATATCAAAAGCATTTTAAAATTAAGAATATGCATGTAAATGAGGATTTTAAAAAGTCTTTCCAGTTATTAAAACATACTATAAACATAATCAAAACAGTGGAAAACATATAGGTAAAACTAATCTTTGGCATTAAGAAGGCAGAGATAATGGCTACAGTTGAGGAAGTGAGAGTAGAAAGTAAACAGAGAGGTGGCAGGATAGAGTTTCTGGATTTCTGGAATTTTCTTTTATTGATCTCGGTACTAATTATATAGGTTACGTTAACTTCAAAAATTCATTTAGCTATACAATTATGGATTATGTACTTTTCTGTATATCTAGTATATATTCATATATCTAGTACATATTCTGTACATCGACCATATAGCAATAAAACTTATGCAAAATAAAATAGAACACTGCTTAAATCTTATTCTAATATGCATCTTTAAACCCTTAAGAATGGGAAACAATAAAATCTAGAAGTAAATGCAATAAAATATAGCTATTCAAAAATTAAACATAAAATGCTCACACCCAGAAAAATCGAACATCACACCCAGAAAAATCGAAAAAGCACATCTGATGGTATAGGTATAAGAGACTAAAAACTTACTAAGGAAGCTCTACGAGATCTTCGGCTCATTGGTTGATCAAATGGTGGACTGTTTATCTGCAACTTTTCAAGATATCCATCAGGTATTCTGATATCAGCAGGTAGCGATAACCGCTTATTTAAATCCTTAAAAAAAAAAAAGAAAGAAAAAATATTTTTATAGTAACTACAAACAGAAAAGATAAGGGCATTTGACTTTTGGATTCATGGGCTCAAATATATTTTTTCTTAGTGATAAGTAACTGTAAAGTTTTATTGCAGTTGTAAAGTTATCTGTGTTAATAATATATAATATACCAAATGCAAATATACTGACCTCTAAGCAAAGAAGACAACACAGGTTTTACAACTAGTACTCTGTAACCCAGTTATTTCTGAACTCCTTTCATTGGTAAATTAGACATGGAATTTACCTTGACATATCATATAGTAGGAATAAGCAAAACTACCACAAAATGAGATTTGCTTAAATTAACTAACCAAGAAGATCATATGATTTTGTATGCGACACAGTAAGAAATATTTTATTATTGCTAAGTCAATATAAAGAATTAAAAGGCATTTCCATTTCATTTAATTATAGAGTTAGAACTGATAGAAACTTGAAAAAAAATTTTGCTTATATTATCACACCAAGAAACAAATTCTATAAAAAACCCTATTATTTATAATATTAACTAAATCATGAAATCAAATTGACTAGTACAGGAATTGTATAAATAGTTGAGAGATATATGACTTAAGTATAGAAATGATACCATGTTTCCAAATGGTAAGACTAAATAATGAAAAGATAATTGTTCTCCCATATTAGTTTTCTATTTTACATAACCCCGAACAAATCACAATTAGATTATTCTTGGAACGAAACATTTAAAATTTATCTAGAAGAATAAATAAATATACAAAAATATTCTAAAGTAAATCAGAGTGTGTGTAGGAGGCTGCTGAGAAAGAAGTCTTTTTGGATACTAAAATATAAAATAAAAGGAATATAATCAAAACTGTGTAACCTTTGGGAAAAGAAATAAATATAGTTCAATGATAAAGGAAAAAAGGAGTATTATTTTTACTGTTATTGTGATGTAATTTTACAATGATATGAATAGATATTAAGTTGATCTTAAAAGATGAAAATGTTATTTAATCATTTAGGAAACATTGTTTTACTTAACTGATTCAGAGGTAATCTTTTATCAATAAAAATGAAATCAACCAATGGAACAGATACCCTAATCATCATTATCTCAACTCAACAAAACTGGAAGAAGTTAAACAACACTCTTATTTTAAAACATGCTCAATTTTTTTTTAGAAAACTATTTTAATCTATAGTGTATACTGAAATAATAACATTCATAATCAACTTCTGTCCTCAAGGTTATATATAATATTGACAAAGAAAAAGAAATGAGGTCTTCATTCTCTCATATGGAGAATGACTTGTGTGTTTATACCGTAAAGCAAAAAAAAAAAAATCTGGTGCTTTATGCATACTTTTTGAAATTTGAAATATTTATAAAATATAAAGTATATGTATGAATCTCAAAAATATAATTAAAATCATATTTTCTAAAAAGACTTTGCTAATATCATCCTGCTTTCCAGAATTTTTGAAAATTTGTGTTTCCCTTACAGAGAAAATACAGTGTTTTGCAAAATGTTAAATATAATTAACATATACTTGCCCTGAGGTAGTAATTAGAAAAAGAAAATATTCACAAAGCTACTTTACATTAATGCAAAGAAACAATTTTCTTACAAGTTTCACATGCCTTCATGAAAATTTTCAATAGGCATTTAGTCTGATATATACATGGTGTATCATACATATGCACACATACACACAGGGACATTTATAGCTGTTAAATGGTTACCTCCATTGAGATCCGTCTATGTATACGATTTCTAAGACAAACACCTGTGGGTGATTGGACTTCATCAGATGATGTCCCAGAAGCTTGGTCACTCTCACCATCTGATCCCATTTTTAGATTTTCATGAACAATATCTGCATCAAAAAATAAAATATTTTGAGATATATATTATATTCTGTCATGTAATTTAATAACAATACAGATAAGATGAAGACAGCCAACACATAAAAAGAATTGGGACACAAAAAAGTTCTGTACATTGTGGGTAGCAGAGGTGTGCAGTTAATAGATCAAAACATAACTCATATGTCTTAAAACAGTAGTAAGAAATCTTTTTATATTCTCAATCATGAAAAAAAACTGAAAAAATAAACATTCAAGTTATTTATCAAGATTGAATAATAAAATTACGGACTGGAAAAAACAACAAGGATTAGTCAGTTCTCTCATTTTCCAGCTCTGGGAAATGAGACCTTGAAAGATTAAATGACTTTCAAAGGTCACACTGCTTAGAAGTAGAACTAAAACAAAAACCTGGTCTTTTGCCTTTAATTAGTTTTAGTATTCTTTCCATTAAATAATGTACCATTGAATCTACAGCCAAATGAACTAGTTCTTTGAATATTTTTAAAAACTTTAAAAACTGCTAATGTAGATACCCTTCCCTCCAGTGTTAAAAATAAAACAATAATAATTTAAAAATTATTCACTGAATCTGCTGGGGGCAAAAACATATTTAAAATACAATACAAAGTAGATTATGGTATTTTTTCAAAATAGGGATAAAAGTTAAATAGGAGTAGAGGGGAGGAAGATTAATTCCATCTGGAAATATTAAAAACAAACTTATATACCTGCTCGTATATCTGCATTTGTCAATCATCCTCTAATTTACCTAGCACTCGTCCTCTCTATACAATTATTCATTCCCCAAAAAGCATCATATTGTTTCATGTTGCAGTGCTTTAACATACTTTTTTTCTTATCTGTTAAGAGATATCTTGCCCCTACTTTATCAAACCTATTCTTCAAACCTAGGCTCATGTGTCATCATCACTCAATAAAGTATTTTCTGTTCACAGACACAGATGATTACGGTGCCCATACCTACTGCACCTACTGCACTGAAGAGCATTTTGGTTCACGTGATTTTATACAAAGTTTTGAGATCCTTGAGGACAGAATTTGGCTTACGTACTTTTGCATTCCCAGAACTTAACAAAGTCCCTGGTATTTAGTGCTCAACAAATATTCCAATGAATTGAATATTAACTAAAACTGAAGGAACAGATTAGATAAATGGGACTCCTCCACCCAAATGAAATGTTATATATACAACAATATATAAAGCAAAAAATAGTATTTTAAAACTATAAATTTGAACTTTCATAAGCATTTGCTTATAAAAATATGAGAACTGTTTAACAAAAATTAAACTCAAGGATCTCATCAAATCGGTCTTAGAATTCATACATTTCTATATTTTGTCTTATATTGTTGAGAAAATTATTTGCACTGATAAACAGTTGCAAATGGCAATGGTTTTTAATAGATCAACATGTAATTTGAGAATATACTTCCAGTACAGAGATTTCTGGAGAAATTTTAAACTGATATCTGAACAAAAAATTAACTTGACTCCTGATCTGATATTTAACATCAAAGGCCAACTATTCTTTTCTGTCACACCTTTAAAATGTGACAAATTCTAAAATTCTTTCTTTCAAGGAAATGTTGAATAAAAGATAATAATACTTTGAAAAGTATATCCGAGTTTGCAAGAATGTATGCTTAATACCTAAGAAACGAAGACAGGGAATTGAAAATCCAAAGCTGTTATGCATAAATAAATTGACTGTCACTTTCTTGAGAAGGGCTGCTGATCTCTGTTAAGAAGGTGCTTGGGTTTAGATGCCACTTTGGGATAAAAGATGAGTTGCAAGTGAGAGCTTCCTACAAAAAGGCACAAGACTCACAAAGTGCTACATCTTGAGTAAAGGGCAGACTTAAAAAACAAATCTGCTCTACTGCGCAAGGACTACAAAATAGCACATTAACCTCAGACTATAAATAAATACTTGTGTACCCTCTGACTTAACCAAGAAAGTGCTCATGTAAAACAAACAAGTGCAGTTCCAACATGAATATCGGTTGGTATTTTCATTTCCATTAATAAGTCAAAAGTGAAACAATGAAGGCTTATGTCAAAACTTCACTCTGTCACTGGTGTAACTTCTTTGCTGAATCAAGGAATAGTTTTTGAGTATTAGAAGAATATTTACTTCTCAAATTGCTCAATTTTTGTGTTATATTAATTCACAATGTGACAGCTACAGACAAAATGCACTTTTAAATTTAATCTGCATTACTAACATTTTCAACATCGCTCTTTAGACCCAGGGTCAGCAAACATGACCTGTGTTTGTATGACCCTTGAACTAAAGATGGTTTTTGCATTTTTAAAGTGTTACTTGAAAAGAAGAATATATAACAAAGACCATTAGTGGCCCACCTGAAAAATGTACTGTTTAGCTCTTTACAGAAAAAGTCTGTCTCTCCTGGTCCACACAACTAATAAAATAATATATCAAGCCCTAATCTAAAGTGTTTTCCAAGTTGTGTGGGGTAAATATTTCACGTCAACTTCAAACTACCAACACATCATTTAATAGGTAGTTGGAAAGAAATGTGTACAACATTACATAATATTTTGACTATACAGATACAATAGAAATGAATAACCCCAAAAGCTCTGGTAATAATAAAGTATAATAAAATAATCATAAAATAATTACTTTTAAGTATTCATTACTTTTGTTTTTAATTTTGCTTACTTAATTATAATTTTATATAAATTCTAATAATGACTATGTTTAACCACCAACCTGCAAAATTCCTGAAAATTTAACAATTAAAACTCATGAACCAGTGTCAGCTAACTCTAACACACCATTCTATAGGATCACCCCCATAGGGATAAAGGCTACATACCTTTCCCATAAATAAAATCCCACTGTAGATAAACTCATATTTCCCAAATTAACAAAACACATGAAGAAATAATCTACCATAGCAAGTATAAACAAATAAAGCAAGCAGCTTTATCTGTTTAAAACCCTCAGATTAAAACCCTCAGATACTTCAGTAAATATAATTATGTCGTAGGACTATAAAACAATTATGCTTAAAGTTATTTTAAAATCAAAACGTAACAAGTAAAACGTCATCAAAAATAGACCAGAGAAATACACAGAACTCTGCAGACATATATTTTTCCTGGATATTAAAACGGTATAGTGACATAACAACTTGGATGATAATCATATATAGTAATTATTGTACTGGGCCATCATATGGTGATAATCTGGAGTTACTAGGGTAGGACCCTTAATTGAGCACCATCTCAAGCTGCTGTATCTTGAAATCTTACATCCACCTCTTAAGGGTTTTGTGTTCTTCCTGGTCAACTGGTTTTTAAAGGTTACCCCTTTTGTAGTGTCAGCACTACTGCCTCTCTAGAACCTTACATCTTTCTACTCTCTCTTAGTCTCAATTTGATTTTTATCTTACAGGACAAATCAGATAATAAAAACTGGCTGACTTCCATACCTAAATTATGTACTGCAGCTACACTTGCTACACTTCCATACCTAAAAACCTAGCAGCCAGAAAGTTGGGGGGAAAAAAAAAGAGACAAATAATTAAATTACCTAATCTGCTTCCATTTCTGGGCATCGGCATGAAGGAGCCAAGGCTTCCTCCAATAACACTATGTGGTCTCCGTAACGGGGGCTTCTTGAAGGACCCTGTGTACTGGTGGAGGAAGGAATGCATACTGTGAGAGGTTGGAGGCCTGCCATTCTTCACAATAGGCTCTGTGATTCACGGTATCCAAAAATCATCCAATAACAGTCCAAGATCCAGGATCACATGAGAAGAAAGAAAGAAAGAAAAACAGAAAACAAAAGATAATAATAGAGACCATTACATTTAACCTCTTTTATTTGGCTATCTATACAAAGTACTAGAATTAAAATAAAAATATTTATAGAAAATACTTTAATATTTGAAATTGGTCTAGTAACTTATTATTCATTTTATATAATCAAAACTGGTTAGCAATCACAAAACTAACAGCCCATAGATTTTTTATTCATTTGCTTGTTTTAATACATCTCAAGATTGTTTCCATATTCCTACATCTACTGACTGCCTCATACATACCTTATGATTAGGCATGCTCTAGAATATAAAAAACATGGCCCTGGCTGAAAGGAATTTATATCTCTATTTGCTCGGCATTCAAAAAGGTATGTCATTTAGTAAATGAAACAGAAGTACTTAAGTACAGATCAATGCAGAGGTTCTGAAATTTATTACCCAAAATTTGGGATTTTTAATATAGTTTTTAAATCACAGACCTATACCCAAGCAGAAATATTTTAAAAATATAATAGGCTAGAACGCATAAGAAAAATTTTCTTTCTAGGTTATCATATTCCATATCTGTACTCATAATAAAATATATGAATATTCCGCCTATAGACATTTGTTTTAGCTACTCTATAAAGCTATCCTAAGGAATACAGGTTTATAATCCTACAATATAGCTAAAAAATATGGAGATCATAAGTACCTTAAATTATTCAGGGGATATCTGTTGTGTGCCTACTATTTGACAAGCACTACTACAGGCCCTGGGCATTGGAAGGTAAACAAAACAAACAACATGCTACTCTTTGAGACAATAAAATTGAATGGAGGGAAAACAGATAAGAAACTAATAAAAAATATATATATATCAGATGATAGGCAATACGCAAAAATTTAAAAATATCTGATAGAAAACAAATGAGTAGCTTTTTGACACTGGTTACTGAGTAAAGTTCTCTCTGCAGAGGTATCTTTAAGAGAGATATGAATGCAAGAAAGAACCAGTCATGGGAAGATGAGTGAGTGATGGGTTATAAGATATTCCAGACAGAGAAAAACTACTGCAAAAGCTGACACATGGCAGTTTTTTTGTTGTTGTTGTTAAAGCAGTGCTCCTCAAACCTTAGCATGTTTCAGAATCACCTTTCAAGATTAAAACATAGAATGCTAGGCCCCACTCCTAGATTTCCTGATTTAGCAAGTCTGGCACAGAATCCAAATATTTGCATCTCTGACAAATCTAAGGTGATGCTGTGTTGCTGGTCCAGAGAGCACACATCGAGAACCACTGCTTTAGAGGTACAAAAAGCAAGCAAGTGTAGCTGCAGTACATAATTTGAGGTGTGTGTGTGGGGGGTGTTATTGAGGTCAGAGATATAAGCAGGTTTGTACATTACCATAAAAGTTTGAATTTTATTCTGGGACTGGAAGCAATTATGGCGGCTTTGAAGCATGTAGTAACATGATCTGACTCATGTTTTAAAAATATCACTCTGAGAAGTAAGGGACAGTGGGAGACAGAGATGACTATAAAGGGGTAGCATGAGGGATCTCTGTGACAATGGAATAGCTCTTTATCCTGATTACAGCTGTAGTTACACAAATCTACACATGTGATAATAGAGCTATACTCATGCTTTATTCCAATGTTAATTTCCTGGGATTGACCATATTCTATAGTTACAGAAGACATAATCAAAGGGGGGAACTGAGAGGTGCAAGGTACCTCTCTGTAATATCTTTACAACTTCCTCTGATTCTATAATTATCATAAATGAAAAAAAAATTTTAAACATCACTCTGATTGCTGTTGGAGAATAGATGATAGAGAATCAATGGAAGGAAAACAGAAGAAGACTATTACAGTACCCTAAGCAATTAAAAATGGTGACCTGGACTAAAATGCTCTGAGAGAAGCAGGCAGATATTGGGTACATTGCAAAAGAAGAGCTAAGAGGCCAGCAGACATCACTGCAAAATTACTTTCACACATACTCTCCCACTCAGCTTTTAATGAGGACCTATATTAAAAACAGCTATCCAAAGAATATTTTTAACTCCAGCAGACTGATGAAAATATATAAAATATGATGTGTGAAAGGACAATTGGAATCACATATCAAATATATAAATGGCTATCATTAGTAGTGAGTCTTAAAGTTATTTCTGTAGTAAAAATATAGCAAGGTAGAATGGCAGAGGGGAGAAGGAGAAAACAAAAAGGTAAAGGAGAGAAAGGAATTAAAGATAATTCCTGGATTTTGAGCTTTAAATTGTTTAGGTTAACTGAGGAAAACTGAAGTAGAAGCAAATTTGAAAGAAAGAAAATCAAGAATTCTGGTTTGGTTATATTATGTTTGAGATCTCTATTAAACACCTATATACAGAAGCCAAATAGGCATTTAAAATAGAATCTAGTGATCCAGACAGAAGTCCTGACCAGAGATACAGATTTAGGTATCGTGAGCATATACATAGTTGCTGAAATTACAGGTCTGGATGAAGTCACCAAAGGAGAATATATAGAGAAGAGAATGGGGAGCATGAGAGAATCATAAAATATTCTAACATTTCAAGATACGACAGCAATTATATAGAAAGTCCAATAAGATAATACTTCTATATTTTAAAATAGAAACCTTTAAGACATTATGTGAAATAAGTCAGACACAAAAGGGCAAGTATTGTATGATTCCATTTATATTCATAGACAGGAAGCAGAATAGTGGTTACCAGGGGCTAAGGGGAGAGGATAATGAGTTATTGTTTACTGGTTACAGAGTTTCAGTTTGGAATGATGAAGAAGTTCTGGAGCTGGACAGTGGTGATGGTGGCACAACAATGCAAAAGTACTTAATGCCACTAAAATTGTATACTTCAAAATGGTTGAAATAATAAATTATAGGTTATGTATATTTTACAATATATTTTTTTTAAGTAATGGAAATCCATATGAATAACTGTAGTAGATCTTATTCAATTAAGTAATTAGGTCCAACTAAGGATTTCCAATGATTTTTTACACAGAAGCATGGCAGTTATGATTCCACTGAGAAATTTATCTGGTATTGTATTTATTTGGATCTTCTAATTCAGTGAACTACTATCACCAGGAACATGCAATTTTTTAGCCCACCCCATAGCCTTACTCATTTCTTGTTCCCAATCCTGCTCTTTTAAACACTATTATTAACTTGATCCTACTCCAGACTCAACAAACATCCAATGAAGTCTGTGCTTTCAACCTCATCCTCTCATGGACCTTGTGATATTGGTAGGAGTTAGTAATACTTAACAATCCCCTGTGTCATCCACTACTGTCAAAAACTAACTGTGACTGCTATCGCGTATCAGATCAGCAGGAAAAGAAAAAAATCTGGGAGTAAAAAAAAAAAGGCTCCTAATATCTATAAAACTAGGCTTGTTGACTCCAAATAACATGGTAAACTGACCCAGTGCAGAGATGGAGGAATAAGGACAAGCAATTGGAATATCTGGAAAGCAAGACCATTTCAATCTCTACCTTTGGGGGTTACTTCAGATACTAAATAATTGTGATGTGACATTCTGTTACATTTGTTTTATTATACTTCCTGAGAACATAAAGATGAAGTTGATTTTCTTGGGTGAAGAATTTTAGTTGTGTCAAAAGAAGTAACTTTTGTTGGAGCTACAAATACTATATGTATTACATTATTTTTACCTTTCTATAAGTATAACTGAGATATATATCTCATATTTTAAGTTGTCACCTATCCTTCCTCATCAACTTCAATAATTTCAATACACCTTCTCATTACAAAAAAATTAAGTTCAAGGCTATTAAGAGACAAGATACTGAAATATCGTAACTTTCTGTGATATGTCTAAAATAGTATTGACTTTTATCAAGAAAATCAATATCTCTGAGGAAAAAGTATTTTTCAGATATGCTAAGTTTTATTGAGATGACATTCACAGAGCATACCACTAAGCATTTTAAAATGCACAACTCAGTGGCATTTGGCACATGTTGTGCAAGCATCACTTTCATCTAGTTCCAAAATATTTTCATCACTACCAATATTTCCATTCCTTCCTCTACTGAGTCTTTGGAAATTACTAATCTGATTTCTGTCATTATAGATTTACCTACTCTGGATTTTCACATTAATGGAATCAAAGAATATGTGACCTTTTGGGTCTAGCTTTCAGTTTTCAAGGTTCATCCACATTGTAGCATGTATCAGTACTTCACTCTGATATTCTTTTGTGGCTGAACAATCCATTATAGGAATATGTCAAATTTTGTTTATATATTCATCTGCTGATGGACATTTGTGTTGTTTCCACCTTTTAACTAGTGTGGATAGCCCTGCTATGAATATAAACATTTATGTGCAAAATTTTGTTTGAATACTTGTTTCAATTCTTTTAGGTATATGTCTTGGAATGGAATTGCTGGGTCATACAGTAATTTTATTTTTAGCTTTTGAGAAATAATATAAATTAATTTTAACTGTTTTTTTAAAAGTTAAATATTTAATGCTTTCTAAGTTACTAAAAAGATCTTATGTGGAATTTTTTTTCCTTGAAGGTTACTTTAAAAACAAAATTTCTTACATTTTAATTTAAAATTTTTTATAATTTGTAGAAAAATTTCATTTCATATTTAGAAAAAGCTGTGTTGAGTTAAGGCCAGCCAATATGCTTAAATCAACCAAGCTTGCAAACTGTCAACTTATTTTTAACATACTAAGTATAAATTTGAGATTCCTCTTTCCCTGGGTTCAATCTACCCATTAATGTACAAAACACAGTAGATAGGCAATTTAATGTGAATTGTAATTAAATTATACATTTATAACTGAGGTAAAGCCTTCAAAGTACAACTCAATTATCAAAATGACAGAAACAGTACATCAAATTCTATCTGGATAGAGGTAGAGTATGTATGAGTATGAGTATATGTGCAAATGTAACCAAATGCAGCATACACATTACAGTTTTTTCAAGATGTTTAGAGTATTATCCCTATATGTATTAACTTCCCCATTCAATTGGTCCTAGAATATGCATGAGTCACCTGTCTATTTAAAACCCAAGGGTAATAAGATTGTGCTCATGAACGTGACTGAACAAGCCACAGTAGATCAAAAATTGGTTCAAAAGTAGTTTACTCAGGGAAATTATACCATATTCTTTCTTCTCCCTAAGCTAGCATTGCCACTATATGACTGTTAGATCATTTGTTTCACAAACTGGTTATGCCGTCCGTGAAATCATTTGAAAAGTATAATCTACCACTTCTCATTCATTAAACCATGTTCAGATGTAGACTGGGCATGTTACCTACCTTAGGAGCTTTTTATGCTCTAAGATAAACTCTATGAAGAAAGAATATGTTAGAACCAGCTATCACGCACTGATAGATGACCTAAAAGGTATAGTATCTTTGTCAAACCTGTTAGTGAAACTTATGTGCTGTTACACATAGGGAATCAGCTATAGCAGATTATAATTCAGAGAGCCTATGCTGTCAGCAATTTCCTAAACTCAAGAAGAATCAATGTCTGGTATGACATCATCTTTCAGTATTATTTCAGGTAACTCAGGTTAAGAGGAAGCCTAAAAGAGTTCCTATTTTCCTTCTTTACTACCTGTTAGAGTTATTATATAATAAAAGAAAGTTTTAATAAAGTAAAAAAATATGTACTAATTGAAAAAATATTTTCAACATTAACCATTAGTTATAAATTAAGCAAGTTTTAAGAGTCAATACTAAAATATTCTGCAAAATATCCAATTAATCTAAAATATTAATTAGCTCTCCAAAAAGTATATATTTTCTTTGTCTCACATTCATTCCTTTAAAAGAAGAGGTTTATCTTGCTGTCAAATACCCATTAGGAATGTAGCCCAGAAACTACCCGTCAAAATATATACTATGCTTATTTAACTCTTGAACATCATTGACAAATAGCTGGCAAGGTTCTTCAATCAAAAAACGAACACACTGTGTTTAATTAATACCAAGAATTCAAAGAAGAGTGTCTGAAAGAGAATGAAGCATTATGCTCTTGGCAAGAGGAATAAAAGATATGATAAAATCATCTTTGAGATTTGACCCGAATGCAAAAGTTTCTCTCCTACATATAAATTATATTCAAATTATTTCAAAGTTTCTAAAGAAATCATCTATGTCTCCTCTTCCACATTACAAAAAGCCATATAACCTTGATATTAACCTTTCTGAGGAAAAGAGATAAACTGAATCTTGGGTAGGGTAAATCATTTACCCAGAGTCATACAACTAATAAGTGTTTAAGTATGTTAGTGTATCCCAAATTCCAACCCATTAGTTTTAACTTAAAAGTCCAGAGCCTTTTCCATTATCCCACTGTCTCTCACAACAAGGGCATTTGCATTCAGCTGGACAGGGTAGGGGTATTCATGCACTCACCCACTGCCACAAATCTCTAACAGAAGAATTTCAGGCACAGACAAGGAAGGCTTGCCAAAGAATCTATACATCATGACACACTGGAAGTCATTCCTGTAAGCTTCTTTTTGGTTATTATTATGACATCCCTAGGGCTATTTCAGTTTTGAATATACAGTCTTATTCCATAAATTTCATCAGGATTTTGTATTTTGATCCATTCAATTTAACAAACTCTTTTTATTTTACACCAACATCTGCATGCTACTACTTCACATTATAAAAAGTACTGTCAAATGTGTGAAACATTATACGCCTATCTTCTATAAGTGTTCTAATTACCATGAGATTTTGCAGTAAATATGAAATAAGAAAATAGTAAGATTCATTCATGTGAGAAAACTTGTCCTCAATATGGACTGTCAACATGCATATGTATATGATGTCATAAAACTATCGTGAAGCCTCAAACAGGAATTTCACAAATTTACTACTCACTTTTAAACTGTATTAACTTATAGGTTAAGAATAACAAAGTATTTAAATGTTAATTTTAAATAGTTACTTAACAACTAAGATAATTCTATACAAAGTATTCTTATTTAAGAGCCAGTGAAAATAGATAAATGGGATAGGAGAATTCATCAGAGTTGGAGACTAACATATAGCAATACTGTTGATTAAGAGTGGAATATTCCAGTAAGCAAGCAAGTTGCGTAGTCTTATGTTTCCTGAGAATGAGAGACCCAGATGGAGAAATAAACAAAAAGAAGTTATTAGGCACTAATCAGGAAAGTAAATTCACATTCTATTTATACCGTAATCAAAAGTAGAAAGTAACTTTTCTCCTTTCCCCATCTCCCAAATATTTACCATTATCCTTGCTGCTATTTTCTTCAATAGTCATTTGTTCAGCCAGTTCAGACAATGATTCATCAATAGTCTGGCTTCCTCGAAGCGTAAGAGATAGCCTTCTCTTAAATTTTTTCATCCTATCGATTGACTGTAACTTGAAAAATCCTGAAAGAACAGAACAGGATGAACACAAAATTAAAGAAATGAATACTTTATAGCTCAAGACAAATATTGTTCAGGGTTTACTAAGAATGTTCAAAACAGAAATATAATAAGGAATTCCCATTTCCACCAAACATTACAAAATTCAACCCCCAAAAGATCCACTCACTCTGATTAATGCTAAGACGAGCAGGAATTTTATAACCTAAAGATTGATATGTTAGCATCAGAATTAAATTTAGAAAAGTAGGAAATTTTCCTAAAATGTGTAGGCTCTATCATTATAAATAACCAATCATTACATTGGAATCAGTGATATCTTCAGATATAACTGAGGGGACAGGAGAGGTGAAAGGGGTAGGGGAGAGAATAACGAATGACATTTGACACTTTATTAAATAGAAATTTTATTTCTTAAGTTCTTATTTAGCCAACATATTGGATTTTTGTTTTGTTTTTCCCCTGGCCAGATGTCAGGAGTCTCTTCCTATTATAATAATGCCAAACTTTAGAAAGAAGAAATGAAAGCCAAACTAACCGGTATCAAATGCCTACTCCATACTAGACACTTTCATATCTCTTAATTCATTTAGTCTTCCTAACTCTGAAGATTGGACAACATAATTCCATTTTTACAAATAAGCAAACAGGCTCAAAGATGTTCCCTGATTGAAGGCAAACAAACAAATGACAGAACTAAGATTTAAAACTAGGATTTACCTTTTTACTTTTCCCCCCACATTTTAACATCTCCAAAATCAGGATGTATCTCACAATTAATGAGATGTTGAAATATAATTGACAACATAATTTCATTTTAGTGGTACATACAACAATGTTATAATTCATAGGGGAGTCTTGGATATGATCAAATAAGGTATCTGCTACCAAAACAAATCCTCAATAATTTACCTATAACTTCTTTTCTAATTTACTATTTCTTATTTGTGATGGGCTAGTTTACCAGATTACAAAGCAACTATAACTATTAGGCCAACTAGAAGTCAGGGCCTTGTAACTCCCCTATTTTAAAATACATGTTTTACCATATAGTTATGGATATCTATTTTGAATCTTTAAGTATTTTGCTTATTTTCTCATTCTAAGACTATTCTAAGCATCTTAGTGCTATGAACAATTGAACTCTCCGTAAGATATAGTTATGAATATTTTTTGTTTGCTCAAAGCCCGGGAGAAGGGTATCAAGTACAAATTTATGTGATAATAACATATTTACCAACTCCATACTAAAGACTTATTTAAAAAACAAGACCACTCTAACATACATATAAAAACCACATACACATTAAAATAGCAAAATTTGTAACTACAGTCTAATAAGGACCCTTTCATCCATATGCTTAAAAACAAGAGTTATACTTTAGTGAGATATTTAAAAGCTCCTATCTCTTAGCTTCGTTTGATCGTTAACACCAAAAAAACAAATTGATGTTGCTGAATATTTTCTAATTTATCTTCTAGTTGACAAATCCTTTTTTCAGCTGTATTCAATCTGCAGTTAAGCCAATCTATTGTATTCTTAATTTCAGTTACTATATTTTTCAGTTCTAAAATTTTAAATTTGATTCTTTTCTACAGATATTAGTTCTCATGAAATTCTCCATTGTGTCATCTGTTTTCATGAATAGGTCAGATACAGTATTTGAAACTGTTGTGTGTAACTCTGGAGTCTGCATAACCTATGGATAATCTACGTAACCTGTTTTATTGATTTTTCTGTTAGTTCTTGGTATACCTAGTAATTTTTTTTTTATTGAAAGCTATACATTGTATGAGAATGACTGCATAAAAAACATGAAAAAATGCAGAGGTTCCTTCTTCCAGAGAGGATTTATTTTTTACTGGCAAACAGAATAGAAGCAGACCACCTCAATCCAATCAGGGACTGAGCTAGCTTGCGACTTGATTTCAGATACTGTAAAGACTGGTCTGTGTGTGGTTTGTTTCCACTCTTACGGTGTGGCCCTTCAAAGAATTCCAACTGCAAAAGTAGGAACAGAACAACAACAAACTATTGAAAGCTCCACTCAACTTCTTGCTCTTACACACTGTTCAGCTTTTATACCCTTATCCAAAACAACCTACAAGTTGGAAAATGTCTCAAGAGGAAACCAAGCACAGAGTATGCCTACCTCTACCTTCCTTCTCTTCTGAATCTTGACTCCTCAAGTCTTGACTAACTCAGAAACTGCACAATGCCTCCAAACTAATTTTTTTCACTAGCTTTTCAAGTAGTTCTCGGCAGAAGCCTCAGTGTGATACAAGTTGCTCCATCATAGGCGGAAATGGAGGTTTAGATAAGAATTGGAATATATGCATTTCGCGCTAAGCAAGGTGAATTTATAGGAGGCAGTCAGTAAACTGTAAGAGTTTATTCCAACTAAGAAACCTGTAACTGCAGCACTGTCCTAAGTGCTAGGCTCTTTACTTCTCAGAATCTGCCTTTATCTAGGTCTACCTTGACAGTAGTCAATGCCATTTGTTTAAACATTTGTTTAAAAATATTAGATATTTAAGGGGAACTGAGCTGTTGCCAATTTCATCTACCCTTTTGTTTCTGTAAGAATTCATACTAGAGCCTTCCTTTGTAAGGTTCCAGAATTATTCCGTGCAGTAAAGGGACAACTCTTTAAGCTTGGAGGCTCAAACTCTGCACATTCCAAAGAAAGGACTAGCCAGGACAGCCTCCTGGAAGATAATCTCTGAGCCCTTGGAATATCCTGCCCTGATACCTCTCTATAGACCTGAGATCTTGGGCTACACCAGATCATTTGTTAACAATGTAACATAAGGTAAATGCCTGTGTTTGTATGTCTGGGATTTGGGGACACACTGGGTCAGTCTGACCCTTGGGAAAAGGAAAGATAAGAGAAGCTGAGAAAGAGTAGCTAAAAGCAATCATGTGGGTACTTCTGTGCCTATGTGCTAACTCCCAATAAAAACCCTGGACACCCAGACTCAGGTAAGCTTCCCTGGTTGACACTTTGCATACTGTCATATAAAGTGGATGGAAAATTGAAGCATTGTCCATGCAACTACACTAGATGAGGATAACGGAAAACTTGCACATAGTTTTTCTTGCATTTCATCCTATAAATCCTGTCCCCCTGCTGATTTTAATCTCATCTTTTCACTATGGTAAATTATAACTGTGAGTTTAATAGCTTTTCTCTAATTTGTGTCCTAGCAAATCATCAAGCCTAAGGGTAGTCTTGGGAAACCCCAACAACTCTCCTTCAAGAAAATAATTAATTCACATAATAAATTAACTCCATTTTGACTACTTCAACAGTGGTCAGACCAAATTGCTTTGTACTATAAATGCAAAATACACACTGGGTTTTAAAAACTTAGTATTTTAAAAGAATGTAAAAATAATTCATTGTTATATAGATAAAGCGATTAAAAACATTCTAGATATATTTAAGAAAAATCTATTATTAAATTAATTCCACTTTTTTATATGCCTGCAGAATATTTTAAAATTAAATAGATAGAGTCTGCAGTGTATTTCTACTGGACAATGCTGGTATAGAGCATCAAGTAGATCTCAGTGGTTTTAAGTGGGTATGAAAAAAGATCACAGAAGTCTTAAACTTTCCTTCATACAATGCATTTGAACAGTATATTATGAGACATTCTATGCATTTATAATTCAAAATAACATGCACTGTACTTATTGTCCATCAAGAGTGAAGAAATTCTCATCTATAAAATAGCAAACTACATGTATTTTCTATTCTGTCAGAAATAAGAACGACATTTTTAACTCATATTATCTAGAGAGAAAAAAAAAACACTTCATTATAGAGCTAGGCCTTATCACAAAATTTTTAAACAAAATTATACCTTCAGAAAGGTCCTCTATTTATCTTCCATGGTAGAGTTGTAAACTTTTAAGTCATAATAATCAGTAAATAGATGTTAAAGAATTTCACTGTCACAGCTTAGATTACTATGTAATCAAACAGATTACTCAACATTTCTATTTATATTTAAGTAGAATTATGCATGTGAACTTCCCTCATTAGCTGAGGTATTAACACATATGCTATAATAAAAACTTTCTGAGAAGTAAAAATTACTATTTACTATAGATTTAATGTAAATTAATCTTTACCTTATTGTAATAAAGCAGTGCTAAATTTCTGATTTCTTAAAATCAAAATCCTCAAGAATTTGGTTGAAATATTTTATCTAGTTTAGTAAAAACTTTTATTTGAGATCGTTAAAATGTCTATAATATCATTATCATAAACATTAAGATAGGTTAATAATGTTGACAATATGATTTACGGTGGATGCCAAAATTTCACTTTTATATTTAATTCATGCCAATGAAAAAGCTATTTTCACATTAAAGTGAAACATACTGTAATTTAAAATAAGCCCTAAACAAAACTCCATAATTGTTGTTTTAATATTTTAAAGACTAAACTTTAAAATATAATAGTAAACTATTATAAATGCTCAAATTTCAGCATAAATGTCACTCTTCAGAGGGCTCTTTCCTGATCCTGATCCTCTCTCTCTTCCTTTATCTTAGTTTTTTTTTTATTCACAGAACTTATACATACATATTTCAGATATACTCATTCAAATATATATGTATGTATAATGCCAAACAACTTATGGTTTTATGGTTGTCAAAACACCTCTAGTTTTCTCTTTTCTTTTTTGTAGCTAGATCAAATTTAAAAAGGAAAAAGGGCAATAAGTGATATTAAAAAGATAGCATAAAACTCTCCACATACATACATACACACACATATACATACATACATACATACATACATACATGTGTGTGTGTGTATGTGTGTGTGTGTGTATAAATATCTGAAAATGTTCAAAATCAGTTCCTAACCACAAGTGCTTAAAAGAAACTCATCTGGGGCTAAACTTGATCTGGGACTATCATACTGAACAATTAAGAAAATTTTTCTTTTTTTTTTTCAATCCTGAAAATACAACTATTCTATTTATTTACAGAATATAGATAATCACTCTGGAATGTCAACTGAGTTTGGCCCTAGGAATGTGAAGCACACATACATATGCAACTTTTTCTTTTTTAAAGACAACAGTTGTAAAGCTGTAAACACTCCCAAACCAGATCCTCTACTATGAGTATTTATCTATATAAATGGTGTCATATTGTGGCCCTTTTAGTACTTCCAATAAGAATTTACCTTATAATTCAAAATTTTCTAATATTAAAGAATTTATTGAGTGGCAACTCTCTGCTTATGTTTTTGAAATAGTCTTAAAACAATTTCTTGTGTATAGCTGCAGAAGTTGAAGAAAAAGCTAAAGATTGTTTTTAAATGCCTAAATGACTTTTCTTCAGATGAAGAAGCAAACTTTACATGTATAACAAACAGAGTATTTTAAAGTGTGGATTAAAATCCACTACTGAAAAGGTAGACTAGTACTTTTCCACTTAACAGTTCTCTTGTCAATCTTTTTGAAATAACAAGTACAGTAATATGATATTACTATAAATATAGCTTTATAACATTTTCTGCAGTGATTATGGCTTTAAATTAAACCTATTCTAAATGAGGTAAATTCATTAAGTGACCCATAAGCAAATTTTTTATTATTTTTTCCACAAAATTAAATTACAAATATCTAAGAATGCTTTTTAGGACACTTAAGCCACCCACACTTAATGAGGAATAATTATCATAAACAATTAATTTTCTTCACTGGAGACAAATTTCTTATTTGCATAAAACACAGTTATTGTGCAAAACATTGACAGAACACTGAATTAAAATTTCAATCATGATTATAGGTATTTTCCCCAAAAACACTTAAATATCTTAATCTTTTGTACTGAAATCTAAGGCTATTTTCCTTTGATAGTATACTCAAACACACAAACCAGAAAAAAGAAACCTACCAAGGATTTTCTTCTTTTCATAAAAACCACATTAGAAAGATAATATAAGACTATTATGACACTTGAGAAGGAAAATGTCATAGTAGAAAGCTACTGGGGTTGGTCCCTTCACCAAAAATAACCAGTAAACTGGAAAAAACGACCAGAATCAACTATCTTGGAACTCTGGAACCTGAAGGCCACTTACAACAACCAGGGGAGTGCTTGCTGAAGGGGAGAGGCCATTGATTTTGATAGGAGAACCACACATACAAACCATTTAACAGTGCCCATTACTCAACTCTGTCCCAGCAATGGAGACAGCAACTTGCATGCTTAAGAGCAGCTGGTTGGTGCCGAGGTGCTCAGTGGGGAAAACTGACACCAAAAAACTGAGGATAGGGGTTGCACATTTTAGTCGGTCTGGCAGATCCCTTGTGAGAATGAGACAGATGGAGAGACTAGCCTTCCTTTAGGCTCTTTCAGACTATAGGAGTTTCCTGTGACAGCACAGCATCTTTTGGGAGATATAGCGATAGTAACTTTTTTGTTGTTGTTGAGTCAGATATTTTTAAAAATATGTCAGGTCATGAGCTGACTACAAAAATAATGGAATATAAACTTCGGAGACCACACACAACCAGGAATACACATTTGCAAAAATAGTCTGGGAAAATCACAGATGGATGGCAATAGCCCTTAACTGCCGTGAAACACCAGTGGAATAGGAGAATCTGGTTTCCAGAGTTACCATATAACATCCAGGTCTCAAAAAAAATTACAAGGCACACAAATAAATAGGAAACATGGCCATTCACATGAAAAAAAGCATGACAGAAACCAAACCTGAAGAAGCTCAGAATATGAAATTAGTAGTCAAAGATGTCAAATCAAGTGTTCTAAATATGCGGAAAGAACTAAAGAAAACCAAGAACAAAAACTAAAGAAAATCAGGATAACGAAGTGTGAAAAAAAATGAGAATAGCAATAAAGAGACAAATTATAGAAAGAAACCAAACAGAAATTTAAGAACTGCAGAATAAGAAACAAATAAGACACAAAGAAAACAAGAGCTAAATGGAAAAAGCAAGTCCTTCCTTGGCATTAATTACTTTAAACGTAAATGCGTTAAACTTCAATTAAAAGGCAGAGACTGACAAAACACAGTTTAAAAATGTTTTATCTATATGTTGTGTACAAAAGTTTTTTTTAGATACAAAGACACAAAGAGATTGAAAGTAAAAGGATAAAGGTATTCCATGCAAATAAAAAAAAACCTGGAATTACTATACATTTGTAAGACCAAACAGACTAAAATACTCCAAAAAAGGTTACAGGAGACAAGAACAGTATATATTAATAAAAGAACAAGATATAACAATTATCATATAAATACCTAATTACAGAGCCTGAAATAAATTAATTAAAAACTAATAGAACTGAAAGGAGAAATACATAGTTCTACAATAACTGGAGACTTCAATATCCTGTTTTCAACACTGGATATAAGAACCAAACTGAAGAACAATAAAGAAATAGAGGACTTAAACTATAGACAAAGCTCAGTAATCAAACATAATGGTACTTGCATAAGGATAGACATATAAACCAACGGAATAGAACTAAGAGCCCAAAAAGAAACCTTCATATCTATGGTCAACTGATTTTCGACAAGGGTACCAAGACCATTTAATGGGGAAAACGATAGTCTTTTCAACAAATGATGCTGGAAAAACTAAGTATGTTCACATGAAAAAGAATGAAGTTGGACTCTTATCTTATGCCAAATACATGATTAACTCAAAAATAGATCAAAGTCCTAAATGTAAGAGCTAAAAGTATAAAATACTTAGAACAGAACATGGAGGAAATACAGATTTGGCAAAGATTTCTTAAATATGGCACCAAAAGTACAAATTAAGATTTCATTACAATAAAAAATCTTTGGACATCTAGGGACAGTATCAAGAGAGTGAAAAGATAATCCACGGAATGAGAGAAAATCTTTGCAAATCATGTATCCAATAAGGGCTTAATGTCCAAAATATATAAAGAACTCATCAACAACAAAAAAACTATTAAAAAAATAAGTAATGGACCTGACTAGACATTGCACCAAAGAGGATATACAAATGGCCAATAAGTGCATGAAAAGATGCTTAACATAATTACTCATTAGAGAAATGCAAATCAAAACCACAATGATATGCCACTTCACACCTACTAGAGTGACTATCATCAAAAAAAAAAAAAAAAACACCCCAGGAAATAACAAGTATTCATGAGGATGTGCACAAATTAAACACTGGTGCATTGCTGGTGAAATTTAAAATATGAAACCACTGTGGAAAACTGTCTAGGTTTTCTTCAAAAAGTTAAACATAGAATAACCATATGATCCTGCAATGCCACTCCTAAGGATATATTTGCAAAAGAAATGAAAACAGACTCAAGCAGATACTTTCACACCAATGTTAACGGTATCATTAATCTTAATAGTATCAACAGAAAATGGATAAACAAAAGTATTCTTTTGTTTAAATAAGTAAAATGGAAAGAAGTTATGAACTCTGAAAACATTATGATGAAGTAAAATAGTCAGACACAAAAAAGGACAAATATTGTATGATTCTGCTCATATGAAAAATCTAGAATAGGCAAATTCATAGAGACAGAAAGCAGAACAGGTTACGGGAGTAGGAAGAAGAGAGTAGTGGGTACTAAGTTTTTGTTTAAGATGATGCAAAAGTTCTGAAAATAGTGGTGATTATACAACATTCTGAATGTATTTAATGTCACTAAATTTAATGCCACTAATGACACTTAAAATTTTTTAAATGGTAAATTTTGTTATATAATATTTACCACAATAAAAAAAATTTAAATCATTTTGTCAGCAGATATTTATATCAGTTTTTCACTAAAGCCTAAACACAGCCAATACCTCATTTTAGTAGAACTTTATTTTTAAAAACTGGCTATATAATTTTCGATGTGTACAGTCAATCCATACCTATTACTTTAGACACAGCAGAGTAAAATATTAGGACTACTGCTTATGATCAGGATGTAGAAATCCCAAAAGACTACTGTTTCTCTCATTTCGACAATAAGAATAGACCAGATAGACTATAAAATCACAGTTTTTTAAACTCAGAGAGCTGAGATGCAAAAAAACATAAATGAACTTAATTCTAGAGAGAACAAATAAGCCCTTTCCAGGAATGAAAACGTGGCTAGAGTCATGGTGAAAGGATTGGTAAACTCACTATAGAAGGGAAAACTAGCCCAACTTTTAACCTACTTTTAAGGGGTGCATGGGGCTGGCAAGACAAATTAAAATCCTGAGCAGCCTCATTCACAAAGCAAATCTGCACTTTCTCAAAAGGAGTCCTTTAAAGTATTGGAACTGCATTGGGAGGAATGAGGAGGTAGGGCTGCAAAATGCTGGGAAAAGGGCCTTCCTCAAGTTCAAGGCCATGCCCACTACTGGAAGGAGTCAGGGTACTAGGTGAATGCTTTCTTCAGAGGTGAGAAAAGCCAGGGGTAAGTTTAAAGAGAAAAGAAAATGTACCGGCTGCTCAGAATCCCAGCAGCTGGGCTGTGAAACAGACAGATCTCTTACAGTTTTACTAACCACTAAAAGCTACAAAGCATGAAAAGATTTCCTGAGTCCTACAGGTGCTCGGATCCCAAACCCTAATAAAGGGAAAGTCCTGATTCTGCACTCAAAACATTCGATACCAGTAGTGATCTAAATATAATTATAGCTATAACAAAGTCCTGATCCACATTAGGCTGTTTTTCTATCAAGTATATTTCAGCTTTTCCCGCTCAATTATGTCATGGAGGTCCATTTATGTAAATGAATGCAGTTATACAGCATCCTTTTAAATGGATGTTTGCTATTCCATTGTATGACTGTACCATATAGCAGAAATGTTTTATGCTGTCTCAGTGTATAGAATATGAAGAAAGACATGTATTCAAGGGTTGGATTTAAGAAAATACATTTCATTGTTTCATCAAAAAACTTAAGTGAAACTCTTTCTTTCCCTGTAAATGCAGGTAGGGGAAGAATGCTACTGCTATGATTTAAAATAATGAGTTCGTAATTTTATACACCAGTACTTATGCATCATCAGAACAAATGTCAACAAAGTAAAAATAAAAATAAAAAAAGAGCAAATAATACTTTAGTATCATGAAAATTAACATTTGACCTTGCAGGCTCCATGAAAGAGTTCAGGATCACAATCAGCACTAATGTCTGAAAGGCTGTTTCGTAAACTTAATTCTAATTAAACTATTTAGCAAACTGAACATTAATAATTCAATAAGGTTAATGGTCAGCTATTAATAAAAAATATAAGCATATAATCAAGATTACCAATTGCTGAGCACAAGAAGAAGAATAAATTTAGTGGGAAAAAGTGAATTCAGGATTGAACCTACTAGAACAAATTTTAATAAACCTGAAACTCAGAAAAATGTCAAAGTTTAAAGTATGAATTTGAGAGTTACATTTATAAAGCTAACTGAAGCCAGGAAGACTGTGTTAATAAGAGGGAAGGTCAGAAACATGAGCAATGTCTAAAATTAATAAGTAAATAACGGAGAAGTCATCAAAGCAGTTCAAAAAAGAATGAATAGAGAAACAAGTGGTGACAAATGAAGGGATGTCAGAGACAATCTGGGCCAACCAATTCATTCTACATTTAAGGAAAAAGAGTTAGAAGGAGTTCAAAAAATAAAATGATTGGCCAAGTTTCTGAAAATGAGAGTCAAGTCTTAAACTTCTACTAGAGATTCCAATTCAGTTTTCCTTCATTTCCAGAGTTAGGAAGCAACTCTTTCCTCTTCTAACTACAGAAGACTAAAGTCTAACATCAGGGGCAGATCAAGGAAAAAATAACACATGTATCACCACGCCCCCAAACCCTGCTCCTTTTGCAGTCTTCACTACCCCAGTAAATGGTAACTCTAGTCTATCACCCACTCTGGTTCTCTTCCCATTTTACACATCCTACAATCACACCCTATTGAACACCAAAATCTATGGGCTCCTCTTTCAAATTACTTCCAGAGTTTAACTACTTCTGAACACCTGAACTGCTGAAATCCCGATCCAATTCACATCATCTCTTTGCCTAGAATATTTAGAGCATCCTAAATGGTCTTCCTTCTGGGCTCTACTCAAACATCACTTCCATGGTCACCCTGCATAAAACAGTGACAACTCTATATCCAGGTTACACTCTATCCTCCTCCTTCCTGTTTTAATTTCCTCCATACCCTTACGGCTTGACATTCTAAATGTTGGTTTATTGTGGATTCCCTCCACCAGAATTTAATCTCCTTGAGAGCAGAGACTTAATGTTTTGTTCACTGTTGTTATACTTAGTACAATCTAGCTTTTAGTACAAAACCTGGCACTCAATAAGCACTCAAATACCTGAAGAAGGAAGGAAGAAAGGAAGGAAAATAATAGAGATCAGTCTACTTTTAGAATGTAAGCTTATGTAAAGTTTAACTTGATTAGCTGACTTTATTAGAGGTTGTAAAGATCAAGATATTTAGTTCACTATATTGGAACTTCTACAGGTACATAAAATGACAAGCCTACTCATGATTTCCTGGATTCAAAAACAATTTAGACAAAACCTAAACCAGTTGCCAACAAGCTTCTAAAAGGCTTATTAACATATATATATATCTCTCAATTGGTATAAACAATCCCCCCAAATCCTTCTGGTTTTCAGAAAATAATATTTTCCCACTAAAAGTTATTTTAACTATTTTCTTTAAACATGTATTTCTGAATATTTACAATATTAAAGTTTGATTTAAAAATCAAAATGTACTTTCATCATGAATAACGACTAATTGATTTCCAGATGATAAATCCCCAAAGAAAAGGGCATTTGTTTGAAACAGCTGTTCAGTTTCAGTGAATTCAGAATGTCATCTATTAGAAATGTCATCTGATGCTTTTGATAATGGTCTTACTCAGAGCAGAACCAAGAAAGCAATTGTAATCACTTGAGATAGTTCCTCATTTTGAAAAACAAATGGTAATATACAAAAAGGAAAAGGCCCATTGAAACAGCAGCAAAGATTAGGAAGGAAAACGGTAACCCCAAAACTGAAGACTTCATTAATTTTTACCTTTGTAAATGGAACAAATTCTCTTTTAATGTAATTATTTATTCCAGCTAAGTTTATTTTACCAAATTCTCTGATTAAAAAAAAAAAAGGAAAAAAAAGCTTTAAATTGTAAAGCCAGGAAAGATAAAAACAACTGTTTCTAAACACCTGCCCTGCCAATTATCTCCTATAGTTAAGAATCAATCATCATCTCTGGTGACTAGTGAAACATTAGTAAACTAAAAAAAATTAAATTTTTTCAATGAAATTTTTAAAAAAGGACAATTCAAATTATTCTATATATCTCAGCTAAGTGATAACAGCTCCTAATCCTGCATTTGCATATAAGTACTATATTTCAAAGCAGAACTACAGGAAAGTTAAAGTAGACCATTAATTATTCTGGGCTTCAAATTACTTGAAAACTAAAATTTTTAAACAATAAAAGAAGTGCTGGGAGTTTATAGATTTGTGTAATACCTGACTTATGTTCTTTCTAGAGCATTTGAGCTTATTTTACTTGGTCAAGAGTAAATTCATGATAGTATTAGGATAAGAGCTTCATATTCTTCTTGAGGAGGTAGTTTATATAAAATATTTCCCAAGCTTTAGTACAGGGGGAGAAAAAAGGGCATTCCACCAATTATCATGAGGTAATAATGCTTTATTTTCAAAATCAGAAAATAGTGGAATGGAAAGTAATGAAAGGAAAACAAAATTGACCTAGGCATTTTTCAATTGCAAGGTCAGAAAAATTAACTACATTTATAACCCTGATTCATATAAAGACCAGAAACTCAGAAGCCATTCTTAAGTCATTCTTTACCTTTTTCACTCTCTCAACTGCCATATACAATTGGATTATCAAGTGTGATCAGGGTGCTTTCATATCCCTTACATTTCTTAATCCCATACTCTTCTAGCTCTACTGCTAGGCCTTAGTTTAAGCTATGATCTAAATCACTTCAATATGCCTCATAATAAACAAGCCTGGTTCTTTCAGAAGATAAATAAAATAGACAAACCTCTGGCAATCCTGGTCAAGAAAGAAAATAACATAAATGAACACCCTTTTTATGACAATGGTGGAAATAAATTATGTACTATCTTATAGAGTTAAACATTCTTATTCTCAGTACATATTTAACAGAAACTTTTAGCACATATTTACCCAAAGATATGAATGGATATGCTCATAGCAACATAGCATAATACTGGAAACAACTCAAATGTCTATAGACAGGAAAATGGATAAATTATGGTAAATTTGCAGAACAGACAATTATACAATGGTAAAAATGAATGAACTACAAACATGTGCAACAAGAATGAGTATCAGTAAAATGATACTTAACCAAAAAAGCAAGTACAGAAGCCCACATTTAATATACTTTTGCAAAAATAAAAACATATCATTTAGGTAAACATACAAATGATAAAACATTTATGAAATGCAAAAGACTGAAATACAAAGTTCAGGATGATAGCTACCACAAGGAGAGGTAAGAACACATAGGAAGATGTACGGGCAGTGTTTGAGAAGTTGGATCACAGATATTAATTATTTTACTGATGTTTAAATACATACACACTAGATAAGCAGATCATGCACAAACCAGCGAAGATAATGTGTTATGAGCCAAGAACTATAGTTAATAAAATTCTGTGCAAATTAGTAAAAAATGTCAATAAGTTTAGGGGGAAAAAACTGTAGAAATGAAGAGAGACATAATTAAAGATTATGAGTGAATTAAGAAACTTAAGAAAGTAAGTGAAACTTCTTAATAATATAAAGACACAGAGCTAGAGTCAAAAGGGCTGATTCTCCCCTCCCACCACTGCCCCGTCCTGCCATTTAAGTAGCTATATAATTTCTGGCTAGTCATTTAACAGAGCTAAATTTCTAAAACTGACTATAATCAGATGGATTTAATTATTTTTTTCTGCAACAAGTGGCCTCTATTTAATGTTATCAGGTATGAAGTCTGGTCTCTCTTGGGAGATGTATCATTCTGTTCTTGGCTTCTCTTCTTTTCCTCGTCTGCTAACATTACCTATTGCTTGCCATTACACTATTTTGCCCACAAATAAGGCACAGAATAATTCCAATAGATTCTCTTCATAATTTATACTAATTATTACAACCATGTAGGCTGAACTTAAAAAGATACATATATCCTGGAAGAATTGTTTTTATCTGACGTGCGTTTGTTCAATAAATAATATTCCTACAAAAAAGCCATATTGATTGACACTAATTGTGTCAGTCGGGTTTGGTAGGTTGTGCTATAGTAACAAACACCAACAAATCCTGGTGGCTTAACATAACTAAGATTTTATTCTTCCATGCTATATACCCATTGATGGCTGACTGGGGCTCTGTGTCAAGTCTTCAAGGACCTAGGCTGAAGTAGAAGCTACAATATGAAAGGGATAAAGAGTGTAGCAAAGCATCTACTAACTCTTAAAGCTTCCATCTAGGAATACTGCACATTACTTTTACTCATACTTCATTGGTTAAATCGAGTCATGTGGCCATGACTAATTTTAACTGGAAATCCTACCATATTCCCCAAAGGAAAGGCAGAATACATGAGCATAATTTTCACAATTTCACAATGGTTTAACATTTGAAGATAAATATCAAATGAAATGTTAACATATTATGATATATTTAAAATTCAAAATTAAAAATAACCAACCAACAGAATTAAATTTTAAGATTTAACAGCATAAAAACTCAAACAGCAAATAAAGGTCAAATGCAAACAAAATCCCCATCAACATTCTGAAAGATTAAAAAAATAATCTATATCTACAGTAAGTATAAAAATTTTTCAAGGAAATATTTATTTTTCCTTAAAATTCAGTATTGTAGAAGACATTTAAATTATCCTTACTTAGTTCAATAGATCTTCCACTACTAAGGAGATAAAGTAGGAATAGAAAGCTGTCCCCTAAACTCTCATTTTTGAAAATAGTAACTATAAAATTGTTTGATTTACACTGAAGGAAAGGTAGCCTGCGCTACAGGGTATTATGATAGGAATGACATGGGTACCTATAAGGTATACTACGGTGGAAGAAAGGGTCTAGAATTGTGATAAATGTAGGTCAGAGTGACCACATTAAATAATGAAGAAGGAAAGATATTGAAATCAACATAACTAGAAGACTTAGAAACCCTCTGGTTGGCCCTGTATCTAGCATATACTTAGTAATAATGATGAAAGTGAAAGAGAAGCTTGAAGACTTAATTAAAAGTGAGACATTATAGGCAGAGGCCCAATAACCTGAGAGGCATCATATGGATGGATTTGGATTCTTCCCTGGAACACAATCATAGTTGGTGAAGATGTGTTGGTGAGAATGAGGCATATTTAATTTCACAAACTGAAATGAACAACTGAACTGGAAAAGCCCAATCTCGCTTCAGGTGTGACTTTTGGAAGAGTATCATATAATCTCTGATGCCACATTAACAATTGGTTTAAACATGTCTGTGTCTAAGGAACTCAGGTGCCAAAAAATTATCAAATAAAATCTTTTCCTTTATCGGATAATTTTTGACTTCTGCCCTTTAAAACCAGTCTCGTTATTTCACCTATGCTGCATTTATAGCAATGGGCTAGGAAGATTTCAATAGGAAATAATAAGTAGAGGAAGGGAAGAATTATTTTTCTATTTAACAAAGAACAGTAGGTTTAAGACTATTGCTCCTTTTAGTACAAAGAAAAACTGGAAAGATCCTATTTTGAATTCACCTGGATAAAGTAAAAAGAAAGTCAAAACGTCACAATCTTTAGATGTGCCTATATGTTCCCATTCAATTTTGTGGTCAGAAGTTAGGAAGTGCCTGGAATTGTTCCCTCTTTCAAAGGTAGGAAATGAGAGGTTATCCTGAGGTCAGGATCTTCTAATGTGGCTCTTGATTTAAATTGTGTTAACTTGCTCTGCTCCAGGATGAAAGCAATTATGACCAGATCAATGTGCTCTGCAGCTGGTTAGTCAGCTGCTCCAGAATAGGCAGCCAGGAAAAAGCTTTGGGGCCCTCTCTGGGAACTGTGCCTCCTAAGACTGGTGTTCAGGCCAATCTTGTAATTCTTAAAAGGTAGTATCAGCTCCCTAAGAAGTAAGATAAATAGAAAATATCCCCTTTTAATTTTCCAAGGAAGCTATAATTGTTGAAGTGTTTCACATTCTAGTCTAATATTCTCTAGAAAATAAAATATTTTGTCCCACCAAACCACCATTTGACTCTGGTATATGAAACCATTATACTGGCTCAAGAGTCTGACTTAGAAGCATCAGCTGATTCCTCGGAAGAGGAAATTTAAAAGGAATACACTTTGTTTTTAAAAAGAAAAGGAGCAAATAAGGCTAGAAATGATCATTAAGAGAGTCCCAAAACCTAGGTAACTTACAAAGTCTTCTTAAAGGAAATGGCTTGAATACAAAATTTAATGACTGCTGCTACAAGTGGTACTACAACATTCATGTTAAAATTTAAAAAAATACATCAGTCTTACTACTAACTTTTAAAAGTTAGAGTTAAAGAAAAATGTCTGATAGATGGTACATTCAATAAAAGTAAGAACTGGTAAATCAACTAATCTTTAAGCATTGTAACTTAAAACATTCAAATGTGCTTACTAATCTTTTGCTGTCAGGCAAAGGCCCTGGGAGGAGTTCCTGACATAAAACAAGGTGTCAACACACTGTACAATTTCTCATGGATATCTTTAAAAGTTAAAGGAAAAGTTTAAAACACCTGTAAAGCACTGAATACCAAACTCTTCTAGATTTGTATGGCCTTTCCAGGCTTTTGTCTTCCTTACAACTAACTCAAGATTTTTTTTAGCAACCAGCCTTTATTGAGTCTTTCCAAAGTTTTTACAGAAATAACTCTTCTTATGCATTGATATTTTATTGGTTTAGGTAATATTTGTTTAAATTATGTAATTACAATAACAAATAAAGCTCGTATACAACAACTGATAGGAAAAAAAAAAATGTAAGGTCAAACTAAAGAAAAGCCTACTAGCTGCCAGTTAGTATTAAGCATGCTGTGGCTATCTATCAATAGTCTTAGAGAGAGAATGAAGGTCACAAATTAATCACAACTTCATTATAGCTTCACCTGCCTTCTTAAATGCTATACACAGAGGTCTCTGAAAACATGCAACTATGTCTTCCAAAAAAAATTTAAACCAAATGTAACAGATTTCATAACTACAGTATAGGTGGATGATTTGAATTTTCCCTTCTACATGAAGTACTGATGAACTATAATAAAATTCCTATGCAATTTTAACTAATATCCTTAAACTGAAAAACAGAAAGAAAAAAAAAAGAGAGAAACAGAGAGAAAGAAGAAAAAAGAAAAGGAAATTTCAAGCCAAATTCAGGATTACAGTTAAACAAAAATATTGTTACACAATCTTTGTATCAGCCCATCTCTGACTGTAGTAAATTCTTTTTTAAAAATAAGGTTAAATTCCACTATGAAAAAGCATTTCTTTACTTCATTCTTACAACAAATACTGTTTGAAATATGTGCTCTGAGCTAAGACTTGATTATTTAAATAGAAATTAAAAAGAAATATTTATTACATGATTTGATCTGATGCTAGAAAATCAATTTCTGTTTTTATCATACTTTGGAGAAAGGTTTATAATAAGCTGCTAGGCACTTAAGTACATATTCATTTATATGACAGCTTTCATAACGGTAGGCTGAAAACTTGATTTAAATGCAAGTATTAGGTGTGCAAACAATTAATAGCAAAAAAAACTTAGTGGCACTCACCAAGGCTATCCAGAACTCAGTAGTAAGATACAGTAAAAATGAGCATAAATTCATTATTACTGAACCCCAGAATGCATTTACTCTAACTTTACTCATATTGAAGGGGATGGGAAATCATTACAGTAAGTTAAATTTAATAGATTTTTTTTTTAAGTGCCTAGAACATTCAAATGCTTCTCAAGGAGTCCAAAAAGCCCACTCCATTTGTGGTTCTAACTGCTTCCATAAATATGAATTATTTTACCGAGGAGGAAACAAGACCTTTTTTTTTGACATACAAATTTGCTTTTTTTAATCTGGAAATTAAAAATGGCAGCATAAGTCTCTTGTTTTAAGCATATCATTATAATTAAGCTTTCCTGAAGCCCTAATGTGTATTTACCTTCTATGTACACATTTCACTAGCATTACTCTTTCTCTGATATCCTCAGTGACCAAAAAAGGACTAAGGTTTCTATTCTTTTTTTTCTTTCTGTAAGCAAAAAGGATTAAATTTAATGATTTTCATTTATTGTTCAAGAGAGTCTTACTTCTTTACCCTAGAGTGCAACATTTATGGCTTACTATATAAAGTCTGACACTGATTTTGATCCAATATTTAATTTACCAAAGACAACTTGAAAGATTCAAATAAATCAGTCTCAGCATTAAAATATGAGCAATCTCTGTTTGTAAAGTTAACCAGGCAATTCACAAGTTTATGTCCCTAGACACTGGCAACCACATCCTTCAAAAATGATTAGAAATATACAGACAATGACTAGGATCTACTGATATCAACAGACAATTTTTCTCTCAGTAAGTGAGATTTAAGTTTAGGTACTTTCCTACCCATTAGTTTCTCTAGCAACATCACATAAGAAGGCCAGATCTGAAATAAACTCAAGGGGAAAAAGTACTTCAAATAATCACTTATGTGAATTTAGGTAAAATGTATTTTAACTGCTAAAAGATCTGGCCTTTTATCAATTTTCTCCTCTTGTGCAAGCCAAAGTAATGAAATGTGCTTTAAATGACAGTAACAAGGAAATGAAAAAAAGACAAAAGTAATCTTTCACATTATATAACATTTTAGCAACCATTTTAAAATATAAGATCTCTGTGAGACTACTAGAAGTTAATATTATCAAGGAAATGATGTCTTTTCCCTTTTTACATAATAGAAAAAGTAATATTATTATATCCCAATCAGTTCTAGTACTTTATTTACATTAACCCTTTTAACCATCACAATAATTATTAAAATTATTATTAAAATTATTCCCATTTTATATCTATAAACAAAGTCACTAAAGAGTTAAAAATTCACTCAAGGTTGCGAATAGTAAACAGAGAAGCCAGTTGGAACCCAAGTAGTATAAGACCCTACCTAGTCCATGCTCTTAACTGCTTCACTCAAATAGGAATTGGCTGAGTGCTTAGTAGTTTTTCTTTCTTCTTCTAAAAATCTGTGGTTAAAAAATAAGGCACAAAAAATAAGCCTTCTTTCTTTATTCTACTTCGCTACTTAGACAGAATTGGGTATTCCATACACTGCAATCTGTTTTCATACATACTCTTTATATAGCATCTTCTTGTTTCTTTCTAATTAGTTTAAGCACAAGATTATGAGCACTTTTGGGAAAAAAAAGGAAGTTTTGCTGTTTGTGTTTTAAAATCTCATTTCCTTGTGAAGAACCTAGTTCTAAAGAAGACCCAAGTAAGTCCTGGACAGAAGGACAGAAAGGGGGATAGTTTAAAAAAAAAAACAAAACCAAAAAGTCACTCTTTAGAGTAACTTATAAACTAGACAGACCAAAATCTTATTGGGTTTAGGACATTTTTCAAATTTAATCAAATAGTTGAAAATATATGCAACAAAACTGAAACATATCTCAGGTAGTGTTTTTTGCTAACCTCTATTGACAGTAAGATTTTACTAGCAACTGTATATAATTTTAATTATCTTATCTGATTCCCAGGAAGGCCTTATGAGTTGGTATTACTTTGCCATTTCATAAATGAAGATTCAAAAATGTTAACAAATTTGCCTGAGATCATACAGCTATCAAGCCTTGCCATTTCTAATTGGTGGTGTCTAAGTGGGGCGGGTGGGGAAGAGGGAATGTAACAGAATAATCTACTACAGCTCCAAGGCTGTTCATAGTAGAACACACTCAGGAGTAGATTTGAAAATGGAATTCCGTGAGTTACTACAGTTTAATAGAAATAGCCCCTAAGAATGCCGAAATAAAAGAGGAAGATCAAGTGCAGGATTAGGATCCAATTTCATTTTGCTCTAAAGCAGAGGTTCACCAGCGTGGTCTGTAGAATCTTTATGGGGGGTGGGCAGGGGGGTCCTGAGGTCAAAACTATTTTTATAATAATACTAAAAAGTTATCTGCCTTTTTCACTTTTCTTTCATGTACCCACAGTGGAGTTTTTGAGAGACTACACTGCACAGAATATTGCAATAGACTGGAATGAAAAAGTAGATTAGAGAATCCAGCTGTCTTCTAATTATGCTAAACATTACAGAAATTTGCAAATATGTAAAACAATGCCACTCTTCTCACCATATTTTTTGAAAATTCTTGTAGTTATTTTTCATTATAAAGTTAACAAATTTAATTTTTAAGTAAAGAAATGTTTAAGACTATAAAGAGGTCCTCAGGCAAAAAAAGGCTGAAAAGCCACTACACTAAAGCCATTCTCAAGCAATCTGCAAATCTAAAATCTGGTCCTCCAAACTGATTTACTCACTAGGATTAAGTGGCCTATATAAACGAAAAGTTCCTGAATTTACTATATTATACACTCCTTAGAGATAGAAACATTTTTTAAATCTTTGTGTCCCTCCCTAATTCCATCACATCACTCACATCCAAAAATAATGTTATATCAAGCCAAATTATTTCTCATTGTGTATTTCTAAATTAACACTATACTTCACCTCTAAGTTACATAAGAGTCTACAGTACATCACCTCAAAATGAACTAAACAGGAATGTCAACCTAGAAAACTGAAAAGATCAGACATCACCACATGGTGACACATGATGACTCTACAGCTTGTAAAGATATTCTGCGAGGCTCAGTTAATCATTCACTCTTTCACCTTTCTCCTAACTGCAACAATAAGAAATGTAAAAAGCATTTTAGGAACCTTATTTTAACAGGAAGAATTAAGTAGACAATATAAATTTATATATTTTAAAGGCCACATTCTTATAGCTACTATTAGAATAAAACTTCAATTTCCTTAAAAAAAAGTAATTTAATCTATATGATATGACACATTACCACCTAAAAAAGGATTATGGTATGTATGGTCTTTCATGTGTTTTCAAAGTATAAATCTCACAAAATCTCCAGCCTTCTAAATATTCATCTAGGTTTCATTGAGAATGTTCTTAGCATACTTGGAACAATGTAAATATGGATTTGCTCTTCATGTTTAAAAAGAGAAAGTATGTAGGCAACTTTATAGCCTTTCACTCTAATAGATATCTGAAATGAACAACTGAATGTGCTATTTTGTCATTCTATAATGTATGACACAATAATTGTTTATTGCATTTAAAAAAGCTAACACTTTTTCAAAGCTTTCATAAATACAAATTTTATTGGATAGCGGCCAACTTTCCTAGCCAACAGTGTAAGACTCTTGGCAACATGTTTAAAATGCCAACACTCTTCAACTTTTTGATAAAGTTTTTATTTGGGGAAGGGAAGGGCTGTTTAAGGGGGAAAAATTACTTATAAAGTGGTAAGTTAGTTCTGAAGATATTGGAAATACTCCCACAAAAAAAGGTTCTTCCTAGGACTGAATCATTTACCACTTGACCTCAAAAATTTTAAACTATCACTACTGTCAGAAAAGTCTTCTTGTGATTTTGGAGGAAAAAAAAAATTAATCCTCTACCACATTACTTGCCAAATGGAAAATTAGAAACTGCTCACATACCAATCCTAAGAGGGAAGGAGCATAACAATGAGCCAATTAACAAGTATGCTTAATTGATTCTTATAACATCTATAGTAGAGGCCAGGGTATAAGAGTACTATCAAAAGATTAAGAAAAAAATTTGTATCTGACTAAACTCAACTTTGTTTTTTTCCAAGTTTTCAACTTTACTTCTAGGATTTTGTTCTACTAATTTTACTTATTCAGGAAACATGAGCATATTAGAAAAAGGAAAATTAAAATACTAAATTAGATTAACACAAAGTTTTTAAAAAGGTAAAATGTGCGTATCTACTACAAATGACTGACTTAAAAAAGTTCAAAGAAAGGTTTCATATGAAGATAAAAATATTTAAAAATAATAATACACAAAATTAACCAGAATTCTGACAAACAAGATAGTATTCTGTGACCTGAATAGCTTCCTTATGTGAGATTAAATGGACTGTAGTTAAACAAAGATTGAGTAATATGGGCCTAGATTCTCTTCTTTGTTTCACTGTTGTTTATTATCTGTTCAGTGTTGATCCTCAAAAGCTGAGAGGTAACATACTCTTACACTTAATTAACACCTGTGGTGAAATGTTAATTACAAACAACTTTGGGGCTGGTTGATAAAGGATTCACAGCACATAGGGTGTCCACCTGGTGTAGCAGAAATTGATAGAAAGCCTAACATACGTTCAAATCCTGATTCCTTCATATAAGCATTGAGAGAGAGAGAGAAGTATGACATTGAGAAAGCCAATGAGAAATCTTAGTTTTCTCTTTAAAGGGAAATAACTACCTCAAAAGGATGTGAGATCTAGATTAAAATGTACGTATTGTGCCTAGCACATCACATAGAAGGCACATCACCGTAAAAATGAGAGATTAAATAACTTTTATGGGGTAATGTGGGAGTAAGTTGGTAAAATTATTTCTAAGAAAATATTAATTTCAAACCACTACTCTGCAAACAGAATTTCCTACTATGTAATTCTTATGTGAAGAATGTTTTGACAGACTGAATAGTTCTGTGAAAAGCCTATGTTTCCATATTTTGTACATGCACACATGCACAAAATTTCACTGCTGAGTGAAAATTTATCACTGAAGCCAATAAGTCTTTCTCCACCTCGGCATATATGGCCTTTGTGTTCTGACCCAACTACTTTTCAGCCACATCTCCAGAGATTACATATGTCCTGGTTTTCTTCCAACCTCTCTAGATATTCCTTTGCAGATTTATTCAAACACACACACACACAACTTTAAAATGTATCTATAAAAAAATCTAATTCTTAGGTCCATCTACACAGATAATACATTCTCTTGGTGTGAGTGAGTCTGACATTAAATTTTTTTCCCCTGAGGAATGAAGCTTAACTTTGACAATTAGAGTTTGGATACTCAAGTAAGAAACGAGATATAAAAATCTGTAGCTCAGAAAAGAGAGAGAAAAGGATCAGAAACAGAAATTTAGAAGTTACTGCTTAGATCGAATTCATGCACCTAGATGAGTTGGCCTAGGGAGGAAGCATAGAGTGAGAAGAAAAATACTTGGGCCTTAAGAGTTCTGGTGCTCAACGGCTATACTGGGTGGGTAAGTGGGTGGGTGGGTGGGTGGGTGACCCTCTCTGTCTCTGTCTTTCTCATTCCTCAGGGGAAAATTTCAATGTCAAGCCCCTCACATCAAAAGAATGTGTTGTCTTTGTAGATGAGCCTACGAATTATATTTTTTATAAATAATTTCCAAGTTTATTATGATTCTGAATGGGCACAAGAACTGAAACCATCTGCACTCAGAATTTACAATCTACATTAACATCACCATTCAGATGTCTTCAACAACATGACTTTACTATTCCAGGAAACTCTTGCCCACGCCGATAAGAGTTGCAAATAACTTCATTGTTCATTTCAGGAACTTCCCCAAAACCCCATATAAACCAACATCAGACTATTCAACTTTTCAATAAATAGCAGCAAATGATTGTGCACTTTCCAATAATCTGAAAATCTCTCCTCAAAACCCTTGCCAAACCTAAACTATTATATCATGATCATGATTAATTCTAATCAGCTCCTGCACTGAAACACCTGCCTTAAAGACTCCAAATCCTCAATAAATGTCCCAATTTTGCTATCCCTTTCGACTTTGCTATTCTTTTCACCCATACACATACACACATTCTTCACCCAGCAGATCCTACCAACTCTGTAAAGGTGATACTCTCCTTTATCACCATGAGCAATAAACTCACTAAGTTATTTTTGGTAGTATTTTCCAGGAGCTAATATTCCATACCACTAGTTCCCCAAACATCTGTTAAAATTCAATTCAGCAATACTAATTTTGTCACAAGTAGTATAAGAAAAATATCAATACCTTTATAAAAGGTTATAAGAAATAAGAAATCATCACTCCACTTTAGGCAGCACCTGCTGACTACTGGTTTCAGTTTCTTCTGGAGTCAAAACAGCTAATTGGCCCACTAATTAAGATTCTAAATAATACCAAGCAAAGAGCTTACTAATATCAGAGGATCATTAAACCAGTGAGGAGTTCTAAAGAAGATAGGAGATAAATTACAGAAAGTTTACAATCTAAGCAGGAAACCTGGAGAAGGAAAAAAATAAATACATAAATAATCCACAACACTAATAATCAATAGAAGAAAAATACTGCTAGATATATTCTAATTGAATAGTGAAAAAAAATTAAAGGAGTCTTCATTACTGTGAAATTATTTTTAAACCATGATTTGGAATTAAGACACAATGAAATGCTGAATACATTTTCCTGAAAGTTGAGATTTTTTATCCACTAGGAATAAATACATAAACATTTCTTTTCCCACAAATCATTTAAAGCACCTATAAAGCCACAGGCCTGCTTATACCAGAGTAATTTGAAAGAACAGGTTAAACATTTAAAATGCCTCAATGATTGGGAAGGAGGATTCAAATTTTTAAAATTTAACTTTTCCTTTTTTACAAAAGGAAACCACAAGTACTGGAAGAAAATATAAAAGAATTCTTTTATAACCTTGGAGTGGTGAAGACTTTTCTAATTATATTTCAAAATCCAGAAATGTAAAAGAAAATATTATACCACCATATAAAAAGAAATATTTCTGCATAAAAAATAAAGAATCTAAATATATATTATAATATTACATAAATATTATAATATATACATATTACAAAGGGCCTATTGAGGACTTCTGAAACCAAGAAGAAAATGACCAACAATCTAATAGAAAAAGAACAAAGAACATGAGAGTTCACAGAAGGTGGGGAATAAAAGTACAAATGCCTATTAAACATATGAAAAAATACTTAACGTCATTCATAATGAAAGAAATAACAATAGTCTGAGTTATTCTAGTTCTCATCTATCAAAGTGGAAGAATTCCAAAAGTCTGACAACACATTCAGCTGGTCAGGCTATAGGAAAACAAGCTTCTCACATTCAGGTTGCAGTACAAAATAGCGATTTAGCTATATCTAACAGAATTACAGAAGCATTTATTTTTTAAAAATAAATGTTTTATTTTATAATAGTTTTAGATTTACAGAAAAACTGCAAAGATAGTACATAGACTTACCCTATACCACATTCCTAGTTTCTGCTATTAAGTATGGTATATTAATATGGTATGTTTGTCACAATCTATGAACCAAAACTGATATATTATAATAAACTAAAGTCCATTCTTTAGATTACTTTTTACCTAATGCTCTTTTTCTCTTCCAGAATCCCATCCAGTATACCACATTATAGTATAATTGTGTCTTCTTAGGCTCGTCTTAACTATCAGTTTCTCAGACTTCCAGTTTCAGATGGCCTTGATGCTTTTGGAGTACTGTTTATGATTTTGTAGAATATCCCTCAATTGGGATGTCTAATGTTCTTCTCATTATATGACTAGGGTTATGATTTTTTGGGAAGAAGATCATAGAGGTGACGTGACATTATCATCACTTCATACTATCAACATGATTTATAACCATTAAAGTTAACTCTCTTAGACTGCTCAGGCTGCTATAACAAAATACCTTAGACTGGATAGCTTATAAACAACAGAAATTTATTCCTGGCAGTTCCAGAGACTGGGAAGTCTAAGATCAAGGCCCCTGCAGATTCCATGGCTGGTGAGAGCCCACTTCCTAATTCAAAGACTGCTATCTTTTTTCACTGAGTCTATGCATGGCAGAAGGGAGGAGAGCACTTTCTGGGGTCTCTTATAAGGACACCAATCCCATTCATGAGGGCTTACTCTCATGTAGAAGCACCTCCCAAAGGTTCCACCTCTAAATACTATCAGACTAGAGATTAGGTTTCAACATACAAATTTTTGGGGGAAATAAACATTTGTTCTATAGGGTCAACACTACATATTTATGTTTATAGTATTTTGAGTATATTTACAGTCTTCCTAATGTATATAAAAAGTATATCAAATAGTATATTTATAGTAGTAAACTAGTAAACATTGGTTAGATGGCTGATGTAGTATTTGTCAGGTTTCTCTTATGTCAAATTACTCTTTCCCCATTTTTCCTCTCCTTAAAAGGGGAGTTATGTCACATCTCCTTGAAAACTGTGTATCTACATAAATTATTTGGAATTATTCTGCACAGATTTGTCTATTCTCTCCATACTGATGTACTTATTTATATTCATGGATATTATATTCAAATTATAATCCAACACTATTTTATTTTGTTGCTCAAATTATTCTAGTATGAGCCATTGGGAACTCTTTCTGTTGGCTCCTCTGTTCCTTTTATATACCTCGGTCTTTGTTTTTTGAGTACTTCCTTACTTTCAAGCATTATAAGATGCTCCAGGTTCACCTTACACATTACTTCCTGTCCCAGTCCTGGACTCAGCCATTTCTTCAAGAAGTCCCAGTTCCTTTTATGGGATAATGGTATTAGAAACTAAGATCTGGGCACTAGGTGTGCTCACTGCTACTGAGAGTGTCATTTCTTCGAGGCCCTCTCAGCTGTCGAAGCAAGGAAATATGTGTGTAAAGAAGCATTTACAGATTGACCTAAAGACCCTTATTCTTAGAATCTAAATCACACACTTCTTCATGCAAATACAAAATGTCAAATGTATGTTACTCATTTGACAATGTTTAATAGCAAAAGGTAGGAAATAACCCAAGTGCCCACACAGGACTGAGTGACTAAACTATCTTGTATCCATGGAAGTACTTTTCAGCTATTAAAAATAAAGGAAGATATTTATCTAGATTTGGAAAAATCTCCAAAATAAAATATACATTTATTTGTTTATATCTGCAAAGAAAACACTGAAAGAATACAGAGAAAAAGTGTTTGCCTTTAAAAAGTATGGGAAGAAAAAGAGAAGAGAGCAAAGGAGAAAATGAGACTTTTCTGTGCATCCCTCTCTAAATACTTCTGAGTTTTTAATCCTATTATCTATTCAAAAATTAAATTAAATTTCCATTTTTTTTTAATTTTCTTTCCCCTCTTTAGTTCCTGCCTCCCTCCACTCCTGATCTACAGATGTTGCCATCTCTCCTTAAGAACTGGATCTCTGAAGGTGGGGCATCTCCTCCCATGCTCTCAGGGCACCCCCATGACCTGGCACACCCCCTTAAGTTTAATTTTTTAAAAGAATTTAAAATGCCCACAAAAGTGTAAAGATTTGAAAGGTTCAAATTAAGAAAGGGGAGAGATAATCATTCTGAAGAGTAAATACTATGAAACAAGATAACACTAACAATAATTATGCATCAAAAATTCTTTGCAATCTTTAGTAAAATGAAAGTACTTTAAGTCAAATTTAGTTAACTTTAAAGTACTAAAATGCATTATACAGTCTATGGTCATGCCACCCTGAGCAAGCCGGTTCCCATCTGATCTCAAGCTAGGCAGGGTTGGGCCTGGTTAGTACTTGGATGGGAGAGCACCTAGGAATCCCAGGTGCTGTAGATGTAAAAAAATAAAATAAAAAATAAGGGACTGTAAGCTGACAAGGTCCATGCAATCTGTGAGATCAACCAAGGGTTGCCTTGCCTTAAAAAATATTAAAATAAAAAAATAAAAATAAAATGCACTATAGCTGCTAAAATTAGCCTGTGTTTAGAACCTGTATAATAACTAAATTACTATTAAATTGATAGTGTTGTATGACCATCTACATTAACATAGAGGTAAAGAACTATAAAATTATTTGCAGAGGCACAATATTTCTATTCTTGATTGGTATGCTGACATTCATAGTTAAATAAAAAGATCTATTATTTCCATTTGCTAAATTTTACTAGTTTTATCTCTTATTTCCCCCAACAAAATGGAAAAAGCAATTTCTAACATATGAAAACATGTCCTTGTTGGAAGATAATGGCAAAAGGTTTGCAACTTTTCCAAGTGCTGCAAAGAGACAGTAAAATAAGTTTCATAATCCATAGATGAATAAAATCCAAACTTCTTAATGGTATACCTTTCGTTTTGATCTCATTTCCTACCACTACCACCACAAGCAACCTCTATTATTCTATTTCTACTACAGGGAAATATTTAATAGGCTGGTGGAGAATAAAAATCATCTTAAAAGAATATAATTCTTTTTTCATACATTCTTTCTACATATTTCTCTTTTATCCTCAGAAGTGCTTTTCTTCACTCCTCTCTGTTTTAAAGCTAATTATCTTTAGCATCACTTCCTCTGAGACATTTACCTGGCTAAATAAATGTCACTCCTTCCTTCTCTTTAGGTCCACCTTTGGTGATGAATGAATACAAAAGTGGATAAAACCTATCATAAGTTACCTAATTTTTACTGAGATGCTCTTTCCATGGTACAGCCTGAACAATGAGTAAATGGAAGTTTCCCCTGATTCCTGATGCAACTCTTAGAGATGTGCTGACATATCTAAAAGTTGAACTTTTACAGTAAAGCAACCAGTTTTGAAAAAAAAAAATAGAAATCTATTTCTACCTTACTATGTGTTTGTCATTTGCAAAAGAATAAAAACACATAGTATCAAAATTATGGGGAGAAAAAAACTGAGTATCTTGCCATACTAGATACTAAGGTATATTATAAAGTAGTGATAATTAAAATAAGCTAGAACTAATATAATACACAGATCACCAAAACAAATTCTTTCTTCCTGAATTTGTGTGTCATCCTTGTCCAGGGGTCATGCTAACCTTTGTATCATGACAATTTTTTTGTATATGTGCTGCCAAAGCAAGCACACAGATTATCTCCAATTAATACATATAGCCTATATATATCAATTTGATATCACATGAAGAAAACATCATGAAATAATAAAAACAAGGAGTTGTCAGGTTCAAAGAATGATAATAGTCGCCTCAGCTATTTGAGGAAAAAATACAGAGAGGAAAAAAAAAAAACAAAACAATATTCCAGCAAAGAAATTCAAATACAAGCAACAACATCTTTCTACAAATTATCAAAAGCAAATGTCTTAAATACCAGTATCACTAAAAATAGATGTGGTGCATTACTAGTGGCACTGGTACAAAAGACTTTACCAGAAAAGGTTCACAGGCTTTGATCTGAGAATTTCACTTCTGTATATCTACTCTATGGAAATGTAAAATGGTGGTAGGAAGCATGGTATGTCAGATGCTAGAGTCTGTCGCAGCAAAATTTAAAGTAGTGTAAAGTGAAAAGTAATAACTACCAACCGCTCTGAAATGGTTAACTTTTTTTTGATAGACTGATGCAACCAGGGAAAATGATAAGCATAAAAATTATTTGGTACCATAAAAATAAAAACTTGTTATATTATAAAAAATATTAAATTTCTATGTAAAAAAAAGACAAAAGAAGTATTTGAAGATTAATAACCATTGCTAGGGAATTTAGATTATGGTTTATTTTCTACATTATCATATTCTTATATTTTAAAAATAATTTTCAAAAACAATAATTGAGACTATACAGATAGAAAAGAGCAAGACACTGGTAATAAACTATTAAAGTAATTAAACGAGAAGGCCATTAAAGTGAGCTTGTTCTGACGTGGTAACCTTCATAAGCAAACCAAAACCCTAAGCCAATGCACTTGAATCTGAGAAAATAAAACTTAAAAACAACCAATCACAAACAGCCAATTAGATTTTCCCAAATAAGGCAACTGCTTAAGCTATAGTCAATCAAATAATTTCCTTGCTTTGTTTCCACATCTTCTCTATAAACAACCCCCCATCCCCACCCTAGCTCCTATTGGTGAACCACTCTTAACAATCTTTGGTTTGGCACTGACTGACTGAAATTGATGCTCAAATAAACTTGAAATTTCTAATGTGCTTCAGTTTATCTTTCAACAAAACAAACTAAAAAAGCAGGACCAAAGCATTCACAAAAGGGATAAAAAATAAATAATTGTAACAGAAGACTTTTTATACATAATCTTAAGAAAACCCTCTAAAACGTAAAAACAAAAAATTCAAAACTGAATAAAATGGAAGACAAAATAAGATGAAATGATGGAAAGTTTCATTATTTACTTTTACTTTAAATTTAATTTATATGAGTTGTTCCTCCCCTTAACAGTATGCTAAACCCCATGGAGTATTTCTAAAACCCAAGAATTGCCTAATTAAAAACCCAGTCTCAGAGATTCCAGTTCAGTTGTTCTGTAACAGAGCTTGAGATTTTAGATACACAGACATACACACACACACTCACACACATCTACCTTTTTTTATTAATCAACAAGAGTACTTCTGAAGTTCAGGTTAAGACCACTGACCTAGAAGAATATAAGATAAAAAACAAAAATATATAATAATGAGTAGTAAGCATTCAAGCAGATTTTATGACAAAAGACGAAATGAAAAACCAGTCTCTTCTTTTGATGAATGTTATATGGCCTATTATTCTGACTTCAGAAAACCTGAGTCATATACAAAAGTATTAAACAAGGAAAGCAACTACAATCTAAACTGTAAGATGTCAAACAAGTGGTACAACACAGATCTGAAGAAGGGAAACAGACAGGACAAACGCTTACAAGGAAAATTTGGTTGGCCTTGTGTTGAAAAGCATATCAAAGTGCTCATTAGGAAGATTATGACAGCTTTGTTTCTAATTGGTTATTAGAAGAAACAATGAATATCCAACATTATTTAGTCCACTAATCTATACTATCCCTCTCCCTCCTTTATACCTAAAAGATGAAACATACAACCATCCATTAATAACACTAACTCACTAAAACGTTGACTCTCAGATTCCATGAGAACAGGAAGCATATTAGAAAATCTAGGAAGTATGTATAGTTTTAAAGGCCAGAGAAATGATTTTGATTCAATTGTCCTTGTGAATCAGTTATTTAGATATTCATCAACCTGAAGAAATGAATCAGCTAAACAATTTTAGTACCATTACCAACAGTTCTTCCCATTACATTAAAGAGTACTAACAAAAATAATTGCTTACTCTGAGCGCTAAATTCAAGATACTTAGCAAAGTGCTTTATACATACCATTTCATTAATTCCCATGTCATCTAATTCTAGCATTTCAAAATTTTATAGAAGAAACTGACTCTGAAGAGTTTAATTAGCTTGAGAGCACATGGTTTTCATTTGTTATGGAAGTGGTCTTTATGGAGGGGGGAAAAAAAAGTAACCAATCCTAAACTTTATATAATAGAAATGAGAGGTACATATTTTTTCAAAATCAATTGTACCTAAAAAAAAAAAAATGTTGTCAACCATTTCTTCTTGAGAAGAAGAGATCAGGGGAAAATAGAAATGTAAATAATATCTGGAGAAGATGGAAGGGCAAAAATCCATGCTCATGAATAAAAATTACTGCAACATGCAATGCTGTCTCCACTGTTCCTGAAGTGGTAAAATGTGGGTAAATAAAACATAATCTTGAAAATTTAACTTGTATAAATATTTTTATGTTTTAATACCATATAAGTTGAAGAATATGAAAAAAGCACCAAATTTCACAAATTATAAAAATTCATTCTTAAATGTCACATCTCAAATAAGATGTTATCAAGGCATATATGATTTCTAAAATAAACCTAGTTCTTGTAATACACATACTATAACAGAGATATAATTTAAAACTCAATTAAGAAACCTCAATAAAATGTCTTTAATTTTAAAAGGAAGCCATATAAAACAGTCTTTATTTAATTTCAGTAATCCCAATGAAAACAAAGCTCCTGGTCAACTGTATACATAAACTATCAAGGTAACAGGAATGCACTGTTTCACCCATTTGAGTACAATTCTGTACTTCAGCAAATGCATTTAAGACTAGTACAATAGAGCTAAAGAGATAGATTTCATTAAGGATAAAATTTTATCACTTAAACCAAATTTTACTCTTGATATTGACTAATGTTTTGAGACCTTTGAAAGTAGTGTTTTATTTACATATAGATTTGTAATTTTATATTTCCAATTTATCTAAACTATAACATTAGTATAGTTCACATGTAATTAAAATGGAACAATAATGCCAAGTTAATCACCCCTCCAAGTTGGCCTACAAACTGCTTCCAGATTACTCTCACACAAATACTGCCTATAAATAGCTCCAATTATCAAAAATTTTGATGGTTCTTTATTATCTACTGTATTAAAATTAACTCTTAGCTTTTCTAGGTCATGACTAATCTGATCCTAATTTACTAATTCAGTGTTGTTTCTAGTAATCTCATCAATTCATTCACTCAATTAAACACTAAAAAATTGAGAGGAATACCAAAATTTATAAAGCATGGTACCTCTGAAGCACAAAACCAGCCAAGATGGAAGAGATTTGTAAATAATTACAATGCACTGTATTCAGTACTATAGTAGACATAAATACTATAGCAGAATCACCATAACTCTGCCAGAAGGGATCAAAGAAGACTTGAGAGGAAGTGACATTTCCTCAAAAATGAGAATTTCTCTCCAAGTGTCACAGCACTGTAATATCAACACAACAGTTTCCTCATCTTTGTATACTAGCACTGACCGTAGTGCTAGTGCAGAATAGACAGGATACTTCACACATGGATGAATAGAAGGAACGGAGGGAGGGAAGGAAGGTAGGAGGGAGACAGGGTTGACAGAAAGATAAAAAGACAGACACATATAAAGAAAGAATGAATAATTTTTAGATTAAAATGGGGGCAAAACCGGAAGTAGTAATTAGAATAATTAGATGGAATGCCTCAGATGAGGCATTCCAAAACTCTAATATATGAAAACGACAACAAGAAAAGATAAATCTAAAAGACATTTAGAAAATAAAATTAATAAGATTTGGTGTAACTGACTGGACTAAGGGGAGGGGAATACAGTAGAAAGACATAAGAAGCTGCAAAATGTTTTAGCATAAGTGACTAGGCTGGTGATGGTTCATTCCCTATGACTGGAAATGGAACTAGGAATAATGAAAGTTCAGTTCAGGTAAGGAAGTGCTAAAAAGCAACATCTGGGAAGTAGCTAGAAAGGAACTCAAAAGAAGGTATGGATTAGAAATAAAAATGAGATAGAGCATTAGCATATAGGCGATAAGAACAAAGCACTAAATATGAATGAGACTGTCCAAGGAACATGTAAGACATGAGAAGAGGGCCCAGCACAGAACATTACAGACAACCAATATTGTTGTTATTTCACTGTTACAATACCACATTAGATTATATTTTTATAACATGTACAATGACTAACACAATGCCAAGGACACAATGAATGCTTTAAAAGTACTTATTTATACCTCCGAAGGATCATTTCTTAAAAAATAATTCAATAAAGGGCTAATGTCTGCTTATGAAATCCAAAATTTACTTCAAAAGCTAATGAAAAGCTCTCTTCCCACCAGAAATAGCAGTACAACATAGAAATTAAAATATTAAAATATGTAATTGTGTCATACTTCAAAAAAGTCTATTTAAAAATATACATATCAACTAATTTAAAGAATAATGCTTCTAAATTTGGAGTGTTAAAAAGAGCTTCAATGTTGTTACTTAATAATTTTTCACAAATATTATCAATTTTACCAATGCTTATGTTATTTAACATTAATATACATTAATAACAAATATTAACCATCAGTAAGAATATCAGTATTACATATATCATTTAAAAACAAAATGAGTTAACCTAGAATATAATGAAAAAAATTATTCTTGGGTTCTTTATCCATTTTTTACAAACATGCATACAAAATTTAGAGTATTCTTGAGAGTATTTACACTAACAAGGTGTAAACAGAAACAAGAATATACTAGTAAAAGGCTGACACACCTTTTTTAATTTTTACAGCAACAACAAAAAAATCTTGCATTGTTTTTCATTTTAATGGACTACTATCAGGTTAAGTCAATAAAATTTCCTGTTCTTTAAATATGAACAAGAGATAAAATATATATCAACAACACTAATTTGCAATTTTAATATCATAAGGGTCAGTTTTCAATATAAAAAGTTACAACCAAAAATGTACCTTCTAGTCTGATATTTCCATTTTTCGGTATGTAGCCACATATCAGTAAAAACACATGATCAAAATTTACACTTTACTTCGTTAAAATAAGCAAAACCAAAATCCAACAGGCAATTACAACAGTGTATATGTAGATACAGACTATATATATATATATGTTCTATATATGTATATATACATGTATACTATATATATATATATAGTATATACAGATATAAAACTTATCTACTTTATGCAAAAATTTTCACCCAATACTGAAACAACCTACAGAGCATGCATGTGGGCTGTCTTCCCTTTTATGGCATATGCCCAAATAAATCAAACTAATTTTAACACATGTAAAATTAAAATAAATAAGCAAACATATAAGTAAAAATGAAATTAAATATACTTGTATCACAAGGCCAAGTATATATACATATGTATATTTTTTGCTCTTCGGCATCCATATTCATTTTACTTTATGCCTAAAAGAACTCTAATTGATAAATCCATGATTAAAAATAAATCTACAAATATTTCAAATCTTCTTAGCATCTTAATTTTAATTCAACTATAAATGTCCTCCCTTATACATTTTGTTTTTATATAATAAAACTAATTCAATAAAATTTGAATCTATCTTTGATGAACTTTTTAATTTACCACTTTTTAGACTTTCAATACTGACTTTCTAACATCACAAACCCATGGAGACAGTGGAAGGTAGTGGTTTGAATGCCTAAATAGCAATTTTCACCCTAGAGGTAGAACCCTGGAGACAATTACTTAACCTAAGGCCTCCATTTCCTCATTTGAAAAACAGGCACAATATCTACAGGATAGACTTATTATGAAGATTTAACAAGTTAACACTTGGCATATACCTAGCAAAAAAGGTATTAATTAAGTTTAATTTCTTCCGCATAGTTTATATCAAAATATATTACAACAAGGAGACTTTAGGGAGCAAGACAATTTTCGCTCATCTCAATGTACCATGGATGTGTAAATCTACCACCTCAAATACAGTATTCAGCACTGCCCTGGTGGTCTAGTGGCCAGACTTCAGCGCTCTCTCCCTCAAATACAGTATTCAGTATCATATGTTACTGCAGAACATACCTATCAGATTTACTGGTAGATGTCCACTGATTTTCCAATTTGGCCAACAGAGAGAAAAACATTCTAGAAAAGGTAAGCTACACTTAGATGTATTCAATAAATTTTTCTGGCCTTTGGCAATTCCTCTTTCCAATTTTGCAAATATCAAAGTAATTACCAAGTAAAAAGCCTGGTAACAAAATAAATGACAAAGAATCCACTAATGACAGTAAGAATTCTTGGCTTAATATTGTAAATGTTTCCTAGAAATTTTTTTTAAAAAGACCAGTCTAATAGGTCCTCTTTCCACCAGTTCAAAGAAATTACCGTTATAGATTGAAGGCTAGAAGCTATACTAGGTTTTCTATTGTAGGCAGTTTTTACCTCACAAAAACTGTGCAAAGCTCATTTTTATATGTCATAACCTATTTTTTAATCTTCATTTAAAATGCAAAATGCTATAATCAGTTTATAAAATGCCCTTTAAATAACTTTCCTATGTAAAAATTTAAGCAAAAATGTCATTCAAAATTCAAAGACCATAAAATTATTCTTCCTTCACATATGAAAGGAGGCAAATTTTCAAATCGATAAATACTCTAAAGAATATATTTATAAGCTGGATTTGACATAGTTTTTTTACAACACAACAATAAATTCATTATGTAATTATCCACCATGGAAGTACAAAAGCTATATGAAAGAGTGCCATGACATGACACTGTAATTTTTATAAAGACTAGAGAACAGTAATAACAACTCAAAATGCAATGCCTTATAAATATTCAGCACTACCTGACAATAACGAGGAAAATACTAAGGCAAAAATTTTGTGTTCACAGATTTTCTTTTTAATATTAAGGGACACCACCATCTTCACTAGTGAATATCTATCTCAGGTGCCATTATAGCTTCCATTGTTCACAATAAAATATTTGCAGTTTTTTAGTACTATTTCACCAGTAAAAGGAAAGCAGGTTAAATACTGCTGGAAGAAAACAAAAACCTTGCCAAAATTAAGTATTTTATAGGCTATATCTCCACTGTAATTGTAGGAGTGAAACAATATCTAAGAGACTAAAGATCAGCATATACATTAAAATCTGCTTGGTCAACACAGCTATTCTGTGCTACAGAGAAAAGAAAATTTAATTTTTCTATTTTTCATAAAATAAATGATTTATTAGAATGAGATTACTGGAGTACAAAGCTACCATACATTGAATCAATTCTTCTAACTTCATCTTTCCATACTACCAGCTCTTTTTTCCCGCTGGTGACCAGAGCACATTTGGCAAGCCGCGCTATTTCAAATACCTAACACTAAAAGTTACTTTTTTGGGCCTGAATCCAAAGATGAGAATTAATTGCACTTTTTATAGAAGCTTCTTTTAGTAATAGGCAAATTAGGATATTAACAAGACTTTAATTCTTCACATACTTTTTTCTGATTATAAAGGTAATGTGAAAATTTGAGAAATAAAGAACATATATTTTTATTCACTCATAATTTACACCACCCAGAAATCTTTGTTAACTTTTTGGTAGATTTCCTTCCAGTGAGAATTAAATTTGCTTATTGAATTAGACACTAATAAATATGCAGGAAGAAAGTCAAGGTATATTCAATATGGTCTTCAATAAATGTTATCCAAAATCAATTATTAATACGACCTGTTAATTTCACAAAGACATTCAAAATATGTTAAGTGGTAAGGAGGAAGGGGAGGAAGAAGGTAGGAAGCCTCAGAATTCAGAGATTGGTTCTTAAAGAGAAATCTCTTTCACAATTTTTACAGTGTCAACATTTTAATGGTAGCAAGCAGCAAAGTATGACTGTTCTTACACAACAACATCAACAGTAACATCCCAACATCAAATAGGCTTTACTTTTATTTTCTTCCATTCATATTTCAATGCTTGTATATTCACTGTAAAAAAAAATGATATATTTGCATAGTACTTCTAAAATAGCTAAAATTCAAAGGCTCAGCTATTTTCTTTAAAGCCCACCATGTAAACTGTTAGTGTTTCTGGCCTATGAGATAGTTTACCAGATAAAAGGAGAGCACTTTTTATATTCCAATATTCTCTGTCATAACACAAAAACAGGAATATTCCTTAATACTGCCACTTTTTTTCTTTTGTTCCAACTGTTGTTTATGGAACAATGTTAGAATTACAGACATTAGAATTGCAAAGGCTAAAATAATTTCAACAAACAACATCCTAACATTTAATAAGCTAGTTAGTCACATAAAAGAACAAAATCAATGACATTACGACTAATTGTTTTCTTAAAAATTGGTTGAACCTCTAGCTCCAAGGGGGATTTCCTCTACTCAAGGCATTAATCTCTTAAGATCCCATTTATTTTCTTCTGCCCAATGGTTAACAAAATAAGTCTAAAATATAGTAATTCAGATTTGTTACTCTGATCTTACACAAGCGCCTCTTTAAAGAAATCCTTCAAGAAAGAATCGGCAAAGTTTAAGGAAAGAATTGTCTGTCTTTAAGTCAAGCACTTCCTGATAAGTGACAGGAGGTCTAGCTGCTAGGAATATACATTTTGCTGACCCTAGAAATAGACAAAACTCCAAACAAAATTGGTCACTTTTGTTATCTAGAAAATTAATTTGGCTAACTAAAGAAGGTAATAAACTACGATCAACAACGCGTCTTTGGTGGAGATGTTAACGTAATGGACGAGAGCTACAGATTTCAGCTAAAGAGTTTTGCCCTTTTTGCAGAAGAAAAGCTAATTGTTAATGGCCATGTGACATTATAAGATCCCAGAAAGGAAGGGGTGGGAGGAAGAGAGAAGAGTTCAAGGCAGTTCAGGGTCAGAACAAGCTCAGGCATCCTGTCATTAGCAAACGTTCTGCAAGCTGAAGACAAAATACTGCTTACCCGAAAAGGAGTGGGTGAAAAGTAGGGGGAGAACGAGGGGAAAACCACAGAAGAGCCAATGTGGCAGCGAGGTGATGAGAAGGAGGCAAATCTGGAGCTATCCAGCTGAGTTGGGGAGCAAAAGCATAGGGCACAAAAACGCTGAGAAAAGCGACGGCGACGGAGACAATACTTGGCAGCCCCCCATTTCCCCACTCCCCCTCGGTTCCTAGGGTTTCCTACATTCCCTCCACCTCTGCTGTTGACCAACACCCGGGTGTGACCAGCCAGCGGGAGGTTGCCCTGATCTTTGTCTCGGCCCACACCCCACGCGAGGGCCGCTCCTCCCCCTCCTGCTCGGCGCTCCCCACCCGCGCACACCCCCGGCGTCTCCAAGGAGCTAGAGCGCCGCGGCCGCCGCCCCCCTGCCCACCTCCCACGGACCTTTCCCCTCCAAGCTTCGCTGCCCGCGCCTGCAGCTCCACCCCCGCCGGGAGACCTTTGTGTCTCGGGGGACTTTCAGCCTCTTCCCCTTCTCGGCCTCGAGGGAGACCGGCCTTTCCCCGGAGACCAAAACGGCAGCGAGCACTGGAGGCGGCGGCGGCTGGAGGCACCTCCCGCGAAGGAGCCCGACGGACTCCCACACCCCATCCCATCCCCGGAAATGCCCCGATGCCCCGAAGTCCTCGCTGAACCGAGGGGCGACGGGCACACGCTTAGCCCCCGGCGCCGCGCCTCCCTCTCTGAACTTCTCGGCCGGGCCCGAGCGTCCAGCGCTCCAGCCCGCTGCCCGCCCCGACCCTCCATCCCGAGCACCCTCCCCGCCTGGGGCTGGCCGGGCGGCTGGGAAAGCCTCGCGCCCACGCCTGCCGCCAACTCACCAGCAAGTGCGGGGGCCGCGTCCCGCGGCGAGGCGAGGCGCGGGGGGAAAAGCGGCTCCGCCGACGCCCGCGGCGACCGGATGCAGGTCCGGGTCCCAGCAGCTGGCAGACCCAAGGCGCCTCCGAGGCACAGGCCTCCGCCGCAGCAGCCGCTTTCCGGCTCTCGCAGAGGGTCCGGAGCCTCCGGGAGGGGCCGCGGGTCCCTCACGCGTTGCCAAGACCCCCGGTCAACATGGCTCCCGGGCCGCCGAGCCGCGCGGGCGGCCCACTAATCCCCTCGGAGGAGCCGGGGCGGGAGAGAGGCGCCGACGCCCGACTGAGGCGGCCCGGCCGAACGCGGGCTCCTTCTCCGGCGCCGGACCGTGAGCAGCTGCGGAGACCACTGGCGGCCGCTTTCGCTCGCTGCGTGTGCGTCGCTTTCTCACCCGGCGGCTGCAGACTGACGCCTCCGCCTGTTCCCCGGAGGAGAGCGAGCGAGCGAACGAGAAAAAAGACTTATTGAAACGATCCAACCAGCAGCGGCGGCGAAAAGCAACCGGCCACCGAAGCTTTCCCCACCCCCGCCTGAGTTGCTCGCTGGGGGCAGCGCGACCCCTGCCGGCGGCGGCGGAGGGGGCGGGGCCGGCGGGCCGGGGGCGGGGCCTGGAGGGCGGGGTATCCCCGGGAAACCCCCGGCGGGGAGGAGGGGGCCTCGGTCCACCCTGCCGGCTTTCCCAAGCGGTCGGAGGTGGGTGGGAGACGTAAAAGACCCAACAGGAGTGAGACGCTTAGGCACTGTCTGTTCACAGCGACTCGGGAAGAAATTATTTGAATAATTCAGCCCCTTCATCTGCGTCCCACCCACCCTCAGCAAACACAAATTCTTGCTTAAATTGTCCTAGTAGTTATGTAATTAAGATACCAACGCTACAGTTTACTGATTTTCTAGAGAGTTGATGTCAAAGGACCCACTCTTGAGTATGTTGATTGCTGCAACTTTTCTCCTTTATTATGTGCTGATGGTGGGTATCAGTCATTCCTGAATGCAGCACTCACTCATTTAAACTACAAATTTTTTTATATTCTTGGCAATATACTAGGTGCTCAAAGGACTGAGATTCTGGCTGGGGCGAAAGATACATAATAAACAATTATAAAACTCTGAGCTTTATGAGAAGGGAAATACAAAGTGCTATGAGAGCAGAGAGGAAATTGTTACAGTTGCATAGGTTTTGTTTTCTTGAAGGAGGAGGGCTGCAGAGAGGTTGGCCCAGTTTCTGTAAATGTTTTTACTTTCTTCTTTTCCAGAGGCTAAAAGCTAGTTCAGGGATGAACAGACGAGTGAAAGTGAAGACAAACTGAAGTGATACTGACCTACTTTTTTCCACTAATAAGGATAAAAGCATAAAGTAAAAACAAACATAATCGTCCAGAGGCAGATAATGAGAAGACTGAAAAGAAGAGAATGGGGACCGGATGTAGACAACCTAAACAAGAAATTTTTTTTTTTAACCGCATGAAAGGCCTGGTAAAGTGAGTATAAATGTTTCCATTTTAATACTAGGAAATAGACATAATAAATTTTTAATGCAACTTCAAATCACATTATGTTCTAAAGGCCTGACAATTTTATTCTTGGATTCCTGGATGAATCCTTTCCCCCTAAAATTATGCTTGTTGACTTCTTTCTCTTATTTTGTTATGCAAAGTTAAATGTATCTATTGTAACCTCCAACAATCATACGGTTCAGTCAGGCTTCTCCAATGCCTCTAAAGTTACCGGGATCCACAAATTAGCAACGTTTGTGCTCTGCACATATTTAACACTTGCTTATCATACAGAATGCAAATATATAACACAAGCTTTCCTTTTGAACAAATGTGCGTTTTTTTAAAAAAAAAAACACCATTAATGATGCTTTTTAGATTTGTCCAAGTCAAAGAATTTTATAATATAGCAAGAACAAGCATCCTCTTCAAAGACCTTTTAAAGAGAGAGAAAAATCGATATTTATATAAGGTCTACTTGTATGTCAAATATTTTTTACATACTTGCTTTTTTTAAAAAGTATGCTTTTTTTTAGTCCCTTAGTAAATTGTTAAAAATCATAATAAAAGTGAGTCTACAAAATGGCATTCTAAGTTTCATATCAATATTCCCCTTTCATACCATTAGATTGGAATTACTGCATTAGAGATTAACATTGTTCTAATTGCCTCATCTAAAGCTGCTCAAGAGCCCCTTTTCCTCTTGCTATATTTTTTATTGCTATAATAAAGATTTCATAATTAGAATTGAGATGATTACTTTATTGATCTATTCATTCTTTTTATCAAAAAATATTTACTGATTGTGCATGGTGTGCCAAGCATTATTCTAGGCACTGAAGATACAGAAAAGTGAACAAGACAGATGAAGTATTGCCTTCATGGAATTGTTTTCCAGTGGAAGAAACAGGCAATAAACATATAAATAACTTAAGGAATTAATAAGATAACTTACAATCATGAAAAATATAATGAAAAAAATGGAACAATAATGGATAAGAAATTGGAGGTGGGGAGGAGCAGGGGTATTTTAGGTGGTGAGGTCAGGAAAGTCCTAATGATCAGCAGAGGCTAGAAGCTATAGGTTCTTTCTTTTTATCTCTCAGTAAATTATTTGATCAATAAAAGATCACATGAAAATAGGAAATATGGTACATACATACAATGGAATATCGTTCGACCATTAAAAAGAAGAAAGTGGTACAACAACATGGATGAACCTCAAGAACATAATGCTCAGTAAAATAAGCCAGTCACAGAAGTCAACAAATACTGCATGATTCCATTTATGTGAAGTATCCCAAATAGTCAAACTCAGAAGCAGAAAGTAGAAGGGTGATTATCAGGGGCTGTAGATTGGGAAAAATGAGAAGTTGCTGTTTAGGGATAAGGTTTCAGTTACACAAAATGAGTAAGCCCTAGAGATCTGCTGTACAGCACTGTGCCGATAGTTATCGATACTGTACTATACACTTAAAAATTTGTTAAGAGGGTAGATCTCATCTGTTCTTATCACGATAAAGGAAAAGAAAACAGAAAAAACATACAATTAAAATAATAGGTGAGTTTATTTACTTTTCTAAATTGATTTAAAAATTATATATTATGTTTTTGACATGTTAGTTGACCCTCTCCCTAGGTTGTAATAGAAACTTTTTTTTAATCTTGTAAAATAAAGATAAATTATAAAATTACTTAGGTTATTTCCCAAACTGTGGTTACTAGATATTGCCCAGTGCTTGGTGTGGGAGAGGAGTTAAGAAAGAATTCCATGATCAAATACACATGAGAAATGCTCCATATTTTATCTCCCTTTTGGAAACTCACAGTGCACATTTGCATATTAAAAAGCTCTGAGAAGTTCTGAAATTAATAGTTTTTATAATACAAAAATATATTTTTATAAAAATATAATTAAAACGTTTTCATGCATTTTTTCCAGTTGAACCAGTGTATTTCAAAACATTTGGACCATAGAATAGCTTTATCACAGAATGTATATGAAAATATTTAGGGACACGTGTGCTGATGAGCACAGTTTGGGAAACTGTCCTCTTAGAGCATTAGGCATTTACTATTCAGCCTTGGGAAATGGGGCTCTTGAAAAGGTGAATTTGAAGGTCATTGAACTTTGGACAGAGAGAGTGGAAGGGAACGGAAACAAAAAGTCTTTGCTGTGATTCACACTTTGAGAGTGACATAATTTAGGAAACAAAAGTGAAACATATCCAGATAAGACATGGGAAAGAGACAAGCCGGTTTTCAGTTCTCTACATCAGTGGTTCTCAGAAGATGGTCCCTGAACCAGCAGCAGCAATATCATCTGAAAATTTCTTAGAAATGAAAATTCTCAGGCCCCACCCTATACCAACTGGATCAGAAACTCTGGGATGGAGTTAAAACAGCAAGAATTTTGTTGCACAATAAAGTTTGAGAACCACTGCCCTTTACATCAAAACATAACTTAACCTATTTACAATTTTCCATATGTCTGAATTACTGAACCATTTCCAATTGTTAATACTTGCAAAAAAACTTCTCAAAGAAATTAGTTAACTTCCCAAACAGAGAAAAAACATTTCATCTGGCTCAACCACTGCCCTTTACATCAAAACATAACTTAACCTATTTACAATTTTCCATATGTCTGAATTACTGAACCATTTCCAATTGTTAATACTTGCAAAAAAACTTCTCAAAGAAATTAGTTAACTTCCCAAACAGAGAAAAAACATTTCATCTGGCTCAACTACTGCCCTTTACATCAAAACATAACTTAACCTATTTACAATTTTCCATATGTCTGAATTACTGAACCATTTCCAATTGTTAATACTTGCAAAAAAAACTTCTCAAAGAAATTAGTTAACTTCCCAAACAGAGAAAAAACATTTCATCTGGCTCTATCCTCTATTTTGTTAGGCCAAATCATATAATAAATCCTTTTTTGTTTGTTTTGTTTTCAACAAGAGTGAAGCAAGTTAAGCTAAGGGCAGAAATTAACTATCCTCCCCCTAATGTCACTTGAGTAAAACATTTTTATATTTTGTAAAAATGAAACTACAGACATACCCCTGAGATACTGTGGATTTGGTTCCAGACCACCTAATAAAGTGAGCACAGCAATAAGTGAGATGTAATCTTTGTACTGGTGGAGGGTCTTGCCTTCCATTTGTAAAAAATAATTCCTGTGGAGTACTATAAAGTAAAGTGCAATAAAACAAAATATGCCTGTATAGGTAAGAAAAGAGTGTTGTCAAAGGACTTTTTTTAAACCACCTTTAAAAACAAACCAGGTAGTCTCACCCTAACATTTATGTTTTATAAAGATTTTGTACCATTCCGACATTTGCAAAACTGCTTTATACCATTGCAGAATGATGTGGTTGTAGCCCATTATTTTAAAGTTTAACTATAGAGATTTTACATAGCCAGACATATTTAAAATTATTATCAGAATATCTATGAAGACATGCAAGTTACAGATTTGGGAAGGGAAATTTTTTTTCTCTCTACATTTAAAATTTCAGATTCGCAGAACTGGATTTAACTGCCAAGGCCTGACAACATCCAAAATATTTGGTACAGTCCAGGGAGTATTATAAGAAGCTTTCTGGAAAGTGATGCCCTGTGTCCTTACAAGGGAAATGAATTCAGGAACTAATTCAGTCTTGGCAGTTAAAAGAGATATAATTCAAACATTTCATTTTAAAATGAAGTTTTTCTCTAGTTGACAAAGTGCTTAAGGAGTGCTAGTCTTCTGGCTTCCAGAAAGTCTCTGCACAAGACTTTATTAAGAGACTATGAAGAGATTAAATCATTTTTCTTTCTTTTTTAAATTTTGTGATATTAACTACTCTTAACTAGATTGATGTTCTGTCTGCTGAAAAGAAGCAGAGGTAGGCTCTTAAATCAAATACATTTAAAGCTTATTTGAGCTTCTTGAAAAATGAAGCACAACATGATGCCACTCTTAAGACTTAAAAAATTCCTCCTTTTTCAAAAAAAAAAAACAGTATTGAAAAGTAGGAGGTAGGGCAGTAAAGGTTTTTCTCTCTTGAATGTCTTAAGAAGGAAGATAAGTCAATTAGTCATTTTTCCAGGGGCTTCTCAAAGTGATCATTGGACCTTTTCATCCTCCTAAAGAATGAGGAAAAGAAGAGAGTAGCAGTGGCCTTCTGGTTTTGTCATCTTTGAAATCAGGCCCAGTGATTTGTTTTTAGGCAAGTTTATCAGACTCATTTGTAGATGTAATTCTTCTAGTATTTAGTTATTAGTTCAGAAAGGCAAGTTTTTCAGTAAACTAACTGCGTTGTCCAAGTCAACATTATCCGGATCATTTTAGGGTTGATATGACCTGTGAAGAAGAGACTAGAGCAAAGATTTGGTATTTAACATTGGGAAAAAAAAAAAAAAGAATAAAAAACAAGGAAGAGGTAAAAACAAGAAAGGTAAAAAGCAGTAGTAGAGGAATAGGAGAAGAATTAAGTCTGATAAATGTAATTTTACTTTGGCAATAAGGAAGTCAAAAATGTTAATAGTATTAAATGTCAGATAATAAGAAGGAAGTGTAAAAATACACCAAGCTAAGCAGGTCAGGGTTCTAGCCCAGAAGCAGTATTGCATAGCAACTAAGCTTTGCAATCACTTGCATTGGATGGTATTTCTAGCTTTGCCACTGTGAGATTTGGATAGGTTACTTAACTAAGAGTTTCCCCATATGTAAAATTAAAATAACAACATACCTGCCAGGAAGTGAGGAATAAATGAAATAACAAATGTAAAGCAACTGTCCACAACTTTTTCTCTTGTAAGTGATATGAACAGCAACTTAAATAATTTATACAAAAAGGGACTTCGTTGTTTTCATAACTTCAAAGAGCAGGGATAGTGCAGGCTTCAGAGACATCTTATCCAACAACCCACACTATGTCATCAGGACTTGGATTCTTTCCTTCTTTTGGTTCTGCCTTTGGCAATTTTGGCTCCTCCACCCAAAGATGGCTGCAATATTTCTAGCTCTACACTTTATTGTTCAAGTCTTGCAGAAAAGAGGAAGCAACATTCCTGGTAGCACAAACATTAGCTTTAATTAGCCCAGCCCGAATCAATGAACTGTCACTGTGGCCATCGAGTGATTGAATGGCCACATACGCTCTACCCTTAAAGCCAAGGTGGAGTTTGCTGGATCACATGTGTCCACTATACCTGGGTAAATGCCAAGTGTATAACCAGAAGTTAAAGATCAGAGAAAGTAATTTTGATAAGGAGGGCAGGGTGAACCAAGAAGAAAAGCAAATGAATGAATAAATGCATAAACAAATTGTGGTATATCCGTACTCAGCATGGGATACTACTCAGAAATAAAAAGGAATGAATTACCGATAAACACAATAACATAGATGAATTCAAAAGTAATTAAACTGAGCAGAGGAGTCAGATCAAGAAAAGAGTACACACACTATATTGTTCCATTTTTGTAAAATTATAGGAAACGTAAACTGATCTATAGTGGCAAAAGGCACTAAATAATACTGGAGAGAGAGAGAGAGAGAATGTGATCCAAAATACTATCTTGTCTAATGACATTTGAAACTCTCATCTGACCTGTCTGTACGAGTCTGAATTTTCTATAGTGTTATAAATGTAGGCTTTCTGCAAGCATATCTATATAGAGGTCACACCACTTAACCTGCAGGTAGTTTATAGCCTCAGGGTCAAAGAAGAGGTTAATAAAAGCTACAAATAAGATTATATTTTTCTTGACAGATTTCTCTCCACTGTGAAAAAGAGTATGGCAGTGGGCAATAGTGAGTGAGCCATGCCTTACGCCTACTTTACCCCATATAAAATATTGACCTGGTAAATGTAGAACATCCTTTTAAAATAGATCGCAGTAGTCAATAAATGTCAGCTCCCTTATCCCTCCACCTCCTCAATGTGAAAATAATCCAAAAAGTTAGAAATATTAATTTCATGCTTACTGAATATAAATATTTTCTGTTTCTATACTCCTGAAATGTAGATTATCTATGCAATTAAAAGTGCTTTCCCTCTAGGTAGGAAGAAGCTTGCTGTTGGGCCAGATGTCCTGTTTTCTTGGGCACCCTGAAAGTCAAAATCGTTAGGTAGACCACAGAGAAATGCTTTCCATGACAATCATCTATCCTCAAATTCTAGTTTGTTTGGAAGGTGTCAGAAGGGCTAAATATTTCAGTATTACCTCTCATAAACCTAGAAATACAAAGACATTTTACAAAGGCTACTTCTGTTGTTTAAAAGATAATTTTATTGCAATAATAAAACTTTTAGTAACAGAGTCTATTGAAAAAATATTTCATATGTTTGGATAATTCAAATCATTTAAAGTAGACCACTTATTAAAGTCGTAAGTACCTCTCTGTGTGCATTCATGCTTCATTCCTTCACCAATCTCTATCCATTGTTAGGCACAATGGAGTTCAATATTCCAGCCCTCTTGCATTTTGCGTAAATGTTCACAAAAAATGATGTAATAGAGAGTCTATAAAATTCTAAGTAAAATAAACCTAGATTTGAATCTTAGCTCCACTATTTGTTGTAAGACAATGAGAATGACTAATCTTCCCGAGCTTTACTTTCTTTAAGTGGAATATGTTGCCAAAGCGAGCACTGAGCTTCTCTTTTTTCTCATGTAAAATGGGCACATCTCATACAGTCTTTTATGAGGATTCAGTGAGACACCAAATGTAAGAGTGCCTAAAAATATTTGGCACTTCACAGCCAATGAATAAATGCTGGTGTTCTTCCTTCCACTCCAGTACACCATGACTATAAAAGTCATGGAAAAATACTTTGATGATAATGCATCTAGGAAGGCAGAGATCTAAGTTTATAATGCTCAAGAGAAATAATCTGTCTTCAAGGAGAGGAATTACAACATTTAGAGAAAAGGAATGAAGAAAAATAAACATTTTGCTGGAAGATTAGCAGCCCCATTTAGAAAACAATTAGATGGTTATATTCTAGTGTATTTCGTTATAAGAATTATTTAATATTCAAAATACGGAGGGTCCATAGTAGCTATTACAAATAAAACACATGTACTTTGTGATCTGTAAAGCATTTCCTGTAAGAGGAACAAAACACAAGAGCACGAATTCTTGTTTATCTACTTTCTATACCTTATATTTACAAGTACAACTATAAACCTCAATTTATTTGATCAGAGATAAATGGTTTTAAGGGTGGGAGCAAGAAGTCTTCCAGCTCTTATATTTACTTTTCAACTATTATTACATTAAAGTATTCTTTCAACCAATATATGTTTGGTATATATAATGTACCAGGCACTATAAGAAAGAGACAAGCAATGTCTTTGTCCTCAAAGGGCTCAGTGTCTCTCAGAGAAGAAGAAGGCCTAGCCATAACGCAGAAAGAACTAAAGACATAAAATAGAAGTTTGAATATACTGCTTAGGGGAAGAGGAGGACTTCTAGCTGGGAGAAGTGGAAGCAGTAGGAAATCAAGGCAGGTTACACTGCTTACGTAAGACAAGTCAACAAGTACTTATTGGTGACTAATTAGGAGTCTAACATTGAGTGCACTAGAGAATGCTGAGGTAGCTTAAGTGGTAATCCCTAGCCAAATGGAATATGTTTGGCAGAATTTGCAAGGTAGGCAGGTGATCTCTACTCCTTCTATAATTTTTTATATACTTATTTTAAACGCCAATTGTTTATTAATAATAATTCAGTTCTTAAAAGTACTCCAGTCTTTAAAACCAGTGACTCTGTTATGTATGGAGACAAAAGATAGGTATCTCTCTTTATGTGAGTGGTTTGATAAACAAATAATAATAATAAAAAAAAGGTAAAAAGGAAATCAGAACATTTAGTAGTAACCTCTAGTCCTTTGCCAAATTGTGGATGGGCCATCCCATTCTTTATGAATCTTGGCTGTCTAACAATATTTTAAAAACTCAATTTTAAATTAGTTATTTGGTTACTGCCTAGACCCTATTTTTAAAGAACTAATGACATAGTAATGACTATAGAGTCAAATGAAATTTGGGTCTAGTGTTTATGCATTGCAAGATTAAGATGAGTACTAAAGTTTCATTAGAAAAGTTAGAACATTTCATTTCACAATAGAGATATACTATAAATTATTAACAAATTATTTTAAAATAATATTCAGAAATATTCATTTTTTCATATATTATAAGCCCATTAAATGTAAAATGACCTGTTTCTTTTCCTAGAATCAAGTTTCTTCACTAAGTTTGGCATCTAAATTTTTTGCTTTCTTCACCTAAGAAACATTGTCCTTTTGTACCTGATTCATGCCTTCTATCGTCTTACAAATTGATGTCTCAGCCTTTTTTAAATTTTTTTTATTTTTTCAAGTCATGTACTTTCAACTCAGATTTAGGAACATTTGTATGGCTCATACAAGTGACACACAAGCCAGCAAAACACAACAGGTTCAGATTATACCATAATTGAACCTGAGGGAAGTGATCTGTTTTATTCAAAACAAAGAATAAACTGGAATGAGAAGCAGCTTGAAGATAGGCTTTGAAAAATGACAGAGGAAGTCTGGAAGAAAAATTATTAGGGTTTTTAAGAATTTCTCTTTTTCTTACAGAATATAAAAATGTTAATTAAATGTTTCATTCACCCATTACACTTTCTTTTTTGGTAAAAACTCTTAAAAAATTAAATACAACAATATTACTAAAGGTTTAGAAAAGAAATAAAGAAAATCACCCATAACTCTGGAACCCCAACACAGTAACTTTTATCATTTTGGAGTATTTCTCTTCAGCCTTTATTTTATATTGATATATATTTTCATAATACACAGGTAATTTTTATCATGTTTTCCACTTATGGTTATCACAGTTGTTCCTGATGTCTTTGTGATTACCCTATTTATTGGCTGCCTAACACTCTGTAACCTGCGTTTCATGGGTCCTCTCTGCCTCAGAAAAGTCTTCCTCAAAGTGTGCCTGGGAGTCACTGCAGTGAGAGGGTTCCTCACTTGTGTCCCTCACTAGAAAACTGCCACATATATTATTTAATTACTCTTCTCCATTGCTGGAAACCACCATGTTTTCAGGAAAGCTGAGTCTGCATAAACTGATGCTGCCTCTGCCACAATTTCCCCTGGCTACTGTTGACTTCCTAGATAGGACTTTTATTTTATTCTCTCAAGTCATCTGCCCTGATTTCACTTACTGCTGCTCCGCTCTAAAGGGTTCCTACTTGCAGAGAGGAGAAGTTGGACTGGGCGCCACCACAGGTTTTCGGGGCTCCAGCAGTAGGCACACATTTTTCCTGACCTATATCTAAACTACATTCATTTTTAGTGATGAAAGAGATGTTGTGTCTAAATGTTGGGCTTGATATGAATTTAAAAAAACATTTATTCCAGGTAACATATAATATTATTAATAAGTGGCAAAGCCACTTACTATATTCTTAGCAAGTTGCTTAACCTGTCGCATCTCAATTCTATATCATCTATAGAATGGGATGATACTTTCTACTTTGCAGAGTGATTGTAAGGACTAGAGGCATACTTGTACAACTCCCAGTATTATATTGATATTGATAGCTAACATTGTTTTTACTAATTGTTCATATACCAGAAACAGACTTAATGTGCATGGCCTATCCTATCTTCAAAGCTGCAGACTGGAACTATAGACTAAGAATCAAATTTTCAACTCTGTTTGGTAGTTTTGATTAGCAATTTAAGAAAAATTCTTGAATTCAAAATTGTTCTTGTTATCAAAAAGACATTTATTGAATTAAATGTAAAAAATACTGACTTTTACTGACTTTCACTTAACTGAAATGGCTTTAAGTTAGGTTTTCTTTTTTTTTTTTTTCTTTTTAAAGTGAAATGTCCATTTCATCACATGGCAACAATATATTCACTACAAAATTCCTAAACTGTAGTATAAGTTATTTGCTATAGGTTGAATGTTTATGTCTCCCTAAAATTCATATGTTAAATCCTACCTCCAATACGATGGTATTAGGAGTTAGAACCTCTGGTAAGTGACTAGGTTATGAGAGTGAGGATTAATGCTCTAATATTAGAGACCCCAAAGAGCTTCCTCATCTTTTCTGCCTTGTGAGGGCACAATAAGAAGATAGCTGTCTGTGAACCAGGAAGTGGGCTCTCACCAGACACTGAATTTGCTGGTAACTTGATCTTAGACTTCTCAGCCACAAGAACCGTAGAAAATAAATTTATGTGGTTTATAAGCCACCCCGTCTATGAATTCTGTTAGAGCAGGCTGAACGGACTAAGATAGTCTTATATAGAGAGTTCGGACAATGACAAAGAGACACAGCAGGAAAAGCTATGATCTGGATTTAAGGAATAGAGACACACCCAGGTGAAGGCTGGTGCTGGTTGCTTAGATGCTTAAGTCAGCTAGTGGATTTGAAACCGGGACATCTGTCATTAAAGAAGAAAAACAGGCAGGAACTAGATGGTGTAGGTGGCAGATGGATTTTCCAAGCACTGGCAGTCAGTGCAGGTCTAGACAGGTAAGGAGTCAAGGTTGGGAAAGTCATCTGATAGTAACACATTTGAAACAAAAGCTTTCATTTTCACAGAGTTTTTTTTCTCTATGTATAGCTGGGTATACAATATTACATTAGTTATATTAGTTTCAGGTGTACAACATTCACAGATTTTTTTGATTGGTTGGTTGGTTTTTTGTTTTGTTTTGGTTTGGTTTGGTTCCAAAGAACTTTCTATGTGACTGTAGGATGTCCCATTGAGGGTATATATAGTATATGTCTCAGACACAAGCAAACTGGGCTCAAATTCCAGTACTAATACCTATTAGCTGTGGAACTCGGAGCAATTTTTTCATATTCCAGAGTCTTTACTTATTCACTGTAAAATAAGGTAGCTATATTAGATCTATTGTACTTAACTATTTTTTTTTCTTGTGGAGGGTCATTCACCTCTTTTCATATGATGAAAAAAAGGAATCATTTTTTTAAAAAAAATTGCACATAAATTTTCCTTCAATTTTGGGCACAAACTTTGTTTTATTACATTAGAAATGTATTTCCTTTGCATAGAAAAAACTTACGATTTTTTTCTTCTCTCATTCTTATTTATTCACATAAGTTAAGTAATTTTAAATAAATTCAAAGTGTGCAAATAAAGAATAAAATTAATATTTTTCGATAAAGCTAATTTAAATGAGAAGGCTGCTATTGTTTGACTTGAAGAGAAGAAATTATTAAACAGTCTGCGTTATAATGTTTGTTATTTGTGCTATTCTATCAATTTTTACTTTTAATTTTGAGAGCAATGAGTGAAAGAAAGCCCTGATCAATAAAGTAGGTTGTGGCAAATGGGTAGGCTTACTGGATTTCTTTAGGACTCTTCAAGCTGATACAGTTGCATCATTTCCTCCACCTTCAGGCCAATGAATTTGATCATTTTTGCAAAATTTGCATCATAAATTTGCTGTTTATATTAGTAAGAAAATGGTTAAAATCCATATTTCAAGTTTATCAAACCACATCAAGTGAGTATAACTTTTGGAGAAGTTCTACAGTGTTTTCAGGTGACCATAGATTTTTGCCTTGTGATAAACTGACAAATATCATCACTCTTGAATAGAGCCAGGAGAATCTCTTCTAGCATGGGAAGAAGGGTTATTCACATTCATCTGTTTCCAACCTCTTTTCCCACAGTGGCAACTGGGCCAAAGGGGCTCCTGAGTTTTCTGTGTGTGTGTGTGTGTGTGTGTGTGTGTGTGTGTGTGTGTGTGTTTTGCTTAGCTTCCAAAATGGTGCCTACAGGATCTTATGCTGAAAAAAAAAAAAAAAAGCCCTACCTTATTCACATGATCAAATAAATCAAAACTACAGATGACTTTTTCCTGATGGAATTATTTTAGGACTGAATGACAATGAGTAACTTTATATTCTGCTTTCATTTCTTGACAATAATTTCTTTAAACACCAATGAGTTAAAGCCCTGAGTTTGGAGAAATTGATGACTTCTGCGGCAATAAGCAAAACTTCTTCAGGACTATTGGCAAGGGCTTTGATGTCTATGCAAGATGATGTAGAAAGCTGTGACTCATGACAGTCTTTCTTCATCAGAGCAGAAAAACCAGATGTGTTACTAAACATCCCATGTGCACCATAGTTCCAAAATTTTATTTGCAATAGGAGTTTTTAACTGAAGAAGTAACTCTTTACTATTTCAAGGACTTCAGGCCTTTGAGGTTTCCAAAAAAGGCTTATAAAATAAAATTCTTTAAAAATTTTCAACACATATTTGACAGATAAACATCAGAAAATAACTGGTGCTTTTTTTTTTTGCTGGAAAAATATGTTATAATTGCAAATTCTTCCATGTTCTGATTCAAAATAGCAGATAAAATGTCAGTAAATACAGAGCAGAGTATGTCATTTGGCAAAGGTACTGGTTCCATATTATTCCATTATTCCAAGCCATAATTTAACTTGATCATTTAAAAGCACAAGTCTTATATGTGTCTTCTTTTGCCTTGCAATGCAATTAGAAACCGTCAGACAGGAAGTGTTGAAGCAAATGTAAGCTTTTGGAAAATTTTAACCTTTCCAAGTTGTCTTCGCAAACAAACAAACAAATAATAACAATGAAACTATCTTATTTTTTCAAGTATGTTCAGGATAGAGAGATATAAAGGTGTTTCTTCAGCCCTTTACCAGTTAGCTGCCATGAGACAGAGTCATGGTGCACAGCAAACAATCTGGCTTTCACATCTCATAACAACTGAGCAGTGCACATCAACCAAAGAATGCCATGCTTAGAAGCACTTTTTTTCTTTCACCTTCAGCTAGATTCAATATAAACAGATATCTGTAAATATAATGTCAGGAATCACTTTAATTTTTAATGGTTGGGCACAACTAATAACAAATGTTGGAGAGGATGTGGAGAAATAAGAAGCCTCATACTTAATGGTGGGCCACTGTGGAAAGGGTATGGAAGTTCCTCAAAACACTAAGAATTGACCTACCATGTGATCCAACAATCCCTCTACTAGATATTTACCCCAAAGACTTGAAAATTTATATTCAAAAAGATATATACACACCGATTTTCATAGTAGCATTATTCACAGTGGCTAGGACACAGAAGCAATCCAAGTGTCCTATGATAGATGATTGTCTAAAGAAGCTGTGGTACATATATACAATGGAATATTACTCAGCCATAAGTAAAGATGAAATACTACCATTTGCAACAACATGAATTGACCTTGAAATAATCATACTAAGTGAAATAAGCCAGACAGAAAAGGTTGAAAATCACATGATATCACATATGTAGGACATAAACCTAAAAGTAACAAATAAACAGGACAAACAAAAAGAGACTCATGGACATGGACAATGGACTATTGATTACCGGAAGGGATGGGGAATAAAATGTTAAAAAAATTATGTGTATATAGTATGAAAAAAAAAAAAAACTGGCATTAAAAAAATTTTAATGGTTGGGTTAGGAGGGCAAAATTAAGAGCCATTGCATTTTTCTCATTTCTGAATTCTTCATGAGCTATTATATTGTTTTTAGAACATGAATTACATATTAAAATAAGAGAATATTGGAAAACATGAGACTTGCAGAAGTCAAAAAGATAATATGCCACTTGGATATGAGTGTAGATACTACCAGAATAATAGTTGTATTGGCTGTAACAAATTGAACTGTTTTACATATATTATCTCATTTGATTTTCATAATAATACTGTGAGACAGATACGACTATTGCCCTCATTTAACAGATGAGAAATTTGAACCCCAGAAAGCATAAGCAACTTGTCCAATGTCACACAGTTAGTGGATGAGTCAAAATTCTAGCAAGCCTCCTTGACTTCGAAGCCTGCATGCTTAATTACTACACAAATGTGAAGGAATCAGAGGTGCAATTGAGAAAATAAGTATAAGCAGAATTCTTATCCAAAGGGAAAATATGCCATATTAATAGCAGGGAAATTAATTTTAATGAGAAATGAATAAAAGTATCTTTGGAAAAGGTATTATGTTATAAACAGATGTGGCTCCCTTTGCTCTAAATCTATGTAACCAGAGTCTTCGGACGGGTGAATTAGGCTCCACAGTGGGTCTTTACCAGAGTAGAGTCCCAGTTCACAATCCAGGTTCCTAAAAATTTTCATTATAAACTAATGAATCTCCTTTATGTAAAACAAGCTCTTGGGGGTTTGAGCAACAAGAGACACTTTTTTTGACACTTAATGATGCCATCTCCTTCTCTGAATTCCTTCTTTTATTCACCCCTGTATCCTTCCAGCCTAGCACAGTGTCTGGTAGTTTAGTGGGCATCCAATTAATGTCAGTTGACTGATAAAATAATGCATGAGGTTTTGAAAGATTCACCACGTACACTCTGACACCCAGCAATTTGTTGAAAGGATGCTGTGGGAGAAATAGACAAAACTGAGCCATTATTCCCCCCACCTCCTGTCTCGTTAATGACATCAAGTTTGACAATGGGCAGAACCATCTTGCAAATCCTGCATGGCAAACCTTTGTTCCGACAAGCATGTGCCTGAACTGTGCAGCCCTTATTGGTGCTGACTCACACTTTTCAGTTCCTTATGTCTCTTGGGCCTTTTTGCAACCATCTTTTTCATATCTTTGGAAAGCATATTTTTTCCACTGCCTTTGGCCACGCTAAAATGTGTACACTTAAATCCTGACCACTTTGATAATATGCTGCAATTAATTTGTGCTTTTTCTATTAATCCCTTCTAAACGAAGGAGAGAAGAACTAAATTGTCTTCTCAGTTGTAAGCAATTCTTTCCCCTTCCCCAAACCCCCAGTAATATTATCAGGTAATATTATGTTAATAGCAGATAAGCAAAACATATTATGCTGTAGACGTGCAGATATTTTACTTCCTCCTGAATTATTCTTCAGTGATCCGGTTTTTGCCATTTTACAATCGTGTGTTGGCTTGGCAAGGTGACTTCACAGATTTTTTTCTAGGGAAACACCTGTTCTTCCTGCAAATGAAAAGCTGTGGGCTCTCACTAAATGGGTTTGAATACCCTGGGAGGATTTCCTTTGGTGGCTTTGTTCCTCAAACAGGTTCTCCTACTGAGCTTTCTTGCTTCTGCAGCTCTGGTGAAGGGAAATACATTTTGCTGACATTTCTTTCAGTTCTCAATATATTAATAGCCCCATTTTCTTACCTAGTCCTGGTGTTAACTCTTGTCACTAGTGAAAAAAAAAAAAAGATAGCCTTGAATACCACCCTAGAAGATAGCATTTGCCTTGGGAATAAACTCTAATAATTCCCTTCTCTTCATAAATTATTTTATAAAAATGCAAAAGCAATCTTAACTGACAGAGAATGTGGTTATTTAAGTGTTAACATATGAAATTATCCTGATGAGCTCAACTTGAGTGTCTGAAAAAGCCCGAACCCATGATCCAATTCCCTATTGGGAAGAAATTTTATATTAAAACATGGCAAATATTATCTAAGACATTTTACTGCAGTGCAGCTGGGGACTGTCTCTCTTTGAAATTTGCTGCAGTGTGCTGGGTCACATTTTGAACTTGGAAGCTCTTTATCCAAACTCATTTTCTGGTGAAAATTAAAATATCTTACATCTTAAATTTATTGTGTATTAAAACTGCATGAAAAATACTCTATTATTTAGGTTCTACTCATCTGTATAAAAAATTTGAAGGGTTAGAATCCTCTTGACTTTTCACTGTGACCGCCAAATATAATGGTGTGTGAGATAGGTTATTAATATCTGCTGTATTTTACTTTTTAATTAATTTCAAATAATTTTATGTAAATATACATATGCACATGTAAGCATAGGAATATATCTTTCTTCTTCTCTCTCTTGAAATTAGTTTGAGACGTAATATCCCACATGATAAAATATTAAAATACAGCATATTTTAATATTCAATAAAGTCATATTGCCTGGGTTCAATTCAAGCTCAATTCAAGCTTACTATTTCATGTTATTCTAAACCTCAGTTTTTTTATCTGTAAAACTCAGGATGGTTGTAAAGGTTAAATGAGATAATTCATGTAAAGCACTTTGCACAGTGCCTGGCAAACTGTGATATTAATCATTCAAGAGAAAAGTCAGAATTTCGGAAATAGAAAAACAAAAACATAACCATGTAGGTAAACATGTTGCTTTATTTGTTCCAATTAAATAGTCAGATTGATCTTTAGTTTTCTAGCTCCCACAAAAGTAAGGTGAAATAAAATCCATTATGTAAATCTGAATTTCAGAAGGGAAGAAGCAAACTAATTCAGAAATAAATTTTTTGCTAGCACTGAATTATAAAAAGAACTCATAAGGGATACATTTTATAATACATTGTATAATGTTTTTAGTAACAGTTTACAGTAAATACTGTAATGAATTTAATATGGCTGTTATTACAACCTTTGGTAGAAACCAAAAGCATTCAATTAAAATGTAGCTCAATTAAAAGATTATAAAATGGACTAAGTAAATATGGCCTTGATTTGTTGTCTTAATTCAAAGCATACTTAGTGAGCATCTCATTTGTGTAGCATATTGTCCTAAGGATTGTAGAGGAAAATATAAATAAGTTAAAGTCAATTCTGCCCCCAAGAATGTACTAATTATAAGGCATGGAAATGAGAATAAAAAAATAAGAACAAGGACTATGATCAAGGGAAACTAATGTAAACGCCAAAGAAAGATATAAAATGCTCTGGAGGTTCAAAAGAAGGAAAGATGGGTTCCTCAAACCCATCAAACTCAGCAACACCTCATGGTTTTTGCCCATGTTATTTCTTTTGCTTGGAATGATCCTTTCACTCTGTATGTATAACTCCTCCTTTCCCTTCATGGATCAGCTTATATTTTTACCTCCTTAGAGAAGCCTTCCCTGCGCACCCATCACAAAGAAGACTCCCCCCTAGAATTCTCTCTCTCAGCTCCTTGTTTGTTGTTCTTATTGTTTTTCTTCATAGCATTCATTTATTTGTTAATATACTTGATTTTTATCTGTCTCCCCATGTAAAATATAAGGTCCATGAAGGCAGGACTATGTCTGTCTGTTTTGTCTGCCATATAATTCTTGATACCCAGAACGTCTGGCACGTAGCAGGCATTCAATATGTTTTTGTTGAATGAACCAATAAACAGACAAAAGATCGCATCTGGTTGATAGGATCAGGGCAGGTTTCATGAGAGGAAGGAAGAGAATCTTTAAAAAAGATAAGGGTGGGGAGAAGAGAGATGTTCCAAACAGAAAGAAAAGGGTAAACAAATGTTTGGGGCCCAAGAAATGCAAAGCATTTTCTGAGAGCAACAAATACTGTATAACTTTGAACTTAAGCTGCACACTTCATCCTCCTGCTTTCCCCTTCCATTTTAACATTTCCCAAATGGTATAGATGGTATGTGTCTTACTATCACTATCTTCGTGTACTACGGTTGTATCTTTTTTTCTCTAAAATTTGAATTGATGTGTCATAATCATCAGTTGCATTTTAGAAATGAGAAAATAAAGTAATTTAGTTTTACTGGAACAGAGTATGTGCAGGGGAGCTGAGATGTTCTGCTGTAGAAGTTATGCTGTGGGCATCTAAGAAGGCCAGAGTGACGAATTTATAGTAGACTTAATTTATTGGTAATGGGAAGAAGTTTCTACTAAAATTATAATACTATATTGTCTCCCAAAATATTTGTAAATCTTTTTATAAAGATGTATTTCTTTTCCTGGGCCTTTTACATTTTAAAATTTAACCTCAAGGCAAAAATTTCTCTTTACAAGGCCCAGGAGAAGATAAATCCTCCCCCACTGGACTGAGACCTGTTTAAGAGCAGAGACCGTATTTCTAGCAGCTATCATACTACCTGGTATGAAGTACCAATATTTATGAAATGTTAAATTAATAAATAGTACCTGATATTTTGTCATTCTTTATAAGAAAAAAAATTATTTAGTGGACAGTGATGATGAAGACAATGGTAAGAATTTTTAAAGCCAAATGGAGTTAACCTAGGAAAAACCTTTGGAGGAAAGAAGCGTTCAGCCACTGTCTGAAAGCAGGAAGAAATATAGGTGGGCAGAGAAGAGGTATAAGTAGTCTACTTGGGAAACAGGACATTTAAATATTGCTAAGTTTTATGCAGAAAATGGTGAAACGTGTGTGGGAGCCAGAGAATACACCGGGAGAAGGAAATATACCAAGTGAGGACAGGAAGAGGAGGAAGAGGTGAGCCATGAAACCAGAGAGGGCCTGAGTCTGTCATGACTCACTTTTACTGAAAGTCAGGTATAAATCAGAAAACATGAGTGGATGTTTACATGTGGATATCGAAGTCATCCAGGTGACCTCAGTTTCACTTGTCATGGGCAGAATCCACAACATTAAACACAAGATATATTTCAGCCCTCCCTATACCTGATGTTTCAGCAGCATCTGACGGTTGATTTATTTCCTTTAAAAAAATGTAATAAAATACACATAATAACATTTGTCATCTCAACCACCTTAAGCGTGCAGCTCAGTGGTATGAAGTACATTCACACTGTTGTGTTACCATCACCACTATTCACCCCTCTTTATCTTACAAATTACGAACTATATCCATTGAACCATAACACCCCAGCCCCTCCTCTCCCTATCCCCTGGCAACTACCATTCTACTATCTGTCTCTACATGTTTGACTACAGCAGATACTTCATAAAATTGAAATCATATGGAATTTGTCCTTTTGCCACTGGCTTATTTAATTTTGCATAGCGTCTTCAAGTTTCGTCCATGCTGCAGTATGTGTTAGAATTCTTACTTTTTACGACTGAATAATATTCCATCATATGTATATACACCATGTTTTGTTTATGACCTCACTTTACTTTTTGAGGCCCTCTCTTCCCTTAGCTTCCACAACCATTTTTCCTGGTTTTACTCCTTCCTCCCTGACATCTATTTATCTGCTTCTAGGCTCACTGTCTGCAACTTGGCCATTTAATGTCAAACTTGGTCCCAGGCCTCCCTCTCCTATTACTCTCCTATTACTTTCATTGAACGATCTCACCCAAGACCATGGCTTCCCTTCCTGTTTGTTTGCCAGTGTTTCCATGTGTGCAGCTTCAGGAAGGTGGGGGGCGCATGGAGCAGTAAGGAGGACAACTCCCTCACCAATGAGATCAGTAGACTCAATGCTGATGAACAAAGGGGCAACAGATGTCTCAGTCAAATTGTTCTCACATCTGGATCAGGAGTTTAAGTATGATTTGAAAAGCGAGAGGCCAAATAATGCTTGAGGAAGCTGACTCGTGCTATGATTTCACAGAAAAGAATGAAGCAAGAATAAGCTATTAGGAGGCGGGCTGTGGCAGCAGTTCACAAGCTGACTGGTATCCAGGCCGTCTTTAATAAAAGGAATAAATTTGAAGCAAAAAATTTGTCTATAAGGAAAAATATATACAAATTGGTGGTTGAAAATGAAAGAAATGATTAACAGCGAAGTTAATTCTTTCTCTAAGGATTTTTCCCATAGTTGCAACATGCAATCTCCTTTCTGATCATGCTTGACATCAAAAAAAAAAAAACAAAACAAACCACTCTTCCTAAAGATTAAACAAAAATGCCCAATTAGATCATTGATGTGTTTTCTAACCACTTCTCATTCTTTTTTATTTTATCCTCTAGGGCTGAAATCTATGTGAAATTCATAAAAGGATAAAGAAGACAGGCTGACAATAATATTCTCAATTATCTACACTTTCCTCCACTACTTTTCTTGAATATTAATATTTTTTGATTAACAACCTCCCCTGTTCTCTGCTTTCCCCACCCTTCAAAAACAACCGTGTTGTATCTTTGTGTAATTATAATCGACAGACTTTCTGAACTTAAAAAACCACACAGAAGAAACATGTTTTCTTTTGGATCAAGACTTAAAATACAAATGATTAGTGTTACAAGTTATATAGGAAAAATCAATAAACCTTGAGTATTGATAATGGTTGAATGACATGGGTAAGACATAATTTTTGCCCTATAAACAGCATATAACAAATATAGACTAACCAATGTAATTAGGTTGATTGTTTTACACTTTACCCCTTCTTCTGGTGACAGCACTCCAAGTTTGCTTTGGGACACTATTGGAGACAGTCCAGTGACACCATTGACCCAGGTACTTTTTAAACCAAACCAAAAGGTGGGTATGACCCAAGCTAGGCAATTAGATGCTTGTTTTCAGGAATTTGAATTTTGAGTGGAGTAATGAAAAGACTGAAAAAGATCACTTGCTATGAAAGTTGCCTTGGTCCTTGTCTTTTCCAAGCCTGGTTTTTGAGCTGGGATTTCTAATTTCTAATACACGGAATAGAAATTTCTTTTTTGACCTACCTTAGCTCGTTTTCTTTACTTCAAATCAGCATTGTGTCTTGAACGCTTACAAGTGCCAGGCACTATCATAAAGGCTTTGTGTGAATGACAGTCATTTGATCTTCATTACAACCCTGTAATTATTATTCCCCTTTGACAGATGAAGCCTAGCCTTAGAAAAACTAAAATAACTCGTCAAAGTTTACACAGCTAGCAAGAAATGGGACTGAGATTCAAATGGGGGTAATATGATTCTGGTCTTTGCATATAATCTCTGGGGAAGAATTTTTTAGGAAAGCTCATTAAGTCAGCCTTTTGGTGATAAAGTGGTAGCAAGGGGACCGTGGAGGCAAGATGGGAGAAGCTGAGACATGAGGAAATTAACTGTTCTCCATAGCAAAGCCATAGATTTGGAGAGTTATTCTTTGACATTCAGAGAGAGTAGATTTGGGGAAACTGGGACTCAAAGAAGGCTACAGATGTTAGGAGAATGGACGCTTGCAGTAGCAGCAGACTGGAATCTTGAAAGAGAGAGAGAAACCAAGTGTATATTAAGATATTTGCATCACAAATAACAGAAACCCGACCTCAAAATTGACATAAGTCATAACGCTATTATTCCAAGAAGTCCAGAGGTAGGCAGTTCTTGGCCTGATTTGTCTTGAGTCCTTAAGCAAGCAAGATGTAGACAGTAGCCATTACAAAAGAAGAATTGACTGAATGTGGCCATTGCCTAGATTCTCAGGGCGAGGAAGAATAATGCCCTAGGATACTAGTGAGGTCATTTGAACCGCTGTTACCTTATATATGAAGATTTGCGAACTGAGCTCTTTTGTTTTTCATCCCTGGAGTCTGCAAATTGTTGGATTTTAAAGAGGCGGGTAATATAAACATCGAGGATTAGAAAGAGAACAGGTTGAGGAGGAGCTGAAAGAAGAATAGCGGGTGCCAATGTGTCTGCTGATGACAGAGCTTTTGTAAGCTTCTCTCTTATTATCACTTCTTTTCTGTGGTTCTTTTCACATTACAATTTTGCTCAGTGTTTTGGCATGGGTAAACCTTGGCAATGTCTCTTTGAAAAAATAATTATCGTGTATTTTTTTTCTTGTTAAAGCCAAGCAGATTTTTAAAATGGTTGCAGCTCTGGAGTATTCATGAGGAATATATATTGGGGGTTTAGAAAGTGGGTAGCATTAGAGTTCTTTAATGCATCTAATTTTATTCCACTGACCTCTCTTTGTATGTACTCTTTATTATTCTTTATTCTAACAGTTCTAATAACCATAGATACAAAAGGGGTACACATGTCCTTATTTTTTGCTTTATTCCATCCCCGGCGCTATGGTGCCCTGTCCTCACAAACATAACCATTAACCTTCATGCCCTGGGTTTATTTTTGATTTGAGAGAATGAAGAGGCCTTGTGACTAATAGGAGCCAACTCTCTCTGACATAGTGAGCTTCTCCTCTATTATCCCTGAAATAGGTTGTTTATACATTATCTCAAGCCATGTTTATGCTAGGGCTTTTCATCTATGCCAAATAAAATTTATAAGAAAATTTGAGGTCTATTGAAAGAAACTTAAAGAAGAAAAGCTTTTGATTAAAGGGTGACCTTGCCTCTCATTCTGTCTATCTTTCATACCCCTCACTGTGTGTATGTGTGCACGCACGCACACACACACACACATACCTGTGCCCTCTTTGTTCTCTGGCCACCCTGAATCACTTATCATTCACAGAAAAAAGATCTCAGACCTCTACCTTTGCTCATTATATTCCTTTGGTAGAAGGGCCACACCTCTCTGCCTGGTTGTTCTACCTTATCCTTCAAGGCCCTGTTCAAAAGTCATCTCAGTGTGAGACCTTTCTTGACTTTACTTCCACCCTATTCTCTCTTTCCACAGCAGTTTGTAGATAGCTTCACTCCAATATTTATAATGTCTCAGTCCCTGCCTGTTCCAGCCCTTTCTGTTGCTGACTAGAGGTAGGCTTCACCCTTGAAGAGTTCTTCTTAGAACTAGGATACTTCATTCCCCTCTTAGCCTAATATTGCTTAGAGATGCCAACTGCAGTCCCCTGAGCAGTTGGATTGAGCCTTTGGATACCAATATCAGCCATGTGAGTCCTACTTCTTTGGGCATTAAAATTAGGACAACTGGGTATTCTTTAGCCTGATTTACTCCCTTCCTACCATCTTGATTTATTGCTAGACTATGAACTCACAGAGTGTGAGGACTAGACTTTGAAACTTGGAAATTATATAAATTGCAATATCTCAAGCAGTGATAGTGAGAATTGTGTTAAAGTCCTAAATTTGTTTTGAGTCATAGTGCATGGGGTTTTAAAAATAGAGGCTCCAAAGATTGTTTCCTCAGTGAAGATTTCTTCAAAAACAAGCAGTTCACAGAAAAGCAAAACCAAACGGCTTTTGAACATCTGAAATTTAACCTCACTCAGAATAAGAGGAATACAATTTAAATATATACTGAGATACCATTTTTACTAACCAAAAACATAGAAAGCAAAAACTTTGTTAACATATTTTGCTATTGAGGAGATGTAATAACAAATGCTCTTATTTAGTTAGGTGCACATGGTCTTTGACCTACATATATCAGGTCTAGAAATTTAGCCTATAGATATACAGGTATGTGTGCAAAACAACTTACCTATAATGTCATTTATTGCTGCATTATTTACAATAGTATCAGAGTGAAACAACCTAAAGTTTCATCAAGAGTAGAATAAATAAATCATCTTACATCCACGTGTTGGAATACTATGCAGCCAAAGATGTTGTGGAAGTTTTTAATGTACTGATTGAAATAATTTTCAAGATATATTATTAGGAAGGGAACAGGTTGCAGAAGACATGAAGTACCAGGGGCCCTGTGTGTGGGAGGGAGGTTTTCACACTTTACCCTTTGGTGCCTTTCATGTTTTTGAACCGTGTGAATGCATTACCTATTAACAAAAACAAAATATGTAAAGAGCATTTGTAACTGTAGAGTACTATATTTTTTTCCCCAATACTAAGCACAAGTATTGGCATTTGATATTCCCTAGAAAATAGAGCCTGAAGAGCTTACATATTCATCATTTTAGATAGAGGTACAATCCCAGGGAAGTGGGAGTGAAGAGGAAAAGGGAGTGAGACAAGGAAAGTAGGAGAATGAATAGAAAGTGGTGTGTAATTGAGCTGGCCACAGCTTCACAACAAAACACAGCTGATCATTTGGTGTCCAGAGAGGCCATGGGAAATGAAAATAGTCCATGGATGGGATGAAGGACAATTTAGTAGTTGGGTTCTCCCTATTTTCTGTATCTCCGTGGTTAAACTCTACCCCACGAGGCATTAACTTCCTTTACCCTCCTGTGATTTCCAGCTAGTCCAGACAGCCTCTGGTGAAGGCATAGCCTCCCAGATTTAACCCAGCCAATGTGTACCTATAGCAGTCTCTCCTTGTTAGATGACACTGAACACAGGGACGCCTCTTTCTATCGCAGTAATGGTGGGAGCATGTCAAGTGGCTGAGGTTTGTCGATGGAGACTATATATTATTGAGCGATCTGATGTGGTGCATTAACAGAGGTTCAATACAGAAAGGTTATGTTTTTAATAGACTTTATTTTTTAGAGCAGTTTTAGGTTCACAGCAAAAGTGAGCAGAAGTTATAGAGATTTTTTGTATACTTCCTGCTCCCACTCACTCACAGACTCCCCCACCATCAACATCCTGCACCAGTGGTACATTTGCTATAATCGATTAATCTACATCATTATCACTCAAACTCAGAGAAGTTTTTTTTATTTGCTTTTGTTTGTTTAATAGGTTGGCTAATTGGTTAAAATAGTGAAGATATTTCCTATTAAACTGAATATCTGAAAAAAGAACCTAAGCTATTTCAATCTCCAAACCTATGATTGTCTTATTATAGTGCTAGATTATTCCACTCCACTTAAGATTATACATGGTTGTGTCTGTTCCTGTTTAATATCATGTACTTTTCATAAGTCAGTCTAAAATATGTATTGCTGATTTCAAGACACTATTCTGGGTGAAATGTCAGCAGATAAGGAAGTTAAATATATCACCTTTCTCCCAAAACTATTACGAAACCATACAGACTTAAACAGGTATACAAGAATTAAGAAACAGTACTGCACAACAAAACGGTAGAAAATGTCCTCCAGCAGAGAAGTGATTAATGACCAAGTGAGAAGTATATACAACAAATATTTAAGGTCTGTATAATTTCTTTGTACTTGGAGTACTTACTGAAGACTTGATGGAGAAACAGCAACTTGTACTGGACTTAAATTATGGACAAAGCTTGGAGAGGAGAATATAAAACTGTGAGATCATTTTGGATGGCAGTCTGAATGAAGCCCAAGTTCTGAAGCTTGGGACATCATGTGTAGACTGTTTTTAAAAGATAATAATCATAGTGGAGTGGTTTGAGACAAGTTTTGGAAAGGTAAGTAGAGACTATGTTGTTCAAGGCTCTCAAATTATGTGCAAAGAAACCATCATTTTATTCTGTAATCAAGGGGAAATAATTAGAACTTTTGAGTAGAGCAGTTATGTGCTGTATTGGGTAACAGTTTCTAGTGAAATGTCTCTAACACACCCCTATCTCCTATTAAATTGGAGATATTCTTGCACATGGCTATAGAAATGTCAGTGGTGAGCTGACTGTTTTCTGAAGGAGCTAATTTTTTTCTTTTTAGGTTGGCCTCACAGATTGCAAGGACCTTGTGAGGTTATAATCCCTTATTATTATTATTTTATTATTATTTTTTAGTTTTTACACCTACAGCACCTTGTCTTCCTACGTGGTCTCCCATCCAAGTACTAAGCAGACCCGACCCTACTTAGCTTCCAAGATCAGACGAGATCTAGCTTGTTCAGGGTGGCATGTCTGCAGATGCTGTAGATGCTAATTTCCCTTAATACAGATCTTGTGTATTTTTGAAGCTTGATAAATCATCAGGGGGCTGTTTGTAAAGAAAATATTTTAATTGTTGGCTCTCTACATCTTACACAGCACAAACATTTTAAAGGTCTAGGTAGTTAAGAGGCAGTCTTTAAAGTCTGAATCCAGATTAGGTCGGTAGAAAACTGTGAATCACCAGCCACTGAATGGAAGGTAACAGCGTTTATCAGCAGCATCTAGGAATCTAAGGCCAGCGCCTATAACATCACATCCTCTCCTTTCTGCTATCAGTCAGATGCAACAGGAAACTGACGAAGGTGCTAGGCAGTTTCCTTTCTGCTCCAACCTGACTAGTTTCCTCTGCAGCTTGCTCCCAGCTTATTGTAAAGGAAAATCATGAAATACCAGTCAATTTCCTCCAGTTGGATCAAGCCTAGCACAAGGAAGGAAAAGCAAATTTCTAAGATTAGTCAATTTCCCTTTGCAGCTATAAAGTTGGTTCAGGGCCTCCAGCTGACCCTCCTCTTGAGACATGTCTCTCTCATAGCTCGGCTTTACATCACAAACAAGATAAAGACTGTGGCAGTGACCAATACATACTATATAATTCTTATAGGAAAACTTGCGTTCAATCATGGGAAAGCTGCCCATATAACATAGCTTATTTAATAAGCTTTTGGTTCTCTTTTGACTTCTATCAAGCTCATGAGTTCAAGGGGGTTAAACAAAATACAGATACTTCTAATGGATATACCCAGCAGCCAAGTTATTTTTCTCTTTTCTCAGTATGATTGAGAATTTGCTGTTTCCATGGAGAACACTTATGCAAAATTAACAAAGGAATGGAGTTAGTTTAGTAAAAGAGACAGTTTGATTACTCCAAAGAGCAAGAAGTTATGTCTGGTGTCCTAGGAGGTAAAGTGAATTTTGCTGGGTATGAGCGGGAGACTCAATGGCCTGCTGAAAAAAATGTAACTAAGAGTCTGGCATTCAAAGAATGTGACTAGCTTACTTTGTAGAAGTAATTCAACTTGAAAATGAGAATTACCACTTAAAATATCTTCTCAGCATACTTAACAATGTGGAGGGACAATGCTATTTTGGAGCTGCCATTGAATGAGAACATATTAATTCAGCAGGTGGACAATTCTTCCTCATCACATTCTGTTTCCTGCTATTTTAACTTACCTACTTTTAATTTCCCTTTGAAAAATTGTCCTCATTTCTGTATTCATAGTTATTTTTAAAGTAATAGTCTCCAAATTTCTCCTTTTATATATTTGCATGATTTTTAATATTTATACTATAGAAATTCCTCTAAGTTATAAATTTCGATTGCTGAAATTGATAATGTAATAAAAACAAGAATATAAATATATAGAGCTTTGAAATATGAACATTTGATAAACATACTGTAAGAATAAATAAGGTAAGAATTCAAAGTTTTACTTTAATAGCATTTGGAGCAGCCGCTGTCATAGACATCTGACAAGTAACAGATTTGTGGGGGCTAAGAGATGCTACTCCATTTTTTCCTAGAGACTAATTATCCATTACTTTACAGACTTGCTAAAATACTGTGGAGCTCTTAAAAACAACTTGGTTGATCAACCAGTAGTAGCATAGTTAGACTAGCAAACTGAATAAACCTGCACACAAATAAGAGGCCTTGTAATTTTTTCCAAAGGATCTCCAGACTTTAAGACTTGCAAGAAAAATGTACCTTTTATTTTTAAAGATAAATCATATCTCTGAGGAGGTGAATATACCTAGAAATTTTGCTTAATTAGCCTGAATTAGTAAAATAGTTTCCATTATCGTTATTCATAGACTGGGTTCTATATGGACTTGCTTAGCAAAAATAGGTCATATGGTTAATTTAATGTAGGCAAAATTTCAGCTGATCTTAAATTCAGCAATTGAAAATACTTTACATTTCAGAGTAACCTATGAATATTTTATAATATATACTTCAATAGGCCTACAGAAATTGTGGAAATGTCTTAGCTCTGCTTTGTCCACTCCCCCCGGCCCTGTTCACCTTTCTCAGGTGTCAATGTCATGGACGTTCATTAATAAACATCCAACATGCTGTAAACTCTGTCTCAGAGCCTGCTTCTCAATGAACTCAGTCTTAGACAGTGACTATTTAAAAACAGCATTGACCAACTGGAATGTGAGTCAGAGAAAGGGTGAATGGGATAGAGACCCATGTCATCTGAGAAGTACCAGAAAGAAGAGCAAAAAATGGGGAAGAAAAGTTCATGTAACACAGCGATTGAGTGAATAGATTCAAATCCTAGTTTGAATAAATACTGGCTGTGAGAGCAGGGCAAATTTTTTATCCATATGCCTTAGTTTTCTATGGGGTCAATAAAAATAATGCTTAGGGTTGATATGAAAGTTAAATAAATTAATGTAAGTAAAGCACTTTGAATAATGCCTAGAATATAGTTAGCACTGTATGAGAGTATTCACTATTATGACTTGAATTGTCAGATATATGCAGGATTACTATCCAGAGGAAGGATTTGACTCATCTGAGTAGCTCCAGAGGGCATTGATAGGACCTGTGGGTGAAAACCACAGCAAACTTGACTTTGGCTCAAAGATGAGATCCATCTGGGGAGCTGTTGGGCTTCCTGTTACTAGAGCTTCTCTTACTTCCTGAGAGAAATGTTGGGGGCTGGGAATAGAATGGTCTGGAAACTGGATAAAATGAATCTTCTGGTTCTATTACAGCATCCTCTCCTCCCACTGTGTTAGCTGCCCCTCTTTCCTCCACAGATCAGCTGCTGGGCTTGAAGGAAGAAGGAGGCAGAAATCGGAGCTCCAGCGTGTTCAGTGATTTGAACAACCTTTTCCCAAACAGAGGCAGAATGCCTCTGGCACACACCCAGCCATTTCCCATACATCTTCTGTCTTTTCTTTTCCTCCCATCCAAAACCAGATAAAAGCAGTTGGTGGATGTGTCAGCTGGTGCTGGTTAAAATTATGAATTAGGCCAAATATTTCTTTCTTTATCTCCTTATTATATTTGTCTTTTTGGTATTTTTCTCCGCACCTTTTGACAGAGAAATTATCTTAGAATTTAAAGATTTACGATTCAGTCTTAAATCTATTAAAGTTAAAATCTATCTCTATGGCTATGAACAAATAGAGGAATCCCTTTGGGCCAAGCTTTCTTTTTTGCAAAGGGTGTGTTTTGGTGGGTGCAATAAAGGAGACTGTGACAAGTAATCTTCAAGGTTTCCCCAAACTCAAACATTCTATTTCAGGTTGAGATACTAAACCCATAGAGCATATAATTCCTTTATGGTATCATTTCACTGTCCTGGCCCCTCTGATACAGCTTTTCCTTTTAAGAGTACTTGATCCTTAAAATATTTTTACGTCATTCATTAAAGTCTATGTGACAGGTATCTCATTCCTCTGGAAATCTAGTTTTAACAGATTGTTATTAAATTGTAGTTTTAATTTGTTAAATTAACCTGTGAATAATTAATTAAACTAGTGAATGATAATGTCTTCCTTGGAGGGACAAACTTTACTGATATTCTGGGGAGTATTACTAAACCTCAAAAGTGACATAAATGATAGGATACGTAAACCCTTTGGTGGCCTCTGCACAATGTAATCATGGTTTAAATCGCACAGTGTCATTGACTATGTAGTTTACCTGTACACGTGACAAGCTCATGAGAGTAAATGATCTTGTACAATATTCAAGAACATAGACTTTGGCTTCAGAAAGCTCTTTAAATAGAATGCTGGTTCAACCGCTTTCTACCTATGTGACCATTAGCTATTGCTAATGTTAAGTTTTTAAATTTATAATATAGGGCTGTTGTGAAAATTTTAAATAATTAAACATATAACATGACAAATACAAAATAAATGCTGATTATTATTCTCAGCATTATTAGAAATTTGAAAATGGCTAACTGGTTGATTTCCCCCTTCATTTCAAGCTCTGATTTCCTCCCCATATAAAAAATAGCATAGCTGGCTCTTGTTTTACTGAATTAATTTACAAGATTGATATTCCTATACACTGAAGAAAGAGTTGGCGGATGTGAATAAATTGTGGTTAGTTCACAATTGCCAATGAGCCAAACCCAGTTATGCTACAACAATTCTATTGAAGCTTGGCAGATATTATTTCCTTAGCCTGGTTTTTAAAAACTCATGTCCCAGAAACAACTTGTCTTACCTCTTGTCATTCAGGAGTGACTCAGATACTGAAAAGCAGAGTTTTATTTCAACGGCAGTGATTAATAAGGAAGGGTGAACAGATTAACTTTGAAAGCTCTTGATAGGACAAACCAAGAAGCTCTTACTTGGTTTGGCTTTGAGCATCCTGGCTGATAGATAATCAATAATATAGTTTGTTAATATAGAATCAGAAAAGTCCCTGCTTTAAAGATACCACTATCTTGAAATGTTGTTGTGAAACATTCCATGTTGTTTTGTACTTTTTATGTAAACATGTAAAAACTCATAAACAATATAAATGTTATTTTACATTTATAACTTTAAATAAATAGTATTACATATTATTCTGCAATATTATTCATGTTGATAAATTTCTCTTGTTTACATATTTTTTGCTGTACTGGAATTCATTTAATCAATACACTGTTTTGATTGTTAAGATTAAGTTTGGCTAAAAATGACCAACATAAAACTAAATATCAGGGTCTTAGAGTAGATAAGAAAAACTTTTCTCTCTTGCATATAAGTCTAAAGGCAGTTTTCCAGGGATGGTATGAAATGCCATGTGTTCAGGAATACAGACTCTCTCTATCTTGTTATTTCTCTGTGCATGGACATTTATACACAGGTTATGTCAAGGTTGAAAATGGTTGCTTCAGCTCTGGTGGACACATTTGCATTCCTACAGTAGTAGAAAGGAAAAAATGTTTCATTCTCCAATTTTGCTTACATCCCATTTGCTAAAAGTTAATCACACTATCATAGCTGTAAAGAAGAATAGAAAAAGGAATCTTTATTTTAGACCACAGGCCTAAAATTTGGTTTTTCAATTACTGATAAAGAAGGGGAAGGTAAATTTTGGGGACCAAGTACAAGTCTCTACCACAGCAAACATATAGATGATTTCTAAATTTTTGCTTTTACAAACAATGCTGTGACAAACATTCATAAATATGTTTTCTTGTGCTCATGTGAGAGAGTTTCTCTAAGAGAATAATGTTGTTGGTAATTCATGTTAACTTTACCATTTACTCTCCAAAATGATTGTGCTATTTTTACTCTAACTGTAAGAAAGTTTCTTTTTACCTATATATTCCTAAAATTTGATATTAGATTAAAAAAAAACATTTTTATGATCTGGTGGGATTGTGGGGTAGTGTCTTTTGCCAAGGCAGTGTTGGTTAAGTGGTGTGAAACCGAAATGCCTGGGTTAAGACAGCATGGGAGATAGTAAAATGAAACTAGTGGGTGTAAACTACTCTTTCACTAAGCTTAGCTGCAGAAGGAAGTGAGGTAAAACCTTAGAATTGGTGGAGCATTTCTGTTCTCTTTGGAGAGGCTGGAGCTGTTGTAAATAAAACAGTAAAGAATGCATCAGAGGAAGAGGCAATGGCAACTAGAATTTCCATGGGTTTTAAAATTTCAGAGGTGAGACATTTCCAAGTGGTGACTGAGGTGGGCAAGGTATGAGAGTTAACTGTTCTTTGATGTTCCAGATCCCAAGATGCTTTGAAATTTCAAAGGAACCAAATAAATTATTCATTCAACAAATTTCAAGCACTTCTTAGGTGTTAGGCATTGTTCTAGAAACCAGAGTTGCATGTTGACTAAAATAGAGAGAAAAAAAATCTCTAAAAAGGGCTGACAGACAACAAGAAGGTGAACAGATAAGAGAATTCATGACAGTAGAAAGAACTATTAAGAAAATAAAACAGGAAAAGGTACTGTTTTAGGTAGGACAAACAAGAGTGTAACTGGGTTATTACTCTGGTGCTCCAAAAGGGGAACTAGAGATGGCAGTGTCATAAGGCAAATGGCTGGCCAGGTAATTGGGGGTGGGGCAGAATGAGGGGTTTTGCTGATTCCAAGGAAGTGCATCTGCTGAGGGAATTATGGGTAACCTGGATGTTCCTAAAGCTGTAGATTGTGTCAGCAGATTTTCTAGCTCTGTTGCTTTCTTAGCTGGAGGCAGTTAAGGACAGAAGAAAGAGATATTAATTTATAAGAATTACCGCTTTTTATCTTGAATTTATGGCTTTTGAGCAACAGCCATTTTAGAACAGTTCCTAATATGCTTCTAAACAGATATCGAATTATCTGTAGGTCTTCCTCCCTATAACAAATAATAAAAACTTATCAGCTTATTTCTACCTTTTCCCCCTTTTTCCTTCTAGAATATCTCCTTATGGTTCTAGATAAGGCCATTTTAATGTCTTTTAGAATGTAAAATATTTCTCTCTTGATAAAATATGAAATATATTTTTAATAAATTGTAAAATATCTCTTCATTCTTCCCCTTTTCCTTTAGCTCAAGCCCCCCTTTTTATCATTCTGACATTGCAGTTTCTAGAACATATCTGTAGCCCAGGAAGCCAATTGCTATCAAGAAAAAAAAGAAGAAAAAAAAAGCTTTCACTTTTCAAACTTCATTAGCCTTAAAGTAGAATATGTATATGTTTAAGTTTTACCCAGCAAAAGGATGATATGGATTATGCTAGGAACTGACATAAAAGCCTGTTGCTCTTGGCAAGTGAGTCAGTTGAGATGAAAATGTTAACATATTTGAACAGATATGAGTCAATGCTGTTCTGGGGGTGAAAAGAAGCGTAGTTTACTGTACCAGCATGTATATTACAGAAAACCCTGAAAAATATTGTAGGGAACCTTGACAGATAAGGCAATCAAAATTTAAAAGTTTTCTTTAAAACTGAGCTAGTAATTTTTCACGGAAGTATGGGTTCAGAACATTTAGAGCAAACCTACACAAAATAACCATTTCTAGACATATGATAACATAATTTTAATGATTTTCTCTTTATGTTCCCAAAGCAACCAAATAGAGAGGCAGTGAGACAGAATGAAAAAAACTCTGAGGTAATTCTAGCCTTATCCCTAATTATACTAATTAGCTGTGAGATGACTGGTAACTCACTTGATCTCTTTGGAATTAGTTTTCTTATTTGCAAAATAATGGAATTGGTCCCAGTTGTTACTCTCTCTTTCTAAAATAATATGATTTGGGGTTATATACTACAAAGGGATGCCCTGTTACGACTCTAGGGTGGCCCATAATGTACCTACAGTGGAATGTCCAGGGGCTAAGAGGAAATTTCCATGGCACTATTTCCTGTTTTTACACCAGAACTTCATCCAGCTTTCCAGATTGATAAGGCAGTGGGAAGCAGTACATAAAGGTGCATATTAACCAGGGTCAGCTAATAGAAACGTTAGACTGACTGCATGAGAGCACATAATTTAGACCAGAAGCCCTTCTTCAATGTGACAGAAGCTTCGAGTTGGAAAAAAATAGTTTGATAAGCTTCTGGTTCAACACAGTTAACTGACCTCAAGAGTTAACCTCTCTTTCCTCTCAAAAAGCCCACAGAAGTGACAGAGCTAACAAAGAAGTGCTAAACCCCAAGCAGCTCTAGAAAGCCAGGAAGAGGGCTGTTGTCTCACATGAGAGATTTAGGTGGGGTAGTTTCTTGGTAGCCTGCTTCCTCTCTTGTTTTCCAGCCCTTGGGTTAATTACTTTCCCTTTCTGTGCCTCAGTTTCCATATGTGAAGGTTAATACAAGTGCTTTAAACAATGCCTGACATATAATCAGTATTCACATCTCACCTATAATCATTATTATAGTTGCTGTTATAGGTTTAATATTAAATATTAAAGTATATGAGGTTAGTCATGGATGATAACATCAACCAGGGATAAAAACCCTATTATCCTATTTATTGAAAGCTTACATCTCTGATGATCCTTGAAAAAGAAACCTAGGACGCTAAGAAATAAGGACAGAGGAAAGCAGCTAGTGAAGTAATTAATTACAGCGCTGTGGAGTAACTGTATCAGTCTTTTATTCTCCAAGTGGCTGCTGTAGCATTTGCCCCCAGGTAAAAGCCATGAGTTCTTCTCTCTAAATTAACTGGGATATTTGCCACCAGATACTCTCAAGGTGGGTGCTGGGGCCAGAGAGAGAAATGGAAAAATATCTCAGCTAACTTCCATCTGTCATAAGAAAGATGAAAATGTAATTTGTTGTCTAAATTGGGACACTTTTGAGTAAAAGCAGGCACTACTCATAATTATGCCAGGATAAGAGGTGTAACCTCTGACCATCCCGGGCAAACTAGGACATTATTTCTTTTGGTTGTAAGGGAGGGAGAGCACCTGTGTCCAAAAAAAAAAAAAAAGCTACCTATGTTACCGGAACTCTGATTTCAGCGATACAGTCTTTCTTCTCTACACAAGAATTGCATAGATTGCCAAGAAAACAAGGAATTTCATGAACTCAAACACTCCCATTACCCAAATAAGTCAATCTAAACCGGAAATTATAAGTGTGAATGGATAACCAGGAGTTCCCAAAGATTTGAGGAAAACAAACAACATGAAAGAATGATACCACAATGTAGAAACAAAATAAATCTTCTATGAAGCATTAATACAGTAATGCAGTAAATAGAGAGATCTGTAAAAATTTATTATATCTATAAAACAAGAACAGGCTGCTATTTTTAAAAGAAGTCATTTAAGTTCTGGGAAATTAAAAAAGAATTGCCCCTCCCTCAGGGTTGCCAGAATGAGCAAATAAAAATAAAGGACACTCAGTTAAATTTTAATTATTCCTAATTGCCTATGCATATATACATCGAATAAAAGAAAAATAATGCAAGGGGCATACTTATGCTAAAAATTACTTGTTATTCTGAAATAAATTCTAAGTATCTAAATTTCATATCTTTTCCTTTAATTATATTTCCTTTGGCTCTCCTTAATAATTCTTTTCTATGCAAAATTTGTTTATAAAATTTTTGCAGTTACAGACTATATTGTATTTATAAATGTGGTTTCTATGGTGGTCAACTTATTTCATTCTTTTGTCCTTTAAACATTCATTAATGAATAAATATACTCAACGTTAGTAATATGAGCCAGGTTACTGAACATGTACTTACATAAAGTTAACATCTTCGAGATTTGCTCTCTAAATTTGATTTGTTGAAGCACATGATACCACATTTCAGGCATAACTTGCTTTTCCTTTCTTCATAATTATGCTTTGATCTCCTGATCAATAACTTTTAAAAACATTGTCTACTCATAAAGAGTATTGTCATCAGTTTTTAGTCCCTCTTTATGATTAAACTTGTTGCCATGTTGGAAGAGTATTTACAACATCCATGTGAAAGAATAAAATTTTTTAAGAAATGAAGTTGTCATGGCAAGTGCCATAATAGTTATTCATTTCAGTCAGAATTTCTTTTCCTATCCATAAGTAATGTTATTACATTTATGATAAATAACCTTCACAAAGGGATAAATGTTTCATCGGTTCTTTTTTTTTTTTAACACGTTCAACAAGTTTTTTTGAGGAATAGGATATTTCAGGTAGATTATTAAACTGAAGGAAGGATTAAGGTTGGTATGTGATGTGGAAGGTTATTACAACTGTTACGATTATTTTACCTTCCTCAGCAGAATTTCTTGTTTAAAAAATGTTATTTTATCACTTGCTTTGGTAATAGTTGAGTAAATGATACATTTCATATGCTTAGCCTTTGGAATATACTGATTTAGGTCTGACTACCACCATTCTTGATATCGAGTAAACAAGTGCTTACTGAGAGATTCAAATCCCACTGTTTAAAAAATTCATCACAAATTTCACACTTGTTTTTTGGCATTTGGGGTTCGAACATACATAAATAAATAACAGATAATGCTAACCACTGCCAGAATTGAACAGCCCGAATTTGATAATCTCACAGTAGCAGCAATGTATCTGTCACTCACAAGTCCAACTCATGTGAACAGGGTTTGAACTGTTGGAAAAATTGAGCATTAAATGGACTAATGATAAAGTGAACTACATAATGCAAAAAAAAAAAAAAAAGTGTACTTCCACTTTGCTTTCATGGGAGAGCTGTTGCACCGTCTTCCCAAACAAAGCCAGATGTAATCTTTTATAAGGTTTTGGGAAGTCTGGCATTTAGGACTTGGAGGGCTTTTAGAAAAAGGGGTGTTTGTGGATTGACAGATTTTTAGGTGGTCACCAGAGTGAGGCTGAGGCTGACTCACTGACTTTGAAGCAATGGATGATGATTGGCTGTTGTCCAGAAGGGTGGAGCTGTTTTTCATTGGTTGGCTTTAAGAACGGTGGGTTTTATCACTGTTTGGCTGGTTTCCAGAAACCAGGAGTTGTCATTGATTTGCCGACTTTCAGAAACTGAGTGAGGGCTGTTGCTGATTACTTGATTTTCAGAGCATTTGCACTGATCTGAAGTTACCTGTCGTTATTGGTGGTTAATTGTTTACAATTTGAATCTTTGACCTCCCCCCTTCCACAACCAGTGGGGCTCCAGCCATGCTGGTATTCTTGCTGTTTCTTGAAAAGGCTAGAATTTCCTTTTGTGCCTAAGATCTTTTTCCTTGCTACTGCTTCTTACTGGAATGCTCACCCTCCAGATATCCACTTGGCTCACTTTCACTTCATTCTGGCCTCTGTACAAATCTCACCTCTTCAGACAGGGGTTCTCTAACCACCTTTCAAAATAGCATATCCCCATCTCTCTTTATTATTGGCTTATCTCAACTAGAATGTAAACTCCATGAAGGTAGGGACTTTGTTCTGTTCTTTGCAATATCTTTAATGCCTGTAATAGAACGTGGCACATGCTAGGTGCTCCATAAGTGATTGTGGGATGAATGATCTAGTTTAAACCAAGGGGAATTTATCATAAGGAAATTAATATATCTCACAGAGCCTGAAGAAAGGGATGCAGTTGGGTTTCAGAATCAAACTGTATCCAAGAAACCATTTCTCTGTCTAACATCTCTGTGTCTCTCTGTGCATCTGCTTCATTCAGTCTCTTTGCAGTTCAGTTTCTTTTACTCAGCTTGTGGCAGTGCCTGCCACCTGTGTTTTACCCATTATAGCTTCAATCACTGGTAGTCTCACAATCCTAAGCAGAGAGTCTAAGGAAGACACTGTTGGCCCAGTAGGTAAAGCACTGACCTTGGACCAATCCACTGGCAAATGTTGGGGTTACATTTTAACATGGCCACTCCCAATACAAAAAGTATCTACAAAACAGAGAAAAAAATTAAATTGATAAAAATAAAGTCCATTAAAAAGACATAAGCAAGAATGATTAGAAACACGAAGAGAATTTGAAGAAACTATAATCATGGTGGAAAACTTTAAAACAGGAAAAGAAAGCTATCACTGCTCTTTTTTAGTATTATTTTCAAGATCCTAATGCAATAATATAAAAAAACCCCTAAGAAGTATCAATATAGAGAAGGAAGAGGCAAAACTGTCATTATTTGCTAGAAATAATGAAAGAAATAAAACCAATGAGCCAAAGGCACAAACAAGATTCTATAAAATGATAAAAGACAACTTTACAAAAGCAAACATTCTGTTTATGTACAAGTAATCAAATAGACAATGTAATAGAAAGGGATTGCAGTCACACTACAATAAAAAAATAAAATGCATAGAAATAAACTTAGCAAGAAATGTTTGGATCTGCATAAAGAAAACAACAATACTGAAGGTTATAAAAGATCAGAATAAATGTAAAGATGCACTTTCTCCTATTTGTGAAAGCTCAGTATTAAGGTGTGAGTTCTCCTTAACTTAATCTATAAATATGTAGTGATCCCAATTAAAGTCCTAACTAAATTTTTAAAAATGCCATTTATAATACATCATTTGTATATTAGCTGAGGTAATAGATAAACCCCCAAACCTTAGCAGATTACTACAATAAATGATTTCTCATTTGCAGTCATTTGAAGAGTTTTTGGTCAGGTTGACTTTTATAAGATCATCCTGGAAGCCAGACATTTTTCATTCTGTGGCTGTGATGTTCTGTTAGGTCCTTGGAGTCTTGGATGGGAACAATGAGTATGAAGAAGGCATATCTGGTTCCCCATCTCTTTGGCCTGAAAATGACACACATTGTCTGTGTTCACGTCCAGGATTGAGAACTAGTTGCATGGCTCTAGCTAGATTTAAGGGGCAGGTGTTGTAAAATGCAGTCCCTAGGTAAGTAGCTGATTTCCAGCAACAATGCTACATTATGAAAAAAGAGCATGAGATTTGGGTGGTCATAATCTGCAACAGTAAGAGTTATGGGAATGTTTTCAAAAGAATATGAAGTTAACAGATAATGAAATATATTATAACATTATGGTAACTAAAATAACAAGGTAATGTCAGAGAAAGGAAAGAGTTTCAATGAAAAAATAATGAATAGAAACTGACCATATATACGTTGAATTTAAGTATGTAATAATAGTGTCATTTCAAATAAGCTGGGAATGGTATAAGTTGGCACATTTTAGAAGGAAAATTCAGAAGTATTTGAAATATACTTTAAAGTATTTATCCCATTTGTTTCATCCATTTCTTTTCTAGGCATTTGCTCTTCAGTATAGAAACAAAGGTAATTATAGCATTCCTTGTGAAGACATTAGAACAATCTTTATATATAATAACAGGAGAATGTATTATATGAATTTTAATAAATTTACACAGTGGTCTTTGAAAAAAGTGAAGTGAAAGAAGGAAGTCCACACTATATTCTTGAGTCAGATAACACAAATTTCATAATTGCAGCTTAACATTTATTGAGTTCTTAGGATGTGCCAAGCTCTGTTTTAAGTGATTATGAGTATTAATTTTTATAAAATGCTCTGAGGTATGTATTAATACTATTTTCATTTTAAAGATTAATGTAGTTTGGCATTGAGATGTGCAGTAACTTGCAAAAGGTAACTGAATTAAGTTGTTGAACTGGGATTTGAATAGAGGTAGAATTATTTAAAGTTCATGCTATCAAGCAGTATACTATACTGGCTCCATGTATAATATCATACCATTTTTGTTTTAAAAAAGGTATTTGTTGATATTTGCATGTGCTTATTATAAGTGTGAAAAGATACCCTGCAATGTAATAGTGGTTACCCCACCTAGTGGTCATAGTTATGGAGAATCTTTCACTTTTTGTTTCTGTATTGTTTGATTTTTTAAAAAAAGAAACACGTATTTTTTGTAACATAATACAATCTTAAAGTAAAAGTTTAAATTTGATGACATATGTTGAAGTGATCCAATGTTACAGTGCAAGCCTTAAGATTTAGTACCCAGCGAAGTATCTTGTTTATGGTATATACTTGATAAAAACTTGTTGAATGAATGAATGAATGAATGAATGACCAACCTTTTCTATTAGTATTTAAATTCTTCAGGTTTATGGACTTCATTTTATATCTCGTTGGTCCCTTCTCTGTCATTGAACTCTCACTCATTAGATATATGTTAAATGTATATATATCTATTAAATTAAAACGTTCTTACTTATTTCTTGCCATAATTTTCTCTCTTCTTTTTATTACAGTCTTAAACTTTTGCCTTAAATTTTATTCATATTATTGACTTAGAAAACTCAGTCTTTTGAAATACGACTCCTCAATAGTAGCTATCAATTCATATAGTTTTCAATCTCCTCGATAGTAGTTAGGAATGCACATTAGTAATAAATATTCCTAGAGTCATGTTATGATTTTCCTTCTTAATGAAGTGAAGCTAATAATGCAAAACTAATCTATACATCATCTTTGAGTTCCAAATTGTAAAATAATATTATTTAACTTTTAAGCTTATAAACCTTGCTTTGGGAAATCAGTTTAATTTAAACTGATTGAAATCTATTGAGTATTGTTTCTTTGTTTTTAAAGAACATTGTATTTGAAAGACAAGAACTTTGCTTGTAATTAGAAGCACTTCTTTTGCATTTGAGAGAAATCTGGAGCTTCTGGAACATACTGTGACAATCCAGTGCACTTAGCAACTGAAAGAGCGTGGGCTGTCAGTGTGTGGAGCCTAGTGACATCAAGAAATCAATTTGCAAAGAGGTGTTTTGAAATTTGCAGACTTTTTCAAGGTATCGTGAAGAGGTGTTGAAGCCATAAAGAGATTAAAAAACGACATGCATTCCACTACTTGTACAATATTCTGTAGTTCAAATTTCCCTGCTCTTTCTACATGTCTTCCATCCAATTTTTTCTTATATCCCAAGAGAAGAACATCATGCTTTGTGGACATGTGTACAAGAGAAAAAACCTCTGTCTATGGTATTTGTGATGAGCGAATCCCTCTTGAAAGACTTTCTTCTTGCAGGACTATTTACCATAAAGAGATGGACACCATAAGTTGCTCAGAGGTTTGGGAGGTAAGGATGCTTTCTCTTCTGAGGTTAAAGTTGTAAAAACGCATCTATATTATAAGATATCTTCTAAAAGGACAGGAAGAAAATGGCCTGGAAATTTATTGAAGACATAATGAACAATGTAGGAAAGCTATGGCCAAATGAGATACCACTATTTCTGAATAATGAAAGGAAGCTCAAATTTAGCATGTCCAAAAATGAATCAGTCATCTACCTTTCTCTGTGATTGGTGTTTTTTGGCTCAGAAAAGTAAATTTGGTTATTTGCCCTTCTTTCAATTGATGAATTTATTATGAAGATATCTAGAAACAATGGCATAAAAGCCACTGGGCCTAGGAGGCGGGGGTCGGTGTGTGTGGTGGGGCAAATAGAATCAGTATTTTAAGCTTCTGCTTTCACTTTTTTTTCCTAAAATATCTTCCCTCTGTCTTTTCACATTTATTTCTCTGCTTCTCCAAGCTCTTGGCTGACTTGAATACCTTTGCATTTAGTTTTACAATACTCAGCAGAAGTTTAGTCTCAGATTACCCGGGAGAAAGATCATCTGATTAGCCTAAATTGGTCCAATCAGTTGTGAGATCACATAGTACAAACATGACAGCAGGTTGCCTGAGGAATATTTTTTTTGAAGTAAAGGAGGTTTAAGTGTTTTGGTTATCCACCTGATTGTTGTATAGCCAGCTCCCCAAGAAATCTCGTGTAGTCCTTATCTTGAATGGTAACATTATTAGGAGTCTTTCAGTTTTTCAGTTGTGAAAACTTGGATCTATTTTCAATTCTTCATCTTCCTTTACTGTCTATATTTTTAACTCATTTTTTTATTCATTCATTTATCTGTTCATTCATTCAATAAGTGTTTGTGGAGTGATAGCTGTTAGGTACTATTCTAAGCACTTGGAATACCACAGTTAACACACACACACACACACACACACACACACACACCATCCTTGACCTCACTTATCAAGTTCTAGCAATTCTTCACTATTTCTGGCTTCACTTTTCATTTTATTCAACCACAGCACTGATTCAGGCTCATTGTGATTGATCGTTATGGTTTAATGGAATCATAGTTAAGAAGTTAGAGATTGATGTATAATTGATTAACTTGAAAGTATCTGTCAACTTTAGAAATAGAACCAGCAGATCAAAGGGTCTAAAAATGTTGGGAAAACATTCTTAACAACACACATAGCTTCTGTTTCTTCTTGAAATGGAGACACATAAAAAAGTGGCATTGGTAGTAAGATGATGAAGAGTTCACCAGTGAGCTCTGGAATTGAGAATGTATTATTTCAGTGGAGTAATGGTATTATTGGGGGCATGGAGTTTTAGGCACTGCCCTAGTGATGTGTGTGTATCTGACTGGTTAGAGGTGAATATATGCATGTGTATAGGTAAGTACTCTGAGGCAGATAATAAAACTTGTGCTTGTTTTAACCTGTTTTCTATTGAATGAGATCACCTTGGGGAGCTGAAGTATCTGCTTCTCATCTACAAATGCTCTACTTTATATGTACCTGTATATTGTCCTTAACATGTGTTTTTCTGCAGTTTATTGCTTCACAAATTTTCTCCTCTTACCATTGGTGTATCGCTATATACTAGAGATAATCAAAGTCACAAGGTAAATATAGAGTAACAACTAAGACAGGATTGGCCACCTATGGCCTTCAGGCCAAATCTGACCCGCTGCCTGTTTTTGTAAATACAATTTTATTGGAACGTAATCACTCATTTATTTGCTATTGTCTGTGGCTACTTTTGGGTTACAATGGCAGAAATGAGCGGTGGCATGATCTATGACCTGAAAAGTCTAACATATTTACTATCTGTCTTTAACAGAAAAAGTTTGCCAGCCACTTTCTAAGAAATTAAATTACTTAAAAATACTTTAGAAAACTGCGGTTTGAAGTTCAGGGCTTTTAAAAGTCTTGCCACACTTAAGTGCAAGAAAACCCAGAAAGTCTCACTCTCTTTTGTCTGTGTGCTTGTGTGTGTGTGTAAAACCCAGAGAGCTGAAAAAAAATTCATATGTTGTGAGGAACTGGAAAAAATGAACTTTTGTTGACAGGGAAACTCATAGTTTTAGCATCACACTCATGATACTGTTAAGAGGTTTGTTATGAAGGTAAGAATTGAAAATGTACTTCAGCAGATAAAGAGAAATGTAAGATTTCTCTGTGAGTTTACAGGGTCCCCAAAACAAATCTTTTGAAGAAGTTAGCTTGTCACCTTACCAATCGTTCTTTTATATTATTACCTCAAAATTCAATGACTCACAATCTGGGCACTTCACAAGTTTTAAATCATTTAATTCTTACACTGACACTATGAAGGAGTTCTGTTTTTATTAATTCCATTTTACAGATGAGGAAACTGATGCATAGAGAAGTTAAATGAGTTTTCCAAGGTCACACAGCTAACAGGTGATTGAGCCAAGTAGTCTGACTCTGGAGCCCATATCCATTCTCCTATACTCCCTGTGATCATTCCCACAGTGACCTTGACAGTGAATTTGATGACAGCACTATGATAACCACAATGAAAGAATCAACAACAAGCATTTGTTAATATAAAAAGTATAAGATATGTATATGTGTTTACATATTATATGAGTTTAATAATTAAATCTGTTTTTTTAAGCACTACATAATAACTGCTTGAAACTACTCTTTCAACAACACTTAAAAACAATCATGCAAATTTGGCAGGAAAAACACCTTTTTTTGGACTACTGAAAGGAGAGAAATCTTGGCAAAGAGTACTATGATAACAAAAATTGAACAAATAAAATTGATTGTATTTTCCTTCAAGTTCATTTTATAAAATGCAGTAAAGATCAAGGCTCACATAATGGAGGAAAATTTGGTGAAACTTCTGAACACAAAAACTGAAAGGTAGCCTTTTTTAATGATGCCATCAAACAAACAGGAGGTATAGTAAGTGCTTTAGAAAATGAAATGAGAGTGGAAGTGATTGTTGCACTTCGGAAGAGGAAAGCTTTAGGAGCCAATGAATGGTTCCTCCATCATTTTTCCTCCTTCGAGACTTGTAATGTCCCAGATATGACTTATTTCTTCAGGCTTTGTCCCCAAATGAGGAGTGTGTGAAGTATAAACTCAGCTGAACCACAATAGTCACAAATAATAGCAAGGAATAAAACTTTGTTCTTGTAAATCATAGAGGTAAGGGATTGTTACCCTAGCATAATTTACTCTGAGACTAACATAGTGTTTTATACTGGCATTAGGGTGTTGCTACAACAAAAAACTTAAAATGTGTAGCACTGGCTACAGAAACAGATGGTAGGCAACAAAGAAACTGTTATTGGAGCTGAGAAAGATGGTGACTCATGTTATTTAGTGATGAAACATTTAGTAAAAGTGTTATCTGCAAAAGTTGGTAGCATAAAATACACTGAATAAACTTGGGGCATCAGATTAAAGAAGGGCTGGGAAACAAAAAGCATGTGTTGGTTTATTTTGATTATATTTGCCAAGGTACTATTAGGAAGATAAGAGCTCAGAAAAGAATTGGCTAGTTTTCAAGCAAGAAAGAATGAAACAGTCCAAAAACTCTGGGGCATTGCAAAGCTGAGTTTTCATCTCAATCTGGTAACCAAAGATAAAACCAAACACATTTAAAATTCAGTCTCCTGATAAGAACCAAACTAGAAGTATGGCCATCATGCTTTTTCCATTTCTTGCCTTGCATTACAGTAAAAAATGGTTTGGAAACCAGTAGACTGGGGTTTTATGACTAATCCAGAGAATCATATAAAATTTCAGTTTTTCTTTAAACAGCATATTATATGGCAGGCCACACCTTAAGAAAGGGCTCCTCTCAGTGCTCTCCCAATCTCCGCCCTGCTTAAGCTTTTCCTTAGGGGAGCCAGTATTCCAAATGATCGATTGCCATATTTCTGCGTATTCCCCTTTACCTCCTGCTATATTGTGAACTAGGAGTCATAGTCTTTGAATTCATGTTCAAAGAAGAGTATTGATGGTATGGGGAATGACAAAGAGAGGTAGGACATGCAGTGTAAAAAAAATATGCCTATTTAGGGGGTTCAAAATATGCTTAAGTCTTAGAGTTCAGTCTTAAAAATGCTTGAGTGAATCAAAGACATTCTCTGCCTTTTTTTGAGATTTAGTAAATGAAGCAAATAGTATATATTTCAAGAATGTGCTTCTAAATACTGCCCCTAAAATGATGTACTTAGTGGAAATTTTGTTGACTTAAGAAATATGGAATTTTTATTTTTAGTTTGTAGCATTGTTGTTGTGTTCATATATCTTCATGCTTTTGGTTTAAAAAAGTACTATTGTTTTTACGCTGGAAGTAATACACGCTCGCTGTAGAACAACTGGAATGTACAGAAAGGGATATAGGACAAAGATCCTTGTAATCTCATCCTCCTAGGATAACAACCTTAATGGTTTTATCTTTACATTTTAAAATTAACTTTTAATTACATGAATAATATAGAAAGGGCTTTTCTTTGTTAAAAAAAGTTTTAAAAAGTACAGACAAGTCTAAAATCTCATTTGATCTCCTATTTCCAATTTCAGTTCCCTCCCAGATGTAACTAGTGTTAACAATTTATCGAGCTTTCTTTCAAAGCTTCTTGACATATTTTTTCCTATCACTCTCCTGTCTCTCTCTTTCATAATATACATGAATGTACATATAAATACAAATGTTATAATAACATTTTGTGATAATTTCTTATAGATAAATGTTAGCCTACTATTCACATCATTCTACAGTTTCTTTTTTAATTAAAAAAGTATTAAAGCTATTCTTATGTCAAATGTAAGGATCTATTCTTTTAGGATAGTGTTTAATACAATGGATAAATTATTTATCTACACATTACTCTATTGATGTACCTTTAAGCTGTTTCTAATGCTTTGCTAATTTAATCATTTAATGTTAGCAATGAAAATCTTCTGCACATGTGTATATGCATCTCTATGCATACGTGTGCATGATTTTCGAGAGCTGATTTAAATAAATGAAATTTCTGAGATTTAACATATATTAGTGAGAATGTAGATTTGGTTGCTCCTACAAAACCCTCAATACTAATACTTTAAAGTTTATTTTTCTTTCAAATAATAATCTGGATGTGAGAATGATGGTTTTACAGTATTGGGGAACCATGGTCCTCCATCTTGTTACTCTGCCTTAATTGGGGTTATTACTAACACTAGCATCCTTGCACTGCCTTGGATTACCTTGTCTTCACTTGTCTACTGGGCCCTTAACAATTTGCTGCATTCCAGTGACAGTTGTGGTAACTGACTCCATGCTGGCCTGCTTGATTTCACCACCTGAGACCACAATCTGGAGTTTCTTGATCCTTCCACCACCTTTGAACAAGAATGAAACGCCATATCACAAGGTATAAGATTTGGTATTCCCAATAGCTACCTAAGAGGCTAGGTGATCCAACCTGGAAATACACAAGTGAGTCTTGACCAATGGGGTACAGAAGACAGGAGGAAGACAGCAAATACATTTTCTCTCTACCTTTTCTTATCATGGACTACCCCAAGATTTTATATATAAAAATTTACATAACCTGTTGGGAGATATCCCAAATGGCTAAGCACTCAGTTATGTGTTTCTTTATGGCGCATTTGGCCAGCATTGTATTTCCTTTTCATCTGTTCCTTTCTTAGTGCTTTCAGGCTGCTATAACAAAATACCACAGACTGGGTGGCTTAAGTAACAGAATTTTATTTCTCACAGTTCTGGAGTTTGAGAAGTTCAAGATCAAGTCATCAGCAGATTTAATGTCTAATGAGAGCCAACTTCCTGGTTTGTAAATGGTCATCTTCTTGCTGTTATCCTCACATAGCAGAAGGTCCCAGGAAGCTTCCTGGAGTCCCTTAGTAAGGGCATTAACTCTACTCATGAGGGCTCCATCCTCATGACCTAATTAATTTCAAAAGTTCCACCTACAAATACCATCACATTACATGTTGAGGTTTAACATACGAATTTTGGTGTGTGTGTGTAGGGGGGTATTAACACTCATTCTATAGCACTATACCCCTCCAAAATTCATGTTCTTCTTACATGCAAAATACATTCATCTTTTCCCCCAAAACCCCTAAACTCTTAACTTATTTCAGTATCAACTTTAAAGTCTAAAGTCTAGAGTCTCATCTAAATATCATCTAAACAGAATATGGGAGACACTGGAGGTACAATTCACCCTGAGGCAAAATTCCTCTCCAACTATGCAACTATGAAACCCCCAAAATTCTGTGCTTCCAAAATACAATGGTATAATAGGCATAGAACAGACACTCCCATTCCAAAAAGGAAAAACAATCAGGAAGAAAGCAGTGATAGGTCTCAGGTATGTCCAAAACCTAACATAGCAAACTAAAGCTTGAGGCCTGAGAGTAATCCTCTTTGGCTCCATGCTCTGCCTTCCAAGCCCATTGAGGGAGCAACATCAAGTCCCATGGCTTACTGGAACATGCCCACAGTGGCTGTTTGCTTGCACCCTCCCTCCTCCTTTCCCACACCCATCCATGGTGGTTTTCTGCCCTAGAAAGGCACCTCATCTAGACTTGGGTCCTGAGGCTAGTGCTCTTCCAGAAAGTCCCATTCTTTGAAATCTAGATGGAGGCAGCCACATGCCCTGGGCCTGTGAACACTGCAGGATGGTGCTGCACAGGTAAAATCTAAGTTTGCTGCCTTTCTGGAGAGGCAGCCACCTGTACTGAGCTGTATCCGGGGCAGTTAAGCAGACAATGTGCTCCTCCTTTGAAACTTTCTGCCCCTAGGACCTTGTACTCTATGATTGGAGTGCCAGCCCTGAAGATCTCTGAATTGCCTTTGGGTCATTTTTCCATTGTCTAGAACAATAGCTCCTGGCTTCTGTTGTGATTCATACTAATCTCCCTAACAAACAGTCCCTTGGACACACTCAGGATTCTCTTAAACTTGTTCTTCTCACTTATAATATGAATAATCAGAGAGTTTTCCACATTTTAAATTTTGCTTTCTATTTTCTTGACAATTCTGTCCTGAAGTCATTTCTCTCTTCTCACATTTTACTATAAGCAGTTAGGAGGAGCCAAGCTGCACCTTCATCACTTTGCTTAGAAATATCTTCAGCTAAATATCCAATTTCATTGTTTACAAGTTTTCATCTTCCACAGCACTAGTACATTAACATAATTCAACCAAGTTCTTGGCCATTTTATAATAAAGAATGGCCTTTTTTTCCCCATTGGTCATTAATGGGTTCCCCATTTCTATCTGAGATCTTATCAAAATGTCCTTTACTACCATTTGGTCATATTCCTACTGACACTGTGTTCGGGATGACTTAGGTGTTCTCTAAGGAGATCAAGGTTTTCTCTATAGTTCTCCTCTTTTCTTTCTGAGCCCTCACTAGAATGTCTCTTAACAGTTGTTCACAGCAATGTAGGCTTTTTTTAGCATGCACCTCAAAACTTTTCTAGCCTGTACTCATTACCCAGTTCCAAGCTGCTTCCACAGTTAAAGTATTTATATGTCTCAGTACCAATATCTCTATTAGTCAGGGTTTGCCAGATAAATGAAACCAATAGGATGTAGATAAATACACACACGTACATATATGTGTGTGTGTGTGTGTGTATGTGTGTGTGTGTGTGTGTGTGTGTGTTTACTTATTATAACAAATTGATTGAAGTGATTATGGAGGCTAAGAAGTTTCATGATCTGCCATCTGCAAATGGAAGAATCAAGAAAGCCAATGGTGTAACTCAGCCTGAGTCCACGACCAGTATTGCCAGTGGTGTAAGTTCTGGTCCAAGAGCAAAGGCCTGAGAACCAAGTGCCAATGTCCAGGGGAAGAGAGAAGGAATGTCCCAGCTCAAGTAGAGAGAGCAAATTGACCTTTCCTCTGACTTTTTGTTCTATTCAGATCCTTAGTGGCCTGGTTGATGCTCACCCACGATGGTGAGGATAATCTTCTTTATTCAATGTATTGATTCAAATGCTAATATTTTCTAGAAACACCCTCACAGATACACCCAGAAATCATGTTTTACTAGCTATCTGGGCATCCCTTATCCCTGTCAAGCGGACCCATAAAATAAGCCATGGCAGTACCTGTCTCACTTCCCTTTTCCTCTCATTCTTGCTTCATGGGAATTACACTACCAAATAAAGCACTAGCACTTCTGCTTTTCCCTCAAATTCTGTTGTCTAAGGAACACAGATAACTAGGTTAACGAAGTAAGAGTGAGCTATAAAAAGTCTCTCCTCCGGAAGGAATTTTAGGACTGAATTGCCCATTGTCTGGAAGTCAATTGTGGGGGTTAGTATGGTGGTAACAACGTTTTGTATGCAGTGATTTCACCCCCGTTTTAATTGTGGTGAGGTGTAGGTAGACAGCAAGTTACGAATTGTGGTGAGGTGTAGGTAGACAGCAAGTTACGGGGAGGTCAAATAGCAATTGTGCTTAGTCAGTATGGGGGCAATATTAATTAAAGGGATTGTGCTGTGGCTTCTTTAGAAGGCATTGGAAGTCTTGCCAATGTATATATGCAGTCTTAGGGTGATAAACTGACAACTTAAGCCATTCTCTAAGAGTCAGAGAGCCTTTATTGCAGCTCAGGGCAACTGCAGGGTAGACTTTGCTAAAAATCAGGCCTGGGATTTGATGATATAGTAGAGAGTCCAAGAAAAGAATGGGATCCAGAGACCTGAAATGAAGACATTTCGGCAGTCAAACCTAAGAATTTCGAGCACTTAAATACCCCTGAGCTTTCCAGGCTGGCAGAAATAGCCCCTAACCACTTGCCAAAGAAAAACAGTCTCTGCTTGCCTGAGGGAACATAAAATAACCCTTCTGAAGCAGGTGCCTTTCAAGATGATTCTTGTTTTTCTCAAGATATGCCCCCAACATCTTTCATTACCTCTTGGCTAAAAACCAAAGTCAAGTTTCAGCACCGTTTGAGCAGGAAAGGACAAGCTCAGCTTTGGGAAAAAAGAGCCCACATACCAAAGGAATTGCAGGATCTGGCTAACAGGTAGTAGCTGAAACTGGGGAGAACATGTATAGGAATGATTGTGGTTACATTAGACCAGGGGGACCAGGATACAAAGCTGGACAGGGTAGAATTCATTAATGTAGCGGTACCGACCCATGACTCAGATTTCTAACAACTTGAGATGGCTTCTGGAAGCAATGGATCTGATCATATTTTAATCAAATGAAGTGGAGATGGCAGCACTTCCTTGGTATCATATTGAGGAAAGGGTCAGAAGGATAAGAGAAGTAAAAATGCTAGAAAGGATTTATTATGTATGTGCTCAGAATCTACCATCTGGCTCTGGATGGCCAGAGGATGTTCCCTTCACTGAAGGTACAGGAATGCAGGAGTGAAGTGAGCACCTGCACCTTTGGAGGAGCTTAATAGTTTCTGTAATGGGTGGATCAGGGCTGATAGTGGAAGATTTTGCCACGATTTTTAGCTTCATAATATTAGTGGGGGGCGATGTAATTCCAGAACAGCAAAGGCCAGGTGGTAGCAGTTAACAAAGGCCGCTGATATAACTATCTTAAGGACAGCCAGGCCAGAGTGACAATGAAGTTACTTTTATCTACAGAGATGAATATCTGGTGTTGGCTAATGGATCATGGTATTAAAGGGGAAAGATAGAGGAGCATGTATCCATCTTTAAAGGTGTTGATTGACGCGTATAATCAGAAAACTCAAGATGTTACCTGTCCAAAATCCGCGTGCCCAATACTTGAAAAGGCCAAAACACAAAATGTCAGAGTTTGGAGTAAGGAAATGTTTATCAATTGAGAAGGCAGCAATGGAGAAGATGGGAGACCCAATCCTCAAATCCATCTTAAGAAAGTACAGAGTTAAGGCTTCTTTTATATGAAGGGAATGGGAAATGGGAGGGGCAAGAGGTGATTGATGACCATAGATATCTGGGCACCTGAGCAGGGGTCCAAGGAAGATTGTGCTTGTTCATGTGAGCCCCATCACGAGGTTCCTGCAAACCTTTGATAAACAATTCACACTTCTTTATCTCCTTGGAAGAAGTACTTTCTGGTGAGGGGCTATTTTTGTAAAACTCAAGTCACAAAGCAGAATTCCTCTAATGATTAGTATGTTTATATGCAAGACTAAATAGAAGCTAATAGCCTGAAGGCCATGAGAACAGAGTAGGATTGAACAAGATGGAGTCAGAGAGGCTGAGCATTTCATTCTGTTACAACGACATTGTAAGCAAAAGTGTGATATTAGTTGCTGTAATGGAAAATTGTGGTTCCCCAACTAGTTTCCAGATCTCAGGAAGTTCACAAACCCAGAAACTTTGACTGAAGGAGAGACACAGTATTTAGAAGACCCCTAATACTGGATCCCTAACCTATGGCATTAGAATTGTTATGGGTGGAAGGGCCAAATGGAAATATCTGAAACTATCCAGACCAAAATGTTAATTTAAAAGTGATTCTGCACTCCAGAGGAATTGCAGCTATTAGTTGAAGCATCAAAGACTTGAAAGACTAATATAAGGAAGAGGCATGAGAACTACACAAATTGACTAAATATTAAACCAAGTTATATTCTGAGCTTATAACTGTGCTGATCGGTTCCTACAGCCAGATCACAAGAAACCTACAGAACAAAGGAATATTTCTGCTGGGTTTACTAGCAACTGTTTTCTTACACTTTAAACGCTGCATACCCAGACCATAAATGGAAAACAGGATAAAAACACCCTACACGAAATAAACCCAACTATCATTCCCTATGGCCAGACCATGGGGAACCTACAGAACAAAGGCTGAGATTACTAACAGGCCTTTAAACTAAGGCTATACTAATGCTGCATACCCTTATTTTCTTGTTGCAATACATACTATCAAAGGAAAATAGGAAAACAAAGTCTTTAAGCTGTAATTCATAGAAACTAAGAATCACATATAAACTGAATTCCTTGAACACTTGGGGTATCTGTCATTCTCTGTCTCTGAGAAAAGATCACGCTCTTTCAATGGAGCATTATTACTTCTCTAATAAACGTTCTTTTGTCTCTAACTCTGGTTGAATTCTTTCCTGTGCACAGTCAAGGACCCTCTCTCTCAGTGTAGAACTTGAGTCCCCACTCAAGGGCATTTGTTCTGTCCTGAAGCATTACACATCTGTCCTAGATAATAATGCTGATCTCTTTGTCCTGTGTCCTGACTACACTGACTCCCAACAGTAGCTTATAATAAGTAAACCTGTTTAATTTATCCAAGCAATATCTTTATCTGGTAATTCCATCAATTGGAGTCTCCTAATGATACTTATCAATATGCTGTTCACACAGTGGGTTATGCATTATAAATATCTTTTCCCAGTGTGTGGCTTATTTTTCTACTTTTGTTGTGGTATCTTTTATTGTCCCAAAAGTTTATCTTAATCTATTAAAGTTGATCAGTATTTTCTTTTTTGCCATTAACTTTTGTAGCTTTTAGGAAAAACGGTTACTTCAAGACCATAAATACATTCTGTTAGTATTTCTTCTATTACTTTTACTGCAATTATGTGTGTGTGTGTGTGTATCACATAAAATATGTATTACATATGTTATACTACATATAACATTGTTTTTATAAATTACATATTACTCTATAATTCTCCTTTTATTTTATTGACTAGAATTTATTTCCCTACCGATCCTGTCTCAGTGTCTATTCATGGTTTTATTTGGCTATTTCTGTCTTGTTGTTGACTGTATATAATCATTGTAATGATTTGTGCGACTGAGACCAGATATAACCTTCTTTGCTCCAAACCATCTTTCATTCTGCCATAATTATTTTCCTTCTAAAATATATAAAATATAGACTGGATCATGTACTTCTTTGTGTAGGAACTTTTGATGGCTCCCAAGTGAATATTAGCAAACATTTACATAGCACTCACTACATGCCAGACACTGTTTCATAGGTTTTACATGTAATTCTAAACAAAGCAAAACTATGAAGTAGGTAGTCGTATTAATTCACCTCTATTTTACAGATGGAGAAACCAAGGCACAGTGAGCTTAAGTAATTTGGAAAAACTGGGGATTCAAACCATGCTTTCTGGCCCTAAAATTTAGGTTTTAACCTCTATATTTTACTGTTTTTCAAAGGCCCCACCAAATACAGAATTAAGCACCAATCTTTTAGCATATCTTCTAACTATTCACTATATCTGATCATGCTTCTCTTTCTGTCTTATTTTCTGCCCCTGGGTCTACTGCAGTTTCTGGTTTACCACAGTAGATAGATTATTTATGTAACTTGCTGTTTATTTTTATGCCTGTACCATACTCAGGTTTTTCTATCAGGGATATTCTTAGAAATATTTCATCTTATTTCTTTTCAGTCACTCATTTTAGCAAAAATTTGAGTCATATTCTGTGCCAGTTGCCAGGCTTGGGTGCTAGGTTATCACAGTAAAAAGGCAAATCCCTGTTGTAAGGGTCTTTCTGTTAATGAGCGGCAGTTACTGTTCAAAGCTAAACTACCACCTCCTCAGCAATCCTCTGCTCTCCTTCTGGTTTCAAGCTTCATCTTGGGACTGATATAGCATTTTCTGAAACTATCATAACATACTTCATAACATGCCTTTTTATCATGGTTAGTTATGTGTCATCTGCTTCTTGTAGGGAATGTGTGGCTTTATCTATGCATTGTATGTCACACTAAAGAAATGGTTAAATTTTACACAATGAAAAAAATAAAGTTAAAAAATAAAGTCTAAATTAAATGGTGAGGTGAGAAGGGGAGAACATTGTGCTTTAAAAAAATACAATGTAGACGTACATATTTGGAATAGTCTAAATGATTAACAACTAAATTAGAAATAGAAAGAATACTAACCTTATTTATTCTTTCTCCAACAGTAACTTTAGACTCTTGAATGGACAAAAAAGATCCCTGCAGTATGCAAAGACACTAATGATAAGAAACAGTAATTTACATTATTTATAAGGAAGCTATTTACATTACTTAGCCCTGTCAGACACAATAGTTTTGGAGCTCCATTTTTTTACTACAGTGAAAAGTATAAAGCAAGTGACAAGGAATTAGACAAGATATTCTAATAGCTGCATCTCATTATAAGAACAATAACACTTCTTAAATGTTAAAAAAAATCCTTCAAATATAATTTAACTAAACAAAATGGAAACTTCCATTTCCAAGATGATTCAGAGTACAGCACCCATTTAAATATTCAGACAAGCTCCAAAAAGTACTGAAAATCAAGCATTGTTAACTTTATTAGGTGCAAGGAGAAAATGACTAAGATGCAATGTTTCATAATTCATGTGTTTGAAGTTAATTAGTCACATTTTCTTTTACCAGTAACTTTGAAATATAAGTGTCTGCATTATGAATAAGGTTGTTTGTGAAAGCAGCCAAATCAGGGAGAAAAACCCTACTTTATCTGTTTTATTTTTATTTTATTTCCTCCTCTCTGAACACTTTAATTTTATCCTGCAGTTTTACTTTCTTTAATATAACAGATAGTATTCAGTGGCAAATTATACCAGCTTTTGATCTGAAGTGGACAAGTCTGTTACATGAGAATAAGGAGAAGGTGAGAAGAGAAAGATTTGCCAAGCCGATTTTTTAAAAAACAGATCTTTTAATACTTCTTGTAAATGACCCAAAGATGAATTTTTCTTAGGCCTACATTCTTTAAAATCTTAATATTTTTATTGCTCATTTAGAAACAAGATAAAATCTTGATCAAAGGATGATTTCAACATTCTGATTGGAGAACTGAACTCTTACAGTGAGGTGTCAGAGCACCTCACTACTTGCCTGGAAGGTTCTTGGGCCATAAGTAACTGCCTTAAAGAGCAAAATTAGCATCATTTTCTTTCAAAGAATATTAAAGTCCAGTACACATGACATACTAGGCCAGCCTCACAAATTAGCACAGCCCCACAGAGCCTGCAAGAAATTAGGTCAAGACTGAAAGAAATCAGGCTGTGGTCCAATAAGGTTTTTAATCTTAAATGGGAAATTAGATTCACAGGGTGTTAGGGTCACTGTCTTTATTTATGTGACAAAATAAAGTAATATTTCTCAGTGTTAGAGACCTATTTTTCTAAACCATCAAATATTTCTAGTCCTTCTCTTAGACAATTTTTGGCATTGCATAATATATAAAAAAAGCAGGTTTCCTATTGGTTAAAAACATACTATAAACAAACAAACAAATTTTACTGTTGCTCATAACAGGCAGGGGAAAAAGTCCTTTCTTTGCCCCCAATTATTGCCCTTGAGGCCTGTAGATTCCCCATCAAAAACGTCTCTTAAAATCACTGTTTAAAATGTGGAAATATTTTGAGAGTTAACACTTTAAGCCACTAAGTACACATTAATGTCCAGTAGCTAAGGCTGAGTAAAATGTTCATTAATTTTAAAATATAGTGATAATTAAGATATGTTTGACATAAAAATGAATCAGTATAATCACAATTATTAGGCGTAGGCATTATTTCCACAGTTAAAGACCTCAAGGTGCAAACAGAGGGAAGAGAATGGATCAGTGGCATGTACTTGACTTTTAAATTGTTTGTCAAATATTTTTCCAATTTCAATTTAATTGATAAGTGTAGTGTTTTGGGGATGGTCAATACAGCCTATTCATTTTTAGCACAGGCTTTGAAGTCAGAAGGCTGAGGCCTGGTTCCTGACCCTATGGTTTACCTTGGTCAAATGACTAAACCCTTGTAAGCTTTGATTTCTTAAATCAACGGAGATACTAATAATATCCTAAATTGTGAAGCTGTTATGACGATTAAATGAGATTGTTTTAAATGCTTAGAACGAACGCCTGGCACATATTAATGATCGTCATCATCATTATTAAGTGGCGGAAGTGAAAAAAGGGTATAATTTGAATTTGATTAGAAGTTCACCGGCTCTCAATCCAGAACCTTCTCTCTATTCTCATCTCATACAGTGGTGCCAGTGAGAAGAGGACAAAAAACCCCTAGGAGCATCCTTTCCGGACTCGGTTCTTTCCCACTTTGCCCTCCAGGGGCCGCTGTGTTCCCCGCAAGCGCGTTGGCTGCCTTGTTGCCGCGAGACCGTCGCCGGGCAACCGCGTGTATGTACACTCCGGGTCCGGCCGGGTCTCGTCAATATGGCGGCGCAAGCTTTTAGCTCGGTCTCTCCGTCCAACATATCTGTCACATCAGTGTCGTCTCCAGGACCGCCACCGACCCCGCCCCCGACCTCAACCGCAATCTTCAAGTCACCCCTGGAGTCCACGGCGAGCCTGCCTCGCTCCACGTGCCGCGAGGACTCGTTGCCCCTCGCCGTGTTTTATGGGCCGCTGGACGCAAAAAATCCGCTTCTGGCCTCTTTTGAGAAGGAGATACAGGAGTTGCTAGGCTTTATGAAGAGAAAGAAGGCTTTGGCCACCACGGAGAAACAGAGGCATGAATTTCACCGGCGTTGGTAAGCAGAGGCAGGGCGCTGGGGCGGGGGCTGGCCGCAGAACTCCAGGCCGCTCTCGGAGCCAGAGTAGGAGACGCCCATGAGATGCGGGCGGGGGTCCCAGAGCCGGTCGGCGTTACGCACGCAGGCCCTGGCCAGAAGGGCCCTGGAGATGTAAACGAAGTTTCAGAAGTGGACACGCGTCGCTATTACAGTCCTTAATTCCTGGGAAATGTTATATCTTGGCTTCCTGTTCCAGTCAAAATAAAAGTCAACACAGAAATGTTTCATAAGTCACCATTCATTCTATTTCTGAGCGTCTCTTAATTGCTACTCCATGCCCAAAACTTTTTGACTCACTCGCGAGTTTGCACAAGGTTGCGTGTTGAGGGTACAGTTTTGTGTATGGAGAGAAAGTAATAACTTTGAGGTAGCTTAGGTTCTTGAGAAAGTTCTTGATGCCATGAGTATGTCGCTCTGTGAACATGTGCCTTTAATTCCTTTTTATATTTTTCTTGATTTTGTGACTTTTTCTTGATTTTTGACTAAGTTTGCACATTTTTTTTTTTTTAGGGGGGATTTTATTACCATGTTACTATCTCAAATTGTAAACTACCTGTTTTGAAATTTTTTGTTTGTTAACCATCTTTGTTTCTCTGGTAGAATGCACTGCAAACCGAAAAGTTATAAATCTATATCAGTGGCAGAGAATACCAGAACAATGAATAGCTTTAACTTATATTTTTTATTTATACATTTAATATGAAGAAATAATCTTAAAATATTTTTTATTTATGCATGCATTTAACTACGTAATGAGCACCTACTGTAGATCAAGTACCATTCTAGGAACTAGGAAAACAAAGTTGAAGAATATACAAATCTGTATACTCGTGGAACACATATTTTTGTGACTACAGCTACTTAACAAATATGTAAGGAAATTATTTCACAAGGAAATAAGTGATAGGGAAAATTAGATTAGATTAGATTAGATTAGAGCAGGTAGTAGGGATGGAGGATATGGAATGGGTATTGCAATTTAAAATGGGATGATGGGGAAAATGGTCAGGGAAAGTCAGAAAAAATGGTTTTAAAAAAGATGAGAAAGATATGGTAGCAAATGATGAGAATATCTGTAAAAAATGTTGGCCATATAGAATGAAGGTACATGGCAAGTGTGGGATTGTGAGTGTGAGAAGAACAGTTTTCTTTCAGGAGTGAGGGAGATCATGAGTTTTGTTTTTAGATATATTAACATTGTCATATAATTCAACATTCAGTCAGAGCTATTATGTAGGAAGCTGGACATTTGAATTTGGAAATCAGAGAAAGTATACATTTGAGACTTGTCAGCATATAGATATTTAAATCGTGATACTGGATAAACTAGTTAAGGGAGTCAGTGTAGATGGAGAAGAGAAGAGTCCAAGGACTGAACTGTGAGACACTCTAACATCAACTAGTGGTGGAGATAAGAAACTGGGGAGGTAAGGAGGAGTGGCCAAGGAGGTAGGAGAATACTATACGTGTGTGGTGCACTGGATGCCAGGTGGAGAAGCTGTTTCAAGGAGGAAAGAATGACTGATCATCTGGGGCAAATTCTGCTGATGGACCAAGTAAGGTGAAAATCAGGAATTGACAAAGGAGAGCACATTACATACCTAAGCTATATGTATTTATAGTTAAAATATTTCTGTTTTTGTGTCTTAGATAGCAGTTTATCTTCCTACCTACACTACCAGCATTCTAGTTCAAACCATCACCATCTTGTATTTTCCCTGCAGCCACTTGATCTCAAATCTATCCTTCACATAGCAGTTAAGAGTGACCTTTATAAATAAATCACTGTATTTAAAGACTCTATTGCTTTCCATTGCTTTTCAGATAAAATTAAGACTCCTTCCAGTGTTCTCCAGAGTATGACGATCTGGCCTCACGTGCTTCTCTCATCTCAGATCATCCCTCACTTCTCTCTCAGGACTTTTCAGAAAAAAATATCCTACTGTTTCTCATCCCAGGGACTTTATATTTGCTTCCTCCTTTGTCTGAAATACTCTTTCCTCAGCTTTTCAAATATTTGATTCCTTCTCGTCTTGCAGGTTTTAGCTCAATTGTTAATACCTCCTTAGAGTTGCCTTTCATGTTTAATGCAGGTTTGCCAATCAGTTTATTCTTTTATTTGTTTTCTTGTGTGTTGTCTGTCTCCCCCATTAGAATATAAGCTCCTTGTGACTTTTAATGATGCGTCTCTGTTTCATTGCTCTGTCTTAGAATCTAGCCTGGGGATTGGGACATAGTAAACATTCAGTGAATATTTTATATTGAGAAATTCAAGAGTTATTGAAAAAGTTCTCAAATGCAAGCATTCTCAATAATTGTTAATGTTATGTATGGGGAAATAGATCTGAGTCAGTTGGTGAGTACAGTATTTGTCCCATCTTTAAACAGACTATTGGAGAATCACAGATGATAAAGATTGACATGGACCTTAGCAATCTATTCTCTTATATAGTTTAGGCATATATTTATGCAACAATTTTTATTGAACACCTACTATGTGCACTGCCCTAGTTATGGGTTATATAGTGGTGAACAAAATAGATATGGGAATCTGTTCATGGAGCTTATAGTCTAGAGAAGGTAGGCTTTCAACACAGAAAATTACAAGTGCCACAAAGGAAGAAGTTACTGAGTATTCACATGTGCCAGGCATGGTACTAGGTGCTGGGGACATAGTAGTGAACCTCTGCTCTCTTGGTGCTTATATTCTAGGAGAGGAAATAGACAAACATATTAAATAAGTACATTTTATGGTGACCTAGAAAGTGCTAAATAATAGGGAGAAAATTAAAGAGAGGAAGGGTTATGGAATGGGAGACAGGAGGTTGCAGTTTTCAGTAAGGTGGTCAGAGTAGATGGCACTTAAGCAGAGGCTTATAGAGAGCACAGCAGCAGGGGTGGCAATGTTCAACTGAGATTAGAAGGCTGCCTGGCAGTTGACCAGGAAAGGGGAGAGGATAAACAGAGGGAACAAGCATGTGGGAAGATCTTGGCAGGAAAGAGTCAGGGAATTTGGAGGAATGGGCAGAAGCCTGTTTAGCATAACTTAGTGTGGGTGCAATGGTATAAATTGAGATTAGAGGAGTAGGTAGAGCTTTGGAAGGTATCAAAGGCCATTTATAGAGTTTATTCCAAATGCAGTGAAAAGCCATTAGGTCGTTTTTTTGGCAAAGTATTAACCATACCTGATTTTTGTTTTAAAATATTATTTTGGTGATCTGGTCCAAATGGAGCAAGAATGGCAATGTGGAGATCAGTTAGGAACACTGGAGGTACGAATCACTTTTATCACATATTTGCCAGATGGCTATTTTTTAAAACCAAAATTTGTTTTATAACTATAGGAACTTCCAAAAGCATAAAAATTCATTTTATTTAAAATATAGATTTGATTATATCAGCAATGCCATTAAATTTAGAGTGTGATAAATTTTTGAAAGGTATGCTTTTGTTATAAGTATGTAAGATTGAGATATTCTGTTTATATAGTTATGATTTTCTATTTTAGAAAATTTTAAATATCCCACAGTAGCTATACTGAATCAGCAATTTAACTACATTAACATTCTTTTCTTAAATGGTGTACATTGCATCTTATATATTATATTTTCCTTGTTTAATCATTATGTAAGTTGTTCCCAATGAGCAGTCTTAACTTGAACTTATGGTTACTTAAAAAAAAAAATTCTCTTATTATATAACTTTGATTGATTTAACAAAGCTGGTATTTTTCTTTTATGAGTAACAAACCTAGTCATCATTATCTCATTCGTAAAGTTTGTAAGAATTAACTCTTTCATTTACATAATTTAAGAATTCTAGCAAGATTTGGTGAATTTTTTGGATTCATTTATATGTATTCCAATACTGTGGCATTTCATGAAGCAGCAAATGAAACTGAAAAAGGTTAAATAAAGCAACCACAAAACTTCCCCCTTTTTAAATTTCTGTGGAGTATATTTGCCACACTATTTACTTGGCATTGTTATTTAGTACTTTGTATATGTATATATTTTTTTACTCCTAAATTTTATTACTCAGTTCATGAAAGCAGGAATACCTTGTTCCCTCACTTCCCTTGTCACTCAATATCATTTAATTACCTGAATGAATTAATTGACATATTTCTGTTAAGGTTAACATCCCAACATGGATATCCTAGGTACTAGAGCCATCTTCAGTGATTAAGTTTTGATTCCTGTCTGTCTTAGTCAGTTTGAGATGCCATAATGTATCATAGACTGGATGGCTTAAACAACAGAAATTTATTTTCTCACCGTTCTGAAGGCTAGCTGTCCCAAGTCAAGGTCGGCAGGATCAGTTTCTGGTGAGAACTCTCTTTCTGGCCTGCAGAGGCCCACTCTGTTTTTATATAGCCTGTCCTCTGAGGAATGGGCTAAGACCTTATTGGACACCTCACCAAATGAGATATACAAATGGCATATGAACAGTTGCTCCATACCATATGTCATCAGGAAGATGCAGATTAAAACAAGTTGTATACCATTACACATTTATTAGAAAGGCTGAAATCTGGAACCTGACCAAAAAAAAAAAAAAAAAAAAAGCTGGTGAGGATATGGAGCAACAGGAACTCTCATTCATTGCTGGTGGGAATGCAAAATAGTATGGTCACTTTGGAAGACAGTTTGTTGGTTTCTTATGAAACTAAACATACTCTTTGGGAAATTTTCTCCTTGATATTTACCCAAAGGAGTTGAAACTTATTCTATACATAAATCTGTACATAGATGTTTATAGCAGCTTTATTCAAATGGACAAAACTCAGAAGAAAACAAGATTTCCTTCAGTAAGTAAATGGGTAAATAAACTGTGGTCAACAATGGAATATTATTCAGTGCTGAAAGGAAACGAACTATCAAGCCATGAAAAACATCAGGGATCTTAAACGCATGTTGCTAAGTGAAAAAAAGCCACTCTGAAAAGGCAACGTACTGTATGGTTCCAATCATATGACATTTTGAAAAAGGCAAAATTATGGAGTGGATAAAAAGATAAGTGGTTGCTTGGTGGTGGAATGTGGTGGGAGAGGGATGAATGTGCAAGGCATAGAGGATTTTTAGGGTAGTAAAACTATTCTGTATGGTACTGTAATGATGGAAACATGTCAACATACATTTATCTAAACCCATAGCATGTGCAATGCCAAGAGTGAACCCTAATGTAAACCATGGACACTGGGTGATAATGACATGTCAATGTAAATTCATCAGTTGTAACAAAGATACCGCTCTGGCTGGGGATGTTGCTAATGGGGGAGGCTGTGCATGTGTGGGGACTGGAGGTGGATGGGGAATCTCTATACCTTCTGCTTAGTTTTCCTGTGAACCTAAGACTGCTCTAAAAAAAACCCTCTTTTTAAAAATGCATACAAAGAGCTTCAATTAGTGCTTGACACAGAAACAATAATTTTAACTGTAATTATGTTTGTTAAAAATTAGACATTAATAATAAGACACACTGGAAAGACAGCGCAGATAAGTTTTTAGGATTCCTTGCTAATGAGGTTTCTTGCTGACTTTGAAGATATTTTATTTTATGATTTTTACAGTACTACCTCTTTGTTTAATATCTGGACCAAATATGCCCCCCGGCTGCCAGCTGCCTATTACAATGAAAAGCTTCTGAAGGTTGGAGATAGCCTTTGTGAAATGAAAGTAAGTGCCTTTGGAGTAAAAAGAGCATAAATAAAACTCATTTGGCTAATTATTATTATTGTTTGGTTTGTTGTTATTATTTGATTTGATAACATTCCTATTTTACACAATGTGATTGTTTTCTTAGAAAAATATAAATGAATACATAAACTTTTAATGAGGCCCAGGAACCAAAAAAGTATTTTTTAATTTTGTAGTTAAGATTCTCTAGAGGTGAGAGATTCCTGAACAGAAAGACAACTGGCTGGGCATGGGCCAGAGCCCATCCCCTAGTTACAAAGGGTGTGGTAGGCGCCCAACAGGAAATGCTGAGTCATCATGTTCCTACCTTTTACAAAGGAGCCCAGACACCACTTCCTGTTGTTTTTCACATGGTTGGCTTACCCAGTAAACAACTCTCATGGCTTCTGGCCTTGCTGCTGTTGCCTGTTTCCTAGTGCCCTGTTTTAATGCCTTTCATGTCCTTAATGTTTTGCTGAATCTAGTTGTAGCAGTCCTTCTGAACATGCCTTGTTTCCTGCTCAGTTTTGTGTTCCAAACAGAGTCTGTCCCAATTTCTAGATCCTATGTCAATACTCAGGACTTAGATTACTGTGGACTTGGTTTGGTAAGACCACATCATGCTGAGTTTTCAGTAAATGATAATGTAAATTTTTCCCTTAAGCTCTGGTATAGGCCCAAATTATTTCAAGTTAAATGTATGGTTTAGCATACCTAGGATCCTTGGTTATTTTATCCCAAGTGGTTTTAGGAAAGACATGGGCTGTATGTATTCAGTGTTTTCTCAGTCTTCCGTTTCTCGGCATTAGTTTCCATTTCTATTTTCTAGACTTGAATCCTTTTGGTTTGGGGTCGGGGGTATTTACCAAATAGAGGATAAAATGTGGAGGAACTTTGATAATGAAGAACTAATATTATTTTCTGCTGCCAAAATTGGGGATCACCTTAGCTCCATGTAATTGGACCAGGGTGCTTAGAAACGTGAAAATACAGAGTTTGGAAAAACTGTAGAAAAAAAAGTGAGATCCAACTTGTAAGCTGTAGACTAGTGAAGTTAAATGACAGCTCTGACAAGAATTAGGAGCATACCCCCTTTCCATTTTTATGCTTCTCCTCAATATAAAAAGCTGGTGATACACAGTACAGTTTGGGATTGTTTGAGGAGTATCCAGGTGGGTGGAGTGCATATTGGTGGAGGGAAGAAGAAGGAACATGCTAGAAGTTGATAAAACAAGTGGGTGATGGATAGTGGCTAAGAATTCAGAATATTTCAGATAAAAAAAAGCTCAGATAGGATATTTTACTTAAAGGACCAAAGAAAACATTTTAACTACTTTTTACTGATGGGAAAGTAGGCTGATAAAGGTATTTATAATCCTGAAAATGAACTTGACTTGTTACTTTGTTTTGAAATACTCTTGTTTTGAAGCTAGGTTTGAATTCATTATATGAATCAAGTTAGAACAGAAAAGAATCAGAATTAGTGAACAGTAAGTAACCAAGTCAGCAGAAATAGAAACAAAACAGCATTTGACTGTGGATGCCTCCCAAGGGGCTAGGTAACCGGAAAGGCCGTTCATACTCAGGGCAGTTGCTTTTCCTGGAGACACAGTTACAGGGGAGGAAGCTGAGTAAGGGTTGCAACAGACATAATTTCAGGGTCCTACTCATATCCACTGCCCTGAAACTCTCTAGGTCAATTGTGCCTTCTGGGCTATAGAAATGAAGCATCTGACTTTGTAATGGAAATATAGGCATGAATTAAAACTAACATTCATAACTAACAATAGTTCAGACTTTTTTTTTTTTGGTTTCTCCTGATGCAGCTTCAGAGACTGTTGACAGATAGAAGAGAGTTTGAGTCAGCTCATCATCTGCATTTTTCTTTCCTCTCCTCCCCTCCTCCTACTTTCCATTTCCACTCCTCTTCCCTCCCCTCCCCTTCTACCCTACTCCTCAATCTTTCTCCTTCCTTCCCTTTCTCTCACTCTCTTTTCTTTCTCCCTTTCTCTTTCTACCTTTTTATACCCTTCCTGCCCTCCACTCTCTCTTAATTCTTTCTCTGTCCCCTCTTCCCTCCTTTCTTCTTTCCTTCTTCCCTCCTTTTCTTCATCCTTCCCTCTTTTTCTCCCTCTCTACCTTCCCATTTCTTTGTTTCATTTATTTTTGGAGCTTAGAGGTATCAGAGAAGCAAAGCTAGTTACATAGCTCATCTACCTCTCTGACTGAGTGGGCAGGTTACTGTCATGATAATGTTGAATTTTTTGGATTTGAGTATGTACAGGTATTATTAGCACACACGACACTCTAGTGAATATTCTCATCTTTGAGTCATGATGGTCTTATCTCACAATAGGCTTGTTGTGAGGAGAATTAAATAAAATAGTGCATATGGGTTGCATAGCACAGTATCTGTAACATAATATGTGTTTGGAAATGGTAGTGATAATGATAGCAATAAGGTAATGGTGGTAGTAATAGTAATAATTAAGATTGATACTATTAAGAATAATATAAATATTACCTAATTTTAATAATGATATACTTTAATAATTATTTAATATTAATATGATTTGATTATTATTAAAATATTAATAAGCAAAATGATATTTTGAGACTTTTATCAAGTGCTCTTTTTATTTTAGCAATATAAAATGGCCCTTTTGCAGTGCTATGGAAGATATCTTCAGCAGTTCAGTATCAACTTTGATGAGAATCAAGCAGATGTGCATCAATTCAAAATGGTCTTTTTTCCAAAAGGCTTTGGAAACAAAACTGCTGCAAATACAGTAAGATGAAAGCAGTAGCTAAAATAGCTACAATTTATGATTAACTATGCAATGTATCCTTTTATTGATAGCTTCTAAATGTCTTTTTTTTTTTTTTTTTTTGCTTAGCATAGCATTGATAGTATGCTATAAGTTGCTTAATAAATGTTTTCAGTGCTGATAAGAAAGTACACTTATTAAACTTTGTAAAGATGCTTTGGAGATTGTAACAATATAATCACTCATTCATCCAGCAGTTATTATTATAACTGATATATGTAGAGTGCTTTTCATTTACAAAGTGTATATTTGATCTCACAGTAACTTTATGAGTTAGATACTATTATTATCCCTCTTTTACAAAAGAGAAAAAGAAAATTAATCACACAATGTAATTAGTGGCTCTGAAGATCAAACACAGGTCTTCTATTATAAAATTTTATGCTTTATTTGTCGTATACCAGTATTATTATGTTAGTTGCAACCACTGATTTACTGGTTGAGTGGTTACCATGTGCTAGGCTCTTGTATATGCAATATATGAATTGTCATCTTGTAGCCTCATTATAGTCTAAAAAGGTGGGTACTATTTTGACCTTTTACAGATGAGGAAACTGAGGCTTACTACTAAGAAACCCAGCCCACTCAAAACAGTGGGCAGAGTTGGTGTTTGAAGCCTAATCAATCTGACTTTAAAGCTATTTTATTCCAGACTTGATGATGATTCAAGACCTTGGAAACGTGTAGTTTAATAAGCAAAAAATCTCAAGGCATGTTGGGGAAGCACATTTAGCAGTTCAATTTGGCTATATCATAGGAACATGAATGACAATACAGGGAAATATAAATTGGCACCCCACTGGGAAGAGTACTTAATGAAAGCTTAGGAGTTTAGATTTTTAAAGGCCCCCCGCCCCTATTTCACTCTGGTCCAGGCCGCCATTTCTCTCTCATGCTTTCTCATTATCCTGCTTCCATCTGGTCTCCCTGGCTTAATATCGGTGCACTGATGAGCCCCACTGTATGCAAAGCTTATATCTTAGATGTCTGCATGGCTCATCCCTCACTTCCTTCAGGTCTGCACTCCTTGCTATATTTTTTTTTATATCACTGTTGTCACCAGCTGCATTTATTTATTATCTATCTATCTTTCTATCTATCTATTTATTTATATTTCCTGTCTCCCTTTCTAGAATGTGAGCTTCACGAGGACAGGGCTACTCTAATCTCTAATCTCTAATGCCTAGAACAATGCCTGGCATGCAATAGATCCTTAATAAAACTTTATTGAATGGATGAATAAATGAAGTGGTGTGGTCATAATTATTAATCTGGAAGCAGTACAGTATAAAAGGAAAAAGACTTGAGGCAGGAGGTAAAGCAATGAAGGCGACATTAAAAGTATGCCAACAGGACTGTTGTGATAGGTGGAAAAAGGTACGAAGAATTTGTTTTTTTACATGCTAAGTTTGAAGTTCTGGCATGACACTAGTACACTGTGATTATCAACAAATATGTATAAAATGAGTGAGTAAGAGAGAAAATAAATTGAAATTTTAGTCCAGTAGGAACTCGACAACATAGAACTAGAGATCTTAAGAAGATTTGTTAGAGTAATAGATTTTGGAATTAAATGCATAAAGATCATAGATGAAGCAATATAATGAAGAATTTACTGTCAAAATATTAACAGCAAAGTTCATGCAAAGATAATCATGTTATTTAATGATCCTTTTTGTATGTACTATGGGGAGGCATTATGATAGAGTTGGTAAACTTTTGGTCTCTAGAACAATCCTGCCTGGGCAAGAGCTGCTGTGCCACTTCCTGACAATGGGACCTTGAAGAAGTTACGTCATTTCTCTGTTCCTCAGTTTTCTCATCTGTAAAACAGAAGCAATAGTAAGATCTACCTCGTAGTGTTGTTTTGGGGTTGCTGAGATAATTAAAGATTTAGAATAGGGCCTGACACTCAAAAAACATTAAGTATAATTATCTACTTCTAAAAGAGAGAGCACTTTGAAGATAATGATTGTTCCAACGTGTAGATACATTCAGTTACTATCCTCTGTGATTCCAATTACATAGTGGCTAGAAATAGTGTACGTGTCGCTGAGCAGGATGTCTATGTGATAGATAAGGCCCATTTGTACTGAGTATCCACTGTCATAGCTTTACCAGTACTCTCAGTGCTGTAGCCAAAATCCCTCTTCTGAACTCCATATCTATCCTGTCATATCATAAACATCTCATCTTGGCATATCCCAAGTTGAATTCATCATGTTTCTTCCATAATTGGCTCCAGCCAGTCAGTCACCCAAGCAAGAAATCATTGCAAGAAGAAGACCTCTTCCTCTCCCTTATCTTTCATATCTAATTGATCATTAAATCCCTTTGACTTGGACAAGACTTAAATCTTTCCTTTCTCTTCATCCCTGGTTCCAGGGCCCCATTGCAGGACCCTTGGTATGTCTGGACTACCTCAGAGGCTTTTGATCTCTCCTAGCCTCCCTGCATGTAGCTTTGTCCCTGATCCTCTGCTTTTCATCTTCCACATTTTTGTCAGAATTAATTTCTGAATTGTAAATCAAATCTTTTCACTCCTCTTCCCCTTTGACTTTGCCCTTTAGCTCAATTCCATATTCCTTGAAAGGACATGGAATGCTCCTCATGTTCTGACCATGTACTGCCTCTATAGCCTAATCTCTTTATCCTAAACCTTCTTATCCATCTTTACAAAAAACTTTCAATTCAGTGACCATAGCAACTACTTTAAGCATTCCTAGCATTGCTTGTGTCTGGAATTCTTTTTCCTCTGCCAAGAGCAGGGGCCATGTTTTTTTCAACTTTGAATTGCTTAGCAGAGTGTGGCAAATAGAGGAACTCAGTAGACCTTTGCTGAATGAATTGTGTAAGTGGTAATAATTGCATCTGAATTAATTAAAATGCTGTGGAGTGAATTTCAAAAAATCAATTCAATTCTATATTTCTCAACATAGGATTTTGTACTTTTTTTTGCTTTAAAATTTTTTTCCATTAAAGAAAGGTTATCTTAACTAAATTGACACTTTAAATAAACCTATTTTACCACATTGCTTTGTATATGTCTTAATCCGTTAGGGTTATTATAACAAAACTTTATAGACTGATGGCTTAAACAACAAACATTTATTTCTCACTTACCGGAGGCAGATGTCTCAGTTCAGTGTGCTGGAATATTCAGTGTCTGGTGAGAGCCCACTTCCTGGTTCATAGATGTCTGTCTTACTGTGTCTTCAGTTGGCAGAAAGCACGAGGGAGCTCTCTGGGGACCCTTTTTATGAGGACACTAATCCCATTCATGAGGGCTCCATCCTCATGATCTAATTACTTCCCAAAGGACCCACTTTCTGATACCACTGCTTTGGGGATAGGTTTCAAAATAAGAATTTTGGGGGAGACTGAAACATTTAGTCCATTACACTGTACTACTCTATTAAATTAATTAAGCAAAACTGTTTCCATTTTAGTTTTTTTACATTTTAAGAAAACTCTCCCAAGTTTCATAAAGTTATTTATATTTATTTATATTTTATCATGTATTTCAGTTTCATGCTTTAAATGGCAAATATATTTGTACCTACGAGCTGGTCTGTGAGAATGATATGAACCTGCAGAATAAAGAATCTGTGAACCAATGTCTTCATATCTTGTCCTCCTTAAGACTCATCATGCAGGTGGCTCTGCCACAGGAGCACCTGTGCTGGATCATCTTCAATGGTATATACCCGCGTATTTTATCTTCCATTGTGTCATTCAGGAAATTATTTAAATGCCAGGTTTGATGTTAAGTTGATTACCTTGTGATTTAAAATGTATTTACTTCACAAAAGGAGATATATATTTTTTACATTTTTATTACATTTTAATTTGTCCTCATAAGCTGGGTTTGCTGGTCTAGGAAGAGTTGTGAGGCTGTGAGGACAATTAGTTTCAGGTGTATAAAAAGCATGGGCTACAGTTATTAAGTAAATATAAGTGGAGAAGAATCAGAGAACCACTGCAGGTTATATTGGTTCTAAGCATCATGCATTTATTGGTCCTCTTCTCAAATACTTAGGCCAATGACTGGCTTTCTACATATCAACCTTCTCCTCCTACTCGGTTTTGAGTATGGAGCTCTGAGAATGTATGTGTATATGTGGGTATATATTATATTTATATATATATAGATACATTGTATAGATACATATATACATTATATATATGTCTTATGAAATATTTATCAAACTGTAGCATTTTTGTTTTTAAAGAGCCACACTTTAGATTCAGTTCAGGTTCTTTTTAAAGTTACAATTAGAAGTTGTAATGAGTTATCTGCTATATTGTTCTCTGGATATTCTTAATATGAAAATAGTGAAGGTGTGTTCTATGTGCATAAGAGCAGGATGAAATAACTTGAAAGAAAATATATTGGATTTTACCCCTCTGTGGTAATTGAAATACATTTTCTAAACTTTTTCCTTTCTCATACTCCCCAAATAATTTTTTGACATTTTGATTGAAATTAGACCTTACATTTGCTGCTGTAGATGATGCTGACTTCTGAAGAAATGTTTTAGTGCAGTGATTGTCAAGCTTTTGTGCCTGATCATCCTTCAGAGGATCTGACTTCCAGAGTAGCCACTGCCATCTCTCCACCTGGGTTGCTTACACATCTTGGTAGGCACTGAGCAGGAAGGAGCAGAGGTCCTGTGCTCCAGAAGCAGTGATAGGCCATGTGTTGGGCCTTGCTTCTGGGCCTTGCTTGAGCTGGAAATGATGCAGCATGACTCCCTGTCTGCAGTTCTTTTAAGGTCAACACACAAAAAATCCCAATATTCTTTAAAAAAAAAAATTTAAACGACTCTTGTATCTTCAATATCCTATTCTTGATGTATTCTTTATTGTTGTTGTTGTTGTTGTTATTCAGGTGGTATCATGCTCTAGATTTTATTTTGTTTCCTAAATATTTTTCCACTCAATACTATGGTTCTAGAATCTAGCAAGGTTCCTATATGTAAATCAAGTTCATTAACTCTGCCTGCTGAATTGTATTTCAGATACCCATACACTCTTAGGGATGGGCACCAGGTTTGCCCTACCTCTCTTGCTGCACAAATAATTCCTCAATCAATATCCTTGCACATGTCCTTTATAGACCTGTGTGAGAGTTTTCTGGGATCTATGCCTAGGAGTTGGATTGCTGAATTGTGAGAAATATACATACTTTGTTTCACTAATTCTTATACCTATTTTAATTAATTCATCCAAAACTGATTGCCAGGCATTGTTCTAGGTGCTAAAGACATAGTAGTGGACAGTAGACCTAAATCCTGTTCTCATGGTTACATTCTGCTACAGGGAGGTGATAAACAAAAACTAAATGGTTGTGACAGATTGCGCTGAGTGCTTTGGAGAGAAGTAAAGCCGAGGAGGGGATAGGGACAGGTGGGCTTGGGCTGGATTTGGATGTGCAATTTAAAATAGAATAGTCAGGGAAGGCCACATTGAAAAGACATGTGAGCAAAGATCTGAGTGAAACATCTGAATATTTGGGGAAGGACATTCCAGCTGGGGGTTAGCAGTGCAAAGTTCCATTAGTTCTCAAACTTTCAAATTTAAGTAATCAATGATAAATTGCCCTACAGTCAATTTATCAAAATACATAAAACCCTTTCAATTAGAAGTTAACACTCTCTTTACTTTTAATTGACTGTTATATATACACTCCCTTGGTTTCTTAAGATATGTAACCACTCTTGGTTCCTTCATAAAATCTAATTGGATATATGAATATTTGATAAGACCTTACTTCTTGATTAACCTGAACTCTCACATTTAAATCCTTAAATAGATGATTTAGTGGTGGCCATCTTTGATGAAAAGGAGTCACATGACAAGCAATAAACTCATATTAGGAATTTAGTTGAAAAACCAAACAAAACAAACTTCCAGAGATATCTTGAGGTTGAAAAGATTCAGTCTACTTTCTATTCTATCCCAATTACTCTCTCCATCAGGCTTCTACAGTGGGAATTTATAAGCCATACCAAAATCCTGAACCATCAAAGGGGGATTCAGTTATAGTCAGGATGTAGTAGGGTTGGAAAGGTTAAAGACACATTTTGAAATACAGAGGGCCCTTGTCATTCTTGAGGGCAGTCTCCTGAGGTCTTCTTAAATTCCCCAGTTCCTGTTACTGACATGTTTATACAGGCTTCTGGTTTACGCCTGAATCACATATTTTGTGGGGAGGCATGCATTTCCTGTGCATATCTTTACTTGATGACTTAAAAACAAAAACAAAAACAAAACAGTTATACAGTTTAATTTTTTAAAGATTAAAAAGAGAGGTCAACAAGATCAAGTTGAGATAAGAATGCTGGGCTTGAGCTATTACTGGTCAAGTGGTTTCTTCCCTGGTGGATCTTAAATGAAATAAATAACTATGTCATGGGAGCAGTCACACTAAGAATGCTGAGTTCTTGAATATTAAGGACCTGTTGCAATCTCTGTGTAGTTTGTAGTGCTGTGTTTAAGATTTTATTCAATATATTTTTGTTACTAATTTATGTAATTAATATTTACTATGCTTACAGGTGTGTTTTAATCAAGTGATGGGTGTTTTGGATCACATGCTGTTTTCTCAGAAGATTTTGAAATTTTAATGTGAACATAGGATTTATAATTGTTGAATTTTGATGGTTGTGAATTTTAGATGAGATTTTTTAAAGAAAATATTTAGACTACTTGCATTATAGTTACATGACTTTAAAAAGCACGTTACAATCTTTTGCATATATTTATAGTGTGACAATGTCCTTTGCATATTGGTGATGTTCCCCACCCCTCTCTATAACCCTGCTACCAGCCTTCTATCCTTGTTTAATTAATGGCCTGATAAAAAAAATCATACTTGAATGATATTAAATAGGAGTTGGGAAATCTGTTTTTCATTAGAGTGCTCATAGGACAGACCTTAATAATAGAATAAATATTATATGAGACTGCGAATGAATATAACACAACCTATTTTGCATTTCAATTTTTAAATTATCATGAGCTTCCTTGTTGAGTATTGTGCCGATTAAATATGTATTGTAATCTTATTTGGAGATCAATCTTTAGTTTTTAAACCGTAAGGAAACCATGGGAATTAATAACATTTTATATAAATTACTAAAACCACAAGATACATAAATTATGCTACTAAAATATTCATTTGTTCAATATATTTTAAAACTTAAACTGTTTTTGAAGTGAGAATAATAGATTTTTGTGTCAACATATTTAAAATATGGTCATACCAGTTCTTTTAATGATTTGTCTATAAGTTACAACACAAATTATATTGATTGTAATTTACTGACCATTATCAGACCTTTTAAATGAGATTACTTGTTTTGAGAACTACAGACTTAAACTACAGATACTGGCATATAAAATTTTGATCATTTGATTGTGAAACATGTTAATGATCTTTTTCTCCATCTAGGTACCATTTACATTTACACCATTTGCAGAAAACTGATGATTATAGGTCAGTCTTCCAAGGTATGAAATTTACTAACAAAACATCTGCCTCTGTATTTGCTATTTTTCTTAAGAGTTTTGTTAACTTTAGATGCTAAACAAAGAAAATTTAGTGAATTATATAACAAAATTTAGTGAATATATATATTATAGGTTTACTATTTTTAGTTTTACTTTAACATGATTGTATGTAAAAATGTAGACAACAAAGTGCTAATATAAAGAAAGCATTCTTAAAATTGCAGGGTGTTCTCCACTGTCCCTCAGTCTCAGGTTAGTCATAACTTGTCAACTTGATACTGAACATCAATCTGGTAACTCTGTCTCTAGGTGTAGTTACTTGGCCAGGACAGTCCTGGTTTATACCTACTGTTCTGGAGTAATTGTTAGTAATGCCTGCTTCCACTCTTCAGAGTGTCCTGGTTTGAGGGATAAACTATGGTTACCCTGCTTATACCATACTGTGGAGCCTGAATTTTATTTTGCTTGAGGAGGTTGGACTTGACTTATGGCCCCCAAGCTAGTTGGGTGAATGAACATCTAAACTCTGTCCTTGTCACATGCTGAGGGTAAAGGAACTTTATTTTATAATAAGATTCCCACAGACCAGTGTTCACTGGTGTGAGGAAGTGGCTGACATTTCTGTTGACTTCCCTGCTTCATCAGTGGCACTTTTGTCTCTATTCATCTCCTGTATCCATTGTCCAGTCTTTGGAATGTAGGCCAAGAAGGGAGAATATAATCCCTTTGAGACCATACCCAAGCTGCTGCTGGCGTCTGAAACATTACTACTTTATTCTTTATCGCATGCGGAACCTTATCCTGAATATCCTGACACTCAGGACAAATACTTTTTCCCCTTTAGTTTTGTAAGACATCCAAGCAATAAAAGTTGACTACACTTAAAAAATAAAAAATAGAAGCAAAGTTATTTACATGCTTAATGGATAACATTAATTATGTGTTATCTCTCTGTTTTGTTCCTTGAATTTAAAAATTCTATAACTGACAGTGACTTGAACAAGTCTGTGCCAGCTTGGGTGTGAATTAAAATGAGGAGAGACTGTTGCATTTATAATGTAAATTTGGCCTACAGACTATTCATTCCAGTGATTCTACATTCAGTTCCAGATGATTTCTTAAAAAGAATTTACATACTCCTGTTGTCCTTGCTGTAACAACAGATTCTGCTTCACAGAACCCTCATAGTTTAGTCTGCTGCAGCATTTGTCTCCCAGACCTTTGGAGGGAAGAGATGTGTGTGCCAAATTTGACTCTCTGTGTTTGTACTTGTTAAAGCAGAGAGAATTTTAATGTGATAGTCATTTAAAAATAATTTCATATTTATACCCTATGTAACACTTCTCTCCCCCTCATAGAACTTGAATTTCTCTCTGAAAAAATAAGGGCTGGTCTTGTTGGGTGGAAGTGAGAGAGGGAGGGATGCAAGAATTTTGGGGTGGTGGGTGGTTGTACAGTTGGCATTTGAAGACTGGGATGAGATTCTTTCACTTTGTTCAATATAATAAATTCAAGGAAATTAATAATTTTCACCCAGAAATTTCTAATTCTTCAGCTTATGGGTTGATTATTTGGGGGTCCAATTACATCTGTCCTTCTGGGTCTGAGGAACCTTGCATGAGACCGAAGAGAAGTAGGTAGATAAAAGATCCTCAGACTTCTCTTGGTGTCACCCCAGAGCAATATAAACCCTTATTCCTATAAGATCCAGGTGTTTACGGCTACCTTTTCTTATTGTTATTGAATCCCTACTGTGTGTTAGGTATTGTGTGAAGGGCTTTACATACATAATAACACTCATTATAGTCTCATTGTCATTTGTTGAATGAATGCCTATTTTTATCAGGTAGACTTCTAAGCACTTTCATATATTATCTCATTTAATCTTCACACTACCCTTTGAGAAAGGTGCTATTACTACCTTCGTCTTATAGATGAGGAAGCTAAGACTCAGAAAGGTTAATTTGTTCAATGTCACACATTTAGTTCCAAGTGTAGCTGAGGCCAGAGCCAGTGCCACACTGTACTGCCTCTCAACACAATTAGAATAATGCGTCTGTTGACTAAATTTAATCCTGTCATGACCCATCCTATTTTGGCTCACCTAGTCAAATGGAGGAGCTGTGTTGGGAGGGGTTAATATTTTTTGACATGACTCTATTCTTGAAGACATCCTGAAGACCAAGACTGGCCAGGGCTCTTCCCCAGATAAATGCTTCCTTTCTTGCTGAGGGAAGTCAGCAGCATAAGCTTAGGTAATGAAAAGATGGTTGATTTCTGAAATTTCTTTTGCTAAAGACATATGACAGCTTTGCTTTAACTTATGGTATAATCTGTAGTTTCTTCAAAGGCATTTTAAACTGTAATATAGTACTCAGCAAACATTGAAAAATACTGTAGGATCTATTCTTTCTAAGAAAATATTGATTTATTTTTCATTTACTATGAAACTAAAATAAGTTGTAAAGTTTGTGGCTTGAACAATGATTGTCAAATTATTCCACATCCCATTATATAAACTTCAAATCCAAACTTTGAAATGCTTCTCAGAGTTGTCTCTCTCAAAGGCTGTAAGTTGATATAAATGATGCTGCAGTGCCATCCTGTGGCTGAGCTGATTGTGTGCATAACATCTGCTCTTCCTGGGCTCCTATAATTTTTTTTAAGTACTTTTTTTTTTCCTATGAAGAGAACAGTTCTGCTTAAATCCCATATATATATTTTTTTATTAATGGAAATTGTTCTATCTTATCAGAAAGATCTGCAGGGTCTGGATAAAACAGTGGGGTAAGTAAATGCTGCAGGTGCTTCCTTTCACGACCACATCAAAATTACAGTGAAATTACAGAATAACCATCATTAGGAGTCACCCGAAGTATAGCTGAGCAGAACAGAAGTCCTATAACTGGGGACATACAGAGGAGGCCACCTTGAGACTGGTCCCCAGAGGCCAATTTTAGACAACTCTTGCTATCTTGAGTTTCTTCAAAGTAACATACGTGAACTTACAACAGAAATGAATAAACTTAAGAATAAATAGAAGTATAAAAACAAGAGAATTCAGTATATTTATTATACAAAAGGAGAGCTGAAACTTTAGCTGTCAAAATCAAAGGGTTTCAAGGACAACTAGCAGACTACAACAAGGTAGATAAACTTAATACCAATAATGAAATGGAAGAAGTAATGAATAATTACAACATGTTTAAAGTTTAAAATGATCTAGAAACACAAAGTATAGATATGATATTTACTTAAGAAAGACAAGCGAAGGAGAAACAAATTGGAAGTGTAGAAGAAGAAATTGAACAGGAGAAACAAGCAGCAGATGGCATTATCAAAAATATACCTCCTGAAAAACAAGTCAAGTATATAGAAATGAAAACCACAGATGAGGAGTAGTTGCAGGAATTAGAGACACTTCAGCAGCACCTAGATTTACTGAACATGAAAAATAAAAGAGTCTGGAAGCTGAAGTAGCACACTCCCAGGTAAAACAGGAGGCTGTATTGCTGCATGAAAAACTTTATGAGTTAGGGTCCCATCGAGATCAAATGATTGCAGAACATTTGAACAAAGTCAAGTTAGGTTGCTTTTAAAGGTCCCTTCTGGCACTAAGATTTGTTACTTAGGGTCTTGTATGCTAAGTCTGAGGCCAAACCCAAATATAATGTGAACAACTCGTGACTTAAGCTATTTTTATTTTGAAGTGTGAAATTTCTGATACCTAGAATTCTGAGGGCTTTTTAAAAGACTTGTGAATTTAAAGGTGGGCAGAATTTATACCTGGCTTAGTCTTATACTCCTCAAACCACAATAATCCAAATGCAGAAATCCATGATAGGATGTTTATGCAGCAGATATGAGAGAACTAATTTTGATGACTGTTAATTTTATATCAGTTCATGGTATGGAAAGTTTGGCAAAAAATGACAGTAGCAACATCAAAAACTTTAATAAAGCATAAAGCAACTGCAGACTAACTTAGTAGAAGTATGGTGTCCAAGGCCGAGGAGAGTCATTACTATAGTCTCGTCTTGTACTCTAAAGGGACTTGAATCACAGCCACAGAAGACTAACCATGATGAGAAAGGGACGTGCAGTCCTGGGAGGGAGAAGTGCTCAGGGGTCTTTATCCTGGAGAGAGAGCTGGGGGAGATGGCAGGCCACATAGGTGTTTTCAGATTCTTGGAAGGCTATAATTTGAAAGTGAGTTTTGAGTGGTTTTGTGCTATTCTAGAAAACATAAATAGGACTAATGCATTAGAGGTGTTTGTTTTACATTTTTTACATTTCAGATTAAGGAAGTTCATTTAATGTTTAGAATTGTCTCCTGATGCCACCTGGCATGTTCTTTAATACTAGAGGTGGAAACTCTTGGGCAGGGAAGGTGTGGGACATCAGGTGGTGGTGCTGGTAATGAAATTGGATCAACTCTCAGCCCTTTGAATCTGATTACTTGCGATAGTTCCATATTTGGTTCCATGAACTGAAACTTTTAAATGTAGGTCAGTCAATCAACAAATATTTATTATGGCATAAAGTTCCAGAGGGTTGGGGATAAAGTGTTAAGACAGACAAGGCTCGTTTCCTAAGTGAACTTACATTCTAATGAGATGAGCTTATATTCCAGTGGACAGCAAAGAATAATACAATTCTCTTTTCCTCTGGATTTAAAACTGACTAGATGGTGGAGATTTCTGCCGTTTCAGGCTTCTTCTTTCTCTTAGATGTCTGCTGAGCTGCTTGCTCACGTGTTATATACATTGTCTTTGGAGGCTCAAAAGATGTGAATAGGGTCTGAATGTTACCCGTGTTTTGTCTATTTTTACTATTAAATGCTATGCCAGACTGGTTTGCTTAATGTTTATGCAGCTCCTGGACCTTTTTGATGATTTGCCTTTTCAAGGTGGTTTTGACTATTATACATATACTTTTAATTAATTCTTTAATTATTGAAGGCTGAATTTGTTACCGAAAGAGGGACTTTATTCTTTTATCCAAATTTATCATCATTACTTTCTTGAGAATTTAGAATCTTTGTCAGCTCTTTCTTGGTTGGTTCTGCTGGCTTTAGGGTTGTTCAATGAATTTGTTTAGCACTTGGAAACATCTGTTGTGGCATTGCGCTAGGTGCTGGTGATCTAATAACGAATAAAGTGCTGTTTTCAAAGAGGTTACAGTCTAGTTTGGAATCACACATGTGAGCATTTTAATGCAGTTGGATGTGAATGGTGTATGTGTATCTAAAATAAATGTAAATCATACACATACCCAACACAATTATAATAGAGACAGAAATAAGGCAATGGTCATTTCTCTCTAGTGACGTTAAAAAAGTCTTGTTTTCAACAACTAGTTCTCTTTCCTCTGCTTTTCTTCTTCCTCCTTCTGTTTCCCCTTCCTCTTTTATTACCAAAGCTAACACTTGTTATGTTTACTGTGTTCTAAGCATTTAGTGTATATTAACTCATTTGATCTTCAGACAATCCTATAAGATAATTGCTGTTATAACTATTTTGCAGATAAAGAACCTGAGGCACATGGAGGTTAAGTAAATTGTCCAAGGTATTACTGCTACTCGTGGGGGTAGTGTTTCATCTCTGTCTTATAGGGTAGGTGAAGGAGAGAACAGGGTGAGCAAAGACACTTATTTTGACCACTAAGGTGTGTTTTGTGGAATAGAAAGCATTTTGAACCAGCTTTAAGGATACAATGCAAGATCAAGTGTAATAGGGTGTAGGGAAAGGCAGGGACTGTCTTTGTATGTCCTATAAAAGGCTTCTACTTTGTCAGGTAGGCCAGCGGTTGCCAACCTTTTTGGCACTAGAAGCCATTGCTCCAATGAGAATTTAATGTCTGATGACCTGAGGTGGAGCTGAGAGGGTGATGCTAGTGCTGGGGAATGGCTACAAATACAGATGAAGCTTCACTTGCACGCCTGTCGCTCACCTTCTGCTGTGCAGCCGGGTTCCCAACAGGCCATGCATAGACTGGTACTAGTCTGCAGCCTAGCTGTTGGGGACCTCTGATAGGCAATAGGGAGCCATTGAAGTGTTTTAAGCACAAGAGTAACACAGCCCAATTTGCATATTAAAAATAAGTCTGGTGGAGGTAAGGTGGGTTTATAAGGAAGGGGGTGTATAAGAAGAAGGGCAATGGTGAGACCATTGACAGGGAGACAAGTGAGGAAGTATTCAGTAGTTCAGGGAGACATATGAGGACCTGCTTGGTTAAGGGTGATATTTCCATGGGTAAATTTAGAATTTGATATTCTGAAATATTTAGCTTACAGATTCTTATTTTCATCTCAGTAATTTTTTTTATAAAACTATGTGGAGCACAGAGCAGATTTCTTGTATTCGCAGTCCAGAGTACTAACTATTACACTATAGAATTTCCTCTTATATTCAATCAAATGAAGGGCAGTATTATTCAATTACCCTTTGAGCTTTTGGAATATTTTTGAAGAAAGGAAAAAGGTTGAAAAAGTTAACAGCAGAATACATATAGTCAAGTAGTGATTCTCAGGATAGGGTTTGCGGAAAGAATTCTGTTAAAAAAAATTATCAATAGATTTGTGGGGGGAAAATCATTCAGTGAAAATAGCACAAGAATCTCTTACATATATTCCTACAGACAGACTAGTAATAGTGGTGACCTTTCCCCACCATTTTGTTTTACATTGTATTTTAGGAATAATTACCCTAGAAATAGGCACCAATAATGGAGTGCTCATAATGTTTCAAGTTACCATCCTAGCATGTTGTATACATTGTCTCCTTCTCCATAACAGCACTGCCGTGATACGCCAAAATACCCATTTTACAGATGAGAAAACTGAGGTCTGGAGAGACAAAATGACAAAGCTCCGAGGTGACAATTTTGAGATTGAAACTCAGGTCTATTTAATTTCAATGTTGAATAGTTTCTACTAAGTATCATAGGCCCCAGACTGTAAGCCTTTTCTATTTTCCAAGTCCTGATATATGAGTTTTTTCCCAAAATAATGCCTTGGTTCCAGGCCAGCTAATAACAGTTGTATTGTTATAATTAGCTCCTAGACTATCTTTGACACTCGATACATATTAATGAAAATGAACTGAGTTCATAGGACTTGAGGAGCTAAGAAGGAAGACATTCTAAAATCGTGAACTTGAGATTTTGAGTTTTCTAAATTCTTTTTAAATGCTTGTTTTTTCTTCACTCTATGGTATTTTTTGTTTAAGTAATCAGCAACTTGTTCTCACAATTTATAATCTGATTTATATTAAATAAAAAACAATTATTAGCTTAAAATGAAAATACATTCAATTGTGCCCTTTCTTTCTCAGGCCTTAGAATATCTCCTGTGGGCCAGTATATGTATGGAGTCCTCGGTCCCACTCCTGTCTGTCAGGTACTTGACATGGAGAGCTACCCTTTACACCGCTGTCTGCCAATGCTACTATGACTGCCAAGCTGGTATCCATGGAGAGGTATGCTACCTTTTAAGTCTGAGGACCCCAGTATTTTAAAGTACAGCTTAGGCAGCATTTTCTTTAGATGCCCAGCAAGAAAATCACAAACAAACAAATATTAACCAAAGAACTGCAATAAAGCAGAGATAAAAGTCCTAGGCTTTATTTGCAGAAATTTGCCTGGCTTCTTCATTTTACTTTCTGCCCTCTTCATTATTCTTTGTTTACTTCCACCTTTTTTGCTGCTTTTCTGAGTATGATTTCTGATAATCTTTTCTTCCTCATTGTATTCTTACAATGCAAGTTACTTCCGTTTCCTGTTTAGTTTTTTGTTTCATGGCACCTACTCTCCATTTGTCTTGCTTTCCTCTGCTTCCAGCCACCATTCATTTAATATAGTCCATTTCTTGTTTTTCCTCTTTTCCTGTATATCTTTTTGACCGAATACTTGAAATATAACTTAATTGATCAGGGCTTCTATTCGATACAGGACTTCTGTGTAATTGAAAAATGGTACATCTCTATAGTTCATGGTTTTTGGCTTGTCAATGGATGGGGCCCTGGTGAGAATGAAAATAGGCACCCCTTCTTTTGGGCCAGCACATCCTGGCACTAGTGTGGAAGGCTTATTGAATGCAGTGTGGGCTGAACCACTTGGCTGGAAGTAATTGTGGACTGAGCCTTCTCAGCTATACAAATCCCTGTTTGTATTCTATTCACAACCATAAATAAATCATCTGGCAGTTAATGGCTTCTTTACATTTAGTTTTTACTGCCCGAATTAATTCTGGTTGCATGGCCATAGCCCATAGGTAGGGGAAGAGCTTCAGACAGCCTTTGTGGGATACATTTTCTAGCCCAGGGTACAGTCTAGAAACTACTTACCACATACGAATAGTTAAGTCTAGTGGATTAGTGGTGGCATATTTCTATAGCTATTAAAATGATCAGGGAATAGAATATTTACATAGTATTGACCACTTGATTTCAATGGAATTCTTCCTTATTGAAAATTTAATCCTTCATATATGTTGTTGTTATGGGTTAGAAGCATCTTCATGACATGGTAAACTGTAAATGAAATATTTTAAAGAACTGGTAAAATAAATTACATGAATTGAACTCTTTTTTATTATCTTTAGAGAATGATAATAATGGTGATCTGATTAAATAAGCCTTCCCCTTTCCTTCCTTTCCTCAGATATTAATAAATACTTCCTATAGGGTGGGTTCTGGAGATATAAAAATGAGTAAGATGCTATAAGGACCTCACAATTTATTGGACAATGTGAACAGTTGGATAGATAATACGGCATATTTTGGTAGGAAAGTTAGGATTCAAGAAGAGCTCTGAGGAGATGTGTGTGTGTGTGTGTGTGTGTGTGTGTGTGTGTGTGTGTGTGTGTGTATGTGTATGCCTGAGAATCGATAATCTATATGGAGCTACTGTTTAACCTAGAATTCAGCTTCCCTTTAAAAATTTCTTAATTTATAAAGTTAGCATATCTGACAGTTTATTAACTTTAAATCTATAAAATTTAGTGGTGCTTACATGAAGTGATAGACTGGATAGCTGTTGTGTTCTAAAGAGTCAGTATCAGTCTGGAGTTTAATTCACCGATTAAATCAAATGTCTGAGAGCATAAAACATACTGTGTTGATACATTTTTAATCACTATACTCTTACTTATTATGAACTAAATTTATTTTTAATTGCATATAGGCATTTGCTCGACGTGCTTTAGCTAAAATTGATGAGTTAAGGCAGCTGGAGTCAATGAGTTCCTCACAATCACAGGAAGAATCCAGAATATATTATAGAGAGGCCACAATAAAGGTATGAAAATTTCATGGAATAAAAGAAATTTGCTGTACTCTACAGCTGATTAAGTGCTTCATATTAGTAGTAGAGAAACGCATTGTTACTTCATATGTAATTCTTCTTTTTGAGGCAGATGGCAGTGATGATCTTCAAAAGAGGAGTATTTGAATCTAGAAGAAAAAACAAAGCTTTCTTTAGACCAAAGATAAGAATTAACCTAAAGGAAGTACAAACTGTAAGTCTAAGAATGTCGTTTCTGTTTCAGACTCTTTTTGTGGTGTATTTGTGTTCTACCTCTGTATCTTTTAAGCCTGGTTACTAAATACTAAAACCTGCACCCTATTCTTTGCACCAACGACAAACAGAGAGAAGAATGTATTCCCAGTTTGGACATGATCTTACTTCATCCCTTTCTCAAAGCTTTTGTACTTTTGCACAAACCCAGTTTTATAACTTTAAAGAGACAGAGGCTGAAGAAGAGCCTGGGAAAGGTTCAAATGCATAGGCCTCTGAGTGGTTCTGTAGAGGCCTTTGGCTTTGACCGCTTGGTGTTTAAAAGTCTTTGAGTTTGGAGAGGAGGTGGAGGCACCTTTTTCATCAACTTTGGGAGTGTTTAGGAACTAGGTCATAGTATAGCAACAAACAACCCCCATATCTTGGTAGCTTAAAACAACCATTTATTTCCAACTGGAGTCAAGTTATTATAGTTATCAGGGAGCTCTGCTTCTGACTGCTGCTCAGTGCCAGCTTGAGGACCAGCCCTCATTTCAAAAATTGCTGGTGGTTCTGTAGGGAAGATGTAGGAGAGTTTTGGAGGATCTCACATAGGTGATAATACCTGGCATGAAAGTGACAACAGTTCCTTCTTCTCATATGTCAAACCTCATCATATGGCCTCTTCCAGCCACAGACATATTTGGCAAACAGCAGGGAGGGCTATCACAGGAGGGGATTGGGACCTATGTATACCTTGCAGGGTCCTCTGCCTTTTCCTCCTCCCACTGTCTTCCCTTTGCTTTTACGAATCTCAGTATTTAAGGCCAGTTCTATATTTTTAAACTTTCTCTGACCTGTTCTAGATGGTCATAAACTGTCTTCCATGAGCTGCTTTGTAGAAACTTAAAATGAAAACAAGGAGAAAGAAGACAAGCAGTTTCTGACAGAATAGTAGTAGAATCTCAGAATCTGGAAGGGGTTTTAGAAATCATGTGGTTTAGTCCTTTTCTGTGGTGGGGAAAATTAAGCCTGGAGTGTTTAAATTACTGGCTCAAAGTTATAAAGGTAGCTGCTGACAGCCCTGGGACCAGAACCCAGGGCTCTAGTCCAGTGCTTTCTCACTGCTGCAGTGACTGCTATAATCTTAACTTGTTTCTTCTTATAACATTTAAGAGTAATTATTTTTTTAAATTTTAAATAATTTATAATATTTAAAAACATATTATTTGGACATGGTAGCTTTCTACTGCTACTTAGTGTGACTATGATATATTGATGACTGAGCCCAGAAGTGACATTTTATACAGCCCTTTTAAAGTATATCCCTTACCAACCAACGATGTATCATTGGTGGGGAGTGGTAACTTGCCAAATTGTAGGCAATGCCACAGATGAGCTGGTGTTGTTAAGTAGTAATTACTATAGTGTTTGTAAGAAGCAGGAAACAGTTCTTTTTTTCCCACTAGCATTTTTTTTTCCCTCTGAGCAAACCAAATTTAAGTATCAAAGCTGCAAGACTGCTATTAATTAGCATATTATTAAGACTTTATTTATAATCATCCTGGTATAAAAATTAAATACATTTTCAAAGAAAAATGTTTAAAATTACAGATAACATTACATTAAAAATCACTTCTGGTTTCCTTTGAGATAATTATCATATGGGAAGTTCTAGTGATATATCTTTCTATGAAAAAATTATAATTGTTTAGTGGGCAGTTTTTACCCTGTGGATAAAATTCAAGGTAAAGGATTTGAATCAAAGAATACACTTTTATTTCTCTTGATATATATTGCCAAATTAATTTCCAAAATAGGTTCTTAAAAGTAACGACCTGCATGTACCAAATTCACCACAAGCTATTATTGTTTTGATATTATGATTTCTTCATTTTTTGAATAATTCAATTTTCATAAAATGTTTTTTTTAACTTTATTTTTTGGATTCAGCTTTCCCTTATATATGTGTTTATTATTTCATTTTTTTGTAAATTATCTTTTAGTCTTTGACTGTTTATCTATTAGAGATTTTAATTTTTAAAATGTATTTGAATGAGTTCATTGTTTTTCTAGACATTAATATTTTGCTTGCCAGCTGACAGTCCATTTTTTATGGCTTTTGCTTTAAATCTTTGTAAATAGATCTTTTAAATATTTATATTTTAAAATTTTTTACTTGGTATTCATCTATAGCTCTGGAAAATATTCTGTTCTGCTTTTTGCTAGTTTTCCTTTTATTTTTGAAAAAACAATTTCACTGTAATCTCTTTAGGTTTTATCCCTGCTTTTGTTTTTCTGTCTTTCTGACTTTGCCCCAAGAACAGGAAAGAAGCAAAGGATTTGTGGGGAATATGATGGGTATGTTCTTACTGGATTCTAAATAAGCCAGCTAGAGCTACCTTCCTTATTTCCTGGTCATCTAAATACAGAGAACAGGTAATTTGTCAGAATAAGGCGTGGAGGCAAGCCATTTGCAGGAGGTGAAATTGTTCTGAGCCAATACAAAGGAGGTGAAATTGTTCCTGCTGGGAATTCACACAGGGCTCTAACAGTCACTAATTTGTTATATACAACCGGTCCACTCTTCCTTAGAGTTAACTAACATAAGACTAGTTGTTTATATTATAAAATACTGTTTAAAATTTTGGTTTGAGGACCTTCTACATTAGAATTTCCTACAGTGCTTATTAAAAATGTTCCACCTAGACCCCCTGAATCCCTGGAGATGTGGTCTGTGAATCTAAAAAGCACTCCTGAGAGATTCTTAGGTAACCAAAGTCTGAGTATCAGCTCCTCAAGGCTGTAATTCAGGTACTACAAGGCATGTGGAGATTGATGCAGCCCTAATAAAAAGACTAATTAACAGTCTTTTTATGCTGCCTTGGAAACATAAACATATATAAAAAATAGCAAAATCTTCTATATAATGACAACATGACATAAACGTTAGTGGAGTCTGGAGTGATACCTCAAAAAATGAAAAACCAGAAAAGCAGCCATCTCATTGGTAGGCCAACCACCCTCTCTCTTTTAGTATTAATTAAGCATGTCTTACTTATTTTTGCATTATAATATCAAACACTGTAGAACTTTTAAAAAATGGACTGTATTTTTTTTTTTTTTAGTTGCCATGGCCACGTACTGTTACAGAACGGTTGTTGGAAGAGATGTTTGATAGCACTGCGTCCCAGTTTCTGGCTGTCTTGGAAGCTCTTTCTGATTCAAATAGGCGAACACTACAAACTGGACCTGTTGTTACAGATGAAGTAGAAGTTCGTGATGTTGTCTTAGAGCTGTTTATAGCAGGAAAAGAACTTTTAATAAGTAAATAAGTTAACATTTTATTGTAGAACAGGAATAAGTTTTTAGTGTGGTAGTCCACATGTAAGCTCCTATTCAATTTTTATTGATTTCAAATTCAGAAAGCTTGCTAAATTCAATGGATAATTCAAATAATTTATAGATTTTCTTTTGGATTTTTATGTATATAATTATGTTTAAAATGACAGTTATATTTTTTATTTATAAATCTTACAATTTTTATTTTTTTCTTATGTTTTTTGACTTATTACATTGGATAAGATCTCCAATAAAACATGGAAGTATGGTAGCAGGTGTCTTTGTCTCGTATGATCTCTAATGGAAAGCTTTCAACATTTTATAGAATAAGATACAGACGATATTTGCTAATAAATTTTTTTTGGATGCTCTTTTACAGACTAAGGAGCTTGATTTTATTCTTGGTTTGCTAAGAGTTTTGTTTGTTTGTTTTTAACCCTGGGTAGTTGTTGAATTTTTATCAAAAGCCTTTTTTGGATTTAATGAAATGTATTGAGTTGATTAAATGGCTATTCTATTCTATTTCTGTTGATGTGGTGAATTACATTGACTGGTTATCTAATTTTTAACTACCCTGTATTTTTGGAATAAACCTAATGTGGAGGTGAGGATAATCCTTTTGATATATTTATTGCTTTATTTTTTTTTGCTAATGTTTAATATTTCTGCCTCTTCATTTATGAGAGAGATTTTCTTTTCTTATAACATCCTTTTTAGATTTTACTCTCAAGGTCATGTTGGCCTCATAAAAAGGGTTGAGATGTACACTATATTGTCTGGAAGAGTTTGTGTCTAATTGGTGTTATTTCTATCTAAATGTTTTCTTGACTTTACTGAGAAAGCCATTTGGATCTGGAATTTTCTTTGTGGAAAGATTTTTAACTATGGATTAAATTTCTTACATAGATATAAAATGATTTAGGCTTTCTTTTCCTTAAAAAAACCTATCAATTTGGTAAATTGTACATTCCTTGAATATTTTGTATTTTATCTAGTATTTTCACATTTTATTAAATTTTTAATATCTCATTATGATCTTTTTAAAATCTATAAGATCTGTAGTGGAGTACTCTTTTTCATTCCTGATAGTAGTCATTTTGCCTTTTCTCTCATTTCATCAGTTGCACTTGGAGTCTACCAATTTCATTAGTCTTTTCAAAGAACAGTATTTGACTGTGTTTATCCTCTCTATTGTTTATTTGTTTTCCATGTAATTAATTTTTATTATTATTTTCTTTATTTTACTTTCTTGGCTTTATTTTACTGATTTAAAAAAATATTGACTTGGAATTTTAGATCATTGATTTTTCAGGTTTTATCCTTATTTAATATATGCATATTAAGACATTTCTCTCCTAAGGTAGCTATAGCAAAGTACTTGAAGTTTTGCTATATTATGCTTTCATTACCATTTAGTCAGAATATTTTCTAATTCTCATTGTGATTTCTTCTGTGGTATATGCATCACAAGTCAAAGCACATGGAGACTTTCTAATTATTCTTTTTTATTACTGAGTTCTAACTTAATTATACTTTGGTCAGAAAGCATGTTCTGTATTATTTGAACCCACTGAAATTTGTTGAGATGTGCTGTATGGCCTAACTTGCGCTCAGTTTTGGTAAATAGTCTGTATGTACCTGAAAAGGTTATATATTCTTTGTTATTGGGTATACTGCTTTACATGTATACATATGTGTGTGTGTGTGTGTGTAAATATATATATTTATATATAGGTTAAGTTTATAAGTAATGTAGTTAAATAGTCTCTATTTCCTACTGAGTCTTTTGGCCTGCTTGTTTCGTAAATTGCTGAGAGAGATGTTTTAACATGACTTGCTGTGCATTTCTGATGGTGTGGAATTTTGTTATGACATAGGGTATGTGTATGTTTTGCCATAGCAGATACTATTTTCCGAAGTAATTTTGACTAATTTTATACTCCCATCAGCATTTTATGAGAGTTGTAATTGCTCCACATTCAGACATTTAGACTTCTCTTTTTTATTTTGTCCATTCTTGTGTGAATTCAATAGTATTCCATTATGGAATAAATTTGCATTTCTCTGATGACTGCTGAAGTTGAGCACCTTTTCATACATTCCTTTATCATTTGGATATGCTATGTTGTGAAGTGCCTGCTTAGATCTGTTGAAGGAGGCCATTAAGAGTATGTGACCACTAGTTGACTTGTGAGCTGGAACCAGGCATTCAGAACCAGGCTCCTTAATCACCCCCTACCCTGTTCTTGGAATGTACATCCTGTCTACTGTTCCCATATGAACACCCATTTCAGGGACACAGCCTTGAGAGAGTAAGGTGTTGAGACTATCTGGATGGTGTATGTGACAGATTCCAGTTAAGACCACTACATAAACTTTTGGTGGGTGAATGTGGAGATCTACTTGTCTTGCAGCTGTTTAAGACAAGCCTGGTATGTAAGTTTCCTTGTTTGTTAAAACTGCCACCTGCTCATCTGGAGGTCTGCCTCTTTTTTTGATCTCTCCTTGACTCTGTATAGGGGCCAATTTGCAAACCAACAAAATCTTTTCCCCATTTTTCTTTTGAGCCCTTTGCTTTTTTTCTTATTGGTTTTAGGAATTCTTTATAGATTCAGGACACAAGTCTTTTATTGAATACATGTATTGGAAATATCTTTTCCCATTTGGTGGCTTCCCTTTTTATTCTCATAATTGCAGCTGTTAAGGAATAGGAATTATTTTTGTTTTGTTTTATTCAGTTGTTGTATCCCAAATTTATTTATTCATTCCACAAATATCTATTGGATATTCTCTTTATGTCTAGTGGTCTCCTAGGTTTTGGGGTACAGTTGTGAATAGAATATAGTTCTTGGTCTGAAGAATCTACAACCTAGATGTAAGACGTGAGTCAGTAGGGATCTGGTTCTGGTTTTGTCTTTATAATATTATGGTAAGACTGTGAAGGGAAATGGAATCTTAATGCATGTACTGGGCTTTCTGTTATTCCACATTATGTTTGTACCAAGGACCATAGCTATAATTCATTCATTTTCTGCTGTAGTACTCCATTATATGAATCTTCCACTTGGTCTAGTCTCCTATGAGTGGATCTGAACTGCTTTCAGTTTGGGGCTGTTACACTATATGTTGCAAAGACCATATTGTACATGCTTCTTAACACACAGATTCATATGGTTTTCAAGGGCATTACTCTGCAGTGGAATGAAATCAATGTCGCATTGGATGTATATCTATGCCTTTACCAGATAATGCAAAATTGCTTTCCAAAGTCAGTGTTCAAGAGCAGTGAATGATAATTCCCATTGTTCCTTATTTTGTCCAATACTTGGTATTTTTACTTTAAAATTTTGCCAGTCTGACAGATATAAAGTGCTATCTCTCTATGCTTATGTTGAAGTTACACATATTCTGGTGTGAAGTTGAATCCCAAATCTATGGCTTATGGATATAGATTCTCTGTGAATACTATTTTCCCCTGCATCCAGAGTCAAAGCTCAGAGTGTAGGTTCGCTTACTTGATTCTTTGTTTTCTGGTTCACTTTTTTATTTAGCCTATAATTGGAATAGGAATTCTTAATTTAAATGTAGTCTAAATTATCAGAATATCTTCTATAGTTAACCATTTTTGTGTCATGTTTAAGAAATCTCTGATACCCCAATGTCATTAGGTCTAAATTTGGATCCTTTTTCTTGGTATGAGGTAGGAATCAAGGTTTATTTATTTCCATATTATAACTAGTTGGCACAGCACTATTTCTTGAAGAGACTGTCCTTTCCCCATTTTCTAGACTATTTCTTTATCATAAACTAGGTAACTATATGTGTGGCTTTTTTTACTCGGCACGATTCCTTTGAGATGTATCCAAGTCGTTAATAATTAATTAATAATTATGAATAAAAATTATTAATTATTAAGTAATTAATAATTCACTTCTTAATATTGCAGAATAGTATTCTATGGTATAGATGTATCACAGTTTGTTTAACCATTCACCTATTGAAGGACATTTGAGTTGTCTTTAGTTTTTGGCTATTAGAAATAAAGCTTCTGTGAACATTTGAGTACAGGTCTTTGTGTGAACACGAGTTTGCATTTCTCCTGGGATAAACGCTCAAGAGTATGATTGCTGAGTAATATGCTAATTGCATATTTAGTTTTGTTAGAAACTGTTATACCGTTTCCAAGGGTGACTAAACCATTTTAATTTTCCACCAGCAATGTATGAATGATCCCGTTTCATCCTCAACAATATTTGGTGTTACTACTTTTTTTCTGTAGCCATTCTGAGAGATGTGTAGTGATATTTCATTGTGGCTTTAATTTGCTCTTCTCTGATGATTAACGATGATGGACATCTTTTCACATGCTTATTTTTTCATTTGTCATCTTTACATCCTCTTCCTCTTCAGGATTTTTTGCCCATTTTCTATTTGGATGGTTTATTTTTTTCTGTCGAGTTTTAAGAGTTCTTTGTATGTTCTAGGTACAAGTCTTGATCATTGTTTTTAAGACAGTAAATACATTTATTAAGCTTTTTTCCTCATCTTTACTTCCCATTCTTCATTGCTTCTTTCTAAATTAATTTTTTTTTGTTTAAATAAAATTTTAAAGACTTTAAAATACTTTAGCTGGATATAATATTTTGCTTAAAAGTTGTTCCTTTCAAAATTTTAAAGATATTTCTCTATGGTCTTGAATATGGTGTTGAGAAGTCAGTTTAAATCTTTTTGTTTTATAGATTTAGCTTGTACTTTTTCTCTTTCCTATGATGTTCTTATATTTTATTATATTGGATATAAGGGTGGATCTAGTAATACAGGAGGAACTTCGAGGTCTTACATTTTTTCTTTAATTTTTCATGTTACTTCATTCCACTCTCCATATCTTATTTATTTTATTATTTTCATTTCTTTATTCCTTTCTTTTGCTTTCTGGTAAGGTTTCTCAATTTTTTTTTCCAGATCACTAATTTGTTTTTTGATTCTCAATGTTCTATTCTATTTATCTATTAAATTATTTGTTTTAGTAATAATATACTTTATACCTAATACTTACTTGATTCTCTTTTATAGCAGTTTATCCTTGCTTCATGTTTCTAATATTCTCTCTTATTTCCTTGAGAGAATATTTATTAAGCTTAAATTGTTCATTCTGTTCCAGTTTTATGCTTCTGCTAGTAGAGGATGTTGCCATTTATGGTCTTTGTTTCAAAATGTTTGTGCTTTTAATTTTCTTTTCTGATGAGTTTGCTTTAACTTTTGTTGCCTTGGAATATCAGCTGACTTGGCTATAATGTGCTCCTGGAAGGAGGAGCGAAAGCTAGGACTGAGGCCTTAGCTTGTGTTCTTCTAAATGAACGTAGGATGTGTATATGTGCACACGTGCTTGAATGCACACACAAATATAAAGGCAGGGCTCTTACAAACATGTGCCACAGTTTGGGCTTATTTTCACAAGGAAAATACAAGATCTCAGATGAGAATTTCCTTGACTTCTTTCACCCAAACCTGAAAATTTATGTTCATCTACACCCATTCTTTCCATTGTTTCTTATTAAAATGGAAAGTATGTTTCTTCTCTTCCTTTTTCGCTTTTTAAGTCTAATCTCTTTGAACTGTCCCTTCATCTCTTATCCTCTTTCAGCTTCCTCCCTGTATTTCCGCCTTTTGTTATAGTCAGATTTATTGAAGGAATTGTCTATTTTCACTGTTCTAGTTTTTTCTTCCTTCTTATATATAAGCAGTCTCCTGTCCCCAGTACTCTACTGAGTATGCCATGATAACATCCTTATTGCTTAATCCAAAGGTCACCTTTCAGTGCTTTTTTCTTTTTATTCTCTATAGTATTTGTTGCTGTCAACTGCTTCTTTCTCTCTAAACATTCTTATTTTCTGTCTTTTCTCCTTCTGCCATTCTCTTACTTATTGGTATTTCTTACTGTTCTGTCCTAGGAGCTATACATTGTCCATGGCTGATCCTATCATTTACTGTGGCTATATAATGATGACTCTAAAAGTTATAGCCCTGTTTTAGATATTTTTTTTCCTGAGCTTTGCATCTGTACTATCTAGCTACCTATTTGACTAGTTAACTCTATGTTTGGCATTCCATGAGTAGCTATCTCTGACCCCTCTCCAATCCTGAGCCTATGTTTGATGCCTTTCCAATTTGTCCCCATGGCACCCTGAATTTGCTCACTAAGATTTCTTGTTTTCCCCACTAGAGTATAAGCTTTGTGAAGGCCTGATTGTGTTTTTTTTTCTGTTATTTACCTAGTGCCTGGTAGTGTCTGATAGTTAATATGTAGTAAATATTTCTTTGCATGAATGACATTCAAACCTCTTTCTTTCCTAGTGTCAAATAATAGTGAAGATGGAATGTTTGGTTTTCCAAAAACATCACTTCTAAAACTTATTATGAAAAGAAAAAATGTTATTTCTCTGGATGCTGCTGTTAAATTTATAAAATTAGCTTTTACTTATGAGGAATGGAGTTTATTTGACTCTTCAGCTTGGCAGCTTATTGATTTTCTCCAGGTAATATATGCAAAGCCATTAATTTGTTTTTATTTGATTAAGATGTCATTGGATTCCTAATTAACTTGTGGGATATACTTCTAGAGACAGGATGACCCAGAGTCAAAGAAAGCAGAGAAGGATTTAATTCTTCTACTTGCAATAGAACCTCTAATCAATGTAAAGAGGAACAAAGGTTTGATCTGTCCTTTGGAAAACCATAAAGAAGGACAGTCAACTTTGTATGAAAAAAAAATTGCTTTTCCTGGTGAGTATTTATTTGCCTTTTTAAAAAATTGAGATAATTTTATCTGATTAAATATGCTTTTTATAAGTAAGGTGAGAGAATTTTCAAGGCAGCAGGAGCAGGAAGTGCAAAGGTCCTGAGGTGAGAGTGTGCTTGGTTGTTGAAGGAATAACAAGCAGGCATCTATGGCTCGAGTACACTGGTAGTGGTGACAGAATGTGAGAATGTGGAGCAGATGAGGTCAGAGAAAAAGGTGGACGTCAGATCCTGCAGGATCCTAGGCATTTTAAGGATGATGGATTTTATTCTGAGAAGTGGTTTTGAGTAGAAGAGGCTCTACTTAGCTGCTGCCTTTTTGGTAAGAGACCAGCAGGGCAGTAAATCAGAAGCCGTCAGGTCCCTTTGGTAAGGGAAGGTTTGGTGGTCTCCTCTCTCTTTCCAGAATGCTGTTTTCTCCATTCTAGAGCTTTTTAAGTCTTACAAATTATTGTTTATGTAATTGGAAATCTGCACTCTCTGTTTTTCAGACCAATGAGAAGTGTTTAATCCCATTTTTAAAAATGGTTTGCCATATTTGTAAGACATTGTATGGCTGCTCAATTGCAGTAAATAATTTCTACCAAGAATGGTACTTTTTTTCCTTCTGGCAGTTTCTGAATATATATATATATATATTTCAATGACCATCTTTTACATATGATTTTATATTATAAGCCTTTTCACTTCCATTTTGAACATAGTTGACATATAGATTGTAGATTCATGATAATAACAGTCTATTTGAATTGAGTGAGAGCTCATTTTGAAGCATGTAAAGTACCTTGTTAACATAATATTTGCTCAGATATCATTTGTGTCATTTTTTTAGAACTTCTATGTTTCTGTGCTTTTTCTGTTTGTAATTTTATAATTGATTTTTCTTTCATTTTCCTTTATTAATTGAGATACTTCTGTGAGGACTTATGGATATGCAGAAGACATTTTCCATTTAGCAACAACCTTGTATTCCTGTGTCTGTACCTCTCCCCAGGTGAGATAGCTATTTTGGATAATTTTTAATAGTACCATAAGAGGGTATTATATTGACTTTAAAGTCAGATTTAAAATGTCACAAGAATTGCACCTTGCCAAAATTCTCTATATTTTCATCATTAGAATAAGAGATTGAGTTATATCCTGACTTATGGTTTTAAGTCTCTTCTTTTATTGTCATCATTTTGGGTGTCAATCTGTTTCTTTTTGAGAAATTTCTAGAGTAGCTATATTTCTAATAATGAATTAAATGAAACAGTGATTTTAATGAAGAGTTAATACATTTTCTTAATGAAATACTGCTTTTCAGTGTATAAGTACAAAAACTGGTTATTCTTTAGAGTCACTTTGCACAAAATGGCAAAGTGACTTATTTGTGGGTATGACTGTTTAAGTAAAACTAGTATAGTGCTGATTTGAAAACTGAATTCCGGGGATCCTCAGGCATTCTGTGAGGTTACTCAGGAGCCCAGATTTGGGTGGTAACAGCCTAACTTTTTTTACTGGTTGAAATCTGATGGAATTTCATTTGAAAATTTGATTTTACTGTTATGAAGAAGTTTGAAAACCACAATTATAGAGCATTGTATTAACTTTGTTTAAGTAAGTGGGACACAGTAAGAGATTTGAAAACTTCTACTCTTATGTATATTTTCTGTCTCTTCTAGGTTTATTGGATTATGTTATAACCTGTGACAAGTCTTTAATTTTTGAAAAGAAAGATATTTGGTAGCAAAAACAGTAATTATAGTGGGAGAGTTAAACCAAAAATAATTTTAATCAAAGCTGAAACAAGCAAGGAATTTTTACCTATCTGCTTTTTAAAATATCATGCATGTCTTAGTTCAATTCAGTTTAATTTAATAAAGATTTACTGATCTCTGTTATGTTCCCAAACATAGTACTAAGGTGCTACATATCCTAATTAAATCCTAGAGCTGCTCCACAGGAGCTCAAAATTTCACATGTTTTAATCATAAACTCATTATCAGATATAATGAGTAACTTCATTTTTCTTTTGGAAAAAAACCAAATAACTGATTTGACAGGAGATGTATTCATTCTGGATCATCTGTTGATTCTAATGTGACATTCTGTTTAGTTTCTTTGTCTCTTTTCCCTGGTCTGTGTCTTTTCCCAGCTCCTATTTCCTCTCCCCTTTCTTGTTCATTCCCACTTCTTTATTATTATAATACAGGAATTTTAAAAGGAACGAGGATATAAACATTTCAAATTTGGATGAAACTAATTGGTTTACACACTTGCCTAAAAATATTTGAGTTTTCTTTTTAGAGAGACAGAAGTAGCCTAGCGTATTTAAGAGTGAAGTCTCCAGCTAGAAGGCATGGATTTGAATCCTAGCTCTGCTGCTCTTTATTAATTTCATCTTGGGGAAGAAAACAATCTTCTTGTACTTCAACTTGCGCATCTGTAAAGTGGGGATGACGAGATAGTATTCACCTCATTGATTATCATGAGGATTAAATGGCATGTGTCTTAGTCCATTCACATTGCTGTAACAAAAATGCTATAGACTGGATGAGTTAGACAATAAACATTTATATCTTATAGTTATGGAGGCTGAGAAGTCCAAGATCAAGGCACTGGCAGATTTAGTGTCTGGTGAAGACTTGCCTCCTGGCTTATAGGTGGCTGTCTTCTTGCTGTGCCATCACTTGGTGAAAAGAGACAGAGATTGTAGGGATCTCATTGAGAGTTAGGATTTCAACATAGGAATCTGAAGACGAACATTCAGTCCAATGCAGTATATATAAAACTCTTAGAATGTTGTCTGGCACACATTAAATGTTATATATTTATATATCTTATTACTTTTATCATTTTACATTATCATTTTATTTTCAGAATGTTCAGCCTGATAAGGAAATCATCGTGGATATGATAATGTTCCTATGGCAGAAATGCAAATTAGGGATTCAGCGGATCAATGTGTCCAGAAACGACTATGCAAAGTTTACCCAGAAAATCAGTACTAATAAAGTATTCCTTTTGTTTTCTTTCACATGCTTTTCGTTATTACTAATTTAAATATTGAAACACATTTCATATATAAGTTTTCTCTATTCACCTGCATAACTATCATTTTTTAAACGTATTGCTGAGTGAGCATTTCTTTTAAGTGTATTCTCAGTACTTCTAACTCCAATTTAGTTTTGGGGAGAAAGGCGGTATTTCAGGTTTTTAAGAAGGAATAAATATAATGTGTCTAAGGTCACATGAACTTGGATAAATTTGTTAAGAAAGTTAACGTTAGAAAATATAAATAAGTAAGGAGTTTCAGTTTTTTTCCCCTGAGGTAATATATTTAGACAATTTTAAAGATCTATTTTATTGGGAAAGAAAAGTTGAACAGGTGAATATTATAACCTGGAAACTTATGGGAAATATTTTAGCAATAGCACAGTCTCCTGTGATTCTGAGGCCTCTTGAGATTAGCTACATTAGGATTCATGGACATGATCTTATCATGTACTCTGTTGAAGTAATGATATGAGTGCATAAATATTGTTTTCTTATCTTAGTTTCCACAGTGTGATGGCTTATTTTATGCACTAAGCTTTAAGGATATAGGCACCCGGTGTGGAACCTGAAACACTTGCTTATGCTTCCTCACTATTTTATAGGAGAACTTTGATAGTGATTGTAATAGCTCCTGTTAGAAAGGGGAATGAGAATTTTGAGGATAATCTTCACTGATACATAAAATCTTCACTGATATGTAAAAATAACATGATAAAATTTTTATTATAGGCAGACCATAAGCTTAAACAAATATTTTTTATGACTTTACATAAACATTACTGGTTATTAAATATAATCTTATTAGGATCATTAAATTTTATATTATTTATAGTTAAGGTGCACTAATAAGGAGTGGGGTACCTGTGTGACATTTTCATGTGATTAAAAGATGATGATTTCAAGGAAGTATTAAGTTTTGAAGAATGTGACTCTACAGTATTGTATACTTTAATTTGATTTTGCTGTGTATTTTCTCCTTTTAGTGGGTTTATCTTCTGTGGCAGATAAATGAAATAATTCACTCCTATAAAATGGAAGACATTGACATCGTGGTGGTGGCAGAGGTCACATTACGATTAAGTGAAATATTGGAGTCTTTAGGAAACCCAAGAAGAAAATTTAAAAAATCTCTAGGTAAAATATTGAATGAAAAAGGATGGAATTACACACACACACACACACACACACACACACACACACACACACACACATGAATATACAAGTATACATTAGAATACAGGATAGCTTCTGTTAATTAAAATTAGGCATTTCAGTATCATGCTTCATTAATGATTTATAATCATATATAGAAATAATATAGGTTTAACTAAATGGATATGATGCCTGGTTGTCCCACTTTTTGTGATGTAAAGACTTATCAGTGAGTTCAGGTGTTGTCAGCCTGACCTTTTCTTAGGCTGGTTTCCCAGAAATAGGTTCCGAGATAGGGAGTCGAGTGAAGTAGTTTACTTGGGACAATATCCAGGAAAATAAAGTGGTGGAGCGAAGCGAGACAGAGAAGGAAAGGAAGCCAATATAAAGTACAGGAAGTTCATGAGGAAGCTAGGTAAGTTCAGGACTTGCTCCCATGAAGGACCCCTCAGAGACTATGTGGAACATACTTCAGAGAGCTGGGAGCTTGTATTTGTACAACTTTTACATGTCATTGGTTAAAAGCTACTGGAGGAAGTGGGGATGAGAAGCCAGAAGGGCCTTCAAACTTCTGTCATTCCTTCTGCATTTACTTTATTGAATTCTTCATTGAAGAACTTATATCATTAGCTATTTAGTTACTTTGGTTATTTTTTGTTGGGTGGTAGATATTATGTTGTCTAAATATTTTATAGAAATAATTTGAGGCCTTAAATGATGTTATCTTCTTCCCAAGAAGATTTCTACTTGCTTTTACTAGATGAACAAAGGTACTACTATTCCCAGATCCCATTATTCCAATTTGAGACATTAAGATAATTTGAAGCCTAGATGCTCTCTATTTGAAGACCTGTTTTCAGTTTACCCTTACCCCTAGGGTGCAACCCTTTCTGGCTTCTCACCCTTGGTGGGCCCTGTATACCAGTCCCTGTTGCTTTAGTCCCTCAAAGCTGTGAAAAGTACTACTTGACTTCTCAGCTTGACGAAAGTCCTTAGGGGGAAAAGTATCTCTGATGCCATTCCATACTCTCTGGGCACTCTTCCCAAGATCTGGGTGATACTACCTTCCCAAGATCCTGGCCCTATGTTGATTTTTCATTATTTTCTTGGCTTGCAAATAAAACTGTAATTTCTAGTTTTTCTAATTATTACTAGCCAGGAGAATTTTTCAAGATTATCTGTTACTGGAAGCAAAAGATCCAATGATTACTTTTTTAAAAAGTCTTTGTCTCATTCAATTTTATTGTTTTTTTTTTTTACTAGTTACTTTTGGGAGACTACTGTTTTGTTCTGTTTTATACTCTGTTTAATTATATATGGGCTAAATACAATTTATTGTATTGATTTTTTTGTTAAAATGTTTCACTTCTAAAGAACTGATCAATATTGGAGCACAATCCAATAAATTTGAAAATTTCTACATTTATGTAATGAGGGATTGTCCTCATTTATAAATTCTTATAACTTTATAACAGTGTTCTTCTCATCACCTTATTGGTACATAAAACATAAAGTACAAGTCATTCCTGTATATTAATTATGACAATTTGCTTCAAAATGTTTGTTAGGCTGTGTATTAAGTAATAATGTTTAGTTTAAATTATTGGATAAATTCTAAAATAGGAAATTAACGTCATATAAATACTTAAAATTTATATTCCTCGATTCAAAGCAGCCATCTCTGATATTTGCCTAAATTCATAAGGCTTCTATTATTTTCTGAATGCTTTTAATGGACTTTATGGAAGGAAGGCCAATCTCTTTACCATAATATTACCTTCATAATGAAGAGTCTTGATTTGGTTTGCTGCACTGGAAGATGCTTTTAAATTAACTTATATAAAAAAAATAACTGTTGAAGAAAATGATATTAAGTCAACTTCTAAAATGTTGAATCATTTCTAAAATAATGGGTAATTAAAAAGAATGCCAGTTTAGCATAAGTTTTTTTTATGATTATGATTTGCTGCTATATTTTCATTTTTCCCTTTCCTCCTCCTCTTTCCTCTGGTCCTTCTTTCTTTCCCCTTATTTCTTCCCTCCTCCTCCTCTTCCTCTTCTCTCTCTCTTTGTTTTCATTCAGAGGCATCTTTAAAAAAAGGGACTAGTGAATCCTATGGGACTCCAAAAGGAGGCCAGGAAATTCTTCCAATATTAAAGGTATTGCAAAATATTTTTTTAAATACAGTTAAAACATGAATTTCAATTTTTTAAATAACAGTAAATTTGTAAATGCATAATGGTTAATTATAGAAATAATCATTAATATTTAAAATTTGAGAATTTATAGTTTCTGCATTTGTTGAGAACTACAGGAATATTTTTCAATCTTTTGCTTTTGCTTTAGAAAAAAATTCAGTCAGCTTTAAAAGTAAGCTAGATAAAGTATTGTAAAAGGATTTATAGTTACATTAGTATTGATATTTTGAATGTGTTGTGATTCATAGACTTATAGAGCAGAGATATCTTACTTTATGTATGCCTCTGACAGATATAAATGAGTTATTACCTATTTAAAATACACTTATAACAGTCCCTGGCACATGGCAAATTCTCAGTGAGCATTAGCTTAAAAGGAAAAAGGAGTTAAGGGAGGTAAATGGCCATTTCTCTTCTTGATTATGTTTTCTTATAATATTTGAATTATTTCTGTACATCATGGATTGTGTTGTTCTATTGATACAAATGCTTCATATATGTAAAAAACATTCATTTATTTATGGGCAGGAACTAGAACAGTATTTTATAAGCTGTCCTATGTAATGCCAGTATGCTTTAGAAAAGGAAGCCATGGACAAGTAGCTTTGGGTGACTTTGGAGAAAGCACAATAGATTTCTACCTGTAAGACTTCTCAGAGGCATTAACTTCCTTATGAGTACTGTAGTTTTTCAAGAAGGGGAAAGAATCCCATGTGTTCCATTATACCTACTTAGGACATAGACTGCAGTTGAAAATATTTTTTTAGAGAGGAAGCTAGTGATCTATATTGTGGTTTGCCTGATTAATTCAAAAGCCATAATTTTAGATAACAAATGTTCTACAAACATTAGAGGACATGAAAATGAAGGAAAAATAATTTAATTAGTTATATATTTAAATATTATTACTTAAAAATAATATTTCCCTGTCTTTTTTTTTTTTAAACATATTAGCCTTCTGGCGTTTTTTTCTTAACATCATATTATCAGCACTTTTATATGACATAAAGTGATAGAGACTATTATAACAAAGACCCATTTCCCCACCTACCTGGTGTAAGGAAACAAAACATTGTTAATATTAGAATAGTTGAAACTTGGTTCCTTCACTAACCCCTCCCACCTCACTTCCCTCCCCCACTCCCATGTTCCCTGTGTAGGAGTAACTGTTGTTCTAAATGTAGTGATAGCTATTTTGATAAATATAGTCCAGCTATTTTAGTACTGTGCTTTCATTATGTACATGTGTATTCTTGGGCAGTAGAGAGTATTATTTTTCAATTGATATAAGTGCTGTCATAATGTGTGTATTCTTCTGCAGCTTGCTTTTCATCTCAGTATTGTGTTTTTGCGATTGACTCAAGTTGATTTGTGTAGTCATAGTGTTCATTTTCACTACTGCATCCAGCTTGCTCAGAGTGGCACAGAAAGTGGATTTAAACTTAGGTGTGTTGCCTTTAAAGTCCAGGTGTTGAGCCACTATGCTATATTGGCTCCTGATAATAGAAAGGTATCTTCAAGATATTTATAGAAAATATATATATTTTTAATGCACAGAAATGAAAGTCCTAAGAAACTGGCTGCTAATCAAATGTGAATGGACTGGAGGACTAGGGGGTCATTCTGAAATTACTTTCTGAAATGAATGTCCATTTTCTAATTATAAGTTTTAAAGAATGCAATTTTTGAGTTCTTTATGATATATTGTATCTTTTGAAGAGAGCTAGGGTGAAGAAATACTAAATTGAAAACAGAATGTTTGAACTGCCTAAGAGATTGAGAAGGCATAATAACTGTCTGCCAGTGGTTTTTTTTCATGGATTACTTACCGTGCTTGCCAAATATACAGCTCCTATTTCCTATTCTAGAAATATTGAATTATAATTTCAGGTGTGAGTTTCTTAAAAGTTCATAATTCAGGTATATGTCTCTTAAAAGTTTCCCAAGTAGATTTTTATGACACAAGAATTTGAGAGTCATTGGCTTAATGGGCTAGCACTTATTTTCTGAGGCTTCATAAGGCAGGAATAGAAAGTCTAGTGGAACTTTCAAAGTGCTAGGTTTTGCCTTGTGATGAGAACTAAAGCCACTAAACAAAATACATTTCTTAGAAGGTGGCAATTTTCCCACAACAAAGAAACTGAAGATCATTTATGAACTATTATTTAAATTAGAAAAAATACACCCTTTTCTTAAGAAAATATACTGTCATCTGATGGGAAATTGTCAAAATAAATATAAAGTCTGTGATGACAACAGTGTAAAAGGCACCCCCTAAAATTGTGCAGTACAACCTTCCCAGCTGTACTAGAACATAAAAGTAGACGTAGTAGAGGTGATTCAGTGGTGTGGTCTAAGGCCACAGCAGTTAGTGTTGGGAGACCAGGAATTCAGTCCAGATTCTGATATTGCCTGCTTGTGTGATCTTGAATGAATAATTTTACCTGTTTTAATGTTAGTGTCTTCATCTATAAAATTATGACAATAGCCCTATTCCATCAGAACTATTTTAGTTACAAAGTTTAAATGAGATATTGGTAACATTGTGGAAACCAGTACTTGGAACATGGTAGCTATTCAGTTTTTCTCTTATGCTTCACATACAGCACTGAATCTCCATTTAGGGTCTCAGACCCACATAGAGGGAAGTGAAGTGGAGAGAGGAGTGATAATTTATTGTAAGAACAGTCCTAAATCCATATGCTCACCTAGCAGAGTCTGTAGGTGAGATAAAATGTATATCTTGCATATATACATGCAACTATTTAAAAAATGTGAGGTGCTATTGTTATTACATAAAAACATTATTTGTAAGTTTTACTGAATACATAATCTATTTCAACAAATAGATTATAAAATTATAATAATTACCTTAAAGGACTATGGAAATTATAAAAAATCTATATAAAGCATTAAGCTCAGTATTTGAAACATGTTTTAATTAAATGTTAGCTGTGATGATGAAGATGATGATGATAAAGATGGTGGTGGTGGTGGTGATGATGATAGTGTGTGAGTACGTGTCAGGACTTTAAATCTTTTTGGTGTTAAAAAGTTATCCCTAATGAGTTCTGTTTCTGGAAAAGCAGTAAACTAGGTGATCTGAAAACCCTCTTACTACAAAACACCCAGAAATTTTGGATAGAGTCAAACAGATATCCTCAAGCACATTGTAGAGTTTACAAGAAAGTAAGATAAATCTCAGGGGCCAAAATAGAGAGGAAACTGAAAACCAGAATGGTAAGTTTGTGAGTGGATGCTGCAGTAGGTTGATGGGCTCAGTTACAACGATGCTTAGATTAACAACCATCCAGGGACAAGAGATGAGGCTTGGGTACATGAAAGATGTGGGCTTGGAATTGAGACTCACATATAAAGTTAGAACCTGTAAAAGACTACATCTTAAGAGAAAGTAGACTAGGAAAAAAATCTGCCTATTTGTATAGATAGATAGCTCAACGGGTACAGAAAGAGAGGATGGAAGTCTCTTCCTAATGATTTATAATCTTAGGCCTGTTCTCACGTAGGTCTGTTATTTGAATTTACACTACTCAAGTAGTTCTAAAACCTCCCTAAGCCTGTGAATCTTATATTTCCATTCAAGAAGGGAGGGGATGATATCTATCTATCTATCTATCTATCTATCTACATAGATAGATAGATCTCTCTCTATATATCTCTATATCTCTATATCTATATACACATTATATCTATATCTATATCTATATCTATATCTATATATATATATCTATATCTATCTATCTATCTATCTATCTATCTATCTATCTATCTATCTATATATATATATATATATATATATTAGTATCTGGAATGGATATATTTAATCAAATTGTGTATATTCCAGGAATACAAGGATGATTTAACATTAGAAAAATCTATAATGCAATATACCACATTAGCAGGTGAAAGGAAAAAAATATGACCACCTCACGAGATAAAGAGATGCAATAAAAACTTTTGACAAAATTCAACAATTATCTTTTTGAAATATAACTCTTAACAAGTTAGGAATAGAAGAGAATGTCTGTATCCCATAAAGGGTATCATCTGAAGACCTTCAATGAGTGTTATACCTATGGTAAAAATTAAAAGCAATCCCTTTATACTGATGTAACAACATAAGAATACCTGTCATTCTTTTGTTCAACATGTCTTAGAGGTCTTAGAATGCTGAGTACAAAAAGAAAGCAGAAAAAAAAAAGTCTAAAAACTGTAAAGGATGTGTACAGATAAGTACAATGCATTGCACTTTTTTAATAATAGCAATCTGAATGTCCATCAGCAGAAGAGTGGATAAATAAATTGGGACATATTTCTTAGGTAACAACAATTCACTGTAGCTGTGAATGAACTAGGGTAGGCTTGAACTAGAGTCATATTGGCATCATTGCCATCATTGCTTTATAGGGAGAAAACCTGAAACTATATTTCCCAGCATTTTATTTCCATATGGCTCTAGGTTAGTCTTCTAATGAGAGGCATTTGCATGAATTTGTAATGCAGAAGGAAAAAGAGCGTTCTTATTCTACAGTGGCAGATGGAAGATGTGAATTGACTAGCCCTGATGGGCAAGCTCTTGTAATTCACTTCCTTTAGTGTAGCAGGACCCTTTAGGTTGTTGTCAGCCACCTCCTAGATTCTTAGATTCACAGAGGCTGCTGTATGCAGCAAAATATCACTGGCAGCTTTCTTGACCTTTGCTCTCCAGGCCTTCCAATAGTGATAGACTCCTCTAGCTCTGTGTATTACATTCCTGTTTGCTTGGAATATTTAGTCATTCTGTGTTTCAAACCAAACCTTGACTGATACCTTCAGTGTCAGTCAGGGTTTCTTTATAGCAAGAAAAATTTCAGCAACATGTGGTTGAGTGAAAAAAAGCAAACTGTAGAATTTTATGAATTAAAAATATGCAAAGCATATTACATATCATTAACAGACACACATAAAAAGTTTAAAACACACAAAAGAATGGTAAAACCGGATTTAAAAACAATGGCTACCTCTAGGGACAGAGAAGAGGAATGTCATTGTGAACAGGAAATTTTCTACATTTTTTCCAGAGAAAATGTGGAAAATTAGAAAGTTTGAACAAAGCTGGTTGCACTTATATTATCTGTATTTGTCTCTATGTAGAATAATTACATTAAAAATATTTAGTTTTTGAAAATCACAATGTAGATCATTGGATTTAATGGTCTCTAAGTCTGAATTTCTAGCTCAGAGATTCTGAGATTTAAAAAATTAACTTTTAAAATAAAGTCTATGAAAATGACAAATGAGTAATATTTAAAAAATTTACCTACACAGTAGGTACAATCAGAATTCTGAAAACCATAAAAGGAAGTTATATATATGTTTGTGAAAAGTTTAATTTATATTTTGAAAAATGATGAAATGTATTTATTATATAACCTTTATTAATAGTGCTCCATATTTAATCAAAGACAAATCTACTTAGTAAGAAATATAATATTGTTGACATTGCATAGACTATTTAAATTTGTTATTTGGTTTTGAATTATTAAAAAAAGTTTAGAAATGTTTTATATAATTTTCTCTTAATTTTAATTTTAATTTTTTGTTTATAAAAATCACAAGAAAAAACCTTTGGAACAGTTATATTTGGCTTATGAACTTCTTGACAAAGCAATTGGTGGAATAAATTTTCATTGCATGTTAACTACTTTGCCAAATGGATCATCAGTGATTGATCATTATTATGTCAAGGTAAGAATGGGAAACTCTTACATTAAAGTTTTAGTTAATTAGGACAATGGCTGGCTTGCAAGTAGATAAGTAAAGCATGCTTTGTGGTGACTTCTCTTTCATAAGCTAGGAGTATATTCATTCCCCTCTTCCCAGAAGAAATCAAGAAGAATGAGGAGTCTTTCAATTTGTCACTGAAGAGGAATTTGAAAGCAGATTTATTTGTGTGTAAGCCAGATTGCAAAGGGTTGAGAAATGAGCAAAATTTAACGACTAAGAATGAAATAACTTGAGTGTTAATAGGATAGAGCTACTTTTAGTGTGTGTTGGTAATTATTTCTTTTTTTATTTTTATTTCAACTCTTTTAAAGTATACCTGTGATGCAGATAGAGATATTTCCAAACCAGTCACACCTAATAATTTCATCATGGATTTGCATCTTGAACTAATTCAAGCTCAGCACCGAGTAGCTGTTGTGCTTCTTGACCAGTTGCAAGGTAGTAGCCATCCAAACGAATAATTTGTTTTGAATCAATTTTAGGACAAGTTTAAGTATAGAATCTATTTATTTTGTAAATTATGTTCTTGTTAACTGGATATATTCCAGATAAATTTTATTATTTTTTCTTACTTTTTTGATTATTATCAACAGATACTTTTCATTATCTTTTTACACTTTGAATAGCTAAACTTCTTAATTGCTTGAGCTATATAGTAAATTGTTAGAATTTTGTTCATTCAAACAAACATATATTTGGAACCTAACAAGATCCAAGAACTATATTAGGCTTGGTGCAAATAAGACATTGCGTCTACTTTTGGGCTTCTAGATAAGTAAGCCAACAGTAACAATTGAGGTTATTAAATATAATATAAATGGGCTCAGAGTTTTAGTTATGGGCACACAGAAGAAAATATTAGATGAGAAAGTCAGGGGTGACTCCTTTCACCTGGAAGAGGTGATAATTGACCAGAAAGCTAGTAAATATTATCTTTATGAAGAAGATTGAAAGGAGGCCATCATTTTGGATAGAGAAAATAACTTCTAGCAAGATAGAAGCAAACAATGATATGGTACAATCAAGAACTGGAATTCTTTTATAGCCTGGGTAAACAGCACTATTGGGGAATGACACAGATAAGCCTAGAGAGGTAGATCACAGGTAGATCATGAAGGGGTAGAGGGTTTATATTTTATCTTGGAAGCTAATGAAAAACTGAGAAAGATATCTCTGACAGCAGTGTCAGAGGAGAGTTGGATCTAAGTTGTTCTTGCCTTATTAGGTAAAGAGAAAAAACATTTTAAGAAAAGGTGCCAATTATAATACAAATAACATATTTACTTGAGTTTCAGAGTAATATTTAATATCATTAGGTCTAAAAACTATTCTGTTTGAGATTAAATTTTGATAAATTCAATCTACTCTTGACATGATTATATAGCCAATATTTATATAAGTAGCAATTCTCTATTTTAAATTACTGAGTAATTTTAGACTAGAACTGAGTGTTCTGACCTAATGTGACCTCTGATCTTTGTCTAAAGCATTTAGATGTCACATCATATATACGGCATACTAGATTTATTCATGTCCCATAATTACCAGTTATGTTTTGTGTTGAGAACATTTAGATCTCTTTTAACAACTTTCAAGTATATAATACAGCATTTTTAACTGTATTAACCATGCTGCACATTAGATCCCCAAAGCTTATTCATCTTACAACTGGTAGTCTGTACCCTTTGACCAACATCTCTTCATTTACTCCCCCTTCCAGCTCCTGGTAAAGCCATCACTGTACTGTTTCTATGAGTTCAGCTTTTTTAGATTCTACATATAAGTGATGTCATACAGTATTTTCTTTGTCTGACGTATTTCACTTAGCATATTGCCTTTGGAATCCATCCATGTTGTTGCAAATGGCATGATTTTCTTCTTTCTCATGGCTGAATATATTCCATTATATTTATACCACATCTTTCTTATCCATTCTCCATTAGCAGATGCCTAAGTTGTTTCATATCTTAGCTGTTGTGACTACTGCAGTGAACATAGGAGTGCAGACATCTCTTTAAGATTTTGCTTTCATTTCCTTTGGTGATTTACTCAAAAATGGAATTGCTGGATCATATGGCGATTTTCTAATTGAAGTATTTCTGGTGCATTTATTTACTGACATCCTTTTGTAAAAACTGTTCCTACTATTTATTTTTTTAATTTTTTGAATTATACTGTGGACTGGATTTCTTTTTTTCTTAAATCTTTTAAAAACAGTTATTTTCATTGTTCTTTCTGAAGCTCAAAGTCACACATTTTGCTGGTGGTAGGCCTCAAACTTGATCCTGTGTTCTTTTGATATGTCCCATTATTTATTGAGCAATTTCTTGTTTTCTGCACAACAAAATGTTCTAGACCTACCTTATACTTTATCTATCCCAGACTGACCTGGAATTTATCATTTTCCTAAGGATTTTGGTTCTTTTTGGTAAGAAACAATATTTAGAAACTAAAGTCTGTGAGTTGGGAGTGCTTATTGTTATTGGGATGTCAACTATCACCTTTTTGTCAATAGAGATAAGAATATACACTATTTATATCACTAGTTCTTTCTGATATTTCCAGTTCAAAGTCCAATACTTTGAAAGTCCAAATGTTCTACATTTCCTTTTTATATTTCCCTTCTCCCATGTTGAAAACTCTGGTTTCTAGCAATATCAATGCAATAAATCATCTGCTTTATCCTACCATATTAACAAAATACTTTCAAAATTATTAAACCAAGCCACTATTAACAACAAAACATAATGAGTAAATTCAGAATTTCTTTGCAGTTCATTTTGTATTTAGAATATATCATACATCAGAGACTATGTTCAATTTTTTCATGGTTACGTTACTAATATACATTTAGGACCACCTGTTTGTGTTTGCATTTTATTTATATAAAATTTCCTTTTTAAATTTTATCCTTTTACATTTTATTTTAAACATTATATTGTTTAAAAAACTTTCTTAAAAACATGCTTTGTGTGGAGGGAAGCAAATAATTAAAATATCTCTATCATAAATAAACTTAAAAACTTGATAAAGTTTTTCTAATACATAAATTAGGTCACTTAGAATAATAACTTTAAACATTAGTTTAAAAAGATTTGGATCAGGAATATATTTCAAGATGTAAATGTAAATGGCATATATGCATCAGGTTTTCTTTAGGAAAACTAGCCCATGATTCCCAGTAGGTAGGGTTTATTTATTCATAGAGCTACTAAATAGTTCTCTAATTGTCATTTGTAAATCTTTGAAAGCCAAATGGTTCTCTGAGTTTTTATCAGAGACCACTTAAAGATATCACTGGTAGACTTGCCCTTAAACTTAAATTAAATATTTAGTTATTATTCCTTTGCAATCTCTGGGTCTCCTTGGAATTTTTCTCTGCTTTATTGAACTGCCACCCTAACATGGATGATCATTTTGTTCCTTCTGTCTTTGTTCACTCTTGTTTGCTGCTGCCAGACTAATATTGCCTAAAAACTGCTTTCATCATTCTTATTCAAGAACTTTACAATGGTTGCCTGTAGATGACAGTGGCATTAAATATGACATATCTTTATTGGGCATTCAGAATTTTCTTGCAGTCTCATCCATCTTATCTCCAGTAATTATAATCATGAGAACTATAGCTTAATTAGCATATACAATACCCTAGGTACTGAGAGAATGATAACTATCTCCATACAGATAAATTCCCTTATCCATCTCCATTAGAGAAATCATATCCTTTAATGGTGTCTGTTGGCATCTTTTCATCAATCACTATCTCATCGTGACTGACATGCATTAGTTCAAATAATTAGACCTCAGTAAAAGGGGTTTCTTGTATGGTTTCTATAGAAACCCTCATGTACCTCCAAAGACAGAAACAAAATACCGCCAGGTTTCTTGAGGACCAGACCTGGAAAATAAACAATCAGTGCAACATTCTCCTTCTCCCTGCTCCAGCATACATACTTGTATCCTTTTCTCCCTTATTTAGCTTCCTTTCTTTCCTGGACCACCAATGATGGTCAGTCCCAACTGTATACCTGGATGTCTCTCTGCCCACAATCAACTAGCAATAATTTGTACATTAGCTAAAAATCTTGAGAGAGGTTTTCATTTCATCAGTCATAGCTAGAGGAGAGTGGAAATCTTCACATGGTACCCAGAGCTCTTGCAGGGACCATGGATAAAGCAGTTGTCAAAAGCTTATGAAAAGAAAAGTGGACAAAAGTAGTCTGGATCCTATTTATCAGTCTTCAAGATACTTTTATTTAAGATGAAATAGAAAAAAAGTCATTTTTATAGTTTTAAAATTCATATTCCACAGGTGTACTGGGGCAAATATAAGAAGTGGCCAATATAAGATTTGACAATAAAACCACATTATAGTAGATTTGTTTGAATATTTATCTATTAATGAAAAAAAAGATATGATAAAGAAGGCAATAATTTTACAAATAGTTACTCTAATGTTTAGAAAATATTTTTTTCTTGGATATAACCTATTGTAATGACAATCTCCATCATCTTTTTCAGTTTTGCAGACTCCAGTAGTTAGCAAAAATATATCTGCCAAAATTCCAGAAAAGCTAAAACAGTCTGGAAACACTGATTGTTTTACAGGTAATTAAAATTAAAATAACCCATTTTTCTAACAATTTTTGAAGATAGTTTTTATGTTACCCTTTTGGTAAAATGTTTGTTTACTTTTTCAGAAATAAGTGTAATGAATAAAATAAGGAAGAATAAGCTATCCAAAGCTATTTACTTGATGCAGAAAGCTCTTCTAATATTTGAGAAAGATGCAGCCTCTACAGCTTCACATAACTTTTTGATGGTAACAATATATCATTCCTTCTTTTAGTCTTGACATACAATCTCTGTTATAATGAATGATTTATTTTCCTTTGCTAAAAATAATGTGTTGCCCTTAATATTAGATTATGAACCTACAGGTTCACCATATCTAGTCCTCTGAGAAGTGGAACAGCTCTGAGCAGAGGAAATAATCTGTATCTCCAGTCCTAAGCAATCCTGAAATGAGAGATTCTCTCTCTGTAGGGGCAACTTAACATTGGAAGACAAATAAAATCAGGAGGATTCAAAATAAGGAAATTCTAGACTTTAAGTGACACTGTACTAGCATAATGCATTTCTTACTATGAAATTAAAATACTTAAAAATCCATTGGCTAAGGTACCTTCTCTCAGATGGATGTAGCTAATTTATGGACCAGTTGCCTTATTGTCTCATTTTGTTCTAAAAATTGTTCTGTCTTCTGGCTAATTTATTGTTCGTCATTTTTAGAGTTTAAATTCCTGAGGGCAATAACATTTCAAGTTACGGAATTATTTTTATTTTTTTCCCGCTATGTATCACCCACAAAGGATTGATTTTATTGGCTGAGTAAATGGCAAATGAGGAGGTAAAGAATAATGATAAAAAAGTAGCTTGGCTGATAAGGGAAAGAAAGAAGTAGGTCAATACTAGGGGGAGGATACCAAGTTAAAAAGCATTTAAGAGAGAAAATTTAGCATATTCATATGCTAAGAATGAAAAGCCAGAAAAAAAGAGAGAAACTGAAGCTAGGGGAGAATGGTTAATACATAAAATGGAGTCCAACAGATGAGATTGAAAACACAGATAAAAGGATTCATCTTCAATGGAGGGCTGGCTGCAGGACAGATACCATATTCTCTGATATAGAAGGGAAAGAGGAATGAATAAAATTAAATTTATTCATTCATTTATTTATTTATTACACCTATAGTACCTGGTCTTCCTAGGTTATCTCCCATCCAAGTACTAACTAGGCCTGACCTTGCTTTGAGATTAGATGAACTTGAGCACATTTAGGTTGGCGTGGTCATAGACAATAAATATAGATTTAATTAAGTCTTTTGGTGTGGAGGTAGTGAGTTTAATAGAATGCCCTCTTACCCCAATCATCTGATAAAAAAGGAGACAGAGATATCTGTTAAATAGAGAGTGAGGATGGATAGGTAGACTGAGCAGAGAGATGATGATTGGAGAGTAGAGAGGAATGGATGAGGGAGATAATTCCAAGTTAAAAAAGACTGACCAGCATGATGAAGATCTAGCTGAGGTTGAAGACTATGAATTCTAATGGGACCCCATCTGCATGGTGGTATGACATTATCTTGGTGTGGTATTCTTAGTAGCTATGACAACAGAATATTTGTGATCACAGAGTTTTGTATAGGGTTGGTTCTTTCCATTTAAAGAAAGCATAGGTTAAAATTTTGTATGAAAAACAGTACAGTTTGAATAGGAAAGGAAATGATACCATCTAGGCACTTAAAAACTTGGTGGCTATGGAGATGTTAGGAGACTGGACAACTCTGTGAGGTCAGGGACCAGAAAATCAGACTCTGAGAGAGCTAGAAGGATGGGTTTTAGAGTAGAAGTAGAATATTAGAAGTTATGATTTCTGATGTGTAGCATGTCCTGGTCATCTTCCCATCACTATATCAATCCAACAAATATTTTTGAGTGCCTATGATCCATTTGGCAAATAATTATTGAAAGCTGACTATGTGCCTAATATTATACTGAATACAGGGATAAAAACAAACAAAAATTCTTTGTTTATTAAAAAAATATTGATAGATTGCCTTCTCTTCATGGTCCCTGACTTCAAGGTAAATCCCGCCTATGAGAACATAAACAAATAAGTAAGTAATTATGGGTCAGTGTTATAGATGCTTTAATTGCAAGAGTGCCAGGGGAATTCATCAGGGGGTGCCTAACCCAATGGTGGGGAATGTTTAAGGAAACATCTAGGAAAGATGTTGTGAAATTGAATATTGAAAATTAAGCAGTAGTAGCCAGAGAAAGAGGAGGACAAAAGGTGGAAGGGACATTCCAGGCAGAGAGTACCACAGGTACACAGGTCCCAAAGGTAGAAAGGTGGGTCACAGAGTACCTGTAGTCAGTCCAGTAGGTCATTCAGTGTGACAGAAGATCAGATGCAATGGCAAGGGGGCAAAAGGGGTATCAGAAGAGGATACTCAGAAGTGAGACCTAGAGAAAATAGAGTCTAGTTCCCAAGAAGTCTAAAGATTTTGGTGGACAGATGTTATTAGTGTTCAAGGTAGAGAAGTCTGTCCTGCTGTTACATTTCAATTTCCAGCATTTGAATGAGGGAGTGTGATGGTGGTGTTGGACAACTCCAAGGCCAAGTAGTGTCTTACCTTTGTTGGAAGACTTCTGACCTTTGTTGGGAAACATTTCTTCAGCAGATGCTTCTGTGGCCACTTGCTACTGTCTCGTATTGAAGGACACTGATATTCAGTTCTATTTCTTTGGCAAATAAAACTTATCTTTCTTTTAGAACTGTTTCTCTCAGGACTAATCTTGTGGCATCTCAGAGCCTGCACAGAGTAAAACATCTGGAGTTTTCTCTTTTGTTTTATTGTGACTCAATCTTGTTTTTATACTGTCACAGTATGCTCACTCCCATTAAGTCTCTACTTTCCTGTCACTGAGGCTAAGGAACATACTGGACATGTGGAAAGTCTGAAGTTTTCATGTTCCCCTTGTGTGTATTTTAGGAAACTATTTTAACTTAAGATAGTATCCTTTGATGATAGACTCATGACATGCATTTCGAGATCTTACTTTTTATGAGGGATCCTCCTTGAGGATTTTCACCAACTAGCAAATTTTGAATATTTATTTAGAAGTTCTGAAATTTTCTATAACCACTTCTACTCCTCAGTGGTAGTTTTTTTATCCAAATGTTAAGGCTTAATGATCAGTCTTCAGGGTACTCTCATAAACAAGGATATTATGACTCAAATAATTGCCAAACTTTCCTTAAAGAAGATAAATAAATTTCTTTCCCTTGGCAATCATTTTATATTACTGAATGTTTTACATTATTATGATCTTGTAATAAAATTATCCCTAAATCAGTAAGTTATAAGTCACCTAGTACCATAAAATGCTTTGAAAAGCCTGGGTCTTTTCAGGACTCTTAAATAATTCATACCCTGTTCTAGGTTATCAAAAGTTTTCTGATCTTGTAGAAATCTCATCAGGTGTCTGTTTTATTACAAATCAATTAAAGGTGGTTAACTTGTTGCCATAAATGAAGGACAAAACTTTTATTATAAACTGTTAACTTTCCAAGTGAGATGACTGACTTTCTTCTTGATTATGGGGATTTATTTTTCCTATTTTCCTGTCTTGGTTATTTGATTTCTGGAAGACCATATTGGCCTTCTACACATTACACCTCAGATTTATTTTAATGGATTACACCTAGAACCATCTAAGGTGTTCCTGGTCATCTACTTCTGATCAGATAGAGAAATAATCATGTGACTTAATGATCATTGCTCTTAACGTAAACTTCAGAGTCCACCAGTTGAACATTCAGCTTCTTTGCAGATGGAACTTCTCACTGGGAAGAGACAGGACTACTCCCTCCACATGCTAAGTGTTACACGGCTGTTTTCTGTTTAGCATCCGTTTTCCCTTCCAAAATCACCTTTTGAGGAATATCTTCTTCCCTAGTAGATATAACGAGGTGGGACTTTTCAGGGCCTTTCTTCCCTGCTGGCCATGAGTAGGGCTGATGATGCAAGCTGGGCCAATTGGTTACTCCCTTTTTGGAATTTGAATCTTGAGCAGAGGGATAAGAAGACTCAAACCACTTAGTGTTCATTCATTCTAATGCCTAGGTCCTGATCTGCAGACCCTCCTTTACAGACCTGCCTCTACAGACCTGCCTCTATAGACCTGCTTTAGTCCAAGCCTGGTTTTCCTGTTGCTTCTATTGCAGGGAACTCCAACTGATGTGTCTGTCTAGTTTTCTCCTAATATTATTTGTTGGAACCTAAGCAAATCTTTAGTTGAGATAATCTTAGCAGTTTCAAATTTCAGTAATTCTGTTTCAGTTTTAAGCAAAGGAACACTATGAGTTAGCAGATTATTTTTTATAATCGACACAGAATCTAATTTTATCGCCCTATTGCAACCAGAACTAATAAGAACAGGCCACCAGAAGTTTTAATAACTCCTGCTTTGAATATTTCTTAAATTTATATCTTGATTGCCCCTAAATACCACTCTACTATGTTACCAATATTTGGATTACTAAGTGTAATTCTCCCCACCCTCCATTTTATAAAGTTTTAGTCAAATCAATTCTATTTGCTTTTTTTGGGAAGAATATATGTGAATTAACTTTTTTTTTTTTTTTGGTCATAGATCTTCTCAGCTCTTTTTGATTACTCCATGCTGAAGTCTTCTTCTTTAAGAACAAACCCTTTCTGATTCTGATGTCTCCCATGAGATTATGTTTTGACTGTCAGCCTTCAAACTACTGACAGACGATTTAAGCATGTTTACATTTTAGTTTCTGTTTCTTTTGAATGTTTTAAGGTTATTGTGTGGGAAAGTTCATCGGGTTATTTTTCCACACTTCTTTTATCTCTGTGATAATTTAGCATAGTGCTTAGGAGTCAAAGGGTCTTGTATTAGAGTTTTGGTTCTGCCACTGACTAATGTCTTCATCTGTAAAATGTGGGTTCTTAGAAAGATTAAATTAAATGATGCATATAAAATGCTTAGTGGTTGGTATAGAGAAAGCAGTCAGTAAATGTTAGCCATTAGTATTACTACTACTCTAGCTTCTACTTTAAGCACTCTGGAACATTCTGTTTTGTGATATCAGAACTATATTTGGGCGCTCTCTGTATATTTTTCTCTATCAAACTACACATTTTGTTTTTTCTTATATTGATATTATAAATTATATAATTTATTTCAGCAATATTCATTCCCAGGATTCTTGGATATGACTAAATCTACTTTTCATCTTATTCTTAAATGTACCTAATGGTGTCAGAACCCAGAATTTACCTCAGGGAGATCTACTAGACAAGTAGTAAATAAGGCACTTTGCCTTATGAGAGTTGTTTGCATATGCCTTAATCATGCCCTTTAAGATTACATTATATCTTTCCATAAGTGTTTTGCTGCACTGTGGGTGTTAAGCCATCATCAAATGCATTTAATGTCAATCTACCCTCATAAGCATCAAGTAACTTCTGAAAAGAGGCAGGTTTCAGTTTCTGTAATGGAAACTATAGGCAGAGAGAATGACATTCAGATAATAGTATTTTGGACTTCAGTATTATTGTTTGCGGCACACTACAGCACAAATCACCGCCAAAAAAACACCCAGAACTTACTTCCGTTGAGAACTGGTGTAGGAATCTCTTTTTGTTAAGGTTCCCTGGCTGATTATTTCTCTGTGATAGGTAAAGGCTCATTTCTCCTTTCAAATTTAGTGAGCCCTTCTGATTTGCCACGCACTGTGCTAGGCCATGGAAGAGTGAGGATAATAGTTATTTTTTATTATCTGATATGTCATGGAAAACCCATTTCTTTTTGACTTCCAATTAAGAAGTGGTTGTCTAGGTTGTGTGATCGCAGTACTTTGGTGTTCTAGGCAGAGGACCCCAACCTTCTGTGGACTGGTACTGGTCAGTGGCCTGTTAGGAACTGGGTCACACAGCAGGAGACTAGCAGCAAGCAAGTGAGTGAAGCTTTGTTTGTCTTTGCAGCTGCTCCCCAGCGCTAGCATCACCACCTCAGCTCCACCTTAGATCATCAGGCACTAGATTCTCACAGGAGCACTGGTCCCTGGTGCCAAAAAGATTGGGGACCGCTGCTCTAGAGCATTGCTGGTATAGGCAACATTCATGTCCACATTGATAGCACTTTCTTTTTCCTAACTGAGTAGAGCTAGCTTCATGGGAATTTTTCTTTCTTGATTTTTTTGGAACTTCTTTTCTGGTGCTAGTTCCTCCTTTCTATCTGAGAAACCTCCTTTAAAAAACCCCTAGTCACTTTCTTACAAATGGAATCGTATTAGCAGCTCATTGATTTGGCTTACTGAATTAGGATTTTAATTTCTAACTAGCATTAGAGTTTACCTTGAGTCCTATTATAAAATTTATATGATTTACATAAATGAAGGATTTTATTTTAGCTTTTTCTTCTATTATCTTTCACTTAAAATTTTAATATTTCATTAACCTATTTAAAATTGGGCCATGAGATCCGAATGAGTGGGTATAAAGTTAAAATTGATCAAAACCCTCTCAGAACATTTTAAACATGTTTTCTTAGAATACATTATAGTGAAGATCATCCTCTTCTGTCATAATCTCTTATGTCTTTCAATCAAAACACATTTATTAAACCTAAAGAGATAACTAGAGCACTGTCTTTGCCACCAAGACATTATTTAGAGAGTATGGATAGTCTTGCACACAGATACCATATTGCATAATAACTATTAAAAAAGATTGTGTGAAAGGAAGGGAATGAATACCTAAATGCATAGGACTTACCTTGGAAGAAGTCAGAAAAAGTGATATCTGAGTGGGTTCTTGTAGCACAGAAGAGGATGTAAGACCAGGAAGAGGAAATTCATGGGCAAAGACTTAGAAGTGCAAACGAATATAGCATAATTAAGAAATGAGTGACATGTTTTCTTTTACAGTTTTGGAGGTTAGATTGGATAGAATGGAAGCTATGGGAAGAAAAAAGAGTAGAGAGGCGGATAATGCAGGAAAGTATAGTTGTATGCGGACTGAACAGGGCTGTGGAGGAATTTGCACTGTAACAAGTATTGGAGGAGCCATTGATGGGCTAGACAACTGAAAGTTGAAAGGCCCGGAGATGGAAAAAAAAGGAAAAGAGGCTATAAATCAGTGACTCCCAGGTCTTGCTGTACTTCAGAATTATCCTTGGCATTTGTTAATACAGATGGTCAAGCTGCACTCCTGGAGATTTTCATTAAATGGGTTTGGAGTGGGGAGGAACTATCTTAATTTTTAAATAAACTTCGTAGATGATACTGATCAAGAGCTAGGTTTGAGAAATAGCTATGTGATAGCTCATGGCAGAAATCAGGAAGTTTTAAAAAAATCTCAGCTGTGTTCATGGATATACAGAGAGAAGCTACTCATGTCAAGTCAGAAGATGCTAGTGTCCAGCTGATTCACTGGAGCATGTACTGACAAGGCAAACTTTGGGAATTAACATAGAAGGCCCAGAGCACCTGGCTAGTCAGTTGGGATGGGGTCAGATGTAGTTTGTGTTAATATTAGGGCAAGTTAGCTGGTGCTGCTGCTGTATTTTAAGGCTCCATATGTAATCCAGAGGAGGGAAACATTTCCAGACTTTCAAGGCATTGGTCCCCTTCTCTTGTGTTGCATAATTTTCCTTAGGCTGACTTATTCTTATGCAACCTGAATTATAACCTCCATAGCCTGTGAGGCAAATGAAGCACATTGACATTTAATGTTCAAAATGTAATAGCTTTTATCTCCCTTCTGTTCAAGTAGAAATTTCTTCCCTCAAAAATTTTTCACGGTTATCTGGGAAATCTATTTACCTTGTTCAGTCCTGGTCTTTTCCTTATCAAGCTCTCACCTGTTGTTGCCTTTCAAGGAAGCCTTGCTCTGTGGGCACATCTGCCCTTTCAGAGAGCCAAGGCTGGCCTGTTGTCTGTGGTACAGGGTGGACAGATGCATGACTTCTGCCCAGCCCCATGTTGGTTGCATCCTCTGGGATGAATATGCATTGCTGATGCCTTTACTGTCTCATAGTCTTTTACGACACAGCTGCTTCAGCATCTGGCCTTTACTCCCTTTCCATTCATTTTCTCCATTTCCTCTCCCCCCGGTTCTGTTGAATGAATTTTAAACAATGGAGATGATGGAGGATGACAGATGCCATCCTATCTCCTTTATCAATTGACTGATTCATTTATTCAGTGATTCAAAAGTTAAACTGAGCACCATGTGTATATAAATTAGCTTTTGAGTCTAAACACCTAAGGTCTCTGGCATGTGGGCTTTAGAAACATGTTTACTGTATAGAACACATCCATTCTTATGTGGAGGAACGACTGTCCTATGCAGATGGCTAAGATTCCTGAACTACAAATGCAGAAAAATTTTCAAGGTCTCCTGGCACAGAACAAGTGAAATTTAAAATCATTTATTACTACAGATAAATTTTAATCAAGACCAATGATTTTAGACCTTAATGTCAGCCATTCACAATAAAGAATAAAAATGAGAAATTAATTCTGACCTCGATTTAGGGCAACATTTATTATTTTAGGGAAAATATATACTAGTTTTAAAATATATATTCTACAGTTTTATTTTAAAAATGTATATAATCTGTACTCCCACAGGGGACTGATTTACTTATACAGCTTTAAATATCACCCTGATGCACATAACTCCCAGACCCTGTCTTCAGTCTTATCCTTTCTTTTGAGCTTGAGGTCACATTTCTAAGTGGAAGCATCAAGCTCAGCGTATCTTGAACAGGGGAAGTAGCAGAAGTTTTTGTACCATAATGAAATGCATTTGAAATTTAGTAAATATTTTGTCTTCTCATTTTCAGAATTTCTTATATTTATTAATTTGGCAAGAAATTCCAGAATAAAAAAGAAGAGTGCCATTCTGCCTCCTCTTGGATTTTATTGATAAGTTTTTAGTGCTTCACCATTAGCCATGATTTTGTCTATTAAAAGAAAGATCTTTCTGTGTTTATTAGCTTTGCCTTCTCCTCCAGCTTTATTGAAGTATAATTGACAAAACTGTAATATATTTAGAACGTTCAATATAATTATTTGATATACATATACACTGTGAAATGTTTACCACAATCAGGTTAGTTTACACATTTGTCACCTCATGTAGTTACCTTTTTTTTTTTTTGTGAGAATGTTTAAGATCTACTCTCTTAGCAATTTTTAAATATTCAATATAGTATTATTAACTACAGTTACCATGCTTGTTCATCTTATAACTGAAAGTTTGTATCCTTTGACCAACATTTCCCCATCCCCAAATTTTACTACTTCCTTTCTGATTTGGATGCTTTTACTTAATTTTCTTTTCTGATTGCTCTGGCTAAGATGTCCATTTAAAGAATAGGAGTGGAAAGGGTGGGCACCCTTGTCTTGTTCCTGATCTTGGTGGGAATGCTTAAGCGCTTACCACTGAGTATAATGTTAGCTGTGGGTATGTCATTTATGGTCTTTATTATGTTGAAGTATGTTTCTCCTATATGCAATTTCTTGAGAGGTTTCTATCATAAGAGGATGTTGAATTCTGTCAAAAATTTTTTGGCTATATTGAAATGATCACATTATCTTTATTATTCTTTTTGTCAATGTGGTGTATCACATTTATTGATTTAAATCACATTTATGTTGAACCATCCCTGCATCCCAGGAGTAAATTCTACTTGATTATGGTGTGTTATCTTTTTAATGTACTGTTTAATTTGGTTTGCTGATATTTTGTTAAGAGTTTTACATCTGTGTTTATAAGGAATATTGGTCTGTAGTTTTCTTGCCGTGTCCTTATTTGGCTTTGGTATCAGGGTAATGCTGGCCTTGTAAAATCAATTTGGAAGTGTCTCCTTCAAGTTTTTATAAGAGTTTGAGAAAAACTGGGATTAATAATTCTTTAAATTTTTGGTAGGATTCACCAGTGAAACCATCTGGTCCTGGATTTTACTTTATTAGTAGGTTTTTGATTGCTGATCATCTCCTTACTTGTTAATTGATCTGTTCATATTTTTTATTTCTTTATGATTCAGTATTTGTATTGTTAAAAAGAAGATTGCTTTATGTTTTTAAGTGTAGTCATATTTCAAATTTTATTATGAAAGTTAAAATAAATTTATAAAATTGCTTGAGAAGCTATCTGTATCTGTAGTCAGAAATTTAAAAACTGGCATAGAAATTATCAGTTCCTTTATTTTTGAAATATTTTTTTAATGAAATTGATTGAGCCTGACACTTTCGTGGGGAATTTTTTTTTAATGTCTTTCCTAGTTTTTCCCATAATTATTCCTTTCAAGTTTTCTGCTTCTTGAGTCAGTTTACTGATTTTGTATTTTATTCCTAATGACCAATGATGTGCATCTTTTGATGTGTGTATTGGCCATTTGTGTATCTTCTTTGGAGACGTGTCTGTTCAAGCTCTGTGTCCATTTTTTTAGTGGGGTTATTGTCTTTTTATTATTGATTTATGACAGTTCTTTATATATTCTGAATGCCAATTTCTTATCAGACAGAAGATTTGCAAATCTTCTCTCAAAAGACATTCTGTCAATTGTTTTTTCACTTTCTTGATGGTATCTTTAAAGTTTTTTAATTTTGATGAAGTTCTGGTTATCTACTTTTTCTTTTGTTGGTGTGCCATTGCTTAACCTAAGGTCATGAACTCCTGTGTTTTCTTCTAAGAATTTAATAATTTTAGCTCTCACATTTGGATCTATAATTCTTTTTGAGTTATTATGTTTTTGGTGCTATGTAGGCGTCCAACTTTATTCTTTTATATGTGGATGTCTAATTGTCCTAGCACTATCTGTAGGAAAAGCTATTCTTTGTCATCCATTGAATTTTAATCTTTACATAAGTTTTTGCTTTGGAACTTAATTAGAATGTCTTTGTCTTTTAATTTAATTTGAAAGAAGAGTTTAACCCATTTACGTGAATTATAATTGCTGATATAGTCTTACTTTGAAATATTATTTAGATCTTCTGGTTTTTATGTTTTCTTTTTTGTTTGTTTTAGGTGTTATTACTATATGTATAACCTTTTAAAACAGTGATTGCCTTTCCTTCAAATTTACACAATAAGTTTTTTTAAGTTTTATTTTTTCTTGCTGATAGTAAGAAAATCTCAACATTATTTTCTTATAAACCGTGGATACCATAGTCTCATTGCTTGAGAGTCACATTTCAGGTTGCATTAAAAGTAGGTATACAGTTTATCACTATAAATGAAGATGATTGTGTTATGAACTTTTTAAGGACAATGAAATATGATAGAAATTCAGAGGGTTTGATTGAAAAATGAAAAGTCATATTAATATATGATAATAGTGATAAATGTATTGATATTAATGTGACCTAATTGCCTTATTTAATAACTATTTTTCACTTGGCCTTATGTTTTTACTTCTCAAAATAATTCAGTGCTTGAAATATGTGTATCACTGATGCTCAAAGTACTATATATAGCAAGATAATGTTTAACATCACCAGAATTCTACAAATATAAATGAAATTCAGACTCTTGAAATGTATTTTTCTATTTTCACACTTTATTATAGGAAGCATATTCTTTAATTGAGAAGGTTGAAGTAGAACAAAATAACCTATATACATATCAGAAATATGTGGAAAGTTCAAAAAGAAAGAAAAGCAGAATCCCTCCACCACCTATCGTGCTATCTCGAACTCATTGTTCTGTGACATTGAAACCTGCTCCATTTATTTCAGATGTTAAGGTATGTTGTCCATTATGATCTTCTTCTCAGGTAAATCATTGTGACTATAATGATTGATATTTTCATTGCTTTTAAGACTTGACTAGTCTTATTAATAAGCACTGAACACTGGGATTAGTATCCTAATGTCTTAACTATACTTAGTTTCTTCATGATCTTCTTCCTTTTATGCTATTTCTTTTTCTGCTCTTTATGGTCTTGCTATATCCAAATATATAGTAAGGAGAAATAATAGAGAATCATTTCTAAGTAACTTCATCACCATGACATAGTCAGATGCTAACATTCTAGTATGACACTTGAAAAGGATAGAAGTTACTCTCAGAGCCAGTGATAGAGATGAGGAAATTTGGGGATGGTGCATTTAGAGCTTCTTTTCAAAGTTTCTACAGTCCAAAGTAAATGGGGACTCTTTTAACGCAAACACACACACACACACACACACACACACACACACACACACACACACACACACAAATGGCGATTCCAGCCATATTACAAATCATAAATTTTTATGTATTTATTGAAGAATAAGCTCTTTTTGCCATCCTCAATGCCTTGGAACTCAGCCTAAATGTAACTGCAACTTGAATTTCCTCACAGGCATTTGGTTCACCTAATTCATATTTCACATATTACATTTTTCTCTTTGGGATGATCAATAACATGCTCTTTGATGTTGTATAAAAAAATAAAGTTGTACCTGATTCTCTTCAAGATGTTCTGCTTGAACGTACGTCCACTTGGTATTGTGGAAAAGGCATGGGCTTTAAAATCAGACAGATGAAGGGTTAAAATTCTAGCTCTACCCCTTTCTAGCAGTATGATCTTAGGAAATCTAAACGTACTTCATGAGGCATTTAATGTTTTTGTTCTTTCATTTGTAAAATATATTCACTGTGAAAATTAAATGAGATAATACAAAATATTCTTAGCATATATTGTATTAATTTAAATATATGAAGTAAAGTCTGCTAAAAACAATTAATGATGTTACAGACTGTGATTACATGATTTCATGAGTTTTTTTCATAAATTTTATCCAGGGAATGTTATCGTTTATTATCTGTCAAGCTCTGTGTGAGGTAATTGAGGTAAAAAATAAACCAAAAAACCCCATGATTTCATTCTTCGAGGAGCTTTAGACTAATGGGGGATGGACATTTGGGAGAAGTAATACCATCTTCACAATGCTTTGTACTTGAGGGGGTGGACGTAATATTCATCTTACACCCAGCTGTGCTATGATGAATACATTATTGCAATTGCTAGCAGTTTTAAAGTTCAACGTTGGATTTTTGGATCTTTTTAAAGAATAAGGAATCACTGATATTGGAAATGTAATACAGAACCAAGACTGAATGATTTATCAAGAATTTGTTTTTTTTTTTTTCAAACCTTTTGGTTTATTTAACCCAAATCTTATTTTTTATGCATTCCAAATTAATGACTAGTTTATTTTATTTTCTATTGCTTATAAATGGGAAGACATGAGTCTCTTATTTGACTGGCAGTTGTAGGACTTGACAGTTAGCACACTATATGAAGTTTCTGTATATTAAATATTAAGAGAGTTGTATGCTCCGGGACATTATTACCTTCTGTTACCTACTTATCAACACTAGATGGTGCTATGGGCTTACATATGTTTTCAGGTTTGAGGATTCAGCCATCTTCTGTTTTATCAAAATCTCTTGTTAAGGCATTTGTTTCGTTAAAATCTGTTTTAATAGTTGAAAATCTGATGTTATTTATAAACTTTTAGTTCTAAAGTTAGTGATGATTTGTTTATGGTATCTTTATTCTTACATGGATTCTAATTACAGATTGCTTCTTAGAGTTAACACAAACTAAGATGTTTTCATCTGTGGAACAAAGTATAAAGCCTGCTTGTAAAAATGCTTTTAGAGAGAAGTTTACCTTCAAATTCTGCTTGATTTATAGAGCTTAACTTTGAGCAATAATGATCTAAGTCATAAACACAGTCTTTTTAAAAGAAATTTTCTCTCAATGAAAAATGTTACTCTTTTTGCATGGGAGGTCAAGGAAAGTTAGTTTCTAAATTTTTTTCTGAGATTTATCTGATTTTTTTCCCTCCTCTGGTCTCCAGCTTCCAAGTTCCTTTAATACTCTCTGTCCTTGCAGTTCTGCCTTTGTCTTTTATTCCTTAATCACCTGTGAGATTTTCTTGGGACATAAAAATGTTCAGCCATCTGCACCAGAAATTCTTTTTGATTGAGGATAGTCAGGTGTATGTGTGACTTTAAAAAAATGGTTGATTCTGTACAAACTGTATTTTAAAAAGTGATTCTGCTGTATAGTCAGAGTTGAAAACCACTTGTGCAGATGAGACACAGGCTTTCTCTGTTGACATAGAGGAAGAAATAGCAGGCTAGGCCGTAAGAGACAGTTGCTTTGTAAAGACAATTACATGTCCAGTTTTTTCCCTGCCTCCCTTGTAATTTAGGGGTTGAGATACTGTGAGGTAGAGCCTCTGAGGTAAAGGGAATGCCACAGTGATGACAACCCCCGATCCCTAACCCTCTGACAGGATGGCTCCCTAGGTACCGACTTGCTCCCTTTTCACTGCAGTGAGAATAGTTCACTACAGAAAGAAATCTCTATTATTTTGCTATCTTGGCAGAAAGACCATTGTCTAACCAATTAATCAAGTTTAAGTTTGGTTGTTTTTGTGGAATTTGTATTTTGTTTTTGGTTTATGTTTATATTTAAGAATTATCAAAGGAATATCGTATTTCTGAAAATTTATGAACTAGAAAAAAATTACCCATAATCTTGCCATTTTATCACTATTCTTTTATCACTATCACTATTCTTATTTAGGAACAGTTTTTTTCTAGGCTTTTTTATATGTATTTTTACATTTTATTTTAACTACTACAATTTAGTCTCTTGCTTCTTTTTCTACTTACTTTTTTTGTCATATATTATTAAATAAAATATGAGAATAATTTCAATGTTGATCTTTTTTTCATCAAGATTAAGTCAACTTTGGAATCACTTTCTGCCAGTGTCTGCTCTTGGGCAGATAATTAAACATCTCTGTGTCTCCATTTCCTGTAAAGCAAAATGATAACAGTAATTCTATCTCATGGGGATATTGTGAATATTGAAAAGTATATGTAAATTTCCTAACAATACTCAGCACATTGGAACTGCTTAGTTAATGGTAGCTAAAATAATTAATAAATATAATTTAGTTTTGGTAGTCCCAGGTAAATAGCCCTATATTTGACTTTTTAAGAATAGATTAAACAAGCATTTTCATAAACTTAGATACTATACTATGTTTCAAAATTTGAATAGTTAGGTTTTCATTTAGAAAAGTATTTCTTTTGCCAATCCTGATAAAGAAAGTGAATGCCTTGTTAAACAGACTATAGATGATGGGCTCATCTCTCTCTTTGGCAGGTCTCATGGTACTGTATTTTGGGTTGCAAAGCAGAAGGGAGCTATGGAAAAGTGAGACTAAACAATAATGATCTCCCAAACTCAGGAGAGGCGGTATGTTAAATTAAGAAACCCTCTAAATGTCAGCATTGTCTTTTTTCTTTATGAAATGATGAAGTTATTATTTCAGTGAATTTTTTCTAGTTTCAACTTGAGTCATAACTAAAATCAAATAGTAAATGAAATTTTTTTAACATATAAGCTTTATTTAATTACATTTTTAAAGTCATATTACTTTTATTTTTCATACATAACTTGAAATATATTTTTGTTAATAGATACCAGCTGATGGTAAAAGCATTTTTGAAGTGAAAGGTTTAGAAACCAATGAAAAATATATCTTTGCAATTGCTGCTTATTCGTCTAATGGGAAGCTTGTCGGCGATGCTGTTGGGGAGACAACTAAACCAATTCTGGTTTATCCACCTCTTTCTGCTGTTACTGCTCGGATGTTCCTGACACAGGTAGAAGAGGGTTCTGTTAATTGTTTTCTCTGTGTGTTTTTCCGTTGAGCAGTTACTTAGTAATTTTTGATGGAAAAAAATCACAAGCAGATATTTTAAAGCTCGTATGTTTTCCATCACTGAAATATAGTCTCATAAAATAGGAATCATTACTTCTCTTTTAATAGTTTGCTTTTTACAATAACATTTCTTTCCTGCATTATGAATGTAACACATAACTAATTTTAGATATTTTGGAAAATACTAAAATGCACAAAGAAGAAAATGAGTGTTATTTCTTATCCTGTCATCCTGAGTAGCAATTCTTTAACTGGGTAGTTTTGGCCCCCAGGGGACATTTATCAATGTCTAGAGACATTTTTGGTTGTCATAACCTAAAAGGGTGCTACTGGCATCTACTAGGTAAAGGCCAGTAATGCTGATAAGCACCCTATAATGCAAAGGATAGTCCTCCCCCACAACAAAGAATTATCTAATCCAAAAATGTCAATAGTCTCAAGGTTGAGAAACCCTGGTTCTAGGGATATCTTTTCATTAGTATGTGTATTTCTGTGTGTGTGTGTGTATGTATACACATATATACATATGTGTATGAATTTATGTATAATATGTGTGTGTATGTATACACATTTATACATATGTGTATGAATTTATGTATAATATGTAATTTTAATCATAGGGTACATATTTTACATGATATTTCTTTTTAATATGTAACTGACATTTTTTCATTCAATTAAATGTTATTCTAAAACAATTTTTAATAGCTGCATGGTAATATCTGTTTTACAGATCATGGTTTATTTAGTAATTCTTCATTGTTGGGTAAATTTAGATGCTTTCCAGTCTTTTGCTATTATAAGTAAAATAATGATGCACATCTTTTGTATAAACCTTTGCCTGCACCTATGATTACTTCCTTAGGATAAATTTACAGAAGTGAAATTTCCAGGTTAATAGAGACAGACAAATCCGAGTTCAAATTCCATCTCTTCATATTAGCTATGTGATATTGGGCAAGTAACCTTCATCTGTAAAGAGAGAATACTAATTACTAGTAGCTACCTCCCAGAACTATTAGTATTAGGTGGAATTATTCATGTTAGATGTTTTAATATAGCACATAGTAGGCACTTAATAAAATGTTTAACATAGCACACAGTAAGCATTTAATAAATGTTATTGTTGTTCTTAGTTATGCATATACTCACGAATTAAAATTTTTGCTGAAATGATTGCCCGACTTAACAGATGTCACCAGTGAATAGGACACTAGGAAGAGTAACTTATTGACCTATGTCTTAAGCATCTAATTTTAAACCTCTTATTGACTATAGAGCTGATGGCTATTCTAAATTTTATTATATTCTATTGTGCTATTTTTTTAAGTAGTTGATTAGTATTATAAGCTAAGATTTTAGTGGATTTTTATATTAGCATATTTTTCAAAGAAAATTAAATTGAGAGAATTGCTAGGATTTGTCTAGCATTGGTTTGGCATGTCATATTGGCTCATGGTTTTCTGATGTTTTGATTTCTTTGGAATCTAATATATTCCCTAATTTGTAGTGATGGAGTTACTTCAAAGTAAAGAACAGAATTTTTCATCAAGGCCTAATTTTTCTCCAGGGAGTGGTTTGACTCTTGGGTTTCATTTGGCAGAACTTTCATTGAAAGTTAATAAAACTAAGTCCTAGCTATAATGCTGGGATAATGAGAAGTGTCATAAAGTAATGACCTGTGTGGCTTTATTGATACTATATCTGCAGTACTGTAGTTCATTTATGACAGTTTATGATCATTCTTTCTCATAATGGTAAGTTGCTAAAGCAAAATTTTCTCACATGGTGTATCCTTAATTTACAAAAGTTTAAGCTTTTAAATTCTAGCAAAAAATGTACTTTTGTTTTGGAATTGCAGTCTATTTTTTATGAGAGTGATTAGTTTTTAGTTTCAAGATATTCCTGTTTTTTAAAAGTATCATATATCATGAATATTCTTATATAAAGATACGGAGATATTTTACTAAATGCCTATGATTAACTTGGTTGGGATTTTAGGTTGTACTTTTTCTTAACATTATTCTATAGACATTAATAAAATCAGGCAAATCTTTACTAGGTTTTTTCTTGACGTAGACTTTAGGCTATCTGAAAAAATTTTTGAGGAACCATTATGAATGATATATTTTCTGAGTATATTTTCTAATATTCCCCTCTTTATTAGCCTCATTTCTTTTTATTCTTCCCCTTTAGGTTAGGAATGCCTTATTTAGGAATGCCTAGATAATTTGATGTAAAATGAAGAAAATTAGAAATCTGTGAACAGGATTTTAGGCAAATTGCTTGGTCTCAATTTCCCTATCTCTAAAATGGATATATGATAGAATGTCATATATTGCTGGATTATTGAACTACTAAATCAAATAATGAGTGGGAATGATGGCTTATTGAGAAAAGGAGAAAAGGAAATGGAAAATATCATTTATTAAGAAAACCTTTTGTGTAACAGGCATTTAAAAATCCATTATCCCATTTATTATAACTCTATAAAGTGGTATAATCACTTTAATTTTATAGTTGAGGAGAATGAGATTAATTTAATTCTTTCTCTGCCAGTCTCATTTTATTCCAGAAAAGGTATCTCAGGGACGTTTAATATTTTATTCAAGGTTACTTGGGTAGCAGATGGCAAGCACTTGAACCAGCTCATGCCTTTCTAGTTTTCTGTTTAGGTTCCAAGCAAGTCATGTGTTCTACATCTAACATGTGCCAAGTTCTAGAGCCCACATTTTTCCCATCTTTCTTCTGACTGGGTTTGGTGGTGTTCAGCAGGTTTTTATGATCAGTGCTTGCAACAGAATTTGATACTAGGACATGAATGCTTTGTCAGTAATCATAGTGGTGGCAGAAGAAGGGGAAATGAAGTTCATACATTTTTTTCCACTCCATATATGAATTTAATGAAACGCCTTTGAGTAATAGAAATTTGCCTTTTGCCTATGACCATTCAAATAATAAAAGAAAAAGCTACAAGGTAAAAAAGATAGTCATCCTCATTTTTAATTCTCGTTAAGTTTCAACTCTTCTTTCCCCTCTCATTCTCTAACTGAATATTACTGCTCTTTCTACTCATCTATTTATTGATGACTTATTTATTCAGGGTCTACTTTGTGCCAGGTTCTATGTGAGATATCATCTCTTCTTCCTTTGTCTTTTTAATCAATCTCATTTTCACAACAACAACCCTTGTTGTTAGAGAATTTTGACTGAGGTTTCAGTTAAGACTCTGATTGCCAGCAAGGGAACCAACCTGGCTTGGAGGAATGCAGCTAGGCCCTGTCTTTCTAGTCTCACTGCACCTGCAGTGATTTCCATTACTGGGTTGTATCCAGACTCTGTCTAAACTATGCCCATCTGAATCTTATTTCTGTCTTAGGGTTCAGTGCAAGCCCTGTCTCCTCATTGAAGTCTTCGTTTCTCCTTTTCTAAGTCTCCACAATTATTATGTTATTCTTTGCTGTTTTTCTGTGATTTCATGTGTTTTATATCTATAACTTGATTATAGTTTCATGGAACATGAAATCATTTTAAGATTTGAAGAATCTATTTTTACAGTGCTTAGCACACAGAAGCTTCATAAAAGTTTATTGGTTGATTATAAGTGCTGACCTGGAAGATTTTAAAAAGTTCTGGTTCTATAAGTTATTTTCTTGAGTAAAATATCTTCTAGCAACTTATAATTTATATATTTAATTCATGAATTTACTTATACTTTATATCCCACCTGCATCCAGTAAGGATTTGAAACAGCATATAACTCGTGATGAGATTTTATATTATTTTAAATATTTAAATAGGGTGATTTTTAGAAATAAATTTAAAGAAATATATTCTCCTAAAAGAAGTAGGTAAGTTGATTTTTTTTTTCTCCTGAGTGTCTAGATTTTACCAGCAAAATCAGTTATTTTCCTAATGTTGAATGAGTTAAACTTGAAACATATCCTGGTATCTTGGAAGCATCTCTGTTTTATTCCTCTCTCTTTTCAGCTGTGAACCTTTGTTGCACAGAAGCTCTGAAAGTGTCAGTCAGAATCAGAAAAAAATGAAGTATATTTCATATTTTGGGTTTGGGAAATCTGATTGTTTCTCTTGGAACAGATTGTTCATTATAACAGTGTCTATAATAAATGGTGTGCGCTGCAGAGATAGATAGGAATGAAATTAATTTGGCTCAGATGTGATCTTTGTTTTGCTTATGAGAATTTGAAACATCCTTACAGAGTTTCAAATTTCCATGCAATTTAGAAATAAAAGAGATTTCATAATGTGTCTGTCTCCCTTGCCAGTGGCCGTCATTACTTTACTGTGGCACTGTAAAACAGAACAGCAAATGTGAATAACTGTCTATGAAATTAGTGTGTGATCGGACCATATCAGAATTGTTGTTTAAAATGTACATTTTGCAAATAAAAATAACACATAAGATAATGTGCTTTCTGTTGTAGGTTGCCTATCAGATTGGTAACTATGAGCTGGCCAAGAAAGTTTTCTCACCAGTTTGGGATTATTTTGTTGCTTCACCACCTCACAATGAACAATCTGTTATTAGTTTAAGCAATATAATGACTATTACACAGAGAAGGTAATTAGAAATGTTCTTTTAAAATATTAATTTGCTTTTTGAAATTAAATGTCAGGTGTGAAGCCTAGAATTAATTTATTTTTAATTTCATGTTAGGGTAGTCCACATGAAACTATTTCCAATACGTATTTTAATAAACATATGCCTTCTAAGGTCTTGAGTCCTTGTTAGAAATTCCTTTGCTGGAATCAGAAAAACACACTAGAGGCATATGCATGCATTCTGAATGTAAGTTAATGAAAGTTATAGAAAAAAATACCAAATACTAACCAAGGTACTGTCAGTTATACTAGAAGACACAAGTATCATTGGGAACTTTTGTAACAGAGAAAGGTTAGGTTCAGGACTATTAGGGTAAAAGGCTTTTTCTTTTACCCTTGAAGAGGATCCCAGGATTATACCATTGTTCACTGAAAATAGATTGATAGAAGCCATTTAAAACCACAAGCCATCGTTTGCTTTACTGCTATTTTTCTTAAAGTTTAAGAGCAGCTCCAGAAATAAGCATTAGTGTGAGTTCAGGCTGTCTTAACAAGTTCAAAACCAAAATCTTTACCTGCTTGTTAAGGCCTGAAATTTTTTTAATAAGTAGACAAACCCTTCACTTCTCAATCAAAGATAATGAGCTTAAAATGCAAATGCTGGTTGAGGAAAGGCATTGATAATGCTTATTCACATAAGGGTATAATTCCATTCAATTAAAACATGTAGACTTAACATTTACCAAGTTCAAGGATGCAAGATACTGTGGGAGATGGATTTGAGAGGCATGTTGGAAGAGAAAGAGACAGGATTTGGAAGATTTTATGTAACTTATGAAGATAAGAGAGAAGAAGTAAAAGCTGAATGGAATTCCCAGGGTTATCTGACTGGGAAGCCTATGGCATTTGTTAAAGAAACGTGAAAGGTGGAACAAAGTTTTGGAGGAAGTTAATGAATTTGATTGGGGATATTTCGAGTTTAGTTTTCCAGTAGGATGCCTTCGTAGATATAAGATATCCAGTTGGTAGTTGGATATTTAGTGCTGACAACTCAGGAGAAAGGTCAAGGCTAGAGATACAGATTTAGAAATTGTCCACTGAGGTCATCATTGAAATTTTGACAATAAATGATATCTCCTAGGCAATGACTGTTTAGCAGAAAAGATAGAAGGCTAGAATTTGACCCCTGAACATTACTAGTATTTAAGAGATGGGAGCAAAAACTGGAACCAAGGAAGGCCATTGGAAAAGAACGGTTCAGGAGGTGAAAGCATTGGAAAGTGCACTGCCAAGGGAAGTGCGAGCATCATCATGGCAGGACCGGCCAGCAGTATTGAATGTAATGCAAGGTTAGGTAGAGCAGTGGCTCAATAATATGCTATAGACATGTTGGATAGGATGAAAACTAAGAAGAGACTTTTAGAAATGGCAATTAGTTTGAATGAAAAAAATGATGATAAATGAATACGTGATTGAACATTGTGGCAGGTATAGAAAAATTGGACAGTGACATCTATGCAACATCAAGCAAATTGATTATTGCATAAAATAAGGGGTGCAGAATCCAAAGTGCTGGCGAGGTCACTCTTGAAATGGCTATGAGAGTCTGAGCTGGGTAGGAAAGGAAATGTAGCCAGGAAGAAGTGATAAACTGGACTCATTGCATGTGTCAATGTACTGATAGTCAGCATGAGGACAAAGTAGAAGTTTAGTATGAGTTGTAGGAGTGGGAGAAATAAAATTCTCCTGGCAGAGATAATTTCAGATTTTTACATGGTGGTGAAACAGATAATCTTCAGGAATGAATTACTGATGTCAGATTCTTTCTATTTTATAGGAATAGGGAGTATGGAGAGTAGATGCATCTAAAGCTTAGAAGGGAGGGTTTGTCACCAAGTAAGGCTCATGGTAAGGAAGGGAATATTGTAAACAAAGAAGGAAGATTGCAGATTTCACATTTTGCCAATGGTTGGCACTGTTGACTGCAATTTAGAAAAGATAATTAAAAATCCAATAATTATTAAGTGTCTCTCTTTTTTTTTTCTCTCTCTCTCCCTCCCCACCACCTTCTCTCTATGAATGATTCTGCTATAAAAAGTTCATTAATTGAAATTTGGGCCTATTTTCCAAATGTCTGAATATCTGTAGTGATTTTATTATATTGATAAAAAGAACTTTATATATTAGAACTAGAATCCTTAGACAATAGTTATTTTCATGTATCTATGATGTAATATGTCAGCAGTGTAATTTTCTTAGTCGTGAACTGTTAAGGATAGTCTTTAATTTTGACTTAAATACTGTACAAGAGTAGCTGTTCCACAAATTTTTGCTGCTATCTTGGGATCATTGTGTAGCTACTAAGAAAAATCAGTTTAAAAAGGCAAGTCCACAGGCTAAATCATTTTATATTTAAACTTGTAATGTCATTTACTTTTTTTGCAGATTACATTCAGATATTTTGGCAGAGACTTCTTCATTCCTCTTATACCTTTTTCTTAGAAATATTTTTGTAACAAGTGATATTAAAATTAAAGAAGAAAATCTTTTCTGTGATAATATTAAAGGCAATGAGATTTCCCCTTCTCAACAAGTAAGTTAATTAAAATGACAAAAAATGTGCCAGTTCCCCTTTATTTGCTTCTTGATGTTTCCAGTTTGTGTTCTTTTTGGGAATGCATATTCTGGTTTGTGAATGGACTGAGAGGCAATCGTATGATTATGCTGGTTTATTTGGTATTCTATAGAAGTTTCATTGCCCTGAGGTCAGTGTGTCTTTTTTCCAATTTATCTTTTTTCTCTGTATAAAAGTAGTTTAAATTTCAACTATTCAAAAATGTATAATGTATAAAGCAAAATCCGTTGTAATCCTGTTGTTCCTAAGAATACTATGTTTTTGTTCTCATTTCTTGAATTTTTAAAAATATTCATAAACAAATCTGTTATTGTTGTTATTACTTTTTACAAAAATGGGATTATGATATATTTGACATTCTATAACTTTTAAACATTTTTTATAATATGTCTTGGACATATTTTCATACTGGTGTGTATTAACCTACCAAATTCTTTTAAATTATAATATTACATCCCTGTACAAGGCAGGGCAGGAATTTAATATTTTTTATTGGTGGAGTCTCAGAGTTCTTATAAACATTGCTCTGTGCACCTTATTATTCTCTTGCTTTTAATAACAACTCATCAATTTATTTATTAATTAGTTAAGCAATAAATAGTTACATGAGGCTGTGCTAGTTTCTGTGGATATGAAAGTGAAAAAACATGACGCTGCCCAAGACAAGTTCACAATCTTGTAGAACCCAGGCACTCACAACCATGAACCTGTACCTACTTTATCGCATTCAGTTTCCTCTTTTAACATCCAGTCTGAAAATAAAGATAATCCTTAAGTACTTTAACAATTTCTAGAATGCTAGACTACCATTCTAGTGATACAGAAAATAATGAAATTTTACCCCAGGCAAGGAAAGGTGGAGTAAGATAGGATCCTTATTTTTTTTAAGTAGCACTTAATCACAAAAGCCTAACTTTACATTTTATTATCATTTTTATTTAAGAAGGAGAATTATAACAGAAGATTAATTTGGTCTGCTGAAAGTTTACTATTTTCTCACAGTTACAGAAAGGAAATGGGTCTCTGCTAATCAAGTGAGGGCAATATTACAGAGACAATATTTTAACTATTATTTGTTATAATCTATGTTTTTTAAAAAGTTGGATTTTTTTCTAACATAAAATATAGCCAAGATTTTATCTTAACAATGAAAAGAGATTAGTTCTTTTTCTGTTATGAAATATAATACAAATACCACTAGTATTAGTATTAAACAATACAAATTATTTTACAAAACATTCTAAAGTTTAATTTTAAGATTGTGTTATCCATTTGTAGCATTATTGGGGAGTTAGGGTTGTTTCTGAATTTGCATTTTCTTCATAGCAACGTTCATGTTGTTGTTAAGCCACAAGGATCACATTTCCTACCCCTTCTTCTCATTAGAGATATATTAGTTAAGCACCTGATGTTCAATTTGAGTAACAACACCTATTTCTTTACAGATTGCTAGACTAATTGAATGTGAGAGAGTGTTAGTGGCATTGGAACTCAGCAGCTACCTAAATGATTCCAGTTTTACTCTTCAAGCTGTGACTCAATGTTATGGCCTCCTTGCTCCTATAATCTATCACAACATTGTTTTGGTACCTGTTGTACAGGTAAGGAAGGGTATTCTGTCCTGTTTCCCACTGGCCTTTCTCCCCACCAGATACTGTATTTTTATAAAGGCAACTCAACAGTGTATTTTGGAAAAGAAAAAGCAATATATCTCTTATGAAGTACAAATACAAGTAATATGAAATTTTATGAGTTAATTGAAACAAAAAAAAACATTTTAATAACTTAAATGATATGTCTGGGCAAACATAAATAAGGACTTAAAATGTGTTTCTCTGAAAACATTCAACCCTGTTCCTGTCCATATTTAAATATTGAAAATATGCTTTTCTAGGATTTTAAAGTCATTTCAATTTTTGTGTTCTTATAATATTAGAAACAGCAACATTTATTTAACCATGTTGTTAAAGCCATCATCTGGGGGAAAAACTTGGTGGATGACCCAAGAATACATACTTGGTATTCCAGTGGTGGAGAAGTTGGAGGATCATCTGGCCGAAGGGGTTATATTAGTTGTCTGTGCTTCAACAAATCACCATAACCTTAATGACTTAGAACATCACTCATTTACTATCTGATAGTTTCTATGGGTCAGGAGGCTGGATACAGGTCTTCTGTTCAGGATCTCATTAGGCTGAAATGAAGATGTTGGCCAGGACTGCGATCAAATCTAAGGCTTGGGGTTCTGAGCTCACTGGTTGTTGAGAGAAGTCATTTCCTCATAGTTGTGTGATAGAAGGTCCTCAGCTCCTGCCACAACATAGCAGTATGCTTCTTATATAACACAGTGTAGTCATGAGAGTGACGATGCCATCACATTCAGGTCCTAGCCATACTCAAAGGGAGGGGTTATACAGGCCTTATATACCTGGGGAAGAGATCTTGCGGACTGTCTTACAATTCTGCCTATCACAAAAATGTAATAAGTGAAGGAAAATTTTACTGCTGATAGTTACAGAAAGTTATCATTGCCACCGTTATTGTTGTTATCATTGTTATCACTGACTCAGATTTTGATTACCAAGATGTGAGGACATTAACCAGAGAGCTTAAGTAACAACAAATATTCACCTTTGGGTGGCTCTACTGGAGCATAGACATGCTTCCTCCGGTATTTCCCACATCTAGAAGTTCAGCTGCTGAAGAGACAGGCTTCCAAAATCCAAAATCTGGACTCACAGTTGGCAGCCTTTCATGTCACTTGTAATGGTTGGGGCAGTGTTTTTAAGTGTAAAATATTCTTCCCTAGAATCCAGAGATGTCTACCTGGCATTGTCCTTTCTTTTAAGAGGTGAGAGGTGCCATGTGTCAGACCTACTTTGGAGTGGGTGTCCCAGCATGTCCCAGATAGTTCATTAAGGTGTCAGGCTCTGAATCGTCATAGTGTTCATTTCTACCTTCTGGAGGGCATTCATCATACCAATGTCTTTAGTGTACTTGCCCTTTCTTGCTCATTAAGTCTGACTAACATGTTATTAATATTGTGATCCAATGTTTTGTTTTCAGAAATGTCCAGACAGTTCAGGTCCTTACATCAGTGGGTGGAGTTATCATTGCCCTGGGGCAAGACTCTAAATGTATATTTTTGTGGGCCCACTGTGAATGGGAACTTCTGATATTTCCTTCCAAGACAGTAGAAAAGAAAACAGTAACCATATCAATGCATACTTCTTAATGTCCTCTAGTGAGGACACCACACTGGGAACAGCAGCTATAATTCATGCTCAGCTGGTTGGGTTCAGGATAGTCCAATGTCATCCCTTAGGATCCCACTAATCCAGAATGCCTTTAGCTGCAGAATTTTCAGAGAATGGTTTATAACTCAGAAAATAGCTTACAGCTCTCAGGAAAAGCTTAGGAATGGAGTTTCTAATTAAATTGTTATTGTTTAGATAGGAAAAGATGAGTGGAACAGAGAGGAGATTCCAGAAATAGGCCTCATTATGTATAAGAATGTAATATGTGACAGAATTGGCATTACAATTTAGTGGGAAGAGAATGGATATTTTTAGTAAATGGTGGTAAAACAACTGGATATTCACCTGGAAAAAAAAAATAGAGTTTGATCCTATTTGTACTATCTACAAAAAGTTGAGATCTTAAATTTAAAATGAAGCAAAAATTTTTACACACACACACAAATCCCAGGAGATTACCTGTTCAATCCAGGGTTGGGGGAACCATTTCTGAGACAAAACTCTTAGAAACAACAAGAAAAAAAGACACATTTGACTATATGTACAGCAACTTAGGTGTGAAAAAAAGAATCATAATAAAGATAGTATAAAGTTTATGGATTTGCAAAAAAATATAACACTGATGAAGGGTAAATATATGTAACAAAAAAATCTTACAAATTAATAATAATGTAACAGAAAAACAGGAACAGGATAGGTAATTTATAGGGCAAGCAAATCCAAGTGACAGAGAGGCATATATGAAAAGATGCTCAAATTCTGAATATTCATAGACATGCACATTAAATGAGCAATGTAATATCACTGGCAGAATTGAAAAGATCTGTAATTTCTATTGCTGGTAAGGATGTGGGGCAAAGACATTCTTGTTCATTTATGGATTTGCAGAAATGTGAATTGTTATAGGCTTTAGATTCTGGTGAAACAATCTTAGTTTTAATAAAATTAAATCTAATTTTAATTAAAATTAAAAACAAATGTATTTGATGGCAGTCCCTCTACTAGTAATTTAACCCATCAAATACAATTTTAGTACAATTAAAAATGCATTTACCTGACAGAGCAATCCCTCTATTAGTAATTTATCCCATAGAGAAAAATCACCAGTTGGTAAGATATAACTCCTTGCTATACCTCTCAATTACTGGATCCATGTGTTTTACTTGCTGGGGACACATATACCATATAATGGTCATTGATTTAGAATGTGTACTGTGCCCTAGAGGATGGTGCCTCATCCTCATTGGGTATCATCTCAAAGCTGATGCCTCAGATGCCACTCACAGGAAACTGAGAACATATAAGTATGTTTATTGTGGCATTCTTGGTTTTGGCAAAAAAAAAAACTGGAGGCAAAGAGAAAGTACAGTAACAGGAGGATGGCCCGTAGTGCCAGTTTGTAAAACACCAACTGTAAAATTATGCAACATAGAGAGTCTGAAAATGACTGAATAAATTATGGTCAATCTACATCAAATAATGTTATGCAGCCATGAGAAATAATGAATGAGAGCTAAACCTGTAGACTTGGAGGGATTTTTTACAAGACATGGTTGAAGGAGAAATGCACAGTTTAGAAAAGTTTATAAATTTCATTTTGTAACATAACATTAACCTTCCTATGTCTATTTCTGAAGTTATATGTATACACATATAATTATGTGAGCTGGGAGAAAACTACAGGACTTAATATTTTAACATGATTTGGGGATATGGTGTGGTAGGATAAGAAAGGGTGATGGTGAAAGGGGGGAATTAAAGAAGCATAAAAAAACTTGTAAGTATATTGTAACAATAGTAATAGTGTTAGAATGCTAGCTTGAAGCAATTAATGTGCCACCAGAAGACCATATATTAATTTGTCTTTTGGGATAATCTGAATGGTGAATAGACTGATGCGATCTCAACTCTACTTTTCTGATTGTAATATTACTTAGAAATGTGCAACAGAATAGAAGCTAAACTTAATTATCTAGCTCTCAATTAAATTCAGGATCATATAATATAAAGCAGGGAGAATAAAAAGTAAACATCAATATTAATTGATTTCTTGGGATATGAGTGTTTGGTTTTAATTTTAAAGGAAACTGTTATTTCAAGTATCTGATATCACTGTATACTTAATATGGTACATTCTTCCTCATATGGTTTTTCAAGGTCCTCCTAAGCCTGGTTGGCTGTGATCTTAGTGTTTCTTGTATACATGTAGCATTCTGCCTATATCTTTGATGGCACTTGTCAAAATGTGCTTTGTTTTATAGGTTTTTAAGTTACTTTAGATGAGTTACTCATCTGAAAATAGAACATAATTTTATTTAGGAGTACATTCCTGTATGCATTATAAGCAATTTACCAAAAATTACTAACAACAGAATTTAGTGGCTTAAAACTTGCATGATTTGAATAGAACATTTTATAATGAGTAGGATGATATTTTTCAACAAAATTATTGTGCTTCTATTTTTTAGATCTTGATAAAGTGTGTAGTGGTTTTACAAGGACTACCAAATATCATCCACTCAAAGAAACATGTCGCGACTTTTGAAAGCATACAGCACATGATAGCGTGTTGTGTCTTCTATATAGCAAAGGTATTTATCTCATTTTTTGTCTAGTGTCATAAAATTTAGGAGTAAGTAATGATTTATAAGGTTAAGTAAGATACTGTTATCTCAAGAATTAGAATACTTTAAAAAAAATAACACTCAGAAAGTATTTTAGGTTAAAAGTAGCCCAACCAGGCAAGTTGGTAAAGCCTGGATTGTGTATCTTGGGGAGGAAGGGTGGGGATAGAAAGAAGGCACTTTATGGGACCTTATTTACTTTGGCAATAAGAAAGAACCAAGAGGCCACAGGCAGAGAGACAGGCTTATTTATCTTCACTGCTTGGCTCAAAGACCAATCTAGTATATTTCTTCAAAGGCTTTAGTTTACTGAATCCAGCGAGTCTCCTCAAAAAAGGGCTGTATCTTCCTGATGTTTTGTGTGGTCCTCACAAGACCTTTCAGATTTGGCCAGAGATCTGGAAAAATATTACATTCATGGGCTGATCTGATCCATCACTTTGGTTGGGAGTTAAATTTTTTCTAGGCAGATCTGGCAATGGAGAGGCCTCTACCTTCTACCTTAGCACAGAGGTCATGATTTGCTGGCTGTTCATGACCTGACACGAGGAGCAGAAAATCATATTCTTTCCACTGGTTCACCGCTATTGGGGGGACCTCTATGATTGGTCTGTGTAGATGCTGAGAGAACATAAACCATTAGCAGACAGAGAAAAGTAGTAAATCTCTTAAGGGGACTCAAAACCCCTTAAGAAGAGTAGACAAGTAAATAATTCTGTTATTTACTCTCACCATGTTGGAAAAGACCAGAGATGACTTAAAAAAAAAGAAAAAGAAAAAAGAAAAAACTTTCAAGGTGATGCCATTAGATGGTTAAAACACAAAACAAAAAATCTGTAACTGAACAAACAAATTTGATTTTTGATTAAAAAATTAAACAGGTGAATATTATGGTTTTGATCTTTCTTGAGTCAAATCTGGAAGCTCAAGAAATACCTGACAATGTAGAACAGAGTTGCGTAGAGATAAATTCAGAAGGCAGATCCAGAATTCATATCATGAAATAAAGGAATTTTGAAAGTAGAAAAGAAACAAAAGGAGAATAAGCTCCCTGAGTCCCAGGCATGATTAATGTAAGAACACATGTGTAGACACATGTTGGTGAAATGGCTAAAGTTCAAGGATAAGAACAAATATTAAAGTTTTGAGACACAAAGAACAGGTTATTTGCAATGGAAAAAGAATTAATTAACTTCAAACTTATTATCAGAGAAGTTAAAATACTGAAGCAACTTTCATATAATCCTGAGGGTCCAAAAATTAATAACCAGGAAAGTTATCATTTATTTGTCAGGGCAAAATAAACATTTTAAGAAGTACAGGCATTTAAAAAGTATTCTTCCTGTATACTTATCTGAGGAAAACACTTGAGGACATACTTTATCAAATGACAATTGGTTCAGAACAGAAATCCCAAGATAATAAAAGACAAAAAGAAGAGGAATAATGGGAGCAATGAATCTTGCAATATACGTATTATTAAAATTAAATAGATAATAATGATGTGAGTAGGCCTTTGTAATATAAATGCTAAGTAGGGATTCTTGAAGTAGAAGAATCATCCTTGAAAAGAAAACTTTTTTGTAACCTAGAACGAAAGCTTCCATCCTGTTTGGGGCTAAGGGAGGGCTGAGCAGTTAGAGAATCTTGGTGCATGGTGGTGATATATATAAAAATTTTATAATATACATAAAATATATATAATATAAAAATACATATAATATACAATTATTTTCTTTGGATAGAATAAATATATTTAAAGGTGACACAGAGGAACATGTAGCCATGAACAGAACTTTAAAACACAGTAGGACTTCTAAATTTATATAAAGGAGAAATGAACAGAGGAATGACATGAAAAATGGCTAATTCAGCAAAAAAAAAAAAAAGGAAAAAGGTAGAAGGAATAAAATTAACTATATTAATTACTTCACTGGTGTCAGTGAACTCAGAAGGCAGAGACTGGCAGATAGGGTAAAAAGTAAGATTCAACAATATTTTCTTTCAAGAAACACTCATAAAACAAAGTGACAAACACTGAAAAATAAATGGATAGAGGTACTGGGACAATGCCAATGAAAACACCTGAAAAAGCAGAATTCAGGACCCAAAATTTTAATCAGGACAAAGAGTGGCATCGTACAGTGTTCTTCAGACTGTCTGATCAACCTTCTCTGCTCTTGGAGGGTACTTGGTCACTTTCTGGTCTCTCATTGTCAAGTATGAAAGATTAAGTGTGAATTAAAATGATACCTGAATTTTTTATAACAGCAAATTAAAAGATAAAAACAATATGGTTATATGAAAATGCTACAAAGACATTTGATAACACCTAGAAAATTTTCCTAATAAAATTTCTAAAATTAGATATGGAAAGAAGCGATTGAGTATACTAGTTAGACACCCCTTATCTGCAGGGGATTTGTTCTAAGACCCCCAGTGGATGCCTGAAACTACAGATAGTAATGAACCCTATATGTACTATGTTTAAAAAATTTTTTTCCTGCATACATACATACCTTTGAAGTTTTTAACTTAAAATTGGGCACACTAAGAGATTAACAACAGTGATAAAATAGAACAATTATAAAAGTATACTATAATAAAAGTTATATGAATGTGATCTCTTTCTTTTTCTCACCTAAAATATCTTATTGGACTATACTAACCCTTCTAGTGATGATGTGAGATGATAAAATGACTACATGATGAGATGAAGTAGTGAGGTGAATGATGTGGGCATTGTGATGTAGTATTAGGCTAGTATTGATTTTCTGACAATACATCAGAAAGAGGATCATCTGCTTGGAATAATCCTGGATCATGGAGCCATGATGATGTCAATGGTTGCATGTCAGGAGCAGATGATGTCTATGGTTGAGGAAGTTTAATATTTTTGGACTGAGGTTGACCATGGTAACTGAAACTAGGGAAAGCAAAACTGCAAATAAGTAGGGACTACTGTAATGATAAAGACATTTACAGCAAATATCATACTAAATGGCAAATTTCTGAAGCCATTTCCTTGAAAATCAGGCACAGGAGGTGCTGACTCAGTTATAATGTTATTTGTAGAGATTCTGTCTCATGCAATAGGAAAGAATATGAAATAATTTTATAATATTAGAAAAAATATAATTTATGTGTAATTGTAGAAGTCTAAAAAACCCATGAGGATCTAGTAAAAAATTACCAGAATTAAAAAGAGAATTTATAAAGTGATTATAGGTAAAACACAAACTGATAAGATTTTTTTTTTTTAATACTAGCAGTAGTCAGTTAGAAATGGAGAGGGGAAAATATGCCACTTATAATACACAACATTTTAAATTTAACGAAATGTTAAAGGACCTAGATAAAAGAACTGTGAAATCTTACTGAAGGACACAAAATAAGATCTGAACACATGGCAGGCCCTACCAAATTCCTGAATAGGAAGACTTACTGTCATAGAAATGTAAATCCTTCTTAAAATAATATTTAAGTGCAATGCAGTTCCAGTATGAATCTCAATGGGGTTTTTCTGAAACTGATTAGAATAATTTAAAAGTTCTCTATAGATAACAACATTTGCCTAAAGGCCACTTCAGTTAAAATGGTGTTAACAGAATAATAGGCAAATAGTTCAATGGAAAACAGAGTCCAGCGATAGTGAGACCCAGGTCTACAGAAGAGCTTAACATATGACAAAAGTGGTATTCGGATCCACTGAGAAAAAGAGAATTATAGTAGTTTATTTAATAAAAGGTGCTGGTATAATTTACAAATCTGAAAATAAAGCCAGAGTCCTAGGTCAGACCATGAACAAAATAAAGTTCCATGGATTCAAGGATGAATGGCCTTGAAATCAGCAGAGACCTTTCTCAACAGGGCACAAAATTCAAGATACACAGAAAAAGAGAGAGAAATAGATTTAACGATGAGGAGCCACTGAAGTGTTTCAAGATTTGCATTTTGGAAAAATAAATTATTTTGGTTGTGCAACAGCTAGTAACTAGAGGGAGATAAGAAGTGAGGCAGAGAATGAGTTAGAAAGTGAAAGGTGATAAACTAAATTGGTGTAGAAAAATGGAAGAGAGGATTGAAAAGATTCAAGAGTTATATATGAGGTAGAATTGAAAACCTGAAAATCTATTGGGTATAGGGGAAAAAAGAAGGGAGAGGAAAAAGTCAATAGTAATCCAGCTGTCTGTCCTGGACAGTGGGGTGAATACAGTGCTATATGTTGAACCCTGGATGGAGAGTAAATTTGTGTGGAAAACGGAGAAAATAATGAGTTTTGAATATATTGAATTTTGGAGCCTAATAGGATATCCAAAAAGGTGGTCATTATATAATTGGACCTATAGACTTGGAGTTCAGGAAAGGTCAAATATGTATAAAGACAAAGGAGTTATTAGTATACAGACTCATGGAAGCATCAAAAACAGATAATATCACCTGAGGACAGTGTGTTAAGTGAGAAGGGAAGATAATTATCTAAGAATCTCAAGGGTGTACCTAGTCCAAGGGGCAAGTCCAAGAGGAAGTATAAGAAAGTCAATTACTCCATAGCTCTTTTGTCATTCCTAACGCCTCCCCAAACTTGAGAATCTTCCTGCAACTGTTAGTTCTGTCATTATCACATGGTGTAACCATTGAAAAAGCAGGGGTCTCACACAATCCAACTGCTCAATCACACACATTGATTAGTGTTACACACCTTTCAAGGTTACTTTTCTTCAGAGTCTACTCATCTTCTTAGCCTTTCCTCACCAGATGCTTTCATCAATGAGTGTTTCCAGGAGAGGGGTAGTTTTTTCATATAAGAGAAGGCCAAGTTACCTTCTCTTTCCAGAGCACTGAACAACTACTCATTTTACCAGAACATAGAAATTCTATTCCAAGGCAGTTTGTTGCTTGCAATTTGCCAATAGCAACTTCTGTTAAAAACCAACCCACCCACCCACCCATAAAAGCAATCCTGCTCATCCAAGTACTCTACAACATGTGCCTATTAATGGCCAGGAGCCAGGAGAGAGAAAGGATGAGATTATAGGAAAGGGGAGGCGATTACTAGGGCAAGGACTCTGAGAAGGCTGGAAGCAATGGGATCTGAGCACATGTGGGATAGGTTTATCAGGACAGGAAATTCACTGCTCCTTTCTATTGGGAGGAAAGGATGCTTGTAGTTACAGGCCTGTGTGTAGGTAGATTTGTGGACTGGAGATAAGCTAGATCCCCTACATGTCCTCTGGAGAAAGGAAGCAAAGTTATTTGCTGAGAGTGAGGAGTTGAAGAGTAAGAGTGGGTTTCAGAGACCTGAGAAAATGGGAGAATTTGTGACAGCCCCTGTGGAAAATGGGACAGAGTGCTGACCTAGAACAGAGTTTCCAACCAGCATTTGAGGCCTAGGGGAGATCGGAGTCCTGGAATTCACATGCCTCCCCTCTTGGCCTCCCGTGATTTTTCCCCTGTGGCACACAACAGCTTGGCTGGCTCTGCATTTTCTAATTTGCCACCCATGATTCCACTCCCTTTCCCTGCACTTGAGGAATTATATTGAGATCTAAGTGATGCTATTGTACAAATGAGCTGGCATGTATTTTGCTATTAGAGCTGGTACTGTCCCAAATTGATATGCTGAGAATTGTCATTTCAGAAGCTTCCTCCAGCATGACCAGCAATCCCAAAACTTTGTGGACTAGCCCTGAATCCCAGATATCAGGTGTCCATTTCATATAAAAACATTTTTAAATGGATTTTCTCTTAGGACATGCAAAGCCCAATGACTTTGTTTCTTTTCTCTGTTATTTTTAAAAAATTGGTGATTTTTTTCAGATGGTTCGATCTTTATTTTAAAGCAATAGTAGTTTTTCTAAAAGTTTCCAGAATTCTAAATAAAGTTCCGCTTCTGAGACACATCATCTTAAATGATTCATTAATTTTGCATTGTTAAAAAATATTATGCTACTATCTGGCATAGTTTTTATATTTCTATTCACCATTTGGTATGCTAAGTAGGTTTGGTTCTCTTTTTCTTTTAATAGGAAAAACTATCATTTTATGTTTTCTACTGGCATAATATAACAAAAGGGAAAGATTACATATTTTGTAAGCCTAAGACTTAAATATGTCGGAAAACAAAATTGAGTGGAGAGCAAACATTAGGTCATTTCTGTTTTCTAACAACAAAACTTGCTTCTACTCGTATCAATTTTATAATGAGATTGAACTCTTTTGCCTGGCATTCAAGGCCCAGCATGACTAAACCCATCTCTTTTTTCAAACCTTATTTCAACATTTTCCTTCTCACACTCTATTTCACACTCAGCATTAGTTTAACACTATTTCCTTGGTCCCACAGAGATATTTCCAGTTCTTAACATTTTGCATCAGGTCTGTCTTATCAGGTTTAAGCAGTTCCTCACTATTTTTCAGCCACCTTATTTTATCTTTTCTCTGCATAGGCGGTAACAGTTGTTGCTTACCTTAAATACTAATTTATTCTACTTAACAGAGTACATCTACATATAACAAATTTGTATAAATTCACTTAAATTCTTAGAGAATTGTCCTTTGGGGTTCTTCATGAACGCGTCCCTTTCATATGATGCTGGAGCTCAGGTTTTAAGGACAGGTAGAGTTATATAAATAAAGTAGGGAAGCTGTTCTGGGACGTGGCTCAGCTGTAGGAAGGCGTGAAGTCCTGAAACCAAGGCGAGTATCAGAATTTATACTCAGTTAAATATCTTGCAAACTTCAGTACAAGGAGATGAGTGGTGAAAGGTTATGCTGGAGAGGTAGGTAAGGGCCAGGCCAGAAAAGGCAAAGAATAACAATTAGTAACAAGGAGGACTATAGATGAGAGTGGCTGAGTGGGCCACGTCCCTTTTTAAGCTTACGGTGTGTTTCCCTAGGGTTCATGGGGAATCTGCCCCAAACAGCTTAACTCCAGTTGACTGCCAGAATGCCTTATAAATCATTTACTGATACAACACTCCCCCAACCTCAAGACACCATGAGGTCAGCAATTGTGCCATTTCACATAGAAAGCAACTTATGACAAGAAGTGATGGTTTAAGAATCATTTTGTTTGTATGGATCTTTTTAGTGGAGATATTTTCTTAACTTACTATGCCAAAATGTATATTGGTATATGACCTAGAGATATGGAGAATTCATTATTGATGAGATTCTTGTTATTTGTTCTTTATTCAAAGTAGTGGAATTATGCAGTTTTATTCTAGGAAATAAGATATAGAGATATGCTTCTAGTTTCCTTAAGAGAAATAGGAGAATTCTTAGACTCAAAACATTAATGGGACATTTGAGTTTATGAAAAATGATGCAAGACACTTGAGAATAGACAAGAGTTTTCAACAGAGATAATTAATAAATATTTTAAATTAGATTCTGCGTTCATGGAAGGAATATGACCTGGCAGTAATTATTATAAATTATGGAAAAAAGATGTTGGATGTCACTTTAGGGTGCAAATCTCTATTTGGTACTACTGACCAAGAAGAAATACAAGAGGAGGTAATTATTTTTTGTTTCTCATCTTTAAGCTTATATTTACTTGAGTCTTTTAAGAAGTCATATAGTATTTGTAAACATGTTAGAAAATTGATCAGTTTTTAACTTGTCATATTCACATAAAAGAAAAGTAATATAGAGTAAAGAGCGTTTTCCCCTTTTTAAGAAAATTATGATTTTAAAAATGAAATGGAATTTATGCTGGAATCCTGAATAGTTTCCTATCGTCAGTACTATCAGTAAAGGGTTGATAGAAAATTTTCTTTCCCCAGCTGGACCTGTAAAGTCTCTCCCAAATAGATTTTATTATTCTGGGTGGGTCTTTGAATGTAGAAACTGTGGTTAAATGTTTTTGCAGATCAAATTTCGAACTGTCACTTAGTTTATCAGGTTTCTGAGGTGCACTGGGAATTACTTGAAGCCCCCTTTGGTGACTGTTTCAGTTGGAGTAGCTCCATTTCTATTTCTATTACACTATTGAGTTTCAAAGTAAGCATTTGTTTACCACAAAAAGCTTGAAATGTCAGCAATGTTTTACTGGATGAGTTTTTAGTCATAATACTTTTTATTTTTATTTTTTTGAGGGCATTTGTTTTGTCTAGAGAGTTTCGATTAACCTGAAGGCAGTTTGAGGTTTTTTTTTCAGCTTGTTGCTCCTTTTCAAAGTCCATCAGCCAGCCCCTTTATATCACCCAGGCTTTAACTCAGGACACTGTCCTGGCACATGTACGACAGGGCCCCAGGCATTTTTCCTTGGAGCCTCTAGTTCAGCAGAAGTTTGTGATACTTCCTTCTGACTAAGCCTGTGGGGACTGAGAAGCTAATTTATAGGAGTCAGAAATCATTATAGCCACCCAAGTTCACTGTAAACCTAAAAAGCCTTGGGAGGTTCTTGTTTTGTTTTTGCTTTTTTTTTTTAAGAACAGGAGACATTAACTGGTCAGGTCTCAATGACGGTTGAGAGCCCGGGCACAGACCCACCAATTTTTAATCCACTAATCACTGATCCTGTTATGTTTCAGTGAAAAGCAAAGCAGCAAAGGCATTTAGCTTAGTTGTAAAGAAGCTTCTGTTGGGAAAAATAAAGGAAAAAAAATGAAAAAAGTGATACATTTCTGAGTGCATGCTGGAAATTTTCTTTTGAGGATTTTTAGAGACATACCCTTAAGTGCTTTTGGGAGAGTGTGTCCAGAGTGCTTGTTAGGAGGGGTGGTAGTTACTGGGAGGAAGGGAAAAAGAAGGAAAGAAATATTTTGGTCAGCCTCCATAAAACACTGAGTACAGCTGGGGATAGGAAATTTTGTAATGGCAAAAATAGTAAGAACATAATGACTGTTATTAATTATTACTATGTATTGTTTAGCCATATACTTCACAGTTTTATTTACCATGTATGAAAACATAATTTAAAGAAATGACAATCGTTGAAATATGTTGACGTTCATTCTGACATTTAACCAATGTTTCTAGGGTTCTAAGAAGTCTTCCAAGAATAAGAAACCACCACAGATAATATCACCTGAAAAAATAAATGAGCAGCTGGTCTTGATGGAGACACACCTTCTCAAACTGACAAAGCAATGTAGTCATTTTTTTTCTTTCTGTGGACTTCTGTTTAGCATTATATTTGTTAAAATAAGAAAATACTTTGTTAAAAAGATTAAGAGGAGATTAACATTTGGTAAAATTTTTAAGGTTTACATGGTGCTTTTCTATTATGTCAGTAATCCTAACAATACTGGTAATAAGGGATTGCTAACTGCTTTTTACAGATGTCACTCATAAAGATTAAGTGATTTGTTTAGGATTACATAGCTGGCTTGGATTTGAGTTTAAATCTTCTGGTTCTAAAGCATGGTTTCTCAACCTTGACACTTTCCAGTTTGGGCCAGATAATTCTTTGTTGTGGGGACTGTCCTCAGCATTGTGGATGTCAGGCAGCATCCCTGGCCTCTATCCATAGATACATAGCACACCATCTCCCAGCTGTGAAAACCAACTGGGAGGCAAATGCTGCCAAATGTGTTTGGGAGGGAGGAAGCAAATATTGAGAATCACTGCTCTAATGGCAAAAATGTGGCTGAGTAATAGAGGAATAGCATGAAGGGTGTTGTTAATCTGTGAGTGATTTGAACTTTGGTCTACTCAAGTGGAAGATTCGTTAAATTTCAGGTCATTGTGCTCTACAGTAATTTCATAATGGACCAATATGTTAACACAATGGTTGGGACTTTGGAGTTTGCAGTTTGGAAATCTGCTTAAGAAATTTTGTTTCTGGTGATGATAAGTATTATTGCATGTTTAAAAAGCAGGTACTTCAGATCTTACAGAAGAACAAAATTCTCTTAAGAGGCTCCATTATTGGCCCCTTGGTGTTTTGGGAAGTGACTATATTTGTAGATTTCTGTGTTTCTACCTCACCTCTCTTATTGTGTGCCTCAGTTATATCTGGGTGGTTGTAGCATTTTGGAATCCCTGACTTGGATTTCTTACTCTATTTCATCAAGCTCTATTTCTGTTTCAAGCTGAATTTCTGAATTGAACACAATGCTCTATTATTCACATAACCAGTAAACATAGTTTTGGAAAAGCTGTAATTGATTATTTATAAAAAATGTAATTTCTTAAGATGTAAAGTGTTCTAGAAATGTAAATTATTTCTTTCCATATTACCCCCCAAACCCCTCACATTTTCCTAAAAAGCACAACGTAATTTTACTAACTAAACAGTAGATTCAATAATAAAACAATAATAAAAATAATAGTTTTATACAGTGCTTTCTATCTACCAGAAACTACTTATAGTGTTTTATACGCATTAAAACTTATATAACCTTTATATAACAACTCTATGAAGAAGGTATTATTATTATTATCATCCCCATTTTAAAGATAAGGAAGCTGAGGCACAGAGAAACTGAGTAACTTCCCAAGTCTCATAACTAAAAAGTATCAGAGTTAGAATCTGAACCCAAGCAGTCTGGCTCTAGTGGTTTTACTCTTCATTAGTCTATACTTTACTGTCTTTTAATTATACTTTTATAAAAATGGGGTTAATATAATTGGTAGGTTTCTGAGTCTGAGGTTTGTTAATACATGACAACTGTTGAATAAGGGATTCATGCCTTAGGAAACTCTTTACTTGTTTGGTAGTGGACTCCTTGACTTTTAGGGGGAAAGATGAAAGAAAAATAATTGAGATTATCAGATTGTTTAATTTCCAAAATATGATATAATTGATATTTTAAGGCACATAATTCAGAAAAATATTTTTTGTATTTTCCTGTTTTTCATCCCTTCCAAAGAATTTTCATATTTGGTTATTGATGTTAAACAGAACCTACAACTTATTTTTTTTTTAACTTTAGATATTACAACTGAACTCTCAGGAGCAGAGGACCCTATATTTCTTTATCCTATAGTTTTAAATTGGTCCATCAAAGGTGCTATAAAAGAAGGTAGGTAATCTAAATGCATATATGCTGTTCACTCAATTTACTATTGAAGATCATAGATTCTGTTATTTTCTACTTAAAGGTCCAAACTGTTTTAGGCAAAAGATTTTGGGTTCTTATCCATTCAGAAAAATGTAGATTGTCAGGTAATGAAAGGAACATAAATAAGTACCTGATTTAAAGTCTGGAAAGACAGAACCTTGGTGGTGGCTTATTTTAGTAGTAAATGGTATTATAAAGCTTTCAAAAACTAGCCAAGTGAAAAACACGTTAGTGATCTTTAAGTTCAGCTATGAAGAAATCGCAAGATTATTGTTTAATTCAGAGTAAAGTATAATAAAAATGAGGGTAACTAGTTATTCTGATAAGTCTCAGCAATTTTTTCCATACTTGTCATACATTAGAGGCAACTTTTCTAAAATCTTCCTTCACACCGAGATATTGGAAAACAAATGAAATATAGATTGTAAAGGATTATTTGATTTTAGAAAAATAGTAATTCTCATCACATTTAATCCTACATATTTTTTAAAAGTGAGAAATCCAAAAAGTAGGTTAACAAACTTGTCTGTTGGAACAAAATGACTATTAGCAATAGTAAACTTTTAGCATCACTAAGTGTATTGATAACTGTATATGAACTTCTTTATTTTCACAGTTATGAAATTTAAACAGAAACCTAGATTCCTGGAGTTTTTTACACAAGTTATGCTAAAATGTATGAATGATGAAAAATTTCAGCTTATGGTGGAAATTACAAATCCTGTATATGACTTTATGAAAAGGTACTTGTAATACCTGTTTTATTGGTTTTTAAAACTTTAAAAAATAAGTAACATTATCACTTAAAGATATAAAAGTTGGGTGCAAAAGAGGGTAGAATATAAACAGTTAAAACAGCCACCTGGGAGATAGTGAGTGTTTATGTCTGTGTTCATAAATAAACATAAAAATATTTATACAATAAGATTAATAGGAATAAGATTAGAGTATACTCATATTTCTAACAGGAAATAAATTAGACCTTTTTGCTATTGAGTCAAATGGATAACATCTCTGGGCCATCAGCTCTTCACATATAGGCTTCTAGGTCCATTTCGGTCATTTACCATGCTATTCTAATTCCTCTGTATTAGCAAGCAAAACCATCCCTTGGGGTTTCAATTTACATATGTGAATGGGGAGTTAGTTAGATAGAAGCAGTAAAACTTAAAGCTATTCCCCTTATTCTCTAAGCTTGAATGATTCTCTTTGCCCCCAAAGAAAATTATAGTGTTTTATACCAGTTATAAGAGATGCCAAATGAACCCAACTTTTGTTCCAACAACTGGGTTTTACTTTCACCACTGGGCCTAGATTTATCTCATTTTAGTAATAGGCAACATCAATAATTTGAGGTCTATTTAAAAAATGGCAGTAGAAGAGAAACATTATCATAAAAACACACAGGAAAATAGTCTAAAATAGTGTACCTAAAATAGGCACTTCACTTATTAGAACAAAAGCTTGGAATATATGTTTTTCATTTTTTCTAGAGAAAAGAGGAAATTGCTCCTATTAAATGAAGCAGGCTATGGTAATAAGAGAATTGGTCAGAATTAGAAAGTTCCATTAAATTAGAAAAAACATAGTCAAAATTAGATGTTTAGAAGCTGTAAACAATATTCTTGATAGCAAAGAAATTTGAAAAACACTATCAGTGTGCAGTAAAATTTGGAGAGCTGACCAGGGAGGTCTAGTCTAAGCAAAACAGACATTCTGAAAGAAGAAAACAGAAAAAATGGCTTAGAAACATAGGCCAGTGGTATAATAAAAGACCTGAGGTTGCAGATTGAGCAGTATAACTGAATTCAACTGGCAATTTGTATGGCTTAATCCCTTCCTCTTACTTACTCACCCTCCATGACCAAGCTTCCATTTGGCAACTGTCAAAATGTTCTTTGTGTCTATGAGTTTGTCTATGAGTTTTAGTTTCATGTATAAATGAAATCATATAGTATTTGTCTTTTTCTGACTTATTTCGCTTAGCATAATACCCTGTAGGTCCATCCATGTTGTTGAAGATGGCAAGATTTCGTTATTTTTATAGCTGAGTAATATACCATCACATATGTATACTGTTTCTTATTTATCCATTCATCTATTGATGGACACTTAGGTTGCTTTTATATCTTGGTTATTGTAAATAAGCTGCAATAAACATATGGATGCATATGTCTTTTTGAATTTGTGTTTTGGGTTCCTTCAGATAAATATCAGAAGTGGGATTATTGGGTTCTTCTATGTCTCTTGTTATAGCCTTTGTTTAAAGTATATTTTGTCTGGCATAAGTATTGCTACCCTAACTTTTTTTTTTTGTTTCCATTTTTATGAAATATCTTTTTTCATCCCTTTACTTTCAGTTTGTGTGTGTCTTTCATTCTGAAGTGAGTCTCTTGTAGGCAGCATATGTAAGAGTCTTGTTTTCTTATCTATTCAGTCACCCTATGTCTTGTGATTGGAGCATTTGATTTATTTACATTTAAAGTAATTGTTGATAAATATATAGTTATTGCCATTTTATTTTTATCTTGTTTTTTTTTTTTTTTACTTAAATAAGTTTCTCTCACATTTCTTGTAACACTGGTTTGATGGTAAGGAGCTCCTTTAGCTTTACTTGTCTGGGAAGCTCTTTAACTGTTCTTTGATTCTAAACAATAGCTTTGCTGGGTAGAGTAATCCTGGTTGTAGGTCCTTACTTTCCATCACTTTCAATATTTTGTGCCACTCCCTTCTGCCCTGAAAATTTTTTGTTGAGAAATCAGCTGATTGTTTAATGAAGCTCCTTTGAAGGTAACTAATTGCTTTTTTCTTGCTGCTTTCAAGGTTCTGTCTTTGTTTTTAACCTTTGGCATTTTAATTATGATGTGTTTTGGTGTGGGCCTCTTTGGGTTCATCTTATTTGGGACCCTCTACGCTTCCTGGGGTTGTATGTCTATTTCCTTTGCAAGGTTAGGGAATTTTTCAGTCATTATTTTTTCAAATAGATTTTCAATTCTTTGCTCACTCTCTTCTTTTGATACGTCCATGAATGTTGATATGCTTGATGTTGTTTCAGAGACCCCTTAAACGGTCCTCATTTTTTTGAATTTTTTCCTTTCGCTATTCTGATTGTCATTTTCTGCCACTTTACCTTCCAATCACTGATTCGAATTTCTACTTTTCTACTTCATCTAATCTACTGTTGATTCTCTCTAATGTATTCTTTATTTCGGTTTTTATGTTCTTTATTTCTGACTAGTTCTTTTTATGATTTCTATTTCCATTTTTGTTTCCTGTCTCTGTCGAAGCTCTCACTAAGATCATTGGGCATCCTTATAACCAGTGTTTTGAATTCTGCATCTGGTAGATTGCTTATCTTTTTCTGGAGTTTTGTTCTGTTCTTTCATTTGGGACATGTCTCTTTCTCTCTCCATTTTGGCTATCTCCCTATTTTTGTTTCTATGTATTAAGTAGAGTTGTTATATTTCCTGGTCTTGAGAAAGTGTCCTTATGTGGTAGTTGTCCTGTGAGGCTCAGTGGTGCAGTCTTCCTGGTTACCTGAGCCTAGTGTTCCAAGTGTGTTCCTAGTGGGGGTCGTGTGTACCCCCCTACTGTAGTTGAGCTTTGATTGCCATTGGCATATCAGTGGGAGGGATTGACTGTCAGGCTGATTGATTATGAGGACTGACCATGACTATGGTAGAGGAGCTGTTGTGCAGGGGCTGACCCTACAGAGCAGGATTTGCTTTAGCAGGACTCTGGTGCCTGCTGAGTCTGCCTTTTGCTTATGTCATTTGTGGAGGTGTTGGGTAGTGCTCTGGTGTGGTCTGAAGCTGGCCACTGAGTGTGTTGTTTCTGGGAGCCTCTTGGCAGGGGCTCTGGTGCAGGCCAGGGACAGCCACTGCCTATGCCCTGCCTGGGCCCACTTGGTGTGAGTTACAAAGTGATGCAGATGGTTTCTCCTTTTAGCATGGAAGGTGCCTGGGAGAAGCTAAGCTGCAAACTGAGGCTGGCTGCTGATAGTACCAGGCTTGAGGCTACTTAGCAAGAGGAACAGGGCATGCTGAGAGTAGATACTGCTTGTTCAGGATTTGTGAATCTTTAAGAGATTTTAGGAAAGTCTGCAGTATGAGTTAAGATGGGTCATTTGTATGGAAAAACCACCGGAAGTGGCTTAGGTGAGCATGCAAGTTGGGTGGAATGGGGTCCCAGGGAATTACCAGGATGGGGAGAATGGTGTTAGTGAGGTTGATGGAGACTCTGTTATGGCTCCCGCCTGTGTATGCAGACTGGGCAGAAGAAGGGCTTGATGAAGGAACAACGGCTTCTGCCAGCACTTCTGTCTGGGAGAAAGCTACCTTTCTAGATCTTGCCTTGAAGCCAGACAGATCAATTTCTTCCTGTATGTCCCTGGCTGACCCAACACTGGAGCTTAGAGTGAGTAAGAGCTTCAATGAGTAAGTCTGTGTGTGGGCTGTGTGTGGGCCATTTAAGAGAAATGCCTGGGACTCCATCAGCCCTCTGTCTCACTCAGCCACAATCTTCACTGATTTTCACAGCCAGAAGTCATGGAGACCTCTCTTACCAGCACTGGAGCCCTGGGCTGGGGAGCCCGTTGTGGGCCTGGGACCCCTTGCTCCCTAGAGGAGACCTCCACAGCCAAGATAGCCCTCCTGATTTTATCCAGCTCATGCGGGTGTGTGACTAGCCTATTCCTGAGTCTCTCGCTGTCCCCACCATCAGTCTCAATTGGCTTCTTGTATCCTTAGTTATAAGACTTCTGTTTAGCTAGACTTAGGCAGTTCTCATTGATGGTTGTCTATAGTTTAGTTGTAATTTTGATGTGGTTATGGGAGGAAGTGAGCACAGTGTTTGCTTGCTCTTCCATCTTTATTAGAAGCTTATTACTTGTTTTTAATGCCACCTTTTCACATTCAAAGTGAATGATTCTAATAATAATGCTTATAAACCACAACAAAGATATTTCATGTACTTTCATGTTCTACATAACAAAAAGTCAAAGTATATGGAAATAATTGATGAAAAGACATGGGTAACTTAACAGAAATAATACTTTAAAAAAGACAGGAATAAAGAGGGCATAGAAAATGTACATAATATGATTAATAAAATTAATTTAGCATATATAGTCAGTTGAGACTAAACACCCTTTAAAGCACTTATTAAGTTAAAAAAATAATATTTAAGCTGACAAATAAAGCTCAACAGATCACTCAGACTAAAATTTATAAAGACATTCTCTTGCAGTACAATAAAACTGAAAATTTATAACAAAATAAATTACTGGTATGTAAAATTATTAGATCAAAAAAGAAATCAACTAAAAGTAAAGAGACTTTAAAAATAAAAACAACAAGAAACCTATTACTTCTTCTATCATTTAACATTGTTTTGAAAGTTCTTGCCAGTGCATTAAAGAAATAGAAATTAGGATTAGAATTTATGTGATTATGACACAGTAGGGTCTCAAAAATGTTTGTCAAATGCATTGTGTAATAAAGTACTCTGAAAACAAAGATAAAATTATTGATATTTGCAAATAATTATTTTAATGTAAGCTAATTTACTAAAAACTATCAGAATAATAGAATTCCATAAGATGACTAGATGCAAATTCACAAAATCAGTAACTTTCCTATAAAAAGTATAATAGAAAAATCATGTCATTTCTATAAAGTACAAGGTTAAATTTATTAGAAATTGTGAGGGGGCTTAGGTTAATATGAAGAAGACCAAACATTCTTACTAAGATATATAAAAAATAACTTGAATAAATGGAGAGACAATAGTATATTGCTCAATGGACAGATAGAATATTGTAAAGATTTGTTATCTTCTAATTAATTTATAGGTTTAGTGCAATTCCAATTAGATTAGTTTACATGGAATAGGCTAGATTAATGAAAAATTAAAAAGAGGAAAAGAAGAGATTTGTATTATCACATAAAGTATAATAGAGTTGTGTTTGCAAAATAACAAGCAGACTTGGGACTCAATTTTTCAAGTCAGAAACAAGCACTAATATAAATAATCAAACCAGAAATAAACCATGAAAAGAATGATCAATAATGTTGACTACATAAAAATTTAAAAATAGTATTTTTTTGTAACATACCCTAAAGAAAATAAAAAACAGTCAGAGCTAAGGGGAAGCATTCTGTGGAGAGATCCAGGAGTGAATTTAATTTCTTCAGTCTGAGCATGGGAGAGAATACTGAGAGGACAGAAAGATGGTAGCTCACATGTACATCTGTGACCTCCAGTCCTTACCACCTCTTCCTGGAATACAGCAACCAGGTCAAGTATTCTGGAGGAATGGGATAGGGAAGAGGTGGAGAAGAGACCAAACTGGTTGGAAAATCACAGGCAACCAGTCTCAGGATGCAAGTTTCAGAGGATGGATTGCCAAATCCCTGGTGGTCACTGGTCTCAACTTCCTAGTTTGGGCAGACAAAACATTTGCCAAAATGGATGCCAACTAACTGGGAAATTCTTGGAATTGCTGCAGCTGAGCAACCAACCACAAGATCCAGAATCATCATTAAAATTGTAGCAAGAGACCAATCGCCAGTGGGACCAAGATGAATTTGGAACCCCAACTCCGGGAACAAGCTATCACATCGGTCATTTCATTAGCATTGTGTTTATGTGACCCTACATTTTATTCAAATCAAATTTGAATCATTTTTGGATCATCTTTATCATGTTATAGAAGGGTTTTTGCTATACCTAGCAAGTATTTACCAAAAGAAATATACATTTTAGGAAATATGTAAATTGCAGGAAAAATAGGTGATATGTATCAATAGAGGGGGAATGAGAGACTTTCTAATATATGAAGAATGGGCCAGATTATCTCAGCATCCATGAGAAATTAAAAAAACAAGGTTAGGAATCCCTATAGGTGATTGGGAGAAGGGAGAAAATTAAGTAGTCATTTAACATGCTCAGCTTTTTTTGGTATCCAGAAAGTGATAGTGGCTGGAAGCTTGCACATGATGGAACCAAGGAGAGTGAGATCTGTTGGAAACAAGGTAGCTTGTCTAGGGGTCACTTTTATATAGTTATCTTTTCAGGTTTATAGAGAACTGTTCATGTTCTTTTATTTTTGATCCAATTATGTTTTTCCTACATCACATGTCAGCTCTAATGAAATATTATGATGTGATTTGCATAGAGATTTACATAGAATACACTTGAGCTTAGCCAAAAGGCCAAGAAGTGATGAGATTTACATAGAATAGAGGCCAGCTATTTCTTAATAATCAGGAATATCACAGGAATATTTATGTATGGGACAGAAACAATTTTAGATATTCTTGCATAATTTCAGTGACAACATTCATTAAAGATTTATTACTTTGGGGTAGTTTTGCAAATTCTTGAAGAACCTTTTAACTAACTTTATCTTTTTGTATTAGGAGAAATGATTCCCTACTTGAAATTAAAAAAATGAAATATAGGGATAGTATTTTCTGTAAAAAGTCACCTAAACCTGTGAAGAAGTTCAAAGCTGTGATGATGGAGATTGGAAGAGTAAGTTTCATAATAGTTTTGAATTTTAAGTTAATGAAGTGAAGAGATTAATGTATTTAGAGATGATTGGCTGCATTATAATTCATTATAATATGAAACATGGAAATACCACAAGCGTAATTTCATAATTATATAATACATTATAATTCTTAAGTTAGTATATGGATATTTTTATAATCATTTTTTTTTTTTTGCCTACAGGGGTACTTTTGTTACTTTTGATAATTTTAACTGGGGGATATAAAGAAACCACTGTATTTTAATGTCAAGAGATAAGCATTAGAGTATGAGTAAATTGTAGTATTGTGTTCAGAATTTAATCTTAGTTTGTAATATTTTTGTTTCCTCTTGTATTAAGACTACAGAAATACAAAGAAAAAGAAGTAGAAAAAGGGAAACTCTAAGAGATTTTTATGCCAAAAATCCAAGTATTTTTGAAATGACGGAACAGGAAAGGTATTGCTTTTTAAATTAATTCAGTAAATATTTATTTGAAGGTTACTTCATGTTGGGGATTATGTGGGAGCTGAAGGTATACACTGATTAACTAGACAGATAAGATCACTGTCCTAAAGGAGCTTACATATCAATTAAAGAAGCACAGTAAACAAGTAAACATACACATAAGACAATTTAAAATTTTTATAAATTTTATAAAATAAATGAACAGGATGATAGTTATAGAGTAGTTGGCCAGAGGTGGAGATGGTGGCAGCAGTAGTTTAGATAGGATAGTCAGGAGACCAAATTGATAAATTACTTTTAGTTATTGGTAGGTAATATTCTTGTTTATAAAACTTAAACCATGAAACTTATCATGGTAAAGTGCTTAGCATCTATTTTTATAAGTGTGCATTTGTGATTCTTATTCATTCTTTATATACCTTGCCTTCATTATGTAATGTCTTTCTTTACCTGTTTAATGATTTTGATCTTAATTTGCAACATATAGATATTAAAAGAACCATTTTCTCTTTTTGTTTTCATTTGCCTACTATCTGATCATTCCTTTACTTTTTTAAATTTAAATTATGAGATATGTTATAGATGGGTATAGAAAATATAACAAATGAACATGTACCTAATATGCATCTTACCATATAAAGCATTTCAAACACAGTTGAAATTCCCATACATCGTCATGGAATGCATTTCCATTTCCTTTAAGCCCATGCTTATGAGTGACTTTATAAATCAATTATATATGTGTATACCCCTAAAAAATGTGTACTATTTTTTACAATCTGCTTTGCCAATTTGTTCTTTTTCCTCAATATTAGGTTTGTGAGATTTTTTTCATGTTGATATGTATGTAAATCTAGTTATTCGTTTTACTTTTGTAAAGTATTCCATTGTATGAATAAATGGAACTTTATTCAGTCTCCTATAAATGAACATTTACATTTTCAGTTTTTCACTATTGTAAATAGTACTACAGAAGACAACGTTGTACATATCTTCATATGCACATGTTAGAGTTTCTGGTATAAATACGTATGAGTGCAGTTCCCAAGACATGAACATTTTATTTTTTATATCTATTACTGGATATTACTAAGTTGCTCCTAAATTTTTAACAGTGGTGTATCGATTTTCTGTTATTCAGCATCTTCATTGACACTTAATATTATTATCAGATTTTCAAATTTTTGTGGAACATTGAGTTGTGAAATTTTATCTTATTGTTATTTTAATTTTTATTTCTTTGATTACTGATAAAGTTAGACATCTTTGCATATTTTTATTAGACCTCAGGTTTTCCTGTTATAACTGCTTATTTAGATCCTTTCACATTTAAAAGCTTTTTTTCTTATTTATTTATAGAAGACTGGATACTAATATTTCTCCCTATATGTGACTCATATATTTATATTTTAAAGGTTTTTTTTTTAATCAAAAGTTGTAATTGTAAATGGAGTCAAATTTAACAATATTTTTCTTCATTGCTTTTGAAATTTTTCTCTAACCTGAGGTAGAAAAGGTACTTTCTTAGTGAATTTAAAATTTTGATTTTTACATTTAGGAATTTCCTCCAACTGGAATTTATTTTTGTGAGAGGAAGAGTCCTCCCCCACTTTCTTAGTTTCGTTAAAGGTACCCAATTGCCTAGCTCCATTTATTGAGTAGTCTTCTGTGATCACTGTCACTTTTGTCATTTAGCAAGTTTGCATATATGTAGTTTTGGGATTTCTTTTCTGTCCCATTAGTCTACTTATCCATTCCTGAGTCAATATCACACCATCATACTTACTCTAGCTTTCAAATGAGTTTTGAGTCTTGTTGTTTGATAGAACAAGGCTGTCCTGTGTGTTCTTTTTCTTCATTTTCTTAAGTTTTGGATATTCTTCCACAAAATAGTTTGGACTAGCTTATTTAGTAATACAAAAGACTTGTGATTTCAATAGAGATAGAACTGAATTTATAGATTGGTTTGGGAAGAATTTTATTTTTTACAATATTGAGTCTTTATATTAGTAGATAGACCACATACTTGGGTCTAGTTAATACCCTTCAATAAATTTTTATGATATTCTCCAGAAGCATTATACATCTATTGTTAGCTGCAACAAAGAAGTGCTTTTTTTTGTACTAGTGTAAATAGTATTTTAAAATTACATTCTGAATGCTTCTATTCTTTTTATAGGAATATAATTGATTTATAAACAACTTGATCTCTGTGAAACTTAATAATCTATTCATTGATACATGTTTCTATGTGGATGGTCATACTGTGAAGAGTTAATAAAAGTTTTTTTGCTCATTTCTTTCTAATGTTCAAACCTCTTACTTCCTTTTCTTGTCTCATCTACAGGTTAGAACTCGAAGTTTAATCTTAATAGAATTTGCAATTGTAGACATCCTTGTTGTAATATGCAATTATAAAATCTTTTTATTTTCAGATAAGTGCATATTCATATGCAGTTAAAAGAAGTAATACGGAGAGATCCTATAAACTCTTCACCCAGTTTCTCCTAATGTTAAATATATAACCATAGTACAGTAACACAACTAGGAAATTGACTATGATAAAATCCACTGACCTTATTCAGACTACAGCAATTTGACATGCACACACGTGTGTGCATATTTAATTTTATGAGACTTTATCACATTTGTAGGTTTGTGTGACCATTTTTAAGGTCAAGATACAGAACAGTTCTATCATAAAGATCTGCCCACTAACCCCATGCTACCTTTTACAGGCAAAGCCACCTCCCTTGCTATTCCACTCCCAACCATTAATTTGTTCTCCATCTCTGTAATTTTGTCATTTCAAGAATGTTATAAAAATGGAATCATACAGTATGTAACTTTCTGAGATTGGCTTTTTCTTTCCATTCAGCATAATTCTTTTGAGATCCACCCACATTGTACAAATAACTAGTTCACTTATTATTGCTTAGTAATATTCTATACTGCAATTTGTTTAACAATTCACCCACTGAAGACATTTGGATTGTTTCCAGTTTTGACTGTTAGGAATAATGACGACATGAACATTCATGTACAAGTTTTTATATGCATATAAGTCTTTATTTATCTGGGATAAAATCCCATGAGTGCAATTACTAGGTTGTATGGTGTTTATTTAATTTTATAAGAAATTCCATACTCTTTTCCAGAATGGCTGTACCTTTTTTATTCCCACCAGCAGCATATGAGTAATCCAATTTTCCCTCATGCTTGCCAGCATTTAGCATTATCATTATTTTTTTTTAATTTTGGCAAATAAAATGTATTAGAGATATTTTGTGGCTTTAATTTGTATTTTTCCAATGGCTAATAATACTGACATCAGGTAAAATGGCACTGACCAAAAGGACAGCAACATTGTCAACAGTCAAAAAAACTGATAAAAGTATTTTGAAGAAATGAAATCATGCCATACAAACAACTATGTAATGATAAAAATAGTTGGACTTTCTGAGATTTTGATAGGAATAATTTTAAACAAAATAAACATATTATACTTAAAATCTGAACTATTAGCTGAATTTTGAAATAGTTTTTTTTAGAGCATGCTGATATTGATTTATGAAGTTATTTCATTTATCATTGACTGATGTTTAATTTCCTTCTACAGTTTCACTAATGTTTAATGTCTATAATGAATAATTATATCATAATTTAGTTGTATAATCTCAGTGGCCTTTGGTTATGGAAAAAAAAGCTCTGGATTGAGCTTAGGAAATGGACATCAGAGGGATGAAGGTAGTATGTAGTGACTTTGTCTCTAGTGTTTATTCTTGTGCTTTTTTTATTGCCCTATTTCACATTTTCAGAACTAAGTAAATGATAAATAAACTGGAAACATTTGCCTAAGGTCAGTCAACTGACTTCTTCATAGATTATGTACAAACTGGAATCACTCCTCTCTAGATATCTGAAAGTTGGTGTAATTTCAAAACTTCTTTCTCCCTTGGCAGAAATAAGAGAGCTGACGTTAGAAAAATAGCACATCGATTTCTGGTGGATAACTTGAATCCTCTAATATACAGTTATGTTAAAAAGAAGAGGTTCCATCAAATATGCCTTGAAGAGCTGCCCTGGAAGGCTCAGATGAACCTGTATCTGGCAAATGCTCACTTCAACCTGCTTTTAATAAAGCTAAGGGAACGTATGAAGATGAAATTTGGCACTTCACATACTATGGTCAGGTATAGTATATTTATCAATGAATAGTGCTTTTAAAGTCTCATGAACATGGACTATGTTTATATCTTCAGGAATCCAATGTTGATAATAACTTAAAGAGGTTTACAGAGTACTTCTGTCTTTTCTGGCCATTGATATATTTCTTTATTTCTTATCTTAAAATCTTTCCCAAACAAGTGATAAATGTAAGCACATATGAAGTACTGAATTGCATATATCTTTACTGTTTTTCTCCATAAAGCTTTCAGTGAAAGGAGGAAGTGTAATTTCAAGAGGAAGTTAATATTGTACAATAACTGTCAATATTAGTAGGCATTAGGCAAATCTATATAAACACATATTTTAAGCTTCTGTAAACACAGATCATATTTTCTCATAAAATGTAAGCTTTCTATTATTAATTCAGAAGACATTTTGGAGCTTTGTTAAGTGTGGCTGAAGTGTCATGGGAGATAAAAATAGAATAAATAGATAAATGGATACTATAGAGCCATTAAAAAGTTGATATAGACTCTTTTATTAAAAAAGAAATACTTATTGAGCACCTGTTAGATAAAAGGTGCTCAGATAGGTGCAATAGGTATACAAAGATGAACAGGACATGCAAGTTAGAGTCTAGTAGGTAGATCACAGATGTTCACAAATAATTGGAGATAATAGTAGAAGGCGAAGTACTCATAAAGTCTTTGTTCCTAGGAAGGTGGCTTTACTCTGCCTGAGACTAACAGGACAGGTTTCATGGGGGGAGGCCACTTGACCTAAGTCTTGATAGATATGTAATATTTAGAAATGTACAATAGGGAAATAGGCATTCCAGGTAAGTGGAAGAACATGAGTAAGAGACAAAGTAGGAAATACTGATGAGAACACCAAATGGTCTAACCAGAATCTAGGGTATATGAAAGAGAGTAGTGTGAAATAATTAGAAAAGTAGGTCACTACCATATCAGGGAGAATCTTAACTGTCTACTAAATATGAACTTTAATTTATGTGCAGTGGGGAGACTGTGAATGGTTTTTGAGCAGGGCTATGGTAAGAAATGTCTCTGATAGCAATATACCAAATAGATTGGAGGAAGGAAATACTGGTGATAGGGATTTTATTTAAGAGGGTATTTATTTTAGTAATTCAATGTTAAAATATTTAGGTTAAAGTCAACAATGAACTTAGTCCCAGTTTCTGTTTCTTCAGAATTTTGGTTAAAGACTGAACTTTCACAAAAATGTCTCCAGATAGGTCTCTTTCTGTGGGCTAGACCAGATTTGCACTTAAGAAGCAGCAAGAAAAGGTGAAAGGGAATAAGTACAAATTTCCAGTTATAAAAATAGTCAGGGATATGTAAACTTTAGCATAGGGAATATAGTAAATAATATTGTAATACCTATGTATGGTATCAGATGGATATGAGACTTACAGAGGCAATCACTTCATAAGATATATTAATGTATACTCACTGTAGTGCACCTGCAACTCATATAAATTGTATGTCAACTGTAATTGAAAAATAAATTAAAAAAAACATGATGTGATGTAGGAAAAAATAATGTAGGATTTATAAATGTTAAACATTTACTTTTCTAAAAATAAAAAAGAAGAAGGAGCAGTTAGATTGCCTGACCAACAGGGAAGACTTTGACAAAGTGATCCACTTATGCATGAGGCCATGAGAGGGAAAATGGTTCATATTAGATGGGCTTTCTTATTGTCCTCTGAATACTGAGAAATCTTCTCTGGACTCCTAATCATACATGACCACTCATGGATGATTACTTGGCAGCACATTAATTGCATAATAATCAAGTTTGTGTCAGAGTTACTTGGTGCTAAATTCAGTTTTATTAAAATAATATATACTTTGGTATGTATATACATACATATGTATGTTGTATGCATGTATGCATCTATTTTTGGTGGAAGATTGTTTATTGCTTAGACCTTATTTTAAAAAAGAAATAAATGCTGATTATGGACACATTAGTGTATATTGTAGGCATTGTCACTGAATTGTAAATCGGGTAATTTTAGGTTGACATAAATTATTGTTTCAGAGGCCTTAGAGTGAGTTTAGATCTTCCATTTTCATTTCAAGGGTCCTTTCAGCCAAATATATATTGATGTTAAAATTTCTAAGAGTAAAGTTCCATTGCATAATTTTAAAATTTAATGGGAAATTGTTAAACATGGTATGATCCAAAATTTAGGAGCATTAAGTCACAAATACTTAAAAAATTAAAGTAGATTGTATTTGACAGATTTAATTCAATTTTGCTTATATTGCTTTTTTTTAAATGATATTTTTTTCCTCCTTGCAGTTTCCGATCATGTGATCCTAATATGTTCTCACTATATAATTCAGGAACAGTATTACCAACAGGAAAAATGACTATAGAAAACTATAAAGTGATGCTTGATTTCCTTCATACAGCTAAAAAAAGAAAGGCCAACTTACCATCAGGTAAAATAAATAAATATTTTATGTACTATTAAATCACATCTAGAATTTTATACTATTAACACATGCACACACAAGTACATATACCATGTTCTAATGACCTTGGAATTTAATTGAGTTGTGATATCTTATAGAAGATTCTTATTTACTCTACTTTTAAAATTTCTATTTTTATAATAGTATCATATATTTGGAACTATCTATATTGTGTTCTGACCTAAAATGATTTGGTTTTTTATCAAATACAATGTTCTTTTAGAAATATTGGTAGCCTCTGGTATCAGGGTGAAGACTTGCTATCAGGTGTTATGTTTTAGTGGAAGTAAGTTTCCAAACAAATTTGACCAAGCATACTGATGCAAGCTGGCATGAAAACAGTCATATCACTGTTTTATAGTACCAATTTTGTAGTCAGGGCAGTGTGCTTTTGCCTTATGATCTTCACCTAGCACCTTCCATGAAAGGTTATTCCTAGATGAAGGCAATAATATTTTGATGGCAGGACCAGCCATTGTTGTCATCTGATCAGGTAATGGGGGACTCTGGGAGGGAGAGATACAGGTGAACAGAGCTCTCAATCTGCACTGATGATACTATACCTATGTAATTACCTATCTTCACTCATTTAACAAATAAAAATTTATTTCTATTATCTTTATACTATTACAAACCCTCTTATGTAGATTTTTAATAATGGTATTTTAAGTGCCATGTAACTTATTGCTGATCAGGATACTTCATATGCTGGTTAACCACCCCAGGAGTATTGATGCATATTTGAGGTATTTGACATGCTCTTTAATTTCTTCTAGAATATAGGTTAAATTTAATTGGTACCCACATGCCATACTATATATATTGAAGTATATGAAAGTAAGTTTCCTAGACATGAAAAGAGTCTGAGTTTTGTATTTAGATTATAATATATAATTTCTTGAGTTTTTTTTTTAAACTAGCTCCCTATCTAAGACCTTCCATGAAATCAAGAGAATATCTTGCTATTGAGACTTATTATTTAATGCAGACTCTAAAAGGTTTGTGGCAGAAGAAATCCTCCGTGTTTTTATATCACATGAGTGAGAGAATGAGTGGCCAGGGTTACTGCATGACTAACTCTGGGAGATGCTATTTACCTAATGTATGTGTCCTGGGAATGGCCTGTTTGGGGGAAAGTTAAGGAAGGGTATGATCCTGTTACTGTTGCATCAAAAACCATGACATTCTTGCTTCTTTGTTCCTTTGGCCATCACCCTTGCCTGGAATGTTCTTCATAGTTTTCCTGCATAGCTCAGTTGTGCTTACCCTTTAAGACCTAATCTAAGAACTTCCTTCTCTAGAAACTTTTTCTGTTTCATTGTGTTCATGATAATCCTGTCCTTTCTCCAAACTTATACAGCAATTGTTATCTGAATCACTCATATGATACTTGTCACCTACTGTGTTTTCTGGAACTTAACTCTCTTTTCAATAATGTGTTATACTTTATTTTTGTATTGTAGATGCTGAAGAATTCATGTCATTTATTAATTCCCAAATGATTGATGAAAAAAATATTTTCAAGACACAAACAGTTCATGACTCAGACTTTCGATCAGGATCAGGTCTTAGTGCCAAAGAAAAGGATCGAACAGCAAATATGAGTTTATTGGATCATTTCATGAAAATCTTTTTATATTGCAGGAGAGCAATGGTAAGGTGGTCCTTCTTTGTTAATGTACTAGACATAAATCTCAGCCCATAAATTTAGGCATGTAAGATACATAGTATTTATTTACTTACCATCTGAAATTTTGGTTTAAATTTTGAGACTAAATTTGCTGGATTTTGTGTCGTCATTTTTGAGGTTTGCCTGCCACAGTACTGAGGTCTTATGCATTGTCAAGTCGGAGAGAAGTGAGCTTTTTTAGTCATCAGTCATCTCTCCACCCAGAAATGAGATGGCCTTTGTCCCTGTCTACACAGTCTTCATGGATATTCAGACACTCCCCTGCTGCTTTCTTGTGACACTTAGGACATGAGCTTCTCTGGTGACACCAGGGGTTTCTCTCTGGAGTTTTGCCCCCTCCTGGGCATAGACCCCTTTCTTTCCTCTAGCACAGGGAAGATCTTTCTAGACCACAGGAAACATCAGCGCCACCCACCTCTTCTGTTTCTACAGACCACTTGTGTTTTCTGTCAAATGCTTTTCTCTCTCAGCAAATGCTTTTTCTCTAGCAAGGAAGGATTATACTTCAATCCTCTGAAGAGGTGAGAGGAAAATCTACCCTTTCGAGATAAGAAAGGAACATACTTAAGTTTCCATATTCTCTGTAGAGTAGAGAGAGTGACTTTTTAAAAATCTAAAGTAAACCCACATAATCCCCTTGACTATGACATTGTATCCTGCTCTCCATCAGCTTTAGGACCCTAGAAGGTCTAGGTCCTGCTCCCCTCTCAGAACTCAGCTTTTTTTGCTCCTGTTTGATTCACTCCTCTCTCGGTGGGCTTGAAAGTACTAAGTTTGTTCTCTCCTCAGCCCTCAGGTTTACCCCCATCCTTTGCACTTGCTCTTCCCTCAGCCTCAAGTGCTCTCCTCTCCAAGCAACCCCATCTCCACTTTCACATGACTTGTTTAACCCAGCATTCAATAAGTCACTTCCTCAGAGAGGACTTCTCTCCTGACCACCCTGCCTAGAAGGATATGTTCTCTCACTATCACCAGGTTCTGACCCATTTCTGCTTTATTTTCCTTTATAACACTTATTATGCATGAAATTGTATCTTTATTTCTCTATCTAGTATTGTTCTCCCCTGGTAAATTGAAGCAGTATGAGGGCAGACCTGGTTTTTCCTGCTCGCTGCCACTTTTCCAGCACCTAGAACACGGGAGTGTTGGAGTCAGATGGCTGATGTGCAGATCGTAGCCCACTAGGTTGTAGATTTATGACTTCAGGCAAGTTAGCTCCACTGCTCCGTTTCCTTATCTGTAGATTGAATAGAATACTAGTGCGTACTTACTTTATAGGATTTTTTGATAGAATGAACTAAGATGATGCATATAAGGGCCTTACCACAGTATCTAGCACATATAAGTGGTACATAACAAATAGTGTTAGTTATTTTTATTATCGACATATATTTACAGAAAAATGAAGTCATTCAAAGATCTGTAACTTTGGAACTTTGGGGTCTTTTGCATGTTGTATTTGTCTTAGGTTCTTGCTTATCGTGGCGGCTTTTGGACTCTGCTTCAGAACTATTGTCGGGCCCTTTGGAACTTTACTCAGGAACTGCAAATACTTCTTAACCAAACAGTGGATCTATGTAAAATATTTCCTATTAGTCAGGATGGTTTCCTCTGTACCTCTGTTTTACCATTCTATTTGGGAGCAGAATTTCTTATTGACATGTTACTAGACCTACAAAATACCAATTCTATTAAGGTAAGGATATTTGGGTAATTATTTTTATTGTATTCAGTTAAATATTTTCGTACCATGCATCTTGGGATAAGTAGAAATTAATATTTTTCTTGAGTTATTATTTGGTTCATTTATATTTCATTTGCTTCTCATTGTTATTAGGTTTCCTGTACAGAAGTTATAAATAATAAAAATTATAAATAAATTTAGAATAAATTTATAAATAATAAAAATATTTTAAAAAATTTTCTGCTCACTTTATTCCACATTTAATAAATACATATACACACACACATTCAGTTTTCAGGAAAAAATGTGTAGTAAAATCTAAAATTGTACAAAATTTTTTAATGTATCACTTGCAGATTATTGAAGAAAAAGGAGAGTTCAGTGTTCCAAGTTGCTATGGAAATATTAAAAATGATAATGGTGGTTCTAGCCTTGTATTTGAGCATCCTTTGGATGATGTAAATATGGTTGATTTGAAATGGATCCATGACTTTGTATTAAAATCACTGGAACTTTTATATCAAGTTGAAAAATGGGAAACACTAGTATCACTTGCTATTCAGTTTAATGCAGTTTCACAGTAAGTACTACTGTAAGGGTAGTTAAAAGTGACAGACCTCATTGAAAAAATGTGTTTAAATGAATGTTTATTTTTTAATGTATTTTTACTCCTATCTAGTGAGAGATATACAGAGCAAGTGACACCACTCCTGGTGTATGCACAGCGCCAGCTTCTTCTTAGAATATCCAAGTTCGAGGGTCCAGATATTATCCATCAACCTTGTGGAAGATATGAGGCTGAACATAAAGAGAAGGTAAGTTTGACTCTGTTATTCATACAGTTGTGATTTCTTATTAGTATACTTGTAAAATACCAAGATGTAAGAATCAGATAAATGTAATTTTCATGTAGGCATTTGCCATTCAAATCAACAAATATTATCGAGAGCCTGTTATGTGCCAGTATTTTCCCCAAACAGGGTAAACTAAAGTAAGTCCATATATAAAAGAAACTTATCAGGGCCGATTTCTCTATTAGGCACAGTGAGGATAGTGTCTAGACAGTCTATTTTTAAGGGCTCACTAATTTTTTAATTCTTTTTTAAATGAGAAGAAAACACTAGCTTTTAGGTCAAAGGAAATGTTTTGATTTTTAATATTAATGTATTTATATTTATACCAATACAATCATAAAATATAATTTTTAATATTTTTTTTAGACAGGAGGGGTGGGCCCAGGAAGGCAAAAGTGCCTATGGCCCATGAAGCTTTGAACCATGAGATAAATAAATTCTTTCATTTGAACCATGAGGTGGAGGAAAGAGATAAATAAATTCTCTCATTTGTTAACTTAATAAGTATGTGTTGACTACCTAATGCTAGAGCCATTGATTCAGTTATACAGTCTGTACACTGCCCAAGGGCCCCTGGCATCGAGCATCTTTATTATGACTATCAAAATTACATCTCCAATTTAGACCTTTCTCTTGAATTCTGTGTTGACATATCTAACAAATGCCTATATTAATCAGAGTTCAATGAGTAAGCAGAACTAGTAAGATCTGTCTGTCAAGATTGATCCATCTATCTATCTATCTGTCATCAAGATTATAAGAATTTGGCTTATACAATCACAGGGGTTGGCCAAGCAAGTTCAAAATCTGTAGGGTAGGCAGTCAGGATCAGGAACAGGAAGGAAACCTACAGGTTTGGTCATAGCTGTTATCCAGTCAGTCAGTTTTAGACCTGGATGCTGGTTGAATTTGGAGTCTGGAGACCACCAGCACTGTGAGGAACCCACCTGATAAGGTCGGCCTACATAAGACAATTTCCCTTGCTTAAAATTGACGTGTTAGAGACTTTAATTAGTTTCTACAAAATCCCTTTACAGCAGCACCTAGATTCATTTGAAAAATTCAGACGAGGTGTGTGTATACTCCCAAATGGATGCTTTTCTTCATTTGTCCTCCTAGTTTAGCCTAACCAAGTTTCGTCATCAAAAAACCATCACACTGCCTAATCAACATCATCTCTTAGATATTTAATACACTTCTTAAATTTAGCAAATCTCAAATAAACCTGTTCTGCTAAGTCATCCCATTCTCCTAGCTGCTCAGGCCAGACACTTTGGAGACATCCTTGACTCCTCTCTTGCTTTCATACCCCACTTCATATTGGTTGCCAAATCCCCTACCCTCAAAATGTATTCAGAACCTGACCACTTCTCACTACTTTCACCACTCCTGCTCTGCTCCAAACTACCAATGTATTTGCTTCAATTAATGCAGTGACTTCCTAATTAGTCTTTTTTCTTCCAACTTCCCTAAATCCTTCCCTCCACCCTACAGTTTCTTCTCAGTGCAGCAGATAGAAAAACCCTTTAAAAACCTAAGTCAGACTATGTCATTCCTTATCTTAAACCTATAATAGCTTCCCATGGGATTCAGAGTTAAAGTGAACATCCTTATCGTGGCCTTTATGCCCTACACAACTTATCCCTCTGTGATCTCTAGTAATTTATCTCCTACAGGATTCAACTGCTCTGTTCTTTAAGACATTCTGCCTCATGGTCTTTGCATTTGCTATTTCCCTGCTTGGAATGCTTCTCTCCAAATATCCACATTGATTTTTCCCTAGCTTTTTTCCAGTATTTGCCAAATGTCACATTCTCTGTGAAGACTGTCTTCATTACTCTGTTTAAAATGTTGTGCCTGTTTGCTCTATTTCTCTCTATAGCATTTATAACACTTTAATATACACCCTAATGTACTTCTCTATTTTGTTTATTGTCTCTCTGCTTCCACTACAGTAAATTCCATAAGAATAGGAATTTTTGTTCACAATGTTCTCTGCTACATCATCCTTGAGTTTGAAGCTGTGCCTGGCACATAAGTAGGTGTTCAGTAAAGATTTGTTTAATGAAGCTGGAGAGGTGGAAAGGACTAGGCCAAGTAGGGCATTATTAGGCTGTGGGTAGAAATTTGCATTTTATTAGACTCATTGTGGAAATACTACAAGAGACAATTAAGAAGCAACATGTACATCAGACTGGGGTCCAGGGAGGGCTTTATTTTGATCAGTAGGTTAGTTCCAGGAATGAGAATGGAGTAACAGAGGGAATATCTTGGACCTTTTAAAAGAATTTCTTTCTGTTGAAAATGTTTCATTTTCACATATTTTACAATGTTAAGACTCAAATATCTGTTAGAAAATAGGTTTTTAAAATACTACAGGAGAATTTCTGAAAAACTTCACCAGGGAGATTTAAATTGCATTAATTATGAGTCCAGTAGAAAAATCTGCCATTGGGAAAGCAACCTATATTTTAAATATGTTTCAGCTTACATAATGGAAGATATATTTAGGCTAGTAAATTTCAAGAATATCAGAAAATTATATTCTAATTGGTCTACATAATTTGCCTAATGCTTTTCCAGCTGTGCTGTATAAAATATGAAAAATTATGTAGCTGTTTTTTTCCCGAAAAGTTCTCATGATTGAATGCTATTCTGCTTACTTTTATTTGTAGCATCCTCTTGTATATCTTTTTTTTTTTTTTGACAAATGAAAAGTAAGATAAACATTATAGTCAGCCAAATTTTTGGCTATAAATGCCTAAGTTATATTTGTTTTTATCTTTTCTTTTTAAGATAACCTGCCGGAATTTTATTGGGAAGCAGCTCAAGATTAATCCTATAACCAATAAACTGACAGATATAGAAAACTGGATGGATTTACTAAGAAAGCTTATCTCTTCAGGTCAGAACCAATTTTAGCTTGAAGCTCTTTTAAAGCAAGATTTGCTGTTGTGTTCTGCATGTCAAATCTTCGATAATTAAAATGTTTGCAGAATCTCTTTTGCAGGGTTATTTGACTGAAAAGAATCCATTTGATAGTTACCATCTTATGTTGCTATAAATGTCACTTAGGGGGAATTAAAACACATGTTTTTATTAGTTTAAAGTTTAAATTATAGTTGGGAAATGAATTAAAAAACAAGAAGGAGAAAGGAAATTGATGGGAAAAATAAAGATGGGAAAGACTGTTTTCCTTACTATTTTCCTTGTTTTTGTCTCACTTGAGAGCTCTTTAAATGAACCTTTTGCTATTTTCTTTGCTGTGTCTTGAATCCCCAAATAACTTCCATTGCCATAATCAGTATAAATTGTTCTTCTCTTGGCTTTATCATGGTTAAATTGTAGGTCTTTTAATTAGAGCTCAGGAGAAGATTTGGGAATGCCACGACTCCTTTGCTTTTAGCTGTTAAGCCCTTGCAGAATATTTTGGCAGTGGAGCCTGTAGGGATGAGGCCATAGAATGAGATGAAAATGGAAATAACACATTCTCTCAATTGTACTTTTCATGTATCTCTGTTTCTGATACAGAAAAGAAATTCAAGTCTTCCTTTTGAAGTATAATGATTCACTTATTTATCTATTGGTTTTGTGTATGTGTGTATGCATATAGGATAGTTTCCCCTTATCCTCAGGCAACACATTCCCAGACTCCCAGTAGAGGCCTTAACATGCGGATAGTACTGAACCCTATATATAATATGTTATTTTCTTATACACACATACCTATGATAAACTTCAGTTAGTAAATTAGGCAAAGTAAAAGATTAACAACAGTAACTGGTAATAGAACAATTATAACAATATACTATAATAAAGTTATTGAACATTCTCTCTCTCTCTCTCTCTCTCTCTCTCTTTCTCTCTCTCTCTCTCACACACACACACACATACAACTGATATAATAACTGAGACAGCTACTAAGTGACTAATGAGCAGGTAGTGTATACAGCACTGATATGCTGGACAAAGGGATGTTCACGTCCTAGGCGAGAAGGAGCAGGATAGCTTGAGATTTCATTATGTAGCTAGAAATGGCAAGCAATTTGAAACTTACGAATTGTTTATTCTGGAATTTTCCACTTAGTATTTTCATATTGTGGTTTACTGTGAGTAACAGAATCCATGAAAAGGGAAACTAGATACAGGGGAGGACGATTATAATCATTCACTTATTTGTTTATTGAGCTCAGTCAGACAGCTGTTCAGTCATTTAGCAAACATTTACTGAGTAGCAACAGTGTGTTAAGTACTATACTAGGTAATGAGCATACAAAGATGAATGAGACTAAAGATTTGTTGTCTTGGAGTTTATAGTCCATTGAAGGAGACCAGTAAATAAATCAGATATTATGTAGTAGGTCTTTATTAAGATTGTCAGTAGGTTACTGGAAACTGACTTTAAGTGAAACGACATATAACAAAAACAACTTTACCAGAGGCTAAGTGATATAAACAAGAGTTAAGTTCCTGTGGCATATTTTTGATCACAAAAACATCACCAGAATTCTAAATAAAGATTCAAAATACTTCTAATACTAAACATTGAAATGAATGTGAGCTATACATACATGTAAGAATGATGAACAAGTAAAATCAAGTAAGATAATGATTTTCCAACCCGCTTATTTCAGTTCAGTGTCACAGATGGCCGAAGCCTCTCCCAGCAGCTCAGGGTGCAAGGTGGCACCCACCATGGACAGGACGCCCTTCGATTGCAGGGAGCCACTCACACACACCCCCACACTCACTCAGAAAGGGACCATTTAGACATGCCAACTAACCTAATGTGCATATCTTTGGGATGTGGGATGAAAATGGAGTACTGGAGAAAACCCATGCAGATGTGGGGAGAATGTGCAGACTCCACACAGACAGTGGCCCAGTCCAGGAATCAAATTTTTTTTCATTAACATTATAACACAACAACATTGAATGAAAATGGCATTATTCGAAGACCTGCTGTACTATGGAGTGATTAGATCTGTAATACTATGACTAGTGCTGCTGTAAACAATAATACTTGACAGCTAGTATCACTTTTGAGAGACTGCATTTAATTTATTGAGGCTAACGTGAAAGGAAAAAGCAAAATCTGGGGTTACAAAGGTTGGCAGGATTTAGATAATAAAAGGTCTTAGAAGGCAAGATAGAGATTCAGATTTGTCTGGATTGCTGAGGGGAGCTAGGTAAAAGGATTTAAAGAAGAAAAGTGAAATGATCATATTTATGTTTTTAAAAGACCCTTCAGCAGCAGCATGGGGACTCAATTGAAAGACCACATGGAAGCAAGAAGTGGCTACTCTTGACTTGTATGCTATAGATGTGGCGAGGCCCTAGACCACGGCAGTGAGAATAAAGGAGTGGACAGCTATGAGAGAAAGGCCGAAGGAGTCCATAGGACTGCATTCTGTACTTGTTAGATGGTAGGGATGGATCAGGAAGAGAGGAGTTCAAGTTGCTCTGGTTTCTGGCTTGGATAGCGAGATGGATGGGATGCCTTCACTCTATAGGCAACTGAAAGAAGAAGCAGGTCAGAGGAGGAGGGTACTTTGGAATGCTGAGTTCAAGGTTTCAGGATGACAGCTGAGTAGAATGATCCGGTAGTATACAGTTAGATATACTAGTGAGGCACTTGGCAGAGATTTGTATTTTAGTCATCAATATATTGGTAGTGGTTGAAATCAGGGGTTTGGATGAGGTCACCCAGGGAGAATTATGCAGAGTGTAGATCTTAGGCCTAATTTTAGAAGCTGTGTCAGTCAAAGAGGGCTGAGCTGTATAGCAGTAACAAACTCCCCAAACCTAATTGCCTTAACATAAGGGAACCATGCTACTATGTTCAATGAGGTAGACTACTGAGCTGCTGCTCATTGTGGGTTGATGGAATCTCCATGTTGACACAAGCTCCTCTGTTTACTTCCAAGGCAGGAAATAGAGCACTAATGTTACCCTTCAGGGGAGTTATACTAAGAGGCAGCAATTGGTTAAGAACACAGCCTTCGAAGCCAAACCACATGTACATGTACTATATGCTTTATGCTAAGGGATTTACACAGATTGTCTTCTTTAATTATTATAACAACCCCAATAAAGTAATTGTTATTTTGCATTGGACATCAGGCACTCTTGTAAGTGCTTTGTGAGTATAGCCATACCTTGGAGATATTGCAGTTTGGTTCCAGACCACCACGATAAAGCAAATACTGCAATGAAACAGTCACATTAGTTTTTTGATTTCCCAGTACATATAAAAGTTGTGTTTACAATATACTGTAGTCTATTAAGTGTGCAGTAATGGTATGTCTAAATACCTAAAACCTGTACATACTTTAATTAAAAAATTATTGCTAAAAAATGCTAACCATCACCTGAGCCTTCAATGAAAAAATGGTGCCAATAGACTTCTTTCAAGCAGGGTTGCCACAAACCTTCAATTTGTAAAAATCGTAATATATGCGAAGCACAATAAAGCAGTGTGCAATAAAACAAGGTATGCCTGTATTAGCTTATAACCACCTAATGAGGTAAGCTTATTATTGTCCCTGTTTTTCAGGCAGGAAAAAGAATATACTTTATAGTCTTTTTTATATTTTATAATTTTATAGTCATGAGTTATATATAAATCATATGCTGGCTCTTAACACTGATACTTGAAAGTGACACATGTCACTTCTGCTGATATTTCACTGGCTTAAGTCACATGGCCCCATCTAACTTCAAAAGGGTTAGGGAGTTAAGAACCTACTGTGTACCCTGAGGATAAAAAGACATAAAATATGTGAAGAGCCCTAATGATTGTCACAGGAGTAAACAGGAAGAGCAATATCTGAAAGAAAGAGACTGGGATATGGCCTAAGAGGTGGGAGGTACAACGGATGAGAGTGGTATAAACAAAACCAAGGCAAGAGAGACTGAGCAAGATGAAGTAGTCAGCAGTCAGAAAGGTTGCATAAGATGAGGACAAACTGTTTATTGTATTTGCGAGGTCATTGTCCCTGGCCTTTTGCTATGATATCCTCATCTTAGGGCCTTGTTCTAGCTGTTTCCCCTTCCTGAAATGCTCTCCCCGCAACCATGTCTATCTGATAAACCCCTCACCCACTTTAAGTCTTTTGTGAACATCACATCTTTTCAAGGAGGCTTTCCCTGACCATTCTATTTAAAACTTCACTCTACCCACTTCCCCCAGTTCCCCTTATGCTTTTTAATGTTTTCTTTTTTTTTTCCCTGAAGCAAAATACAATATATTGTATATTTTGATTACTAATAGTCTGTCTCCCCTGATGCAATGTAAGCTCTGTGAGGGCAAGGGTCATTGTTTTATTTATTGATATAATCCAAATACCTTGATCAGTGTCTGATACATAGTAGGAACTCAATATCTATTTGCTGAATTAATGACTTTGTAACCTTAATAAGAGTAGCATCAAAGAAATGGTGGGGAGGGGAGTAGGAGTATTTTGAGTGGTGGGGTAGTACTGATGAGCTCTGCCTGCACAGAGTCAGTGAACAGAATTTCTTTTCAGAAAGCTTTATCGGTGACAGGAAAGAGAACTACAGCAGCAGCTATCAGGAAATGTGGAGCTCAGGAGGGCTCAGAAGGGCTTTGTTTTATTTGTGTGTCTGTTTTTAATAGAAGAGAAGGAGCATATTTCTGCATTAAATAGAGCCAGTAGAGAGGGAGAGCTTAGAGACAGGAAAGAAACATATTTGTCAGAGCAAGGAGCTTGAGGAGAAACAGGCAGACAATGGGATGCAGGAGAATTTGCCTTAAACAGGAAGGTAGAACACCCCTGCTGCTAAGGCAGAAGAGCAGGAAAAGAGAATGAGTCCAAATGCAGTAAAGTTTGTAGGTGAGAAGGGTATAGGTTGGAGGTGTTCTCATCGTGTATTTGGAAATTTCCTTAATGAATCAGGGGGTTGAGAGCGTAGCCAGGGTTGATAGGGTAATCAATTACAGGATGTGAAAGAGTGGACTGGCCACTGAGGTAAATAGGAGAGGGGAAGAACAGTGAAGAGGGTCCAGTTGAGTGAGGTTGGTGACCATAAGTGTGTAGGTTTTACTGCCAATGATAAATCATATTATCCCTTCAGTGGGAGGACCCATCTGGTCAATCACATGTGACTAGTTTTATTCAAAGAATGTAATTCTTCCTGGGTGTCTTCTCCTTTCCTTGATCTTGTCTGTCAAACCTCTGAAGATCCCCCAATTTGGGATCTATAACTCAGAATGAGATTTATATTATCCCCTCTATCCTAAAAAGACCTGGCAACAAGTATGAGAAAATGTATCCAAAATTCTTGTTATCCAAATAATGACTAGCATCTAGGGATAGGAAAAACATACCTAACAAAATTTGAGACCTGTAGGTGCTTATTGGTGATGGGTGCAATATGTCAGAAAGGCATTTTGCTTGCCTGTTATTAAAGTTACATTTGGACAGGCAAGATGGCTGGTGGTGGGACAGAAAGGAAGGCAGGTGGAATCAGGCTACAGTAATCCTTTGGGTTGATTCTCAGTGATGGTGGAAGTATAGCCAGTGTGAGCAATGATTAGAGCAGGAATATTTGAATGGATAAAGTCTAACATATTATAATTGCAATAACAGTTAATTGGGCTAGGCACTATAGCACTTTATAACCATTAGCTTCTTTAATTTTTACAGTCTTAGGAGGTAGATATGATTATGCTTACATTACAGATGAGAAAATTAAATGTTATTAGTAAGTACTGGGACTATCATTCAAACCCTGGTCTGTCTAATTGTTCAACCCATAAGTGCTCCCCTGATCTACTGGTCCTGTTCACTGCTTGTGCCCTTTCAGGTTAGACTCTCCTCTCACCTTACAGCACTCAAGAAAAATTTGCTATATTATCAGTGGTCACGGGATGATAGATACTTTATTATGACTTATTGTGATAGAATGGTAAGTTTTAGTTGATCCCACATACTCAATCTAGGTTTCACAATGAGTCATTATTATTAAAATCTTGGCATCCAACTTAGAGCTCTTTATAAGACTCACAGACCTGTGTGAGTAGGAGTAATATTTTGGCCCACACAATTTTTAGGATGCTGACTTTTTTTTCAGTATACTGAACTCAGATCATTAACATGTTTATAAGCACGGTGGGTCTTATGTATGTTGCCGTGACTTGTTTGCAACTCTTAAAAGACCGAGTGTACTCTTGATGTTTTCCCCACCAGATTGCTGCTTTAGAGTGTCATAGATTTTCTTCTGGCATAACAGCATTTGGCGGTAATGTCTGATACATTTAATTCTTCAGAACAGATATTGTAATGCTCCAGTGCCTAGGAACATTTGCTGTTCTCATTATTTAAAAGCATTCTGTTCTCCCTCTAACTATTTAATAATGCATATGTAATTTGGGAAGGTCTCTGTAGGATTTGGAGAAGTGAGAATACCTCACTTTATAGATTATTTTTTATATGGATGAGTAACTTGCCTGCTTGTTAAACTTTATAGGGGCGATAACTCTATGGATATGTCTTTTATTATAGCTGTTTTTGCATTCTTTCTGGAACCTCTTACTTGAGTTTTGACTACTGGTATTTAAAATTTCTGATAGGGTTATTCAGTCTTCAAGTATGTTGGAATTTTCAACCCTCTGGCTGGTGTCTTTGATTACTGCTTCTGGGCATTTGGATTGATGTGGCCAGATGTGTAGAAAGCAGCACAAATTTTCTGTCACTCCTTGGGAGTTTTCCTCAGTGGACCCATCTCTCAGGAGTGATTGGCATTTCAGTTTTAATGTCTACATTAGACAATGATTCTTTTCTTTTTTTCCTATTTCTCCCCCTTCCCTGCGCCTCTTCCTCTTTTTTCACCTCATCTTCTTCTCACTATTTTAAACCATTGAGGCTATTAGTGGCTTTGAATAGCTTCTTGAATTTTCCATGTAAGTTTTCAGACAGGAACCCCCTTGAGACAGATGTCAGGATAAGGCCTCATTGCTTTGCCTCATTTATCTCGCATACACAGCCACAAAAACACTAGCAGAAGCCTAATTAGACCACAAGAAAAAAGATATAGTAGGGCTTGGAAAAAGGAAAAATAGAAAGCAAGATAGTTTAGAAATAAAGGAATGATTTATGAGTAGATATTAGATAAAGTAGCAGGATGATTTTATCTAGATCCCATATTTTAAAGATGGCAACATCTTTCCTTCTTTCTATATTTATCACTCCTAATAACGAGCCTGCATTTGTGATTTTTATTCTAGAAAGTAAACTCTGTGAGAGCAGGTAATATGTCTGTTTTGCCCACTTTTGTCTCCTCAGTGCCTAGCATAGTGCCTAGTACTGGGAAGTGTTAATATATATTTTAAAAATATATGACTAATAGTCATAATCTGAGCCTCCATCTATTTAATGCTCACTCCATGACAGGCACTGTGCTGGACATTTCACACACAGGTTAAAGTAATAACCTTCAGAGGTAAATATTACCATTCCACATTTAACAGATATTTAAAATGAAGGCCTAGAGAAATTAACTGACCATCTCAAAATATTAATATGTGAGGGCTTCCAGCTTTCTCCTTTCCTTTGTTGGCTTCTTTCCCCGATCTCATTCTAAGGAGAAAAAGATAAAAGCCAAGCTCATGAATTCTTGCAAGGAAAACAGAGCAGGAATCTATCATGTGTGTGAGGGTGGTGGTGGTCAAGGAGTGGGGGCATATGCCGTCTCAGGGGCATGCAGGACTGCACAGGCTTAGAGGAGGGGAGACTTGAGGGAGCAAGATGGCAGGGACAGGATGGAGTGGGCAGGTGAATGAAATTGGTAGGGTAGGAGAGTGAAGAGTTACCAGGGAATAAATAAGAGTTACTGTGGCCTAAGTATTTGATTCTCTTAAATGTGTATTAGGGGAGTGTGTCAAGAGCAAACTTGCTGGGGAGACAAATGTTTTCTCAGTGCAGCCATGTTTCTTATTTGACTAGAGCCTCCAGGATTTCTAGAAATTAGGATATATTGAAAAATGTCATCACTATGGGCATATAATGTAACTCTTTGTTACTAATTCCATCAGGACCTCCCTGGAGTCACAAGGAAGTCAGTCTGCTTCTCTTATTAACCTTTCTTGGGTTTACTTCTGTCCTATTCTCAAATGATCCTTGCCTATTAACCAATATCTAGTGCTCTTTGGGAATTCTCTGGGAAAGGCGCTGGACTTGAACCCTGGTTCTCTTATTTCTTACAAGGGCTTAAAACAGTCGAATGTCACTCAAGTTTACTTTTCCTTCTTTGTAATGTGAGAGTGCTGTCTACCCAAATAGTTTATAAAGTGCAATAGAAGTGATTATTGATAAAGTTTATCTTAGCTGTATAATTTTGAAGACTGTTGTCATTCATTCATTTAATGTATATTTATTGAGCACATACTATGTAACTGGCGTTGTTATAGGCCTGGAGTTATAGCAGTAGACAAAATGGACAAAATTCCTTGTGCTAATGGGACTTGCAGTCGAGTGGTGGGAGACAGTCAATATACAAGTGAAACACATAGTATGTCAGAAGATAATGACTGCTGCAGAAAACAGAAGTCAGGAAGGGAAAAAGGATGAGGCTATAATTGTATATAGGGTGATCCAAGGAGGGCTCATTGAGAAGTTAAGAGTTAAAAAGTAACCTTAAGGAGCTGAGGAAGCAAAACATGAAGATATCCCAAGGAAGAATATTCTGGGCCACAGTAAACCACTGATGCCAAGGCCCTGACATGAAAGCATGCTTGGTGTGGGAAGGGCGCGCAGGGGAGCGTTGTAAGAGAAGGGGTCGGAGTGGTCCTGGGGAGCCAGTTCATGATGGGTCTTACGAGTCACTCTTGGAGCTTTGGTGTTTGCCCTAGGTGGTGGAGAAGCCAATGGAAGGTCTTGGGCAGTGGAGTGACATGAGATGACTTAATTTTTAAAAGGAGTCCCCTGGTTGCTGTGTTGAGAGTAGCAAGGGTGGAAACAGGGCGACTGGTTGTCAAGGTGATGGCAGTAACCCAGAAGAGATGATGAGGTCTTGGAACACAGTGGAAGTGGTAGTGGAGGTTGGAGCTGGTGGGAGATGGTGACACTGCGGACATTCCCTGAGCGGGGAGCCTATAAGATTTGCCGTGAATTTGACTTGGAGCATAGGAGAAGAGCAGTCAAGGATGATTCCAGCTTTCGGCTTAAGTAAATGGAAAAATGGAACTATCCTTTAATGAGATGAGGAAAGTGTATGGGAGGAGCAGGTTTCAGGGAAAAGATTAGGAAATCAGTTGGGTACCTGTTAAGTTTGAGATGTCTAATGGGCACACAGCAGAGTAGATCATTAGGTGGATGAGTCTGGACTTCAGAAGAGTTGGAGCCAGAGATATAAATTTGGGAGCCACTAGCATATAGATAAACATGAAATTTAAAATTTTTTTAAAGATAAGAGAAAAACAGCACAATGTGCTGTTGGGAATGATTCCACAGAGGGAAAAATTGATGATTTGGAGAGAGGAGTACTGTTGGAGTAATGTCGCTGAGGTGCATAGATGGGCATAGGTGCTGGGGACTGGATGGATATGGTAGTTGGGGCTTATGGAAAATCCTTTTGGATTGTTTTAGTTTTTTTGTTTTCCAGTGAGGTGGGAATCAAGGTCATTGGCCCCAAAAGAATGGGGAAGAGGTAACTTTTACCACCCCCAACCCCGCCTTTTTAAAAATGTTGCCACATAGCCAAATAACCACTTTTCTGTTGCTTCTAACATTGGAACGTTCTCTTCTTTACATTGCTATTACCTTACTCAGATCCAGATCACACAGTGTCATCACAGTCTCTCAGCCACCAGCCTTTTTCAATTGCAGTGTGCTGTGCGTGCAGCTATTGGCTGACTCTTCCTAAAATAGTAATCTCTTCTGTTAGGGTCCCTGTCAAAACCCTTGCTCAGCTCCCCATTTAAGAGGATGGAGGCTACACACTCAGCGAGGGCTTCAGGCCCCTGGCAAACCCTTCTTTGTTCAACAGGACTGGTCATGTCATCTCACTGTGCCCTGAATCCCCACCCATACTCCTGCTGCCATACCTCTCCTTGCACAAACTAGTTCTGTGACCCAGGGGAAGCTACCAGAATTTTGTTTGCCTTCTTTTCCTCATCTGTAAAATGAGGATATAATGATATATACCTCTTATAGCTTTTTTTGTGATTCGATGAGACCTATCACCATAATTTACTGTGAATAGTTCCTGGTTTAGTGTAAGTGCTCAGCCAACTTCAGCTATTCTTTATCTAAACCCCCTTACCTCTTTCTTCTTAATCAAATCTTCCCTTTCTTCTAAGACACAGCTGGCATAGCTCCTCTCCCATGAAGTCTTTCTCGCTCATCCCTTCCTCTTTAGTCTGATCTCTCTCCTCTGTGTTTCCTGCATTTTATTGTGTAATCAGACACTTTCTGCAACTGTGATTTTAATACTTAAGAGGTGACTTGCTTCACCTCTGCAGTTAGATTGTAAACTCTCAAGGGCCAAGGCCTTGCCGCGTAATCTCTTAAAGCTCCATTCCCTGGCAAGTTGCTTTACTTTCAAGATCTCAGATTTTATAGAGGATATTTGACCTCTATAAAATTAGAATTTACTTCTAATGTGAAGCCTGTAATTCCTTTTTTCTTATGTGCCTGCTTCATGGCGTATGCTGCAGGTCTGCAGCCTAATTTCTGGATGGTCTCTTCCTCTCCAGGGACCTCACAGCAACTCTCTGCCACCATCTCCCCTTTCTGGCCATTTTTTCAGGACCATTTGTTAGTTTTACACACTTTTATGGCCTTGTCTTCTTTTCCTCTATACCTTCCAATATTATAAAATTGTCTTTCCCTCTCTTAAGAGAACAGTTGTCTGTCTCTTTTTTGTTTCTTCCTTTCGTCTCTTTTCCAAGGTACCTTTGCTTTTGAAGAGGCTGCTAAAAAGTAGATTATTTCATCTTTTATGATCAGCAAAAAAAAAAGTAGGAGGCTTCATAAGGAAAATTGGCAAGATCTAAAATTTTTGTATTTCATGAGAATCAAAAGTTTTCTAAGTTTTTTCTTTCTTTTTTTTTTCTTTTTAAAGTACTTTCAAATGTATTAGAAAAAAAATTGATCTGAGCATTGAAACATCTGCTACAGACCTGCAGGTTTTGAATTTAGCAGCTTTTGTTTAGGACCAAGAAATTTCTGAATTAGAGTCTTTTGCTACTAGTTGGCTTGCTGCAGCATTTAATCCCTAAGTGTTACTCTTCCCTTTCTTTTCAGAATACAGCCACGCCAAAAAGCTCATCTGTGTGCCCGTGGATGTGACAGACACTTTGAGATGTTTTAGAGAGACATTAGAAAAATCCAAATACCATAACAGATCAATCCGACACAGCAGAAAGTTGCTTTCATTATTTCTTGCACAGACACAAGGTAAAATACTTGCACTGTATCACTTACTCTTTATTTATGTTGAGGTACTACCCTGAAGATCTACCATATTCTGCCATAGGTGCCTCCGTTCCCCACTTACATGCCCCCTTACTGCTCCCTTTCACTTTCTTCTTCTTGCCTAGTGGATCACTTCTCACACACTTTATTCCAACCAAGGTACTGTCTCACTCATCTGCTTCCCTCCGCCCCACTTCTTTCTTTATTTTTTTAAATTAAAATTATTGGGATGACATTGGTTAATAAAATCATATAGGCTTCAAGTGTATAAGTCAGTAATATGTCACATGTATATTGCATTGTGTTTACCACCCAAAGTTAAATTTCCTAACATCATATATATTTGATCCCCCTTACCCCTACTTACCTACTCCCTCCTCCACTTCCCTCTGGTACCCACTAATCCGCTGTCCATGTCCATGAGTCTCTGTTTGTCATATTTGTTTGCTGCTTTCAGTTTTATATCCCACATATAAGTGAAATTATATGGTTCTTGCTCATCCACTTTTATGCTTCCTGTGAAACTACTATATTCCCTTCTATAGAGTAGATACAAAAACAATATTTGTTAATTTTTAAATTTTGTACATCTATGTTCTTACTGTTTTCTTTGCAAGTATGGTGCTATAGTCTTATTTAATTTTCATTAATAGATGAATTGATTCATACTGAAGTAACTAGAACTTTTTACTAAAACACTACTTTATCACTGTCAAAGAAATGAATGCATACTAATACAAGCATCAATAATGTTTCTTATTAATACCATGGATTTTGATCTTTTTAGAGATTTGTTTTTAGCCTAAAACATGATGTTCATTATCACTGGTTACATTACATTAATTTGTTTCTTCCTTTCTCAACATCTATTGATTTGTCAAACACAGCTCAATCAAAACACAGCCTTGAATGATTAAGTGGTAACTTCAAAGAAGAGCATATTCAAATTTATCTATATTTAGGCTATTTAAAAGTTGTTAAATCCTAATTTATGTTTATGATTCTTGCTGTTGAAATTTATCAGAATAATAAAACTAAGCTTACAAATAAACTTAATAAACTTAATTATATTTTAAAGTTATTAAAAATAGTTTTATACTTGTACCCAAGATGCCAATATCCACTGAACTAAAACTACAACCACTGGCTAAAGTTTTATGTGTATATGTATGTATGTATGTATATACATATGTACGTATGTCTGTATTTGTTGTTGCTGCTTCCTGCAAAAAATACTTGTTATGATATGTAACCACAGTTTTTGGTTGTATTGTCCATAAACTCACATTATATTAAATTAGCTCTTCATATCATATTTAAACTTTTTTCAATTATGGCGTACATTAATAATTGTTTAAGGCATGAATTTAAAAAAAGGACATAAAATTGCTAAGAATGGTTTATACCTATTCACTCTGAGTCACCTGGTACCAAAATATTCATTTGAAATATTGAAATATGAATCAAATATTCACCTGAAATACAGTGTTGGAGGAGAGCACTACAGATACCCTGGGCCACCAGAAAGATAACAAGTGGGTCATAGAGCAAACTAGGCCTGAAACATTGCTGGATGCAAAAATGATAAAACTGAAGCTATTCTACTTTGGACACATCATGAGAAGGCAGGGTTCTTTGGAAAAGACAATTATGCCAGGAAAAATAGACGGCAGCAGGAAAAGAGGAAGACCAAATATGAGATGGATTGATTCCATACAAGAAGCTAGAAGCATGAGTTTCCAGGAGCTGAGCAGGGCTGTTGAGGCCAGGACATCGTGGACATCACTCATTCATAGGGTCGCCAGGAGTTGGAGCCATCTTAAAGGCATGCAATACACACCAAAATATTCTCAGCAGTTTATCCCTAATCCTCGGGCTATAGATTTCAAAAGCCACAATTGCTTCTTTCTCTCTGCAGCCTTTGACTACTTTTCCTGGAATATGTCCCCTTTTTTCCCCCTGTGTGTTGTCTGATCTTATAAAGAGAAAGTTCTTGCCCATTTTCCCCAGCTCAGGTCAGAAATATCTGTGTTGCTTCTATTCCAGAGGTCTTTACCCCAGAGACAAACTAACATCTTACTGTTGGAAGCTCTTTAAAAAAGACAAACCCAAATGGTTTAACTTCTACCAATCCCCACGAGAAGCAAAGCATTATCTCAACATTTATATTCTAGAACACTGAATAGTGTTCTTTTTAAAAATAACTTCATTATAGAGCTCATTAATATATACCTGGTCTCTTCAGAAATTGTTTTAGATGCTAAGTTTAAGGAAACACTATCCCTTAAATAGCAAATAAGTCTCAGATATATACAAAGCCCTTTCCCCTTCTGCTTCTGTTCCTTTTCTCCTGCCTTTTTCCTCCCCATCAACTTCCTTTTTTGTTTTGTTTTGTTTTTTTTTCATTCTAAGGGTCCTTTTCAATTTTTTTCCCCCATGAATTTAGGAGACAAAGGAGGAATGGACAATTCAAAAATTTCTACTGGAAAGGTGGAATTTTGCCTAGGGACAGAAGAGATGCATATGCCCACACCCCCTGATCTTTCTCAGGAACATTTCAGAGTTTTTAGTTCAGTGGAGAAAAGCAAACTTCCACATTCACAGCTTGGACTTGTCATTTCTTCTTACTATGAAACTATTGGTAAGATTTATTTATTATGTATTCATTTTCAATACTATTATCTGCATTCATGCTGAGAATTATATTTGGTCTTGAAATGTTTTCTTTAAAAGTTGGGTGTAAGAGCCTGACTAGAGAGCCTATTCATCATACTCTTGCAGCAGTGACATTGTAATGTTGAGACAAGGTGCGTCCAGCACTTTTCGTTAACCGCTGTCCCAGCCAGGCTGTCACCATAGTGAGATTCAAGGCCACCCTTCTGTCCATCCTTCTTTAATCTGTGAACCACTCTCTGGGATGTGGCCACTCCTAAGTTCTTTTGTTGTGCCCTCGCTGATTTCATTTTTCTTATCATTCCACTTCATATTGCTTTTACAAATTCAGCAGTACATACTCAAGCTATATTGTAAACCCAACATACCCCCTCTTTTCTTGAAATAACAGATGTTTTGTAATTTCCCTTTTAATCCCTGAAATAAAATTCATATTGAATATATTCTTCTTGTAGATATTATTTTTAACAAATCAGTATGATGCTCTAAGTATAAAATAAAGGATAATAATAAAACAAAATAAAAGAATCTATTATTGGTGTGTAAGTCCTCAAGCAGTGGAAGGTACAGTGAAGCAATCAGCTGCTCATGTCCTGTATGCACAACTACCATGACTGTGACAGCTATGAATGCAGAGTGGTTTCGGTGTGTTATGCTGGTGGCATGTAGTATTAGCACTGTTAATTTCAGTGATGTGATTTTCTAAAATGACAAATAAATTTAGGTGAAGTTCTAAACAAAACAGCGTGCTACAGCGAGTGGTGGCATTTCTAGAAAATTTAGAGCAGTTTGAAAACATGCAAATATACACTTTTTATGAGTTAAATGAAGTTCAGATGTTAGATAATTATAAATAGATTTAACACCTTTTTCTTTGGCGTAGGGCAAGATTCTGTGCATTACAGCCCATCCAGTTTCTCTGTAATACCTCTGTATTACAATTGCCATGTTGCTTGGGTTTTGGGGTACACATTCTTGAGTGTATACATTCTTCAGAACTCTCTCTACCAAAAAAATAAGGTGATATTAAAGATATGCTTTTTGGGTAAAAGGAGTAAACTGATATGCTGTGATCTTGTTATATCTCTGCTCAGAAACCTTCGGGGCTTCTCATTCATTATGGAATAATGAACACATTTTTTCACAAGGCATTCAGATGCCTCTATAACCTTACCCATCTCCTTCTCCCTCCCAAGAGAACCATCGCAAGCTGCACATGTCATTTTCACATGTACCTAGCCCTCTCTCCCTGGTACACATTTCTGCATTTCTCTTCTCAACTGTTTCCACCTCCCTGACTCCTTTTTCACCGTCTTTGCATTTCCCTTCTATTAGACCCAGTCTCCACTCCACTGTTTCCAGTAGAGCATCCTTTGCTCCATGTCTGCATGTATACTGTGTGACATTTGAAGGCACTAATAGCTTGCAAGTATACAGTTAAGGAATAATGCAGTTTCAAATATTTTTGCAAATACAAAGGAGATATTTTCCAGAAACTGATATTTTTTCTTTTACTTGACTGAAATACAGATGTTCTCCAAGCCAGCAATCAAAGAAGTCTTAAAGTTCAGGCATTGCATGAACTTGGAAGTCTTCTCATCTTCGCAGAAAAGAGAAGGTAGATTTTTTTAGAGTCTGTAGAATGAGGGAAAACCATTGATTAGTTTTGAAAAAATTTTTAAATGGTCATGAAAAATACTGTCTTAAATTTTAGTTCTTCAATAATATTAAATTGCTATATTTTATTCATCAAATGCTACCTGAAATGATTATGAGCAAAGCATAAATGGTATAGATTTCAATTTAAATCTTTCTTCAGTATATTTGCTTTCTCTTTTGAAAAGATTTAACAGCATAGGCCTCAGAGAATGTACTGCTTGGTTTTCTGTTTTGGTTTTAGGGCTGCTTTTAAGTGTTGGAGTCAAGCTCTCGATGACTTATTTAGGAAACAAGATGTGCTACATACATGGAAAGAGTTGTGCCCCCCACTCACCAGTGCCACTGACAGCTATTCACCTCCAGGTTCCAAAGACTACAGTGAGGAATTTCTGTCAAAAGTTGGCATTTGGGGATGTTTGCAAGGAGCAATCATATCAGCAAAGATAGCCCAGTGAGTATGAATATGGAGTGATCTGCATAATAGCTAATAGCTTCCCTTGGTGGGGTACCCACTTGTGCCATGTAGAGTGGCATGCTTCACACACACTGGATTCTTCTAGCTATGTCCAAATCTTAGAGGATTATACCATTTACTTATTTTTGATGTTTATTGTTTATGATCCTCTCCTCTTTCTAAATATCTCCCACCCCCAGAATATGCGCACCACATGGGCAAAGGTCTTTGCTTTGTATACCATTGTAACCTGAGTGCCTTGCATGAAGGTGTCATTCAGTGACTACTTGTTGAATGAATGGGTGAATGAACAATTGTTATGGAAACCAGAGTAGTGAGGAAGCAGGGCAACTTGGGCCTAATTCTATTCCAAGAGCCTCCTACTAAACTCTGTGCCCCTCGGAGCCTCAGTGTCTTCATCATTAAACCATGGTGGTGAGAGTCACATGACGTACTATATTAGTTTGCTGGGGCTGCCATAACAAAGTACCACAGACAGGGTGGCTTAAACAACAGAACTATATTTCTCACAATTCTGGACGCTAGAAGTTCGAGTTCAAGGTGTTGGTAGGGTTGGTTTCTTCTGAGGTATCTTTCCTCATCTCTTTGGATGGTTGTCTTCTTGCCGTGTCCTCACATGACTGTGTCCTAATGTCCTCCTCTTATGAGAATACCAGTCACATCAGATTCCAGCCCACTTTAACTTAATTACCTCTTTAGAGACCTTATCTCTAAGTAGTCACATTCTGAGGTCACTGGGGATTAGGACTTTAACATGTGATTTTGGTTTTTGTGTGTGTGTGTGTGTGGGGGGGGAATAGCACACAATTTAGCCTATAATACATACTGTAATTACTTCCTACTGCTGCTGTGACAAATTACCACAAATTTAGTGGCTTAAAACAACAAAGACTTACTGTCTTACATCTTAAAACGAATGTGTTGTGCTCTCCCACTGAGGCTCTAGCAGAGAATATATTTTTTTTGTCTTGTCCAGCTTCTTGAGACCTCCTGCATTCCTTCATTAAAGGCTCATCTTCTGTCTTCAAGACCAACTGGCTATCATCTCTCTGTCTCTCCCCACCTCCCCCAATCTCCTGTTTTTATCCCCAAAGCTCCTTCTCTAATCCTCCTGCCTTTCTTTTATAAGGACCAATGTGATTACATTGTATCCACCTGGATAATCCAGAATAACCTCTCCATTTTAAGGTCTTTAATTTAACCACATCTGTAAAGTCTTCTTCTTTTTTTTTTTTCCCATGTAAACTAACGTGTTCATAAGTTTAGGGGATTAAGACAAAGATATCTCTCAGGGGCCATTATTCAGCCTACCACACATAACATATCTGAACGTCTATCACAATGCCTTATACCTAGTTAGCACTCACAGATGTCTTAAATATTTAATTAATATGAGAAATTTAAAAAGTATGGAGAAGGTAGAAGTACAGGTTTCCTTTACCTCTCCAGTTACATTTTTAACTTGCCTATAGGGTAAAAATGTAGTGGGCAAAAATCTGCAAATTTTAAAAAAATAGTAAGTAGTTAATAATCACATTATTTTCAGAAAATTAGCATCTTTGTGCAGGGGAAGTAAGAAATCACCTAGTTAAATAGTATTAAATAGTAAATATTTTTAAAAGATTTGTCAAGTTTGAGTTTTTTTTTTTACACTCCTGGGAAGTAGTTCATCCTTAAATACACACACACACACACACACACACACACACACACACACACTCCCCACACAAGTGTGAGCTTATGACTTAGTAGAGCTTGGCAACAGAGAATAGAAGAACTGAAAAAGATTTACAGCTTGAAAAAGAACCACCGTAGCATGCCTGCCATTGGGCGCCTCGGCTTCTCTGAGCCTCTGAAGTTACTATTTACTGATTTTTTAACCAACAGAAAGTCACTTTCCAGTTATTCAGCTAGAAGTCTGACTTCCCCAGGATATACGATATTAGAGTGGCTTTGTCTGTTCATGGAAGCTCCCTGAGTGGAAGATTCTTCTCCCCACAGTCTAATAGCCACATATAGTTAATTAATACAGTGAAGATAACTGGTTTTATGTAAATAATACTTAGAAGAAGGTAATGTGGTTTAAAGCTACAAATGTGAGTTTCAAGACCCATGTAAAGAAAACTCAAACTCTTCTAAGGGACATAAAATGAGATAGTAAATTCAGAGATATTACCTGAATCTTTGATGGTGAGACTTAATATCATCATTGTGTCCATAGTATACTGCTGGTGAGGAAACACAGTTTCAATCTTTTGGAGGGAATTGTTTAACTATATTCATCAAAAACTTTAAAAGTGTATATCTCTTTTCTCCTTCAAATTGTACTTCTATGGATTTATTCAGTAGAACTGATAGAGCAAGTGCTCAGAATTACAGTACAACGTTTACCTCAGCATTGGAAAAAATCAAAGGGAGATGAATTGTTTTATATTATGGTGCATCCACTTGAAAAAACTATTAAAGTTCTGTAAAATAATGATGTAGCTCATCACATTCATGAATGGAAAATTTGTAAAATAGTAGGTATTGCATAATTCTAGTCTTAATGCATGCATGTGTAGCCATATAGACAAAAATCTAGAAGGAAATTGGCCAAAATGTTACCAGTAATTATGTTTAGGTGGTAGGATTGCAGGTGACTTTTCATTTTATGTTTTATGTTTTTCATTATTCTAGATCTTTTATGAGTATGTATCACTTTTAGAATCACAAAGACTATCATAATTATGGGAAATCTATGAGCATTGGAGTCATTTATATTAAAATATTTTTGAAAAATTGTCTATGAATCAGTTTATTTTTCTTATTTAGATTTATTAAGATATTGGATGTTGAGAGGAGAACCGACTGTTGCATTTTGTCTGCATTACTCTTTCAGGTAACACTTCATCTATAATCTTTCTACAGTAGCATGACCATTTGCTAGTCAGTAAAAGAAAAATGTAGTAGTTTTTTATATTTATAAAACTTATAGGCATGAGAAAAGCATGAACCTTGATCAGATATCATAAACCCAGCTTTCTTTCTCTGGCTGAATCCCTGTGACACTTTCATCTTTAACATCCAGCAGTCAGTTTGTCCCTTAGACTGAGGAAGGAGTTTTACAGATAAGGAAACAGAGTCTCCTATCATCAGTAAGATCAATAAGATCAGTGAGCAGCAAATTTAGTCCATTTGACTCAGATGGTTGCATTAGATTACCTCATCTCTAAATAAAGTTTTGCTCAATTGTATGATATAAGGTATACCATACAAAGAAAGCAAGAAATAAGTTGGAGACTACAGAAGTACATAGAATATTTGCATTTCATAGGGTTTGGGTTTGACTTTACTGATGATAGGAACTTTTAACTGAAATATATTTTCAGATTCAGGAATGTAGCTAGGGCCTTTTCAATCTACTGAAGGTTCTGTTTACCTTGAAGGATGGGTACCTTTGTTCTGTGTATCAGAAGAATCTAATGGCTTATGAAATCTGGATAGATAAGATCTTTGGGAAAGGCTCTGAATGTAAGGCCAGATTTTTTAATTTTCTTATGTTCCATTCACCTCTTGCTTATGCTTCAAAGGGAAGAGGTTGAAAAGGCAAGAATGCAAAGGAATAATGGGCTTGATGTGGGCATAATCTCTAAGTAATACTGCACCTAAAATAAAAATTAGGTAGTGGGATTTATTTTTTAAAACCTGTTAATTTTTTGTGATTTTGAAGCAAATTTGTAAAACTAAAAATTGAAACAACTGCAGAGCATTTTAGAGTAGATACCTTATAACTTTAATGAGCAATCTAATAAAAATTCTTTCTGATATGAACATTAAAACAATTTTATAATGCATTTGTCATAAAAATTTTTAATTATTTAAGATAACATAAGAAGCATTTCTACGTAAACTTTGATTTTGTGTGTTCATCTGGTTTCCCAACATCTAGTACAATATTGGTCATATAAACCTAAGAAATACTGGTCAAATTAAAACAAATTACTTTTTCACTTAATTTAGTTAAAAGTTCAGAATTACCTTTGCTTAATTTAGACTTCTGAAATAAGTTTTTATCTCCTCTACTTACATTTTGGCATAGCGGAATGGACATCGTTTTTTGAGTTCAATAGACATGACTTTGAATCTTCTTTCTGCCATCATTAACTGTGTGTCCTCAGATAAGATGTTTAAGCTTCAATTATATATCATTTGTAAGATAACAGTCCTTCCTTCTAGGGCTAAATTAAATGAGGGTTAAATAAGATGGCATTTATAAAGATTTTACTAATAGTACCCAACACAGAATTGACCTCAACCAATGGTAACTTAATGTAATGATAATTTCTTCTGAAAATAATAAGTATCCAATTACCATGGAATATGAAAGGCCTATCTTGAGGGAGTAAAGCATTTGGAACCCATAATGATGATAATTTTAAAGATAAGTACTGTTTATTACAGGATAGAGTGTGCTAGGCATGTGCTAAGCACTTAAGAAAGTAATATATGTACTAATCTTTCTGTTTCATTGTTGCAAAGCAATTTATGGCTCTCTATTTCACCTTTTTTCATTATCAGGGTTTGCTCAGAACCACACTTCCACACCCCAAAGCTGAACGTTGCTATGCTCAGTATGAGATCACTCAGCTTCTCCCGGGCATTGAGCTCTTCTCCGACAGATACAGGGCTGACATTTGCTCTGTAGTCGCAAGTCTGTATTATATAATACATGAACTGCACTTTGTTAAGCAAAATATAATAGTAAGTAATTTGTAAAGTCACCAAATGTTAATTAACTACAGTATTTTTTACTCCACTTACCTTATACTTTTCAAAGTTTGCTAATGTTCTTTTAGTCAGTCCTTGTTTAACTTTTAAACTCTTTATTAAGGATTCTCATCTGTATTTCAAAATAAAATATATTCATTAAGATTCTTTGACATTGTTGTTTACATTGCATTTTGGATCCAAAAGCAATGTCTATTTGATTTTGGTCACTTTTTATTGTATTTTATCTTTTTTCCCCCGCTTAAGACATTTGGTGAAATTGATTAGAATGTTTCACTGGTCTCAAACAGAGGAATTTAGTACACATGTAACTTACTGCATTAGATCGTACAGGGTTTATCAAGACCAAAACTATGAGACTTTTTTATTGAGATAAATTTATCTTCATCTCTCTTGCCTTTTCTCTTTTAAGGGTGCATCCTAAGTGAACAACAGATTCTAACTGTGAAATAAAAACCAGACATTACATATTTTCTTAGGAAATTAAGAAGAATCCCAATACAACTCTCTTTTCCTGAGGGGAAATGAACCACTATATATAAATACATGTATATATATTTGAGTATATATTATGTATATATATTTGATATATATAACAAATGTAAAGTTGATTACATTTTAAAAATAAGTACATTCTAACTATTGATTATTTTATATTTTCCTCCTTTATCTTAGTTTTTCTATTTTCCTTTTTTATGCTATTTCCTTTACTTTTGCATGTCTTGTTTCCTCTTATGTTTGCTTTTTAGTATCTATTCTGTCTCTTTTTCTGCTTCTTTCTCTTTCTTTAATAATTTTCATACACACTTTCTTTTTCATATATTGTTTTCTATTCTCTCATTCTAAATTTACTCTCTCCTTATATTGAAAAGATTTATTTCTCCCTGATGTGATTGTTAAATTATAAAGCCATGTGATAAAGTGAAGAGGTTGATAAATGCTTTTAACACTTGGAAGACTTGGCAAGGAATTGTTTATTAGAAAAAAATAGCAAAATGGTGCTTCTCTCATTGTTAAGGGGATTCATTTCTGGATTTAGAAAATAGCTCTATCCCTTGGGTAGGCTTTAGTCGCCTAGTCATATTCATATATAATACATATCACTGCACTAGAAAAGAAATGAGACCTTTTTTCTCTCTGAAGCTTAAGAAATTGAAAACATTTTTCTGAATAATTGAGCAATTGGCAGCAATAAAATGGTGTGGTTTTATTTCTCACTAAAGAAAAGAAAATCTCAAAGGTAATAGCCAACTCATTGTCTTGCGTCGTATTAATTGTAGAAAAAGGTATTGTGTTATGTTGGTTAGTGTATAATTGCAGAAAAATGTATTATGTTTAAAATTATTTAAGTTCTCCTTTTTGTTTTTTAAATTTTTTAAAGTTCTACTCCTTTTAAAAAGCTGTTTCTATTAGTGACTGCTAGTTGACTGATAATTAGAATCTCCTTAGCTGAACTTGCAGAATGTAAATGGTTTCCACTTTGTATTACACTACCCTCCAGCAGAAGCTTGGTGGCTAAGGACACTGCTGTCACATATATGATTTGCTAGCGGACCCATTGCTGTGGAATAATGCAAAATAGTTTGCTAACTAGTGAGAATCTCAGTTCTCCTTCTTGCTCCATCACCCTTTACTGGGGCAGGACCCAGACATAGGAACTGAGCTTCCACTTTGAGTTGAGATCAGGAATTGTTCAGAAGTTTAGGCAAAACTGTCCCCTCAACACATGTCTCCAGCTGGATAGTGGCTAGGTCAATTGAAATATCGATTGTCTTTAATCCTTTACAGATGGCTATGAGATTTTAAGAAGAGTTGAACTTGGAGTTAATTCTATGAAAATAAAAATATTATGTGAAGAGTAAGCTTGGGTTTTAATCAGTAGAATATATGCTCTGTGAAGGCAGGGACTTGTTAGGTTTTGTTCTTCTTCAACAGTGCCTGATACATAACTGGCATGTTATAAATATGTTTTTACTGATAGTGATATTCCAGTTGAAGATAAGTAGCAACTGACATTGAGATGAGTAGGTAGGAGCTCTTAGAGAACATGGATATGGGTTCCTTTGCTTTAAATTTTGCATTTCTTTGATAACTCATTTGCTAGAATGTTTCCATAGGTCTCAGTGATTCATACATATATACTAAATTAAACTTTTTTAAGGAAGATAAATAATTACATTTTTATTCTTTAACTCTTTAAAAGATGTGAAAACTAGGGTTTTGGTACCAAGTGACATCTATTTGGAACTTTAAGTCCCTGATAGCATTTTAAAGTTCTGGTAAAATTATGAAGCATATGCCAGGCAGATCATTTCTCTTATACCAAACTTTCTCATCTTCTAGCATGGAAATTCAATCACTATTTTGCATAACATCTTTTATGTTATTTGGCTAAATTTTATTATGTTATTAAGTTGATAACATAGATTTTAAAATACAGTGTTTTTCTGTTGGTAGATTCTGCCTCTCCTTGCATTATACCAATATTTTGTCTCTGGAATTTGCCAAGACCTAGTTAGAAATCTAGATGCAAGAATCCTCAAGGTATGAAAGAAGCTTTTAAGACATCTGATATTTTTGAACTGTTAAAGATATTGTCATGAATTAATTTGGTTCTAATACTCAATAATAAACTGATAATAATATGACATTGTACTGATGTTAAAAAAACTTGCCCACCATTATAATAAAGTACGAGAAAGAATCAATTGGAAAGGCTATCATTTTGTGTTCAGGCCACAGTAAAGTGAGGAACATCTACACACGGTAACAAGGCTCACCCAACACCAGCCAGCATGGATATAACCACTGCTGAAAGCTTGATTTCCTGAATATTTGTGGACTAATGAGTCAGTTTTCTGAAGTTTCTGTGAACTTTTTGCTAAGGATTTTTATGTATATCATGATATACAGAATTTTTTTTTTTATTGCAGAGACACTAAATTACAATTAATTCTGGAACCTAGAAATTAGGTGATATTCTTTGCCTTTACAATTCATGTGCAGTTGGCTTGAACCCCATGTGGAGTGGCAACCTGAAGCACATCATTTTTTTCTCTTCTCCTTTTCCTAGTCACCTGTGGTTTCAGGCTCCCACTTTTGTTGAATTCATTTTGTGTGTGGATCATTTCAACATCCAGCAAATTTGCTACATGTTCTGCACCTCTTCATATCTAATATGGAATTTGATCCTATTCCATATTATACAGTAATGTTCGCGCGCGCACACACACACACACACACACACACACACACACACACACACTCATTTACGCATAAACACACACAACACATTCACCCAAGGCCTTTATTTCTATATTTGACTTTACCAAAAAGTGGCAACACTGGGAAATTTAAGTTGAGGAAAAAATATTTTAAATAGAATATTTGACATCTCTGAGCTTAAAATATTTTTTGGCCAACATCTCATGCTTTTCAGTTCTGTGCTGGTAAGTGAATCACAACTCACTCTAAAAAAAAAGAGCCCTGTTTTGCAGCATTTTCAGTTTCAGTGGTGTAAATACTGTCAATTACTAACTTCCACCTGCTAACTAGGCATTGCTGAATGTGCGATGGGGACAAAATGTGCACAGTCAGCTCTTGTAGTTGAGAGTCAGTGGGCTCCAACAAACCACTGGCTTAACCCTGATTCTCCTTTTCGGGACATGCTCTCTCTTCTTTCTCAAATAGTTTCCTTTTTCTAATGAGGGAAAATTAGATTTTCCTTTAAATTGCTCTCTCATCTAGACCCTGCCCTTAGGCCTATGTTTTCAGATCCTAAGAGTCCATTGCTTTCTGTTTCTAAGTAAAGATAATACCTTCCCTAAGAGAAATTCTAGTGCTGACTATTATTATAATATATTTTAACTCAGGAATAAATAAGTTATCAGCCATGAAAATTCCTGGATCACCCTTTCTGAATGGGATTTTTAAGAGTTTTTCTGTTTTTGAATTCTAATAATACTTAAAAAAATGCATACAATCTTTTCTTTTTCTTCTAAAATTGTAAAATTCTTGAGGCTAGGATCTATGTTTACTCATCTTTAATTCTGTATAATATCTTGAGTAATAAATCCATTTACCTGATAGTAATTAATTATAGAATTGAATTTAAAATCTGTAGACATTTATCAAGTGCCTACTATCCATACTCTTCTTAATTTTTAGCAGGAACTCAGCTAGAAAATACTTAGTGTATATTAATTGCTTTACCTCTGAAACAACATTTATTGAGTACCTCTTGTATAAAAGTACCATGTTTGTAACTCTAATCAAAGAAATGTAACCTATGGTCTTTGCTTATAAGGACATGAAAACATGGAAGAAAGATAGGACATAGACCCAAGATGATTATGTATACACTGGCCACTTGATCATTTTCCAAATGAGCACTGTCTCCAAGATACTGAGAGAGGGAAAAATGGTTTTGGGTCTCTAGGTTTCACTAAGTAGGAACGATTCAGGCTTGAAAAGAATAGAACTAACTGAGCAGGAAAAGAGGAGGAAGGGGACAACCTTGGCAGATAATCATGTGAAAGACATAGAGGTGAGAAAGTATTGACTTGTTGAAGGGGTAGGGATGGTTCAGTTAGTCTGGAGTGGAGGTTTTGAGTAGGGAGGTCGGAGAGGATAACATGAGAATACCAGAGGTCTGTGATATGAAGAATACCAGGGGTCCAATCTTGAATTTCAAACTGAGACATAAAGTGAAGGCTGAGCCATGGGAGAAATGGGACTATGGAGTCAGAATTGGGTAACAGCTTTTTTTTTTTTTTCCTGATCTGTGATAAGAGACAAGCATACAAGGGTTGCAATGACTATTAGTAATATGTCAGAAGGAGATCCAAAGAAGCACTGAAAGAACAAGGGTTTTGGTTAAGTGACTGCTTTTTATTAAATTGTTAGCACTTGATAACTATTTTTGTACTAGAGTAGTTTAAAAGCCCATGAAAAACTGTGGACTCCATTCTGTAGCCTTGGGTTGGGAGGGAGAATTAATTATAGAATTTTGATCAGAAAGACATGATCAGATGTATCTGGTAGAAGTGTCAGCAGCAGAGTGAACTGGAAGTGGATCTTATTGATATAGTAGGACTGAAAAACCCATTTAAGGTTTTAACAGAAGTAATGAAAAGGGCAAGTGATGGAAGGAATGACAGCCTGTGTGAGCAGAGTTTGCCTGACCTTTCTGAAGTAAATTGGGGTCAGTGAATTCTCACTCACTGAGAGAGAAAAGTCATGGCCAGGAAATAGCAAACAATGATGGTTTTTGATAAATCAAACAGCAATAGATCACGCTGTTAAGTTTCTATAGTGCACTAGTGTCTTTCGCAGAAGGCTTTAAGACCTCTTTATGATCGACCTGTCTGCCTTCACTTTCGAACTGCCAACACCTTGAAAGATTTTCACTCTCAAAATATCCAACATTTCTGGAAAGGGTACTGTTGGGTCTGTGAGTGAAGGGTTGATTTATGGGTAGTTCTTTTTTCCACCCAAGTTGTTGGTGTTCACAGTGCTGGTCAATTCTGAAAACACATGTTCATTATTATTATTACCATTGCTTTTCCAAATGATCATATTCATATGAGAAACTGAAACCAGAAGTAACCTTAATAGTTACAGGTAGTCCATGTATCTTCCTGTCTTACAGTCGAGACCAGAGGGGACTAATCACACATAGATAAGAAGCATTTCCTCTAAGGGGCAATGAGAAAAATGTTCACCGAGAAGTCTGAAAGAGCTCATGTGACTCCCTGACACCTACTTTGATATGTATGGCACTAAAGAAATGAGAGCCCAAAGTGTTGTAGGCAAGAACTAAAATATGCAACTCAGTGGACAAAAAGTTTGTCTTTTCCATTAAAAACATCCCCCTGATTGTTTGTATTTTATTTTCATGTTATTGTCACATCTTGTTTTCCCCTGACTTACTTTCTTTTATTACTTTAAAATTTATAAACTTTTGAGATATTCCTAAGATAGTGCTTAAAGGAAAAGAGAAAATAAGATAAGTGTACATGTTGAGGTTAAATTAAATTTACTTTTTCTATTTTATACACACACACACACACACACACATATATAGTGTGATGTGTGTGTGTGTGTGTGTGTGTGTGTGTGTGTATATATATATATACAGTGTGTATATGTGTATATATATATATATCGCACACTATATATTTCTCTCTCTCTCTCTCTCTCTCTCTCTCTCTCTCTATATATATATATATATATATATATATATATATACACACACATGTGATTTATCCATTTATCCAATTTTGTACTTTACTCCCTGCTTCCATAATTCACCCTTTTCTATTCTCTAGAAAGTCACCAAATGTCTTTAAAACATAAGTCAGGTTAGGGCCTTGGCCTGTTCAAACTCTTCTCCACTAACTTCCTACCACCCAAGTCCCCAACTCGGCTGTCCAGGCCACCATTCACACCTACCTCCTGATCCTCTTCCCTTCTCTCCCTAAGCTCCTGTCACACTGGCTGTTCCTTGAGCACACCAAGCCCCCTAGACTGCTCCTGTACCCTGTCACCTTTGTACTCGAGAGCCCCTCAGCAGATTTTCACATATCTCTCTCCCTCATATCAATCACACATCTTCTCATAAAGGTTTTTCCCTCAGAGTTCTTCCTGAGCACAGTTTTGAAGATAGAATGTTGTCAGTAATGTCTGTCCCTTTTTATATGGGTTATATCTTTGATGTATCACTTTTAAGTTTAGCTAAATTTCTAGAGAGCTTGGTGCATAAGAGGTGCTGAAGAAACACATTGAATGAATGAGAATTTGATTAAGAACTTCTTTTTCTATAATTTCCTGATCAAAAATCCTGCTGGATTATATTAAAAAATAAGCCATGCACAATGTATAGTTACCAATTAATTAATGTTGTGAAGTATATGTCTTTAAAATCAACAATGCCCATTAATTATGGATCTGAAAATGAATAGTCAGCTCTATGTTGATACATTGTGGAGTTTATCTCCTGGTTTATTTGTCTCTTCTTAGAGTGTTAGAGAATATCAGGAGTGTTTTTGTTTTGTCTTCCTTTTAAACCATAGTTCACCATGGGAACACAAAGGTAAATTCAATGATTTTTTTTACCTCTTCTATGCCTATCATATTTTTATGTGTTTACCTCTGATGAAGTAGCCACATCTGATAAACATCCACTGTTTTGAATAGTCGCCCTCTGCTGTTTATTAGCTTCTTGCTCCATTGCACATGTAAGCTGGCTTATACACATACACAGGTATCTCCATCAGCTGTGTTTACTAAACATTCATTTATAACACATTACCAAAGTTAAGCAGAAATTTTGGATTTTAGTTGATGATTTTTCTCTAAAATTTTTACTTCATAAGTAAAACAAATTGTTTAATTTTAAAATCTCATTTTTTTCTTTCCTTTAAAGATAAAAGTCCTCATAGATTTAACATTCTTTTCTGAAGCCTTTCATGAGATGTCGCAGATCTTCTATGGAAAAAATATGCCTTCTCTGATACCCACTGGTTTTAAAACTACGGGAAAAGTGAAGGTAAACCTGCCAATTTGATTCAAAGCCATTTATTTCTTTACCTTTTTAAGGCTGTGTTTCTAAAATCTAGGGAATGCTTTCATGGAGGTATATTTATAAGTCTCTGATATTGCAGACCTCTTTCTTAAGCCTGGCTAAAGCTAATGTCAGGCTTTTACAAGGTTTCATTCGTATGGAAAGAAAGGAGGCCTTGTGGGGAGGGACTGTGGTCTTGGAGTAGATTTTTACAGTGAAATTATGGCTCTATATTACAGTTATCTTGGACTGTCTCAGCAGACACATTTATCAGCCACTACCTCTTAGACTTTGGGGTCTATTATTCTAATTTCTGGTAATATCCTTACTCAGAATGCTGTCTTCTCATGTTTCATTTGGATGTTTTTGACTTAAATACTTTATACCTAAGAGGTAAGCATGTGTTGTTCAAATTTCTTCTGATTTCCGTAGAAAGAGAACGTTCCTCTATTTTGTCTAGTCTCTTTTGACTTTGGGGGATTGTTTTAATTTGTATTTGGAAAATCGTAGATTGAAGCATTCTTGAAAATGAATACTAGTGTTTCTATTTAAATTAGAGTGAGCTGTCATTTTCCTCTACTTCATTTTCATGGTCATCTGTGAATCGCTAGGTGATCTTGCTTTAGGGAGGTGCTCAGACCCTCCTGGGCCAGCATTAAAGGAAATAAAAGGAGGTAACAAGTCAGTTTCCTGGAGGTTACTGTATGTGTGAGGAATGAAGCTGACAGACAGGTACATGCTGGTGGGATTCAAATTTGGAGGATCTAAAAGAATCTGGGAAATAGGCTGTAAGTCTTGAAAATTTCTTGCATGAGCTGATATTATATTTATATATAATGCATTCATAACTTCAGCATATTCCCCTAAAATGCAGCTGCCTATTTCTCAATATGAGTACTACAGCATCACAATTTCTTGTAATAGGGTAAGTGTGAGGTTATCTATAGAAAATCCTAAGAGGGACATTCGGTAGGCAATAGGATATGTGGTGTGTGTGTGTGTGTGTGTGTGTGTGTGTGTGTGTGTGTGTGTGTGTGTGTCTGTACTGTCTGTCTATGGAGGAATTGGTTGGGTTTTGCTAATTTTCTGTGGTAAGAATTAATTTATTTCTTACCTCAGTAAAATTAGCAGTATTTTCTTGCTTGCATCTTGGTTAACAAACAGCCTTGTGCTATTGTAAATGGTTTGCATTTTATTAAAATTATATTTTAATTTCTGTAAGTATTTATTGAGAGCTTACAGAATACAAGTATTATTCCAGGCATGGGGATAGAGCAGTAAAAAGGTAATACTGTCACAGCCTTCCTGGAGTCATATTATTATTGAATAGTACAGTGAGAAAGACAAACAATAAACATATTAAGCACATAAATATATGTCAGATGATGACGTGCTGTGAAGACAGTCAAGCTGAGTTAGGAGGACAGAGTGATCAGAACAACAGATGGTTGTTTTATTTAGGTAGTTTGGGAACTCTTTCTAATAAGGGAGTTTTGAGGGTGAAAGATTTGAGAGGACAACCTTCCAAAAAGGAGGAGCTGCAAAGGCATAGGCCCTAAGGGGGATGCCTGCAAGATGTGATTGATCTTGTAGGACCTCATAGGGCTTGGTCTGGACGGTAGTTTACTCTAAATAAGATGGCAACCTTGCAGACATCTGAGAAGAGGAACGACAGGGAAGGAATTAAATTTCAAAGGACAACTTCACTTGCTCTCTGAGGACTAGACTGTGGCTGAACATGGGTATAAATAGGAAGATCAGTTAGAAGTCCTTTGCAAATGATCTGAGTGAGACATGACAATGGTTGGGGTTACAGTGGTGGAAGGAGTGCAAAGTGGTCAAATTCTGGCTGTGCTGCAAAGGTAGAGCTATGCATTTGTGAGTGATGGTTCAGATCCGGGCTATAAGAGCCAAGTTAAATGTGATGACTAGTGTGTTCGGCGTGAGCAACTGGTAGGAAGACATTTTCATGAACTGAGATGCAGAACACTGTTACGTGCAGGGATGGAACATGTTAAATATGAGCACCCTGTAGACATACAGGTAAAGATGTAGTTTAGGTAAGTGCAGAGAATATATGATCTGAAGTTCATGGGAGAGATTGGGGCTTCAAATTTGGGATCATTAGCCTAGAGGTTAACAATCATGAGAGTGGATGAAATTAACTGGGGACTGATGCAGATAGAAAAAAGTAAAAGTCACAGGACCGATCCTTAGGGCCATCCCCATTTAGAATCTAGGAAGATGAGGAGAGGGAAGCCAGACTGAGAAACAAGTGGTCACTGCTTTCACCAAAATAAACAAGCAGTCTGAAGCCAATTTTAACAGGTCAATCCCAAATTTAATTTTTACGAATCAGTTATCATAACACAAAAGTGTGGGTGAATTGTCTCTCAATGGATTATGATGTCAAATTTTGTATTCCCAAAGCTAATTGGAAGCCCTGCAACTTCAATCGGGATTTTAAAAAGTATAATTAAAGAGGAAATGTGTTCAGGGTTTATAATTAAAATAGGTGCCGGTGTTATTAGGCTGCAGGCTAGTTATTTAAAGAAAGGATTAATGAATTAGATTTTAGTTGTAAAAGAAGTACAGTAAGTCCTTAATTAAAGTCATCATCAAGTTCTTGGAAATTGCAACTTTAAGTGAAACAATGTATCATGAAACCAGCTAATAGATATAAACAATCATTAAGTTCCTGTGGCATATTTCACAAAAACAAACATCACTAAACTTCTAAAGACCCAAAATACTTCTAAATATTAAACACTAAAATAATGTGAGCTAGGCATACATTTAAGAAAGATTAATAAAAACAAGTAAGATAATGGTTTTTCAATCTGTTTATTGCAATTCAGGGTCACAGGTGACTGGAGCCTATCCTAGAAGTTCAGGGTGCCAGGTGGGGACTCTGGACAGGATGCTCTTTCATTGAAGAGAGCACTCACTCAACACTCACTCAGACTGGGACAATTTAGACAATCCACATAACCCAACATGCACATCTTTGGCATGTGAGAGAACCCAGAGCACTCGGAGAAAATCCACGCAGACACGGGGAGAATGTGCAAACTCTACACAGTGGTCTCAGCTTGGAATATAATATTTTTCTCATCAACACTATAGTAAAATGATTTTGAATGAAGTGATGTTATTTGATGAACTGCTGTGTCTGAAAAAGTCTTACAAATTATTATTGGACTTTTCACAACTTAAAAAAAATTAAATCTTTTAACATTATACTCATATTGAGATTCTGCTCTCATCACTAAATCTGAAGTCTTATCATCAATGCTGTTCAAATTATATCACCAAAGGTCTCCCCCTGGATTAATTTACTCACTTTTTAGTGCATTATAGCAGGTAAAGAATATCTTCAGAAAAGGAAAAAAAATTAAAACATTATACCAATACTTTCTTTAAATAAGAACTATGTGTGATGTCTTGGTTTAGGGGTCCTTCAAAAGCAGACCCTGGGACAAAGATTTGGGAGAAAGTGGTATATTTGAGATGTGATTCCAGAAAGAATGGTGAGGGAGTGGGAAAGTCATATAGGGAAGGGAGGAAAACCGTTCCAGGGAACACTAATGAGGTCACTGATGTGGGCAACTGGGACCCTCAGAAAGACTGGCTGAAGTAATCTCTTGTCCCTCATTGTTGTGGGATACTCCTTGCACTTCTGGCTCCTTCTGAATGCTCGTGTAGCCACAGAATGTCCTCAAGCAAAGAGGTACAGGTAAAGTAGGATGCCATCCATATGTGAACGGCCTGTCCACCAGAAGCTGCTGGTGGTTTTCTGGTGACCCAGGGGATTTGGGCAGGGCATCAATATTGATATCTACAAAGGGGTACCTTTTAGAAAGGGCCTTCTGTACCCTATCTGATGATACAAAAATCTCTTGTGGCCAATAAACTGAATATTTCATAATGCAACATTATATTTATATATAAACATATTTACAGATAATTCATTAAAAAAGAGAAAGAACCACAAAAAAAGAGTCATTCTGAAGAGTAATACAATTTTACCTCAAACTGACAATGTATATTTTTTTTAAGTGTTAACACTCAGCACTGTTAAAAGTGCAGTAATCTTGGCATTTTCATACAACATGGGTGGAAATGTAAATTAAATTAAGCCAGTCTCTTTCAATTTTCTCAATACATTCTTATCTTATGACCCTGTAATTCTGCTTCCAGGAATCTATCCAAAGGCAATAATCAGAAATACAGACAAAATATTCACCAATGTTATTTAAAGAGGGCTGAATGGTAGGATGAGAGTGGGAAGTGGTTTTCTTAGGTACCTAACAATAGGAAAGAGGTTATTATGCCACATTCATAGGATAGAACATTACCTAACTATTAGATTGAGGTTTACAAATAATTTAATGGTGTGGGGAAAATAACTACAATGTAATGAGGAAAGGAATACAAATCCATATATAAAAATTTTAAATACATCAAAAAGAAATTGGTAATAAAGACAATAAAATATTATCATTGACAACCTAAAAAATTGATTTGTATGTGATTTTTATTTTCTTTTTTCTACTATACTTACCTTTTTTTTGACTAGAACATATAATACTTTTACAATAAAAATGATATTTAAAATGTGTTTAGAACACATTAACAGTTTTATTTAAAAAAACACTCAATGATCTTGTTTCTAATGTTAATGTTATGTGTATTGACAGGTATTTCAATCATTTGACTCAGGAAAACCTCTTACTAATAAAGAAAACATACAGGTAAGGATAACAATAATTTATAAATGTTGACTATTTAGTGTGACTCATTTCTGAGTCATTCCAATTTGTTTGGCAGCTATAATCATCGTTTTTGAAAATCTTCTATGTAATATGCTCTTCTATTTGAAATTATGGGGTTTTATCTCAAAATGCTGAGGCCAGAGGAAAGACTGGCCCCAAACAGATCTGTTTTTCAGACTGGGCAAATATTGGTCATTGTTCCTAAATTTTTCAATTACACCTGTGTATTCAGTTTGTTCCTCCAGCCATGTCAAATATCTAACTTTGATGTTTATCTTGATTACTCACACAATGACAGCTGACTGGTTGTAAGAAAAGGATTTTGTGAGTTTTGTTCAATTCTGCTTTTACTCATGTCCTTTCCCCCAGTCTGAGACTGCATCTTAGCTAGTGGTTTAGAAGGTTTGCTTTTCTTCTTTTACTTAAAAAATTTTTTTGAAATATAATTGACATATAACATTGTGTATGTTTAACATGTTCATTTAATACATTTATATATTGCAATATGATTACCACCATAGAGATAGCTAATGGAAGGTTTCACAGGACATTTTCATAAGCAGCTCCTCTAATTTCCCCATTTCTCCTCTTATATTAATTCAACAGATTAATGAGTCTATTGTAACATTTTTTACAAAGAGAGGGCTAGACTGCTTCTCTCAGTATATTTATTCTTGTCAATAATTGAATGATTGTGATTTAAGCTTTGATGACCTAGTAGCATTTACATAATTTGAAACAGTTATTTTAAACAATCTTAGGACTGTCAGCAGTCTGTCCCCTAGAGGATATGAGAATGATAGTGCAGCCATTGTCAAAGGGGTTAGGACAGGTAAGGAGCTCACACAGCCCGATGACAGTTCATGCATATACACAGATATACAGTTTTATTTTTTTAAATACTAGGAAACAGCATTCTGTTTTATTAAGTATTTATTTTTATTAAGTAGTTTTGAAAGGCATTTGCTCAAAATTGCTTTTTTTGGTTCTTCCTAATTTTGATAGGAATGAATATATATATATATGTGCCTTCTATTAAATGTAACCTTATTACTTTTATTGTTCATTTTATTCCACAGACTTCACATATAATTATGATTCAGATGATTCATTGTTTTCGACTTAAGTTCATTTTAATTAATGGGCAAGTTATTGGACATAATAGAGCTAGTATTAGGAAGATACGAATACATATTCATATTTCATTTTAGTGTTCCAAGATCTTAGGATGTTTAAGAATATTTATTTCTTTCCAGTCATAAATGCCAAGGCATCCTAAAAAATACTTCTTTAAGGAGTGGTTTGGGGTATAAAAAGAATTTTTGTCTGATCATTTCTTTTTAAACAAAAAGAGACTGACAGTATAATGGAAAACTGATTTCTATTAGCTAATTAATTAAAGCAGAACTGTGGGTCTGCTTAAGACTCTTCAGATTACACTTTACATTGTATGTTTAGAGGGAGGGAAAGGGGAAAGGGGTGTTAAATAGCATTACTAATTAATCTTCTTTTGATCCTCAAGTGTTTGTGTGTAATTGTTGAGACTCATTAAATCACTGCTGTGGAGAGCAAAGAGAAAAGAAAACGTCTCCTCTCCTCATCTCCCCAACCAGTCCAAAGTTTCTTTTCTAGATTCGGAACGTCAACCATTTTCCTAGTACAACAGTTTGTCGCCTGCTCGGGCTCAGCGCTGCTTCATTTCTGGCTCTTCTGTATGTGAGGATTGTCCCCCTTTAGAGGAGGTCAAGAGAGGAGAAGGAACAGCAGCACAGATCACCCCACTGCCAACATTGCCTCAAACTCTCCCAAACAATGAGATTTTTTTTCTTTTTTATTTCACATAAGGCAAATAGTTTCCCTCTTTTCAAGAAAAGATGGCTTTGACATCTGTCTTTTATTTTAATTCAATAAATATTTAATAAGAGCCTGTTATGTGAAGGCACTATTCTGGTGCTGTTAAATAAACAAATCAGTCAACAATACAGATGAACTCTAAGCCCTCAGAGAGCTTTTATTTTAGTAGTCAAGACTAGTAATAAACATACAAGTAAATGTTATGAATAAGTAAATCATATAGTATGTTAGATGAATCACATTGTGAGGAAAATAAACCTAGAATGTGTAAAAGGGATTGGGAACATGGGACTGGGTTGGGGGTTGTAATTTTAAATGAGGTGATGAGGTCGGTCCTCACTGTGGTATCATTTGTGAAGCAGATAAAGGCAGAAGTCACATGACATGGAGAAAGAGTAATCTAAGAAGGGAGTACAGTGAGTGTAAAGGTCCTGGGGCAGGATTGCCTTGCTTGGTGAGGAATGTCTCAGCCAGTGTGACGAGGGCTGTGTGAATGATGGGGAATCAGTAGAAAATGAGGTCAGAGCAGTAACAGGGTGCCATTTTGAGAAGCGCCTTTGTAACTTCGATTCTTATTCTGAGCAAAATGGGTAGCTCCTGGAGGATTTAGATGAGAGGTATCATCAGATCTACTTATGTTTTAAAAGGATTACTGTAGCTAATCTGTTGAGCCTCTTATGTGCTAGATATTATATCGGTGCTGTCAATCAAATACATCAGTCAATAGTACAAATTTCCGGCCCTCATAGAGTTTATATTTTAGTGTGTGTGTGTGTGTGTGTGTGTGTGTGTGTGTGTGTGTGTGTGTGTGTGTGGTTGTGGGGGAGACTAGGAATATAGTTTTGGACATGTTCAGTTTGAGATATCTATTAGACATCTAAGTGAAGGTATTGAGTCAGAATTGATTATATATGTCTTGAGTTCAGAAGAAAGATTGGAGCTGGAAAGAAAAAAATTGGTATTTCATCAGCATTTAGGTAAAATCAAAACCATGAGCCTTATTAAGATTATCTATGGGGAGGGAGTGAGGAAGGAAAAGAGGACTGAGCCCTGAGACACTCCAACCTTAAGAAATATAGGAGAAGAGGAATCAGCAAGGAAGATTGACAAGGAGTGGCCAGTAGGACAGGAAAAAAACCAAAGGAGCGGGGTGACTTGAAAGCTAAGAGAAGCATTTTCAGAAGAGGAAATGTTACTGTTGTCAAATTTTGCTGATGAATCAAGCACCTTAAATTTCTCCTATTTAACATCCCTGAAATTAGAATGAATTTTACAGTTCAGGGCATGTGGCAGTTTAGTTGATTATGAAATAATGTCTTGGATTATAAGTAATATAACATATGAGAATTAAGAATTGGACATTGTATTTAATCAAGTGTAGGCCATTAGTGACCTTCCTAAAGGGTTTCAATATAGGGTAGGAGTGGGGTTATAAGCAAATAAAAGTAGAGAAATTGGAATATTGGCAACTCTTCAGGTAGTACTGTAAGGGGGAGCAAGGATTGAGTTAGTAGCTGGAGAGGAAGTAGGAATATAGAGAGTTTTATATTTTAAGATGGAGAAGACAGCATGGCTGTGTGCCGATAGGAACGTGCCTGTAGAACATTTATGGCACAGAGGAGAATGGCTGAGTAGACCAGTGTGGACGGGAGGGATGGAAGGAAGAAAGGTGAGGCAGGTGCTTGGGTAGGCAGGAGAGGTGGTGGAGCTGTGGGGTCTGTGGGCACTACTTTGACTGCTTCAGTTTTCTCAGTTAAGTAGAGGAAGCAAGGTCATTAGTTGGCAGTGGCAATGGAGAAGAAGGGTTAAAATTTAGAAAGAAGAAGAGTGTGAAGTGGTTATCTAGGAAAGAATGAGAGGGAATGTACCAGGAAAATGTAGAATGGTGACCAGGCAGCACTGAGGTTTGATCAGGAACTTAAAGTAGGACCATTTATCATAATTGCATGATTTTTTCCAGCCTTCTGCTACTGCAGGTGCATGCACTGGATTTTATCGGGGCTGTGATTTTGCCAAGGAAGTGGGTATGCATGAGAGAGGTGCCAGGGAGGTGAGGGTGTACATGAGGTGGAGTTCTAATGATTGCGGGCAGCGTCTAAGCTGGGTAGGGAGCTTACTTGTCCACCTATTCTTCCTGTTCTGGTCCTAGTAGCTCTAACTTACTCTAAAGCAGAGTGCTTCCATGCATGGCTGATGAGCTTTTTCAGTTTCTCTATCTTGTTGTCTTCTCCCTTGATCTCAGCACTGCTTCACTTTCATTATGTGGCAGGGCTGGGCTCATGAGGCCCAGGTCACAAACTGGGGAGGGGAATGGCAGAAACACGGTGGAACTGCTGGGATAGTTCTAACATTACATGTTTTTCTTAATAGTCCTGCCACTTATGGAACTTCAGGCCCATTTCTGTATTCTTTTACCCAAAACTAAATGAGTGCAGAAGGGGACTAAAGCTAATAATACATAAAAACAATATTTTACTTATTTGCCTTTTTAATTTTTTCCCATTTTTTTAGGCACTTGAAGAATTAATAAGTAAAGGCTTGCCTCAAATTCTGGTTACAGTTGGCCAACAACATCTCTTAAATAAGTTTTCTTTTGTTAAAGCATACTTTTTAATCAGTGTGGCTGCAACAATAAATTGTGTCCCAGAACCTATACTGAAAACAATCTACCATGGATTTGTTTCCGAGAGAAGCAAAGCAAACCTCCCAAACTTAAAAGGTAATCTTTCTTTTTATTTTCTTGCTTCTCTTTCTCTTCACTTTCCTGTACTCCCCCACTTCACCACCAATAATCTCTATGAACAACCTAGCATATATTCTTTCATATTTTTCTCCTAGGTCACAAATGACACATATATGTGCTTATGTTTTAGGTACATGCATATTCATGTCCATCCACATGTCTCCATTTCCATGTACTTTTCCTATACATACATACAAAACAAAATTATCATTTATTAATAAACAATGTATTTTACCTTTTCCTGAACTAGAACAACTCAAATCAACTGCTTTGCTTTAGTTCACTATACTGACTATGTAGTATTTTATGCTGTGAATATCCCACAGTCATTCAACGATTCTCCTGTTGACATGCATTCACTCTGCTTCTAGAGAACAGTGCCGAAGTGCTACATATTCATATCATATAGTATCTATTTCTATGGGTTAAGATACTCATGGGTGGGGTTTATGGGCCATAGTGTATATGTATTTTTTTAACTGTGTTAGATGTCACCATAAAATAGTTGTTTTTCACCATTAAGTATGATGTTAACTGTCAGTTTTTCATGTACGTCTTTTTTAAGATAGAGGAATTTCTCTTCTGTTTCTACTTCATTGAGTGATTTTATAAAGCTGGAGTGCTGGATTTTATTAAATGCCTTTTCTGTATCTATTAAGATGATTAGATTGTTTTGTTTTTTATTCTATTAATATAGTATATTACATTAATTGATTTTTGAGTTTTTAACCAACCTTGCTTTCTTGGGATAAATCTCACTTGATCATGGTGTATAATTTTTTAATGTGTTGCTGGATTCTGTTTGCTTGTATTTTATTAAAGATTTTTGCATCAATATTTATAAGAAATATTGGTGTGTAATTTTCTTTTCTTTTAGTGTCTTTGTCTAGTTAGTATCAGAATAATATTGGCCTCTGTTTTAAAATCTAAGTTTTATTATTATTCAGATGTGGTGAGGCCATCAGATAAGAGATAACTGCCATTGAAAACATACTTTGTTATTTACAGCTCCCAAGAAAAGGGGCATGCCATGACATAGAAGGACCACACAGGAAAGGGCCTCATGGGAGGCAGAGAGAGCAGTGAGAAAAACGTGGGTCAGACTCTTTCTAGTGTGTCTCAGATTTTGATACTCATCACAGGGTTCTTCCATACCAGTCTTCAGGCATTTGTTTTCTGTCTTTGTGTCTTTCTCTCTCTCTCTCTCTCTCTCTCTCTCTCTCTCTCTCTCTCTCTCTCTCTCTCTCTCTCTCTCTCACTTTCCTCTCTGGAAGACTCAGGCCCAGATCTTCCTGCTGTGCTTTCTCAGTGCTCAACCCCTCCCTTATACTCAGCTGAGCCCTAGCTCTAGAACCTCTTTATGTAGGAGAAGAGTCAGGTAGGTTGGGGTTGGAAGAAGAGAGGAAGTCAGGTTTGTTCAGTCCCATGCTATTCTAGACTCCCTCTTTCTACTTGATAAACTTAGTCTCTTTAGGTGAATAATTTTTGCAGTAATTCCTAGTCAATTAATGACTTGTAGTTTTTCTCTCTCCTATAGTCTAGAAGCCAGGATTACCAAAGAAGGCAAAGTCTATGACCTAAATTCTCTCAGTTCTCCCTGGCTCAGAATAAGGACCAGCTTCAGATTGTGGGTGGGAATTTGAGATATTTGAGGATTGTGGATTGTGCTGTTCCAAATGGTTTCACTCTCTGCTCTTGGAGTGATGGGTTTGTGGATAGCAGCAGAACTGTTGCTTCCAAGGAGATCTTATTGACATAATATAAATATCTGAAAGACCCAAAATGCTTTGAGGACCTTAAGATGTTCTGGGAATTCCAGGGGAGGAACCACTACTTTATATCAGTAACTGATGATTCAAATAATGTCACTAAGCATACAAAAGAACCTTTCATAATTATCTGATTTTTTTATAAGAATCAGCCTTAATCTTCTAATGTCTGAGCTTTAGAGATTATATGAAATAGCAGTATATTTCTACTTATCATTATAGTTTTTTTAGCATTAAATTTATGGATAGTTCTCAAATAATGATGAGTTTTATAAACTAGAATTAATACTTAAACTAACCATAGGTATCCTTGGTTCTTCCAAAATTTTGTGCCTTATAGAGCTATGTTTAAAGGATGATGGAGGTTCATTTAATCATCTCACAAAAGTGAAAGACGACTTCACTCTTAGCACAGTAAAGGTAAGTTTGAAAATGTTTTCAAATCATAATAAGTCCATTACCAAGATGCTGACTATTAGACCACAGACAGGCTCACTTTCAGGGTTGTGCTTACTGTTAAGAAACTAGGTGGCTTTTTTTCCCCATAAGCATGGGTTGGGGTGAGATGAAGTCTGCTTTCCATGAAAAAAAAAGTAGATGCCAAGAGGTGTCTGACTTTATAATCTGATTAGACGTTGCAGAATATATGATTCTTTATTTGATGGAATTTGATTATTCCATACCTTGTTTCTCATTTCCTTACTAATAATAGTGATCAACAACAAAAACAGCTACCATTTATTCAGTGCTTATTACATGACAGGCACTTTGCATGATTATTTTCACAACTCTGTGGTATAAGTATTAATGATATTTGAACTATGTTGTGCTGAAGCAAAGAAACTGAAGTTTAGACAGTACGAAATTCACAAACATCACACAACTAATAAAATACAAATCATATTATTACCTAATATACACATTGCCCTAGAACTTTTATAACTTTTATGTATTTACTGCTTTGTACAAACAAGATTTTACAGATTGTTTCTTGAAAGTTTGGTTGGTCCCTTTCTATTTTGCCATGTCAGATTGCTATTCACTATTGATTGCCCTCTGTAAAATCTTATTAATTTCACATTGCCAGTTAGGTGACCATAGTTTAACTTGAAATACAGTCAATCTTTAATATTCACAGATTCAGTATTTTCTAATTTGCCAATGCTAAAATTTATTTATAACCCCGAATCAATAGCCGTGGTTCTTTTGTGGTTATTTGTGGATGTGGGCTGAGCATAGAAAAATAGGGTTACTAACATACACGTTCTCAGTTGAGTCAAACAAGGCAATACTCTGAGTTTTTGTTTCCACTCTCATACTATAAACAAATGACTTTTTCATGGTCTATTTATTGCCACTGTTTTTGCATTTTGTGCTTTTTTTTGGTTGGTGATTTTACTATTTAAAATGACCCCCCAAGTGTAGTGCAGAAGTGCTGTTTAGTGTTCCTACATGCAGGAAGGCTGTGATGTGCCTTTTGGAGAAAATAAGTGTGTCGGCTAAGTTTTGGTCAGACTTTAGGTATAGAGCAATTGGCTGTGAGTTCAAAGTTAATGAATCTATAAGATATATTAAATAATGTGTATGTAAACATAAATACACATTCAGCAAGGTTACATATTGATCAGTTAAAAAAAATGCTGTGACCAGAGGCTCCCAGGAACCTACCCCTGACTTCCCCTAGGAACAGTGGTTCAGTATTCACTAATTCAGGGTGTTCAGCAACTTTATTGAACAAAGGTACAGTGAATAGCCTGTATGAGCATTGGCTGTGCATGTAATAAATGGTAGCGGTCCTACGTGCTTACTCTTACCATTACTTTCCTTTTCATTCTCCGTTGCCCTTTTCCTGTTCACTGAGCTCTCTTCTCTGATGATGAGGTTCAAACTTCAATTTTGGTCTTCCATTCATTGTTACTTTTCGGTACGGTAAAAATATTTGATGCATAAGAATGAGATGTTATTTGTATTATTTCTGAATTTATGTGATTGTGTCACTGGTGTTCTTTTTTTAGTCCATTTTACTGACAGAAGCCGAAGACAAGTTAAACCTCCTTGTGTCGGAGATGGAGCACTCAAGTAACAGGAGTGTCTCTCAGTGTCCCGTGGGCGAGCTGGAGATGGTGGTGGAGGCCAGACTTCAGCTGGCTGCGATTGCCCTGCAGAGACATCGATCAGCATACAGGTGAGTCTCTTCATGCACAGAAGGAATTTCTTCTTCATCCTGACTTGTTAAATATACTTAAATTTCATAGATTCCCACATTAATAGAGCATACTTGGTTATTTATTATTATTATTGCTATTATTATTATTATTATTATTATTATTATTATTATGGGGAGTTTTAGTACATTATTACTCTTAAAACTACAGATTAAAAAATTATTTTTTTTTCTTTTTAACTTTCTTCATTAAACTAAAATTCCATACATTAAACTGCTTGCATTAGATTCAGAATTTGGAAGGGGACTTAATTCTTAGATGTTTATTTGCTGTAAGCAGGAGAATCCCACTTGTAGCTTTTGCAAAGGGCTGATCAATTCAGCAGAAATCCCCTTTTGCTTTGATTGGACACATTCAATGATCTCATCAGTGTGAACCTTGACTAAAGGCCATTCATGATTAACCACATTTAAGTTTGATTTTATGCTAGTGACAGTATAGGTTTTTGGAAATTTATAATCTTTGTGCTCGCTAAGCAGTAATGAAAAGCCATAGAGTCTGATTTGAGCAGTGATTCTCAGAGTGTGGTCTACAGATCTCTAGGGGTGTCCCTGAGACCTTTCCAGGGGTCTGTAGAGTCAAAACTATTTTCGTAATGAAACTAAGGTGTCATTCTCCTTCTTCTTGTGTTGTTATTTGCATTGATGCTATAAAAGCAACAGTGGTAAAACTTCTGGCATCTCACCATGAATCAAAGCAGTAGCACCAACTGTACTAGTAGTCATTACATACTTCTCTGTCACACACTTACAATTAAAAAAAAGCTAGCTTCATTTGAGAATGCCTTTCATGAAGCAGTAGAATTTGTTACATTTATAAATTTCTATCTTTGAATATATTTGAAATGTTCTGTGTGAATATTAAATGGGAAATACACCTAAAGCACTTCTACTGCATATCAAAATCTGATAGTCGTCTTGAGAAAGGACACATATGTGATTGAATTGAGAGCCAAACTGTGTTTTTTTTTTTGAAAAAAAATAACAACTGACGAACTATGTTTATTCAGACTTGGTTATTTAATAGACATTTTATTGAAAATGAGCATAACAGACATGCCACTTCTAGGAAAATAGTTTTTGCTGCCAGTCATAAAATCTAACCTTTCATAAGAAAACTAGAAGTTTTGAAAATTTGTATTTGCCATCATGAGCTTGACAGTTTTCTCATGTAGTACCGAAGAAGAATTTTCACAATTATTTGAAGAAGCTATTAAAATTCTCCTCCCATTTTCACAGCTATCAGTGTGAGGCCCAGACTTCTTCATATACTTCAGCCAGAACAATATGTCACAACAGACTGAATGTAGAAGCAGATATGAAAGTCTCCTATTAAATAGATTTCTCTTATTAAGCCAGACATTAAAGAGGTTTGCAAAAATGTGAAAACAGTGGTATTCTTCTGACTAATATTTTTGTTGTTGGAAATATAGTTTTTTTTTATTAAAACACATCGATATTAACATGTAATGGGTTTTTTATTTTAAAACAAATCAATAAATATGAATGAAGTTAAAAATTTCTCAGTTCAAGTTCTAATATGGTAAATATTGATGGAGTTCTTTGGGTGTTCTCCATAATTTTTAAGGCTGTTAAGCACCTTTTAAGTACTGAGATAAAAAAGCTTGAAAACCACTGGTTTAATATATTGTCACATTTATAGCTATCTTTAAAATACAATGGTAGTTAGATTGATGGTAAAATAGGCTTAGTGTAGTAGTATATCATTGTCCCCGCTGAAGTTTGAAGAGAGGAGGAGGACCTTTTACTACGTGATTTCCTATAGAAAATATATGATGTGAACATATCTAAATATGTATATTGAGATACATATGACTGTAAAATATATGGCAATATGATTTCCTGTGGAAGAATTTAGAACTCTTTTCTCTTAAATAGTCCCCAGACAGCAACAGCAGCCCTAGAAAATATTTTTTGTCATATACCGTCATTATTTCCCCAGCTCTCTACATGTCTTATACCCTTTTGGTATGGAGGATATGAGTGATTTTTGTTTTTTAGGGAAGAAGAAGGAAACTAGAAATTAAAAGTTACAAAATGCCCACAGAAAGGAGTGTTGTAATAGAACTTTAATTTGAAGACCAGGTAGACATATGCAAATAACGTGCAAGTGTATCAGAATCTCTCCTATTTTAAATACATGAACCTGGCCCTTGGGACAAAACCAGCAAAAACTTTGATGTTATTGCCTTTTTCCATCAGAGTTGTCATTTGAGGAATCCTACTGTCAAGATGAATGAGTTTTTCTTATGTGAACTTTACCTCCCACGAGCTTCTGTTTGGGTGGTGCTGAAAGTGTTGGACAGTCTCTTTCCCAAATGATGGTTAGCTTGACATTTCATGATACTTCTAATAAAATTATGTGTCAAGAAAATTGAAAGACACATTCCCTAGGGTAACAGGTAAAGTGAGCCGCATGGATTTTATGAGAACAAACTGATCATTTTTGTCATGAATGTTAATAAGAAGTAAATGGGATCAAAGTTATTCAAACTGTATTTCTACCTCTTTTGGGGCTGCCTTTCTTAGAATTTTTTTAAAAATAAGTGTTCCTTTCTATTCTCCTTTCTATTTAATTTATTGTCTAAATGGGATAACATTTGAGCCTTTTAATTTTGTGTCAGAATGAAACTTCCCTTCTCTGGGATTTTAGACTGTTTATAGTGGGTAATCCTACACGTTCTCTCTCGTGAATAGGAGAAACTAGAAATTTTCCATTGTGCAACTAAGCAGTATCAGGTGAATTAGTCCATACTAGTATGTTTATATTTTATTCACTAAATTTTGGGGTTAGCATGATTCCAAACCTTACATTTTTTTTCTCTTGAAATAAGAATTTGAGGTTCAGAATAGGAAGGATGAGATCTGCACCTCTTTTTTTGTCCAGGTTCCTCTAGTTGCCATGCTGTCTTAGCCTCTGAAGGTTCTCAGTAAACAAGGTGCCATGGAAACATGTGTGCATCCTTGAGGGAAGAAGGGTGTCAGAGAGAGGACATTTCATACCTTTGTATATAATGAATCACTGTAACATTTTTTGTTGTTGTTGTTTTTTTGGCTTGTTTTTGTTTTGTTTTATTTTTAATAAAAACCAGTAAGTTTATATAATCAGAAATAATACCTTAGGGAATATTCTACAAATATCTATACCATTTTAATGATTCAGTAGAATCTTGGAAATTTAAAATTCAATAATTGCAGACAGTTTTTGATTCTGGTTGACAACTTAGAAAAAAAATTAATTTAATGCCCTCTGTCCCTCCTGGCCATCTCAATACACTAATAATTACAGCAGCTAGCATGCATTGAATGCCATCTATTTGCCAAGCACTCCTGTTTGCTAAACAAACCTCACTCTCACTAGAATGTCAATTCTACAAGGGCAGGGACTATATCCATAGACCTTAGATTTGTTCCTGGCCTGTAACAAGTGCTCAATACATATTTTTTAACAAATGAAAGAATAAATGCCTCATTTAATCCTCACAATAATCTAATTTCAATACTCTGGGAGCCTACAAACAGAAACCTCAGTAACTGACCCAAAGGAGAGATATACTAACCACAGTCTAGGGACATGGAAGGCCTCGAATGTGTATATGAGGAAGTGATGTGATTCGATTTACACCTTGATGAGATCGCTGTGGCTGCTATATGGAGACTAGGACTGAAAGAGTTAGAGCCATAGCTGGGAGGCTGGTCAGGAAGCTTCCACAGTTGTCCAGCATGGAGATGATGATGGCTTGGACAAAGGCGTTAGCAGTGGAGGAGGTGACCTGAGGAGCTGCACCCTGGTATCCATATTTTGAAGGTGAAGCTGACAAAACTTGTTGATGGAGTGATTTTGAGAAAGAAAGGGTGATTCTGAGCTCTGCCTGTGGGATAGAGGACAGGGAAGAGAACTGGGTTTGGTGGAGGGGCTGGAAACAAACGAATCTGCTTTTAACATATTTTAGCAGTTTTCTAGGGCTGCTATAACAATGTACCAAAAACTGGGTGGATTAAAATGATATAATTTTATTGTTTTATGGTTCTGGAGGCTAGAAGTCTAAAATCAAGGTGTCAGCAGGGCCATGCTCTTTCTGACAGCTCTAGGGGAGAATCCTTCCTTGCTTTTTATAGTTTCTAGTTTGCTGACAATCCTTGGCATTCCTTGGCATATAGATGCATCACTTCAACCACATGTTCATCTTCTTTCTCTGTGTCTTCACATCATCTTTCCTTTGTGCATATCTGTCTCTTTGTTCAAATATCCCCTTTTTATAGAGACACCAGGCATATTGGAATAAAGTCTACCCTAATGACCTCACTTTAACTTGATTTCCTCAGATAACTACTATTCTGAGGTACTGAGGGTTAGGATGTCAACATACCTTTTTTTTTTTTTTTTTTTAAGGCGGGAGGGCAGTTCAATATATAACACCTATTAAATGTGATTGTTTTTCCCTATTCAAATGGAGATATCAGGTGAGGAATTAGATTGATGAGTGTACTGTTCATTTGGCTTTCACTCAATCTTTCCATGTTATAAATAACACTGTGATCAGCATATTTAGATACGTATATTGTTCCATATTTTGAATTTTATTTTGGGATAAATTTTCAAAAGAAGACTCTTGATATCTATTATTTAAATATTTTGGAAAAATATGATGTCAATTGTAAATTTATCATTCTGCAGGGTAGTAGGATATGATGATTTAAAGTGTAGACAAATTTATGTTAAGAGCAACAGGAAATAAGGAGAATTCCTATTCTATTTTCTATTTTCTTAATTTGGTATATTTTCTTTTTGGTACTACTACACTGATTAAGCGATAATTTGGTACTACTACACTGATTAAATGATAATTTAGCTTAAGAGTTTCCAAATATATAGTGTTAAGTAACACAGTTGTATAATCTCAAAAAAAAAAAACCTGGAGAACCATATTCTCATATATGTGAAATGCATATGTGCTCATTTCATTAGTGAGATTGTCAGTAAGTTTTGTTTTTGATCTTGGAAACATTCACTTATCTATTCTTTAATTCACTCAATTTCATTAAAAAAATTTTCTTTTAGCTTCTATTATGTCCCAGCCATTAGATGCTGGGTTTCAACAGAGAATAAGACAAATTAGCTGCAGAACAGTTACAGGCAATTAAATAGTGTAACAAATACTACTGCATGGTTAAGTTCAGTGTACTATTAGGGCATGTGGAAGGGGCATCTAAAAGTTTTAGGGGCAGGTGAGCGTATGGGAAGGATTTTTGGAGGAAGAGCTTTAGGAAATAGTATACAAATGCCACAAGTGTGATACTAACATTTAAACTATATCCTCTATTTTAGTGCTGCAATAGTATTTTCCACACTTAAACTTCTTCAGGATTCAAAACTTTTTAAAAAGAAGGTAGTACAAGAGGACACAGAGAGTTCCAGCTCTCCAGGAGTTTCTGTATGTATGAATTTAATGTTTATCCTTGCAATACTTATTATATAATAACTATTAGCATGCTAGAAAATTATCTAATTAATTAGTTAATTAATTAGTAAGGGATAAAGAGAAAAAGACATTGGATAAAGAGTATAAAGATTTGCATTGAAGCCCCATTTATGCTGTTTATTAATTGGTATACCTTGGGCAAGTCCCTTAAACTTTTAAAAATAATTTTTAATTAAAAATTTTAATTTAAATCTCATTTGTGAACTAATAGAATTGGATATAATAATTATTAAAGTCCCACCAGATGTATCATTACAGTATTCTAGATCTGATTTCACTAGCAACTGAAGTTGTTTCACTTTATTTTGTTCCTTATTTCACTTTTAAATTATTATTTCAGAATGACACCTGTGCTGTTTCTTACTTTGGATTTCTCGTAGATTCTTCCACATTTAAGTTTTCAAATCTCTTTGAATTTTATTGGATTTTGATCAAATAATTTAATAATATAGGGTCATTTAGGATTAAAATATGCAGATTTATCACTGAATCTTTGCTCATTATTTTAAGCTTTACTAATAAAATTGCTATTATCTAGTGTCATTAAATATAAGTAAAACTAATTGTCATAAATAGAGACTCATTTCTTATTATATCAGAAGCAATATAAATGCTGAAAAGCAACCTAATTATAAAAATTGACAGAGAAATGGTTGTCAGCTGGAGACTATTTTGCCTCCCCCAGAGGGTCATTTGGCAACATCTGGAGACATTTTGGTTGTCACAACCAGAGGGGGTGCTAATGGCACATAGTGTGCAGAGGTCAGCAGTATTGCTTAACATCTTATAACACATAGGGCATTCTCCAGAACCATCATCTGCCATATAATATCAGTAGTGCCAAGGCTGAGAAACCCTGATTTGGAGTGTGACTCAGCTTTTCAATAGTAACAAGAAATGTAGGCATGAGAATTTAAAGTATGAGGATAGGCATTTTTTTCTGTGGTACTAATCTAAATACTAGACTCCTGTACTATTTGCTGTGCCCATTCTAGTCACCATCCTGCCTCAGGGCCTCTGTTCATGTCATACTCTATTTCCATTAACAGCTTACTCTACTATTCTGGGCTTCCTACCTGTCTATCCACATGCCAGCCCCCTTCAAGTCCTACTAGCTGCTCCTTGTGAGTAGGTGGTGATGATGAGCTGTCAGAGATGTGTAGTAGGAAATGCCCAGAACAAATGGGCTTTGTTTTAAATGACTTTAAAGTTCTTTAGTACCTAAGTAAGACTGAGTCCCACCACCCCCTGGAAAAAGCCCTCTTTGCACCTTTCTTTCAGTAGCTTCGGATGTTGGCTACGCTTTGTAAAGTGTAATAATGAGGAAGGTAAATCAATTATAATATATGTTTTGGGATGTCAGCAGCATACAGCAGTGTAATACAATGGATTAAGACTGTGGGCTCTAATTTCAGAAAGACACAAATTTGAATCCCACCTCTGACGAAATATGATGGAGTTTAAGCAAATAGATAACCTATCTAGATATCAGTTCTCCCATCTGTAAAGGAGAAATAATAATAACCTCTCTTGGGCTTGTTAGGAGGGTTAAATGAGATAATGTATATAAAGCATTTAGCACAGTGCCTGGCACATAGTAAACACTTGATAAATATTAGCCAGTATTATTTATCATTATTCAGTCTCAAAAATATTATTTATAAAATTTTGAAGACACAGAAACTGCTGAAATTTGCAGTGAGAAATTCAGACTGCAAAACTATATTTTTAGCAATGGGTATAGAGAGAAAAAGAAAAGCTGAAAAGCAATATACCAAAATGCTAATAGAGGATTATGGGTGATTTTTATTTGTTTCTTTGTTGCGTGTGTGTGTGTGTGTGTATTTTGTGTTTTATCGAATGTGCAAGAATACTTTCTAAGATTAAAAATTTAATACTGTTAAATAATATCACGTGCTTTTAACTTACATTTAGCATTAGGCTAGAACTTTGACATTATTAAATAGGAAGATAACCATGATTTTAATATTGTTTAGGCCACTGAAAATAAAGATGACAATGAGCTTTTAGATCCTATTTCACTAAATTCTCGAGAATATTTCAACATTCATCTCTGGTTGAGGTGCCGCTTAGCACTGGTGACCGCGTTTGTTGCACAGATTCGTGGCATTGGAATTGTAAAAGGTACAGGTATCCTATTTTCTTAATAAAAGTTTTTACAAAAATGATTTTATGTAAGTAATGGAAGTTTTATCGAGGTATATTTTATTGTAACATTAACATTTTATAACTTTCCAGCTTGATCTGTTTCCAGAATAAAAAGTTCAGATTATTAAATAAGAATAATCATTTTCAACAGTCCCTTGTGTCACTGAAAATGGCATATATGTTACTGATGTATGCAAAGCAGCTAAGGAGATTTCAAAATACTAATGCACAGGTCTAATTGTCATCTAGGAAGGCAGCACAGTGTAAGGGGTCCAGAGCACAGATTCTGGAGCCACTGACCTTAGGTTCAAATGCTCATACCACCACTTTCTTGCTTTGTGAACCTGGCCGTCCCTTAATGCCCCCAGTGCCTTCTTTCCTTCTCTGTAAAACAGAGATAATCATACTGACTTTACAAGATTATTGTTAAAATTAATTCGGTTCAATCTATAAAGTTCTTAGATTACAGTTTGGCACATATAAATGTTAGTTCTTACAGTGATTATCTATTTGTAAACCTATCTTTCCACCTATTTCTATCCTTCTCGTAAGTGAAATTACATATTGCATTATTATTACTTTTGCAGTATTTAAATAGCCTAAAGTACTTCCCCCCAAGTTACAACACATTTATTTTCAGTGCTTCATGTAGTCCATTTGTTTTCTGTCTTTGTATCTTCCTGTTCTATATTATACAATATTCCTGTAATAAACGTTGGGGGATATTGTGCATATATAATTAGTTTCTTGGTACATTTTAAATAACTGCATTTGTTTATTTTAGAAAATGATATGACAACTTATGTTAGCCTCATCAATGAAGTGTGTGTGGAGGCAAAAAATGCAGGTGACAGTGAGCTACAGGCTGAATTCTTGATGCAAGCTGTAATCATTGGCCTACAAGAAAAACATTTAAAGGCAGACATTGTAACAAACCTTCAGGTAGGAAGGAAACTTCATTCACATTGATATTTACTGAAAGACTCTAGTTAGAATAAAAGGAGAGAATTTTAAATTCTATTAGGTACTGAATACATAACAATCAATATGGCCAACTCTTGTTTCAGTGAATTGCAAACAGTACGATCAAAAGGAATAATTTTATTTTGTTTTATAGGCTATAATACAATTGCTGGAAGGAAGAGAGTTTAATTCTCCTCGGTCTTATTTAATCTTGGTGAGCAGCATACTTTTGTTGGATGACTTAACAAAAGCTGAGAAATTCAAGGAAGCTCCCTCTTCAAAAACAGAAAAATTAAGTTTGTTGACTCAAGCTCACAACATTCTTATTGAACAGGTGAGAATGCTTTTGGATCTATAAGATTAAGACACTTTTTTTTTCATTCTAAGGCATATTAGCTAATTAATCATTACAATGTTTCTTTTACAGATGCTAACTTTTGGAGAGACAGTAGAATTTCCTTCTTCAAACACTGACTATGCAAATCCATTACAGCCTTTGAAAAATGTCTATCTTCCTCACATCATATTATTGGCCAAAACAAAAATGAGAATCGGTGAGAACACTTAAACATATATTACACTCAAGTCATTGATAAAAAAAACTTTAATTTATTTTTAGGCATGCTATTATATGAGTGCAATATATATTTATGGGGCAATATTTATGGATACCCAGGCTCAATTTATTTAACAAATAGTTTTTGATCATTTATCACATGCCAGACTCTGGGTGAGGACCTGGGAATTTATTGGAGATTAAAGCAGATGTAGTTCCTGCCTTTAGTGTGAGAGACAGAAATAAACAAGTAAATAAAGTACATGTAGGAGTGCATAATATGCCATATATCATGTCATTATAAATATTGTATAAAATGCATATTTTAATATTTATAAAATTTAATAAAAGAAGTATTACATAAAACAAAATATGTATCTGAAAACCATTAGGAAATAAATGAGGATACAGAAAGAGTATGCATGATAATGAATTATGTATATGTATGTGATTATAAATTGTTAGTGTTAGTGTTATGAAAGATGTGGATAAGATCTGCTGATAAAAAGTGATAAAGGGAGAGCTGCCTATTTAAATAGAATGATTAGGGAAGGCCTCTCTGTGGAAGTGATATTTAGAGTGGCTTAGGGGCAACGTAATGGGAAGACCTGTGCTGGGATGGATTATGAGCTGGCTCTTGAATAAAGAATAGAGTGGAGAGTAAACTGCAGCCAATCAAGAATGGATCTGTTTAGAGCACATGGACCAGTAAGAAGAAAGCCTCCAACTCCTCAGATATCAAAGAGGAACTCAGGAACAGTGTTTCAAGGTTTTTCCAGGTCTTCTCTGACCCTTGACCCAAGGCTGCATGCCTGTAGCTCCCAGGCTCTTGTCCAGCTCAGAGGGCAGAAAAATCTTGTACTAACTCTCTGTTCTAACCTGTATTAGCCATGCATTTTTAATTTCTGTATTTCTGACCAAGGAGGAACTTCCTCTTTCAGAATTAGCAAATTCCTAGAGATTAGCCAACCACTCTCCTATGAGTATGCCTTTCATTAGCAAACTAACCATTCCAGAGTCCACACCCTACACCTTTATTGGGCTCCTTTATTGTTCTTCATTGGGCTCTTACACTCTGGGCCACTATTCCCCTCCTCTAATCACCCCAGGGACAGCTATCAGACTAGCAGAGTTCACTGCAATTATTCAAACCAGCCAATCCTAAACCTGCTTAGACTGCTTACCCTACCCAACCCATTTCTTCCCCAAAAAAAAACAGAGCAAAAGTCTTGTCCCTGGTTCCCCTTACCCCCTCTACCTCTTAACTAACCCTGGTGCTTTCCGTGTGGCCCTGCATGGTGTGCTCTACCACTTCCTCTTGGGAACTGTGAGTAACAAACTAACTTTTCAGTGGCAAATGTCTCTAGACCTGTTAGCCTCATCATACCTGGATAACAATAAAATCTACATTTTAAAACATTACCCCTGTTGTCTATTACCACATACCAGAATTAACTCAAAATGGATTACGGACCTGAATATAAGACCTGAAACAATAAAAAGCATAGAAGAAAACAGGAACTAAGCTCAAGGACCTTGGACTTAAAGAGGATTTTATGAATTTGACCTTAAAAGTAAGGGAAGTAAAAGCTAAAATAAATGAATGAGACTACAACAAACTAAAAAGCTTCTGCTCAGCAAAAGAAACTGTCCACAAGGTAAAGAGACAACCATCGGAATGGAAAAATATATTTGCAAGCAACGCCTCCGTTAAGGGCCTACTATTCAAAATATACAAAGAACTCATACGACTCAATAACAACAAAAAACACAAATGATCCAATCAAAAAATGGGCAGAGGACTTGAACAGACACTTCTTCCTAGAGGACATACAAATGGCCAACAAATATTTAAAAGATGTTCAACATCACTAGCTATTTAGGGAAATGCAAATCAAAACCACAATGAGATATCATCTTACATCTGTTAAAATAACTATAATTAACAGGACAAGTAATAATAAAGATTGGAGAGGATGCAAAGAAAAAGGAACCCTCATACACGCTGGTGGGACTGCAAATTGGTACAGTTACTATAGAAAACAGTATGGAGGAGCCTCAAAAAACTAAGATCTACCATATGATCCAGCAATCCCTCTACTGGGTATTTACCCCCAAAACTTGAAAACCCATGTTCCAAAAGATAGCTGCACATTGATGTCCATAGCAGCATTATTCACAGTGGCCAGGACATGGAAGCAACTGAAGTGTCCTACAATAGATGATTGGCTAAAGAAGCAGTGGTACATATATACAGTGGAATATTACTCAGCCATAAGAAGAGATGAAATACTGCCATTTGCAACAACATGGATGGACCTCAAGATAATCATGCTAAGTGAAATAAGCCAGACAGAAAAAGTTGAAAATAACATGATACCATTTATATGCGGAATATAAACCTAAAAGCAACAAATGAACAGGACAAACACAAACAGAGACTCATGGACATGGACTATAGACTAGTGGTTACTAGAGCGTAAAGGGTGGGACAGGTAGATGCAATAAAGGAAATCAAATATACGGAGATAGGGGAGAGTGAAGTGGATAAAGGGAATCAAATATATGGTAGCTGAAGGAAACTGGACTTTGGGTGATAAACACAGAATAGAATATACAGATGTCAAATTATAATGTACACCTGAAAATTATATAATTTTATTAACCAACATTACCCCAATAAACTTAATTAAAAAAAAAAAACCATCACCCCTCCTTCCTGGGACCCATTTTCCTCCTGCATCAGCAGGCATGCAGCTCAGGAGAGGTTGATGGTTGGACTAGAATGGGGAAGGTTGGCCAGCAGAGATGTGCTCAAGCCATCATCTGTCCAGAACCTTTTCTCTTATTTTCCTTCTGCTCCTTCCCCTCATGATTATTATTGATCATTATTATTATATAGTTATCAGATGTGAATTTTATTACTTTAGGTAAATTGCTTTACCTCTATATTGTTGAGTTTCTTTCTTTATGAAATTAGGCTGGCCTAGCTGACCTCTAGAATTCCTCCTACCAGTCTGATCCCATGAGAGAGCTGTTTTTCTGCATTTTTAGTCCATAATTTGTTATATTATCAGTATACTTGATATTTATACAAGCTTAGTACAGATTGTGTTAAATTGTACAGATTTTGTTAAATCAAATGTATTCTCTGCTTTCCTGCCTTACTAATCTTAAAGATGTGTCACTGCTCAGTAGTAGTACTAGTGCTGTTTTTTAGATTCACTTGAAGGAGAACAGCTTGATTTCTGTTATATTATATTAAATATAGACTTAAAAAACAAATCCAAAAACAGATTTTCTGTCAAAACAATACTAGTTTCTCAACTTTTTTTTCACAGAGTTGGTGTTTATTGGAAAAAGGAGCACTTCAATATTATGAAGCATAAAATCATCTGACTTATGCTTTCTCAACAGTTTTCCTTTACAGCGATAGTATAGATTGTATCCCAAGAATAGAGCCACTTAAAAATAATTTTTTTCTTGCGAAAGTCTCAAACTGAAGAAAGGCATTTGAGATTATTTTTATAAATCTAAAATAAGTATAATGGTTAGTTAAGATTTTTTTCCCATTAATGACTGAAACTTAAGCTTCCTTATTAGATGAAAAAAATCAATAACTGATTGTGTAATAGGAGTAAAGAAAGTTGCAAGAATGGTTCTGTGGAGTGGGAGCCAAGCCAAGTCACCATCTGCCCTCAAGGAGTCAGTACTCTTATTATATATTCATACCATGTTATATAGTGGTGTACACATATAGTACACATATAAGTGCCTTGATGATATGAAGATACTTGATATTTTGTCTCACATTAATAAAAAACTGTAGCATAATTTGAAACAACAGTAAAACATAAAAATGGGAGATATATTGAAATATAAGGTTGTATTGGAAAAGGTGATATTTTCATAGCCTTCTAATCATGCTTGGTGATTGTTGGTTTTAAGAACATGGACTCTGGAGAAAGAATACTGGTCTAATTTCCATGAGCAAGCCACTTAACTTTTCTGAGCTTCAGTTTCCTCTCCCATAAGGTGTGGATGAAGAAAGTATATCCCAATCTCACTGGCTTGTTTGGGGATGAAATGAATGGAATGTGTAATATGTTTAGAAGGGCACCTAGTGTATTCTAAGAGTTTCGTAGGCTTTAGCTATTTTCACTATTCCATGCCTGGCCACCTTACTCTTCTGGGAGCCCCCTGGGAACAAGGCCTCAGTTTCTTCATCTCCATATTCGCAGCAGTGCGTTCCCCAACCTGTCTCATCCAAAGTGAGGACTCGGTAACTTCTCCCTGGATAAGAATGAGAGAGACTGTTTCCACCAACTTCTGGTTCATATAGCACATTTTGAAATAAAAACTTATGAGAAGTCCTGGATTTCTTGAAAGCTCTTTGTAGTGCATGGCATCTTAGAATTGAAAATTTTCAGAACCTGAAGGGACCTCAGATATTTTTTAGTTCTACTGCTTCATTTTTCAGAGGAAGACACTCAGGGCCCAAAGATATGTAAGGACTTGTTCAAAGCCGCAAATGACTTGGTAGCACCAATGACTGGCTTGGACCCAGCACTTTGGGTGGAACCCAGTGACTGTCATTCTGCAAACTGCCTTTCTGTTTGTATTCCTCTATGGTGTGTGATAAACTATTTTATCAATGTAGCATTGCCTTCCACTCTTTATCCCAACAATTTTCTTCTTTAAAATTACCAAAAGACAGGGCAGTTATTAGTTGGCGGTCTTAACAGCCACATTCTCTGAGAAGGTGTCCCCGACCTTTCCCACGTCTGGATTAAGGGCTCTGTAACCTGCTACCACAGTGCCCTTGCTTTTCCTGCCACACAGTTGACTACATAATATTTTGATCACATGTCTGGCCATTAGCATTCTCCATTAAACACTAAGCTTCATGACCTCTTTCTTAAGGAGCCTTGCAGTGTCATAGTTTAGGGTGCAGGCTTGGAGCCAGACTACTAAGATTCAAATCATAGCCCTGATACTTGTTAGTCATGTGACCTTGGGCAAGTTACTTAAACCTCCCAGTGCCATTGCTTTGTCCTCTCTGTAAAATAGCATCCAATTGGAGTTGGAGTTGGGAAGATCACATGAAGTAATGCTTGGGAGGATGCCTGACATGTAGGAAGCACTTAATAAACCTTAGCTCTTAATTTTCTCTTTTCTCATTTTTATCTAGTGCCTAAGCACTCAGAAACTATTTGTTGAATAAATGTCTATCTGTCTGTTTTTCTTTGAGGCCACATTGATGAAATCTTATGCTTCTTCCATATAACAACCCTTCATTATGTTAAGTGATGATGGGACCATACAGAAATATAACATGTGGCCCTTGTCCATAATAGGTTTACTCTCTAGCTTGGAAAGCAACCAGCATAGAGCTGAATAGAAACAAAATTAATATCTGTTAATACATGCAAGTTTTATTGGAAAAAACATAAAACTTTTAGATGTTTCCCTACTAACCATCTCATATTAGGAACACAAAAGTTGTTTTGTAGAGCATTATAAAATTTTAGAACTGAAAGAGAGACTTAGGAACTAGCCTTCCTTTTAAAAGTGAGAAAATGTTAACATTTATTAAAAAATGATTTCAAAGGGCTATTATTATACTTCATTAAAATATTTGAGTATTGAGTTTTTAAAAAAATTTCTTAGATGTTAAAAACTAAAGACCACCAGGGTTCTTAGTAGATGCCTCACTGTGAGAGAAGTCACATAACTTGGAGGCTTATAGTGAACACTATATTTTATTGTTCCCTCATTATCCGACTGTCTTTCTTTAGGACATACAGTGGCCAAGCAATTATATTATAATAATAATATAATAAAAAATAAAAAGAAGGATCCCTTAAAGTGGTTACCTGCACTTCAACTTTTTGAAATAGCATTGAAGCTCTGTAAGACATCAGCAACAGAAGAACGAGAGGTAGAAGCTGAAATCCTTTTTCAGAAAGGTAAGCTATATTTGAGGTCAAAACTATGAAAAAGTTTGTAGATTTTTTTTCTATTAACAATAGGCTTTTTGAAAATCTGGTTACTGAATATAAAAAAATAGATTTTTATGAAGGGTTTAGTAATGACAAACACATTAGTACCTCTGCCAAATTCAGTTTTAGATAAAGAGAAGTCTACTTATTTTAAGTTTATACCTAGAAAGAAAAAAAAGTATTTCTTTTTACTTACTTTTATAATTACAGTTGCCCCTCCTTGGTTTCATGTTTGACTCAGACAGGTCAGCATCAGACATTTAGCTACAAATAATATTATTTCAATAATTTTTGGAAGACACTTTTTCCTTCAGCTAAGCATTTTAATTTTAAAAGGATACATACCCATTTAAATTAAGTTTCTATAGCATACCTAAATTTATAACTTATATTCAACGCATATCTACATAATATATTCATATGATTTTATTGTAGCCATTTTAGCCATGAGAAAAACAATGGTGATCAGTCCTTTTATTTATGGGGCATCTACTAGATGCTAGGCACAGTTGTCAGTGTTTTAAATCTCATACTGATAATTCTTGCAACAGCTCTACAAGGTTGGCATGGCTATTCCTGGTTGACAGATGAGGAAAATGAGATGCTGTCTGGTTAAGGAACTTTTCTTAAAACAGTGACTACTGAGTGATAATGCCCAGATGTGAACCTAATACTGGGTGGCTCTGCCCTGACCACATACTGCATGAAAACTGTGAATCCTTTTTATAGTAATTATGAGACTTCCCCTTCTTTCCCTTTTTGCTACAAAAGGGCCATTTCAGTACCTATATTTGAGGGCTGCAGCTCACCATGAGGGTTGGGAGCTGTGTGAGAACTAGAGCATTTGCATCATCCATGGTAGTTTTAAAGTGTTTGCTGACTTTTAAGGACTTTTTGATTTTAGAGATGTTTTCAGACTACTAACCGTGATAGCAGTCAGAGGAGACAGGAAAACAGATGTAGAAAAAGGGAATGAGTACCACAGGAGGAAGGGGAAGCACAAAGGAAGGAAATGAAGAGAAAAGGAGGATGGTAGGAACAATTGTGTCTGGAAAGCCAAAGGAGGCTTCGACTCATTGTTTGCTAACTGGAGGCAGGGAAGCTCTGAGACTCCTAGGGAAGGAAGCAAAAAATCTTTCCCCATTGCCCTTTCTTCCAGCAAGAAGCAACAGACAGGTAAAAAGGAAAGCACTTCCAGTTTCTGAATTTCCAGCATGAAATATTTGTTTTGCAGTTCTAAATGATAGAAAAAACAAAACCCATCTTATATTTCATTTTCTTTCAGGCAAAATAGAACGTCAATTATTAATGGAAGATAGATCTCCAAATTCACAATTTGAGAGTTTATCTGAAGCTATACAACTAAGCTTGAGACATGATCAAAACTCAGGGTAAAGAAAATGTCTTTCTACTATCATAACTATGTGTTTTGGTTTGAGCACTGTGTTCTGGTAGAACGTTAAATATTCAAAGCTGAAATAATTGGACACTCTCTTCTCACAGCAGGTCTAGTTCACTGGGGTCCACTATCCAACAGGTGTACTGACTTCCTTTTCAAGCTTGTTGCTCTTTGCTCTGACCCAAAGTGTTTACAGTGGTGGTTGATGATGGTGATTATCATAGTGGCACACTGGACTGTGCATTACTTCTAGTCTGCACTCAGACCAATCTCCTGTCAACCCCAGGATTACAGGGGCCTACTCTGGGTATTAAATTGTATCGAGAAGGGAATTAGTGGCTATTCAATCTGGTTAGCAGTAACAGGGATGACTTACTTAAGCTATAGAAAAATCACCTCAGTCAAGAGTGAGAGTATGCCACCACTGTTCCAGCTGTACCATTATTACAACAGGCCCCAACTGACTGGTCTGATAGTGAACACACAGACCTAATCTGTACCAAATCCCTGCTTTCTGTGGACCTCTGTGCCTCTCCTTCTGTATAAATTAGTGTAGGAGGGTAGAGAGAGGCTTGATTTTCAAGGCAGGTTCCTGCTGTCCTCACCTTCAATTCTTTACTGCCTCATTTGATGGAATATTCCAGACTAGTCTGATGTTCTGCTTCAATCAGTCGTGGCATGGAGGGTTACCAGTACAGGACAAGGTAGAGTGTTCAGCTCTCTTCAAGAGCTTCTGATTTCAGTAGGGAGGCAGATGCCAGTATCAGTGCTGAAAGTGCTGTGGGAAGTGGGTGCTGTGGGGACAGATGCTGGTTTTGCCCATCTTCACCTCTCATTGGCTCAGAAATTATTGGCAAATGATGCAACGTGATTGTGAGTTACTGCTATTTGCTAAGTTCAATGCTATATCATTTTAGGTTGATAAGGGACTCCTATCTAGAGATGGCCCTATCATATTTACATATGAGGAAGCCATTGAACAAATTTTCAGTGTCACCAGTAATATCTAAGGTAACTATATGATTTATTTCTAATAAAAGTATTGTATTAGAAATTTTAAGTGAATTGCCTTTTGAGGTTGCTATTTTGTTAACACTGTGCTATTGAAATAATGAGACTGATTTTGCTGTTTGACTTAGAGAAATTAATTTATTGCCTTGTGGTCACACTTTAATTTAGGTATTTATTTGGATATTTTATGTAAAGTTCTGGGAATGGGTTCCATGTAGACATTTTTGTGTGATAAAATGTTATTCATGAAATGTAGGTGCATGTAATAGTCATTATTAGTGATCAGTAAACTGCAGGAAATAACATACTGCTTGTGACCTGCAAAGAGATCACCTTTTGATCGAGTCATCAATTCCTTCATCACATATCTATTAAGCACCTACTGTGATCCAGGCAGTATTCTAGAAAGCACTGAAGCCAAGCTCTGTCTTCTCATGAACCTGTCAAGAGTTTTTTTTAGAAAGTTTTGGTATCAGATCTCTGATTTTGGGATAGCATAAACATGATTTAAAACTTTTAGGCAAACAAGTTTTCAGTCAATTGAATTATTCATATAGTAGCTGCCTTTGGTGGATAGGAGCTAATTTTTTTTCTATCAAAAATTTATCATTACATAGAATAGTTGCTTTTTGTGATGTGATAAATATTTTTATTTCCAGTAAGAGGAAATAAAAATTTTTGTTTTCATAGCAAGTAGCAATACAAATTAATAGGATCCTGGGATAATAATATATCAACTTTTTGGCCTTCACTAGAGAAGTTTTTATAATTAAGAGCTTGAACAAGTAAGAATTTGAATGAAAGAATAATATAACTCCATGCAATGTGATTATTATTTTTTGTACATCTTGACACAGTATAAATATTTTAACAAGTCATACAATTACTAGATACACAGCCAAAAACAAACACAAAAATTCATCCAGACACATTCAGACCAGTGATATATAACATTTGAGAATTTTCTTAATAAAGACGATGCATTATAAACCCTTAAAAGAAAGCATTATTGTTTCACTTTTCTGGAGTCCATATAGCAGAGTAACCAGAACACTGGTTTGGATTTGAATCCAAGCTTCATGGCATACTAATAGTGTGATTGGACCCTTGCTAAACTTACTGTTTTCATCTGTAAAATGGCTATGATGATACTTACCTTGTAGAGTGGCTAGGAGAATTAAACAATGTAATGGACTTGGTACATAAAGATACTCAAGGGAGCTATTCATTACAAAATTTCATTCTATCTTTGTAAAGCATTTTGTACATAGTAGATGTTTAATAGTTATTTGTCAGCTAAGATAAGTTGACTATTTTTTGAACATTCATTTATTTACTCATTCATTAACCAGACAGTAATTGAGTACTTTATGTATGCCAGGCATGTTACTTTCTTTTCCTAAGGAGAGCAGAGTCTAGCAAGGGCTAGAAATAATTGTATCACAGTATAATGTGGAGTATAATCAGGATACATCAAGGAAGGGAAGTGAGGCCAAGTAGGGCTAATTTTGTTTTGGGGGAATGTTGGAGAAAGCTCCAAAGATGAGATAAATTTTGAAGGATCAGTAGAAGTTTTCCGGGTAGTAAAGTGGGAGAAAAATCGTCCAAAGGGAGAGAGGGATCATCAAGCCCACATTTTAAAAATAGATTTATTGAGGTATAATTTACATCCATGAAATTAACCTATTTTAAGAGTGCAGTTCACAGATGTTTAGTAATTTTACCGAGTTGTGCAGCTATCACCACCAACCAGTTTTAGAACATTTCAGTCATTCTAAAAAGATCTCTAGTGCCTGTTTGCAGTCATTCCCATTTTTACTTCTAGTTCTAGGTAACCACTAATGTTTTATGTGTCTGTGGATTTTCCATTTCTCGATATGTAGATGAATCAAGCAATATGTAGTCTTTTGTGCCTCCTTTTTTTCCACTTAGCATTATGTTCTTGAGGTTCACCCATTCTATAGCATGGTTCCTTTTTATATGGATATATTTTTCTTATTGGATATATCATTTTCTTTATCCATTTAACAGTTGATGGACATATGAATTATTTCCAGTTTTTTCTGCTATTATGATTGTTTATTTGAACATTCACATACAAGTATTTATGTGGACATATGTTTTTAATTCTCTTGGGTGTATACCTAAGAATAGAACTGTTGGGTCATACGTCAGCTCTGTGTTTATTTAACCTTCTGATGATCTATCAGATTGTTTCCAAAGCAGCTGTATCATTTTGTACTCTTACCAGCAGTGTATGAGGGGTCCAGTGTCTCCACATCCTGGTTAACAGTTGTTATTAACTATTTTCTGATTGTAGCCATCATAGTGGGTATAAAGTGGTATTTTATTGGGGATTTGATTCCTGTTTCTCTGATGGCCAATAATGTTGAGATCTTTTTATGTACATATTGATCATTTATATATCTTCTTTGGAAAAATGTCTAGTTAGGTCCTTTGACCATAACCTAAATTGAGTTGTCTATTTTTTTTTTTTAATCAAGTTGTGAGTTATTATTTATTTATTACTATTTATTTTCACCCATCCCCCCACTTCTCTCCTTTTTGGCAGCCATTAACTTCTCTGCTTTACTTATTCATTTGTTTTGTTTATTAGATTTCACATATAATTAAAATCATATGATATTTTTCTTTCTCTCTCTGACATATTTACCTATAATACCCTCTAGGTCCATCCATGTTGTCACTAATGGCAAAATTCATTCTTTTTTATTGCTGAGTAATACTCACATATTAGTAATATGTACAATGTAATATAAATAAGCAACAAAAAGGAGTTATGAATTTTTAATATATATTCTGGATAGAAGTTTCTTATCAATTATATGATTTGCGGATATTTTCTCCAGAGTATGGCTTGTCTTTTCATGCTATTAATGGTGTCTTTGGAGACAAACCAGTTTTTAATTTTAATGAAGTCCAATTTGTCATTTTAAAAAATATATCGTGCTCTTTGTGGTACATCTAAGAACTCTGCCTAACTAACCTCAGATGTTGATGATTTCCACCTATGTTTTCTTCTTAAACTTTTATAGGTTTAGCTTTTATGTTTGTATGTGATCTATTTTGAATTAATATTTGTGTAAAATATAAGGTAAATATTTAAATTCATCTTTTTGTACATAGATATTCAGTTTTCCCAACATTATTTGTTGAAAAAACTATTTTTAATTCATCGAATTGCCTTAGTACCTTTGTCAAAATTAATTGGTCATAAGTATAAATGTATATTATAAATGTAGACCCCCAATACTATTTTATTGCTCTATAGGTCTACCTTTACATAAGTATCCATGTCTTGGTTATGGGAGCTTTTAATAAGTTTTGAAATTAGAAAGTACATGTTCTCCAACTTTGTTCTTACTTTTCAAATTTTTTTTGGCTGCTTTGCATCCTGTGCATTTTCATATACATTTTAAAATATGCTTATCATTTTCTGCAAAAACTAAGTATTTTGGTAGGATCATGTCTTCTGCAAAGACAAATTCACTTGTTTATTTCCAATGTAGGTGCATTTTCACTTTGTCTTACTTGTTTGCAAGGGCTAGGATCTCCTCTGCAATGTCAGACATCTCCCCCATAAAAAAAATGCCCAGCATATTCTTTTTCGAGTCCATACTTTTCTGTTCTGAGCTGAAGCCCGACCTCCCCAATACATAAAGCTTTCCCCTCAATTCAAAATGAGTTCTTTCTCTCCTTAATGTCTGTGTCATTAATTGACTATAATGTCACTTAATGTTAGTTTATATTCTTCATTTAATGTCTGTTAGTCTTGTTTCCAGAATTTAAGTAGGTAAATTTTTATATAGCCAGTAAACCGGCCATGGCTACCCCAGAAACTAAGTGTTTCATAACAGCTAGTGTGTAAAGTCTTCTTATCTTGGGACAGGGCTGTATTGGTTAGATTCCCCATAGGCAGATAGCTCCAGGTATCATCTGCCTCCAAGCTTAACACTTGATTTAGCCCAGGCCATGTGTGCACCTTGTATTTCCTGCTCTGGCATCATTATTCATTGCCTTTCTTTTTCCTTGACTTACAAGACTTCTTGTAGACAGAAGTAAAAGAAAGGTCTTTATGTTTGTTTTATCCTGCAGTTTCCTTGAAGATTAAAGAATTGGCCAAAATGTGAGCATCAAAAAATTAGAAGCAAACAGTCTAATTAAATATTTTCATCCAGATTAGCTGAATCTTAAAAATGGACTGTTATTACTTATTTTAACTCTCTGTAAAAAGGTCAAACAGATATTATGTTGATGTTAGAGTTTCTTTTCTTTGTATGTATTTCTGTGGCATTGACTTTCTTATATTTAAAAACTGAATGCACACACGCACACACACACACACATACTCATGGTAAAACATTTCTTCATTCATTGTTACTACTTGCTGTTCTATGGAACTTTATGATTATATCATTCCTTAAATAGTTTCCTAATTAGAAAAATGATAGCAAATACTTATTAGAAACCCTTAAGTAAGATTTTTATTTCTGACATCTTTACACACAATATATTGAATTTATAGATCATCTGTTAAAAAGTAAATATCATTTTGGGTAAAGTAAATGTTTAAAATGCCATTTGTGTGTATTTGTCATTCAAATAATGCAAGCTCATTATAGAAAATTAGAAAAAAATGGTAAGAAATAATATAATCACACTTAAAACCTGGAGTAATACTGTCAATAATTTTCTCTGCTTGTATCTATAGAAAATATATATGTATGCATATCTTTTATTAAAATGGAATCATATTTTGCATCCTATTTTGTTACATACTCTTCTTTCCCCATATACTTTGAACATCTTTGCAGGTCAATACATGTACATTATTATTATTATTATTTGCCTTTTCTATTTATTATTGATATTTTTGCATAATTTAAAAATTATTTTATTATTTTTTATTTTTCCATTACAGTTGACATTTAGAATTACTTTATATTAGTTTCAGGTGTATAGCTTAGGGGTTAGGCACTAGTATAACTTATAAAGTGATCTCTCAATATGTCTGGTACTTACTTGGCAACATACATAGGTATTACAATAGTACTGACTATATTCTCTCTGCTGTACTTTACATTCCTGTGGCTATTTTGTAACTACCTATCTATACTTTCTTATCCCTTCATCTTTTTAAGCCTCCTAACCTCCCTCCCCATCTGGCAACCATCAGTTTGTTCTCTGTATCGATGAGTCTGTTTCTGTCTTGTTTGTTTATTTTGTTCTTTCGATTCCATATATAAGTGAAATCATGTGGTATTTGATTTTCTCTGTCTAACTTATTTCTCTTAGCATAATACCCTTTGGTCCATCCATGATGTTACAAATGGTAGGATTTTATCCTTTTTATGGCCTAGTAATATTCCAAAATATGTGCCACATATTTTTTATCCATTCATCTATTGCTGGGCATTTAGGTTGCTTCCGTATCTTTGTGATTGTAAATAATACTGCAGTGAACATAGAAGTACATATATCTTTTCAAATTAGTATTTTGATTTTATTGGATAAATACCCAGAAATGGAGTTGCTGGGTCATTAAGTAGTTTTATTTTTAATTTTTTGAGGAACCTCTATACTATTTTCCTTAGTGGTTATACCTATTTAAATCCCACCAACAATGTGTAAGGGTTCCCTTTTTTCCATATTCTCACCAAAACTTTGTTTTTTGAAATGAGGTATGGTAGCCATTCTTACAGGTGCAAGGTGATATCTCATTGTGATTTTAATTTGCACTTCTCTGATGCATAGTGATGTAGAGCATCTTTTCCTGTGTCTGTTGGCTATCTGTATATCCTCTTTGGAGAAATGTCTATTAAGGTCCTCTGCCCATTTTTAAATGGGATCTTGTGTTTTTGGTGTTAAGTTATATGAGTTCTTTATAAATTTTGGGTATTTACCTCTTATTGGATGTATCATTGCCAAATATCTTCTCCCATTCAGTTGCTTGTCTTTTCGTTTTGTTGATGGTTTTCTTTGCTATACAAAAATTTTTTAATTTGTTGTAGTCTCATATGTTTTTTTTCTTTTGTTTCCCTCATCCTAGGAGATATATCAGAAAAAATATTAGTAAGAGTAATGTTAGAAAGTTTGCTGCCTATGTTTTTTTGTCTAGGAGTTTTATGGTTTTCAGTCTTACATTTAAGTCTTTAATCCATTTTGAGTTTATTCTGTAAGAAGGTGTATGAAGGTGATCCAGTTTTTTTTTTTTGCACGTATCTGTCCAGTTTTCCCAGCACCATTTATTAAAGGGACTGTTTTTACCCCATTGTATATTCTTGCCTCCTTCACCATAGGTTGCTTCACCCTAGAGGCAAAGGTTTATTTCCGGGCTCTCTCTTCTGTTCTATTGATCTGTTTTTATGCCAGTAATATGCTGCTTTGATTACTCTACTCTTGTAGTACAGTTATATCAGGTAACATGACATCTCCAACTTTGTTCTTAAGATTGCTATTCGGAGTCTTTTGTCATTCTGTGTAAATTTAGGATAATTTGTTCTAGTTCTATGGAAAATGCCATTGATATTTTTGTAGAGATTACACTGACTCTATTTGGAATTGCTTTGGGTAATGTGGACATTTTAACAGTGTTAATTCTTCCTGTCTATGAGCATGGTATGTACTTACATTATATGTATCTTCTTCAATTTCTTTCTTAAATGTCTTATAATTTGACAAGTACAGGTATTTTACCTTCTTGGTTATATTTCTAGATATTTTATTTACTTTTTGATGCAATGTGAATGGGATTATTTTCTTAATTTTTCTTTTTGATATTTCATCATTGGTGTATAGAAATGTAATTGATATCTGAATATTTATTTTGTATCTTATTACTTTACTGAATTCATTGATCAGTTATAATTTTTTTGTTTATGGAATCTTTAAGGTTCTCTCTATATAGTATCATAGCACCTGTAAATAATGACTATTTCATTTCCTCCTTTTCAATTTAGATGCCTTATTTTTTTTTCTTGTTTGCTGTGGCTAGGGCTTCCAATACTAGGCTGAATAAAATTGGTGAAAGTGTCTTGTTCCTGATCTTAAGGAAACACTTTCAGCTTTTGAGTATGATGTTAGCCTTGGGTATGTCATATATGGCCCTTATTATGTTGAGATATATTCTCTCTTTTATTAAAGGGTTTTTTTTTTTTGTCATAACTGGATGCTGGAATTTGTCAAATATGTTTTCTGCATCTATTTATATGATCACATGGTTTTTATCCTTCACTTTGTTTATGTGGCATATCACATTAATTGAATTGTGGATCTTTAACCAATCTTGAATCCTAAGAATAAATCCCACTTGATCATGGTATAGGATCTTTTAATGTATTACTAAAGTCAGTTTGCTAGTATTTCATTGAGGATTTTTGCATCTAACTTCATCTTGGATATTGGCCTAAATTTTTTTTTTTTTGTAATGTCTTTGTCTGGTTTTGGAATCAAGGTAATGGTGGCATCATAAAATGAGCCTGGATGCCTTCTCTCCTCTTGAATTTTTTGGAATAGCTTGAGAAGAATAGGTATTAATACTTTGAATGTATGGTAAAATTTACCTGTGAAGCCATCTGGTTCAGGACTTTTGTTTGTTGGGAGTTTTTATTACTGATTCAATTTCTTTAATAGTAATCAGTCAGCTTATATTTTGTTTCTTCTTGATTCAGTCTTGGAAGATTGTATATTTCTAGGAATTTATTGACTTCCTCTGGATTGTCCAATTTATTGGCATATAATTGCTCATAGAATTCTTTTATAATTCTTTGTATTTCTGTAGCATCTGTTGTCACTTCTCTTTTCTTTCTGATTTTATTTATTTAGGTCCTTTTTCACTCGAGGAGTCTGGTTCAAGGTTTATTAATTTTGTTTATCTTTTCAAAGAACAACCTCTTGGTTTTATTGATCTTTTGTATTTTTTTTAGACTCTATTTCATTTATTTCTGCTCTGATCTTTATTATTTCCTTCCTTCTATTCACTTTGAGTAGAATTGTTCTTTTGCTAGTTCCTTTAGGTGTAAGATTAGATTGTTTATTTGAGCTTTGAGCTTTTTCTTATTTCTTGAGGTCATCCTATATTACTATGAATTTCCCTCTTAGGACTGCTTTCACTGTGTTCCATAGATTTTGGGTCATTGTGTTTTCAGTTTTGTTTGTCTCAAGGTATCTTTTGTTATCTTTCTTGATCTCATTTTTAACCCATTTATTGTTTAGTGGCATGTTATTTAGTCTCCATGTATTTGTGTGTTTTTCAGTTTTTTTCTTATAATTGATTTCTAGTTTCATACCATTGTGGTCAGAGAAGGTGTTTGATGTGATTTTAATCTTAAATTTATTGAGACTTGTTTTGTGGCCTAAAATGGTCTGTCTTGAAAAATGTTACATGTGCACTTGAAAATAAAGTATATTCTGCTTCTTTGGGGTGAAGTGTTCCAAAACAATATTAATTAAATTCATCTAGTTTAATGTGTCATTTAAAGCTGCTGGTTTTTTTGTTGCTTTTCTGCCTGGAAGATCTATCTATTGATGTTATGGGATATTACAGTCCCCTACTATGACTATATTACTGTTGATCTTTCCATTTTTATCTGGAAATATTTGTTTTATATATTTATGTGCTCTTACGTTGAGTACATAAATGTTTATAAAGGTTATATCCTCTTGTTGGATTGACCCTTTTATCATTATGAAATGTCCTTCTATGCCTCTATTATAGCCTTTGTTTTAAAGTATTTTGTCTGGTATAAGTATTACTACCCCAGATTTTTTTTTCATTTTCATTTGCATGAAATATCTTTTGCTATTACTTTACTTTCTATCTGTTGTGTCTTTCAATCTGAAATTAGGCTCTTGTAGACAGCATATATATGGGTCTCATTTTCTTATATGTTTAGCTATATGTTTAGTTTTGATTGGAGCATTTATTTACATTTAAAGTGATTATTGATAGATATGTGGTTATTGCCACTTTGTTATTCATATTTGTGTTCTTTTTTTTTAAATCTCCTCCTTCTTAAAGAAGTCCTTTTAACATTTCTTATATTACTTGTTTGGTGGTGATAAAATCCTTTAGCTTTTTCTTGTCTGGGATACATTGTTATTTTTAATGGCTACATAGTGTTCTACTAAATTGTCATCTTTAGAAGATGAGAAAAATTATTATGAAATTTTGATATCTTTATATATATTTAGCATTAAAAAATTGCCATATTTTTTAGGTTTCTCCCAGAAGGCGTAGTTCTCTTAAAGAACCAGTAATAAATAGATTTGAAATGTACGGTTCGTTGGCCTGGATTGCAATAAGAGCTGCTACACAGGTTGGTGTGATCTTTATTTAATCTTTCTTTTTATTACCCATCTTTATCTTCCACTTACCAGCTGTTAGGGCAGCACAATGTATTTGTATAAAAGAAAGGAAAATTTTATGTTCTTTGGGATTTGGGCCAATGTTGTTTCTTTGGGAAGAGTAGAAATGCTCTTTATATGTGTAGTATTTTTAATCTCTGTCAGCCAGGTGATAGAGACTTTGTTTGCTTCAGCTTTAATGAAAGTATGGGCAGATACACATGTGTACATATTTGACACTTTGGTAAATATTTATCATAGCTAGGTGAGATAGCATTTTTTAAATGATTTACACATTAATTATATTGTCAATACTAATGATTTCTTTGATTATGACATATGCTACATGTTGGGGAAACATTGTTTTTGAGGTTGTCTTCATTTTTTCTTCCAGTATATATTGAATGTTATTTTATGAATTCACTTTTTCACATTAGGTAATGGGTAATTTATGAATTAGCGTACATTTATGAATTCTAATTATTTATTAATTTTAGGTCAGTGAAGCTGTGCTGGCAATTAACCTACTTATTGGAAAGAAGAATGCTAGAACTGATAAAGTTAGCCCAGGAATATTACCTAACATCCCAGAATTTGCCACTGTGGATCTTTTGTCTTCATACTCAGATTATTTGCTTGGTATGTTTGAAAAGCTCAGCATTTTGTACTCAAGCATGTGTACTTAAGTTTCAAAAGTTTAATTGTAGTGATTTGGCAGATTTTAGTTTAGAGAGGATAATGACTTGGGAGCCTCTGGGAGAGGGTAGGGGTCTCAGGACCTAGCTTTCAAAACAAAGGATTTCAACACATGAATTTGGGAGTGGAAGGGACACAAACATTCAGACCATACATAAAACAAAGTATTTCAACACATGAATTTGGGAGTAGAAGGGACACAAACATTCAGACCATACATAGCATCATGTATGTAGAATCAGGAAGCTGCCTGCAAAATAGGATGACTTTGCTCTAGCTGCAACCTCAAGAATCATGATGCCTCTGCCAGAATTCACACTAGCAAAAGAGAGGCCATGCCACTTAGCAGGGTTCCAACCTCCACGTCTTGCACAAATGCTCTGGATTTGTGGTTCCTAAGTCCCATTCACGGCCCTAGCTGCTGGGAAATCATGGAAACACAATTTTTAGCTTTGTAACTTCTTCAATATAGGAAAGTACATTTAGAGATTAGGATAGATGTCAAGTGAACCAATCTGGTACATACACTAATATATTGATACATTTTTCCCTTAAAAATACAAATAATACTATAACTATAATCACAACTGTGTTCCTTGCTCTTTTTCTCTTTAATTTATATAAATGTATCTGTTGGCAGTTAAATTAGTTTCTCTTTGATAGATTTTTAGGTTGTTTCTACTCTTTTACTGCTACATACAACTCTGCTATAGATAATGAGTTATATATATATGTGTATATATATATGTATATATACGTGTATATATACATATATATATATATACATATATATATAACTCATTATACATATATATATAAACACATACAGATTATATACATATAATCTGTATATGTTTATATCTAACATATATTTGTATATATATTTGTATATATATATGTTAAAAGTGACAAATGGATACAAAAATAGTTTTTCTAGGTGACTACCGTATTTCTGTACTTTTTCTTCATTTCCTATTGATCTACCTATCCAGGGTTAAATAGCAAACTGTTTTAATTATCGGAGCCTAATAATGTATTTAATATATATTAGGGTAAGTCTCTGCTCATTGTCTTTTAAAACAAAAATTTTGTCTTGACTTTTATGATTATTCATTTAACTTTGGAAGCAGCTTGGCCAGTTTAAAAGAAGTCCTCTTGTATTTTTATTGAGGTTGTACTACATTTAGACATTAACGTAGAGATGACTATTGAGTCATCTTAAGATAACTTAGAGATAACTATTGAGTCATCTTACCCAATGTTGTATGCCCTTTATATTTTTTAACTCTTCATTTTTTTACTGACCCCTTAAAAGTGTTTTAACTTTTTCTTTCAGATAGATCTTTGTGTTTTTGTTTGGTTTATTTTTAAATATTTTATTTTTATTGGTATTATAAATTTTTCCATTATATTTCTACTAGTTTTTATATATATGGAGGCTATTTTTTTAAATAGAATTATTGAGGTGACTTGGTTAATAAAATCAAATAGGTTTCCAGTGTACAATTTAATAATACATCATATGTATATTACATTGTATGTTCACCACCCAAAGTTGAATTTCTTTCCATCACCAAATATTTGACCCCCTTTACCCCTACCTACCACTCCCTTCTACCCCTTCCCTCTGGCAACCACTAATCCAATGTCCCCGTTCATGAGTCTCTGTTTGTTTGTTGTGTTTGTTGCTTTTGATGTTTCTATATTTATTATCTTTAGATATTTCTCTCCACTTGATCATTCATAAACAAAGTCGAGGTCAGCAAACATTTTCTGTAAAGGGCCAGATAGTAAATATTTTAGGCTTTGTGGTTTTTCTCGCCAACTACTTAACTCTGTTGTTGCAATGTGGCAGGAACCATAGTCAAAATGTAAATGAATGAACATGGTGGTGTTCCATTTCAACTTTACTTACATACACTGACATTTTAATTTTATATAACTTTCATGTGTCACAAAATATTTTTCTTTTGAATTTTCAACGACTTAAAAATATAAAAACCGTTTTTAGTGCATGGATCATTCATAAACATGAATAGTCCTGATTTGGCCCATGGACTGTAGCAACAACCCCCAGGCAAGGTGACTAATGGTCTGCTGCATCTAATATAATTGTTTCCTGTCTTGTATATCTGTAGTTTTTTTTTTATTGTTGATACTATGTTACTTAGGGTATGAATATTCTTAACTATTACATCTTTATTATGAATTACACCCTATAACATTATAAATGTTCTACTTTTGTTCCACTTAGTGCTTTTTGGCCAGGATTCTGCCTTGTCTGATCCTAGGTTCACAAATATTGCTTTCTTTTGGTTTACATTTTTTAAAGTACACATCTGCCTATCCTTTTATTTTCTATTTTTTCTTAATAATCTTATTTAAAATATGACTCTTACATAGAACATAGTTGGGTTTTCTTTGTTTTAAAACCTGATAGTATTTTTTGATAATAGACAACTTTAGTCAATTTAAGTTAATTGATTGATGTGAGAAGTGTCTGACATTATTTTGTATCATTTTATAATATGTATATAATAAATTAGATTTAAAGGTATAATTTCAGGAAAAAAACAATAAAGTATTAGCCAACTTATTTAAGAAAATTAATTATAGTAACCCCCCCAAATGATATATAATAAGAGAAAAATCATCACTAATATTGAGCAATTAAAATACTAGATATATTTTTTAATTCCAACCAAATAAATTTGAAAACCTTTAGAAAATTTATAATTGTGGGAGTAAATATAATTTACTCAAATTACTTTAAATAGGGAAAAAATAAATCTATTACTATAGAAAAAATAAAATGTTAAAAAGTAAAACTGAAAAATTAAAGCTTATTAATTAATTTTAAAAGAATGATAAACCCATTACTTGTTAAAATTAATAGCATATTAAAAATATTTTTAAAATCTAGCTTAATAATGTTACAGAAGGACAAATCTTTGATGTGAATTTCTGTTATTCTAGAGGCATTTAAAACCATGTTGCATATTGGCAGACATTTTATATTTGGTGATTTATTTTCCTCCATAAGAAAGTCTAGATTTTTGACTGTATCTTTTGGAATATTCAGAGAACAGATAACAAAAAGAAGTTTTTTATACTTTGCAGACTCTACAGCCTTTCCCAGGGCTCCTCTGCATTTTTCTAGACAAAGCTGAAGGAATAAAAATATAAGGTGCATGGAAAATGTATCTCTTCAATGAAAAAATGTAGGCCCATAAGGTATTACATTTGCAAGTGCTCTAAAACAGATGAATTAAGATTAAAGAAAACAAAGTTCTGAATCACACAGTTATGTAGTTGGAAAATGGAGTATTTTAAGAGCCTTTTCAGATAATTGTGGATATTCTTAGTTGATACCAAACCAACACTAAATAAGTGATAGTTTCTTGAAGGTTAGTTCTAGTGTAGGATAGGAAACAATATCATTGAACTTTTCATACTCTGTTACATTAAAATACATTAATCTATCATTCATTTTGAATAGTTCTCTTATGCATGTATGATTTTAAAATATTGTGCATTAGACATTCGGTAAATAATGATTCCATGGATTATGCAGAACTTCCAAATATTTATTGGACAATTAAAAAATAAAATTATAAAACTATCACCACCATTCTTATCAGAAAAATTTAAGTATTGGAAAGCTCATGGTGGGATCAATATGATTATTTGGTGATTGAGAGATGAATAAAAGTTATTCTTTGTAACTATGTTATTACAGCAAACTGAACATGGAGGAATTGTTTTTAATTGAAATAGAGCTGCCATACAATATTATATTAGTTTTGGGTGTACAACATAGTGATTCAACATTTATATACCTTATGAAATGATCATCACAATTATTCTAGTACCCATCTGACACCATAGTTATTATAACACTATTGACTATTTTTCTCATACTGTACCATACATTCCCATGACTGTTTTTATAACTTGAAGTTTGTACTTAATTTCATCCCCTTTTTCATCTATCTGTCATACCTTCTTCTCATCTGGCAACCATCAATTTTTTCTCCATATCTGAATTTGTTACTATTTTGTTTGTCCATTTATTTCATTTTTTTTAGATTCCACACAGAAGTGAAATCATATGGTATTTGTCTTTTTTGGTCTAACTTATTTCACTTAGCATAGTACCCTTTAGGTCCATCCATGTTGTCACAAATGGCATGATTTCATTTTTATGGCTGAATAGTATTCTATTATATATATATATATTATATATATATATATATATATATATATATATATATATATATATATATATATATATACTATCTTTATCCATTCATTCATTGATACACCCTTAGGTTGTTTCCATATCTTGGCTATTGTAAATAATGCTGCAATGACCATAGGAGTGCATATTTTGTATTAGTTTTTGTTTTCTTCAGATAAATACCCAGAAGTGGAATAGCTGTATCATATAGTAGTTCTATTTTTAATTTTATGAGGACCCTCCATACTATTTTCCATAGTGGTTGTACCAATTTACGTTCCTACCAATTGTGTATGAGGATTTCCTTCCTTCATCTCCTCTCCAACACTTGTTAATTCTAGTCTCTTTAATAATAGGCCATTCTAACAGATGTGAGCTGGTATCTCATTGTGGTTTTGTTTTTCATTTTCCTGATGATTAGTGATGTTGAGCATCTTTTCACGAGTCTGTTCACCATCTCTATGTCTATTTAGAAATGGAAAATGTCTATTTAGATCCTCTGCCCATTTTTAAATTGTTTTGTTTTGCCAATGAGTTGTTTGAGTTCTTTATATATTTATAATATTAGTTTTTTATTGGATATATGATTTGCAAATATTTTTAGGTAAACTTTTTAAAAGAAATTTGCTGCAAATGTACTTTAGCACACAAAGTTGCAAAGAAAGAAAGAAGCAAGTGTGAAATAGAAAAAGAAAAAAAAGAAAACGAAGGAAGAAAGGAAGACTTCCACTGTATTGCTAGCCATGCAGAAGCTTAGAAATATGTCAGTACAGATGAGAGCAGCAAGTTTGAAATCTCAAGAATGTCTTCAAGATGCATGAATAGATTCTAGGCAGCAGCAGAATAACCAAAAAGTTAGAAGACAGGAAGATGGTAAAGAATGGAAACATTGCTTCTTCAACAGGAAAAAAAAGGATTAAAAAATACTAAGAAAAAATAATCTTCAGGAATTCATGCTTAAAATGAAGCAAATTAGAATATAACATGATTTTGACCAATTGGAATAAGTAAAAGCAATTAATTTGATCTTTGTACTAAGAATTCTATCCTTTGTGGGTCACAAGGTTGGGATATTTACCTTTAGTAAAGTAAATTCAGGCACTTTACAGTGAACAGTACTGCTACAGTCATAATAACTTAAGCATTATTTATTAATTTTCAACTTCTGTAAGAAATAGGGTCTACTATAGATACAGAACAGAAATTAAATGTTACTAACTTGGTAAATAGGAACCTGGCAATTGGAAGGAAGTGAAGGGGTGCAGATGCCACTAGGTTACAAAGTAAGACATCAAGAGATACTGTCTACAGTTGGCAGAACTTGAAAAAAAGAGCTTTAGGATATCATTGATAGACTTAATGTGAAAATAATAGGGGAACTAAACATGTTGATATAAATATAAAAACTTCAAAGTGAATAGGAATAGTTATGTGAGCTAGTACCTCATCTGTCACAAAAGAAAGTCAATAGATATATTTTTTAAAACTAATCGTCCATGGAAGTGGTATAAGGCAATTATTTTAAGAACTGGAACTAACCACTGAAAGAAACCATTGAAAGAAACAAAATACACATGTTTTAAAATGCTTGCCTCTGGGTATAGGAATTTTTATTTTTGATCATGTAAATTATAACTTTGATCAAAAAATTATCATTTACTATACTACAAAAGTATATAAGGTATCTAAAAGATTTAATCTGATAAGTTATTAAACAAAAAAATTGAAAGATAAAACATACCATGTTTATGGTTGAGAAGACTCATTACAAGATGTCAAATCTTCTCAAAATGATCTGTAGATTTAATGTAGCTTCAGTAACAATTTTATTGGGTTTTATTTAGTGGAATTTGACAAACTTATTCTAAAGTTTATGTGGAAAAGGAAAAAGCAAGATTAATCAAAAAACTCCTAACCTAGTAATTCTGCTTCCAGGAAGTGTGTGCACATGTGTAGACAAGATGTACTCAGCTATTCATAGCAGCCGTGTTCATAATAGCAAAGGCAAAAACCACAGCCAACAAACCAAAAATTAGAAACAATCCTTGTGTCTATCAGTAGTAGAACAGATAAATTGTGGTATATTCACATAGTAATGGAATATAATACAGCAATGGAAAATCAATGACTTACAGCTACATGCATAAGCCAAGATGAATTTTTAAAAGCATAATGTTTAGTGAAAAAATATCATAGATAAATACATGCAATATGATTTTCCCTATAAAGTTCCCAAAAGATAAAATTAGCAATGTATTACTTATTAAATGATATGTAATACACAATATATAATATCTGAGTAAAGAGTAAAGGAAACATAGAGGATTATTAAATTTTAGGTAGTGATTATTTCTAGAGGCAGGCTGAGGCAGAGAAGAGGAAATGGGATTAGAAAGAGCTTTACAGGCACTCCAAGTATGAGAATGACATATTCTGTTAGCTATGTTGGGTAGTGAGTACATGAGGATTAATCTTACAATTCAAGAAAATATGCTCTGCCATTTACCATATAAGATTCTGTTTATCTTCCCTTTATTTCTCAGAGGTAACCACTGTCCTAATCAAATGTTATATATTTGTGTATATATACATAAATAATACAAATGATATTGAGTTCTTTTAAATTTATACAAATGGTATCATATATCTTCTGGAACTGGCTTGCTAACTCAGTATATGTTTTCAAGATCTATCCAGACCACCCTTATCATGGCCAATTTATTTTTTAATTTTTTAAAAATTTATTTTTATTATGGTGACATTGGTTAACAAAATCCAGTAAGTTTCAGATGTACAATTCAATAATATCATGCCCATTTTAAAGATGAGAAAATTAAGACTCTGAAATCAAAAGCCTTAGAGAGGCCTCAGGCACAGAGTGGTTCAGGATCTCACACTAGTGAGTCGTGCAGCTGGAATTTGAACCAAGACACTATACTATACTTTTCCCTTATAGATATAGTAAATTCATCTTAAATGAATAAACTTATTTTTCCAAGTTTTAATTAATTAATTAATTTATTTTTATTTTACAAACAACCTGTAGTGAATATTTTGTGCAAGACTCTGAATTTTATGTATCTGAATTTTAAATTTAAATTTTATTAGATTCTTCTAAACTGCTTGCCCAAGAAGTTTTTCTTGCCAGTAGTAAATGAGAATTCCAGTTTTCTCACGTTATCACCAATATTTATCACTCTCAGATTTTAGTGTCTGTCATTTCCTAAGGGAAGTATTTGATTTTAATTTTTATTTCTCTGATTTTTATTGATGCTAAAATTTGGCCATTTGGGTTTCCTTCTCTGAGTTTCCTGTTGAAATTTTTTGCTTACTTTTCTATTAGACTGACATTTTTTATTGATTGGTGCAAGGTGTTATATATATTAGATAAAAACCATTCCTATGTATTTTTCAGATCATTTCTAAGTCTGTCATTTGTATTATAACTTGGTGTTTGTTGTCTTTTGTGATATAAACAAATTTAATCAAATATAGTCTCATGAGTTGAGTTTTTTTTCATGTATTATCATCTTTCAAGAAATGCATAACATTTGTATTAAAAACTTTTTTTGTTGTTGTTTTTACTTTCAGATAACTACCAAGTTGTCTTCCAAACTGGCTATACATTTTTTTACCAAAGTGATGATGTGAATGTCAACACAGATGCTAAAAAAAAGACTCAGACCAAAGTGGATATTACATGGATTCTTCTATTGCGCTACTATATTCACCTGCAAAGGATTAATAATATGAGCAAACTTCTAGGTAGGTTTTTGATGTATTAAGAAAGAACATATTCCTTTCCAGTTTCTGTTTGTCATGTTTCTTATTTAGAATTATAAAATACTTTTATATCTCTGAATTCTCATCAGAAGATACTGGAATTCTCATATACTACCTGTAAGAATAATTTCACCTGAGACACATGGACCTCTCAATAGAATAGTATTTTAATTTAATTGGTTTTCTTTGACATTCTATATGTTTTATTTCATGTATTTAAAACATTATTATAAGTGAACATCCAGAGGCTTCTCATGACTGCCAAATTGACCCATGGTTCAGAATAGTTAAGAACCAGTGATCACAATGTGACAAGCTTATAAAAAGAACAAAGTGAAATTTTGGCTTTAAGGAGAGAGTCTTTTAGTATCCAGTATGTAGAAGAGAAGAAATGCATGACTACAGATAGGATATTTAACTCCATGGAGTTGTTTTGTTGTTGGTATTTTATTTTATCATTGATGTTTCTGAAGAATTTCCTGAAAAACTGATATAATCTCCTTCACATCAGTTCCTTTTGTGGTCTTGTGATAATGTATATTATTGTGTTTCATCTGTGCCCATGGAATTGGTGATCCAGTGTTGCTCATCAGTGCAACAGTCAGAAAAGACAGTTTGACCAATACCAGGGCCCAGTGATGGAGAAGCCAGCAGGGCTAATACGTTGAGTCACAGGGTGGCTAAACACAGTTTTCAGGAGTTAGCAGTAAGATAGATAAGCATTAGAAAGGGGTGAGGGGTAAAATTTACATCATGATGGGTGCAAAAATAATGGAATTTCAGTGGCTAAGGAAGTAGACATGAGCCAGTGCAACAGACTTCGGCGATGCCCTCTCCTGTATTGGCTCACATCTGAATTTACCTGCTGCATTTCTCATGTCAAACACCTACATTTTATTGCTTTTCTGCTCTGGGCTTTCTCTGAAGTTACTGATGGTTGCCCAGCCCAAAGGAAGGATAGCCTAGAAGTGCCAGGATTCCACACACACAGGTGACCTTCAACTAATGAGGTAGGGAACTGGTAGATCAATATTCTAACTCCTCAGTGCCTTGATGGGACAATTGCACATATCTTTTTTTTCCCCCCAGATGATCCTCTGTAGGACTGAGTCCTCATTGTTCATAGCTATAGCCCATTCATTAATTCACTCTCAGTGGCTCTTTTCTCTATCACACTCAGCCTATTCTCTCACTTGTGCTCCTTGGATCACTTTTTAGATAAATTACCTGCACTCAAATTCTTCTTTAAGGTCTTTTGGAGGGAGAGCCTAAAATAAGGCAGCTAGTTAGAATATTTTTCATTATCAAGGCTTGGAACGTGAATTAACATGCTTCTGAGATTTTCTTTCCGTGGCAAGAAGCAATTCCATTAGTGTAAAATCTCTAAAAATGGCGGCAAGTCATTGGCAGCCACTAGTGAGGTGGGGATATACCAGATAGTAAGCAAAACCCAGTAATATTGAGGCCATTTTGTTATCTCATATGACTCTAAATTAAGGTATTTTTCTTCTTGAAGCATCTCCAAAGGCAGATTCTGGAATTTCTTTGCCAGATGATACACTTTACACGTCCCTTTTCAACTCTGGGTTGATTTTACGTCAAAAAGAAATGCATATTTTCCTAAGAAGATTCTTACAACTGTATTCTTCCTCTTGTATTGATGAATTTCCAAGAGAATTATTGCAAGGTTTGGAAAATCTATCGTTTTCAGAAAAAGTCTTACAGGACTCATCAGGCAAGGTAATATTTTAAAACATTGTATATTTTGTAAAACTTCTTAAAATTATTCTTATATTTCTGAAGGGAGCACATTAACCTCAATGCTGGCACAGTTTTCTAGTTCCTTCAGAATTCTTGGGGAGGCTTGTTTCTGCTTTACCATGAAGAGAAGCCAACCAAATATCCTGGATTTTTAGGAAAGTTCACATTTTAAGTGTTTTGGTATACTGGTCTCATAAATCTTCAAAATGTGTCAGAATTTTCTATATTTCTGCACTTAATATCTCTCAGGCAGTCAATTTGCCGAGTTACACAAATTTCAATATAATAACTATAAAACTAGACTGATAGTTTCTAAATGCCCAAATTTCTTTTAAAAATAAAATAAAATTAAATAAAAATTCATTTTGTGTATTTTTTTACAATCATGAGTGTGAATAAATAGGGTAAAATTTTTAAATAAAAGTTTGAAAGGTTTTTTTTTTTTTTTTGGAAAGTGTTATTAAATTGAATGGACGTTCCCAGAGTATGTAATATAGACACTTAAGTTGCCCATTGAAAAGAAACAAAAAAAGAAGTATAAATGAAGGTTTATTTTGACTTTTAAAGCTATTAGGGTCTTGAATAACAGTGATGTTTCAATAAACTAAAATCGATGACTTGGAAGATACTGAAAAGTAAAGAGTTTTACTAAAAACAGGAATGTGTATTTGAAATTTTGTATATTCAATAACATGTTGAATACTAATAAATATGCCAGGCATTCTTCATTGGTGGAGAAAGAAGAGATGGATAAGGCCTAATAGTTTTGGTGTGGTCCATAAGGAACATTGGTAGAGTTAGAACAGAAGAAAATGATGGAACTTCAGTTATGCTTTTTAAGAAAAAATGGTAGGGTTAGTAGCAGAAACAATGTAAAAATTACAATATGTTAGTTATATTGTCAATAGTGGATAGGGATGATTGGCAAAGGATAGAAGAAAGCAAGTTATCCAAAAGAGAGATAATGAAGTAATAAAGTTTTTGATCATAGGAATAGGAAGGAAAGGATGGATTGAAAGATATTGCTTAAGTATAATTGAAAACAAAACAAAACAACTCAGTGACCCTTTGAAGACAGAAAGTAAGGAAAAGGAAATGATCAAAGTCTATTTCACCATTTGGAAACTCTGTGCTCGTTAGAACATGCTAACATTGCAGAGTGAGAACCTTTGTGCAGAAGGCTGGTGTTTTCTGCTCTGTAGAAGCAGAGTTTGAGATTCCAGTTGACACAATGTATTATAAGTTTCCAATATGTATTTGTGAAATGAATAAATCAAGTCATCGGCAGAGAATTCTTTTAAAACTAGGAAAACTATTCATTCATTTTGAATTATTTTGAATTTGGACTTTACCGTATAAGGCTTTAATTTTATAGACTTGCCCACATTGGATCCATGTTTTTATCATCAGCTATCTAAGAGAAGTGACCTTGTTCCAAACTAGGAACCGTGCACATTTTATCATACTAGAAAATAGTTTGGAGTGCATAATACTTTTTTAAGAAATTGCTGTTTTAAACAAGAGAGTGGGGTGACTGTTATTAAATTATGATTTTATAAAGAAGTGGAAAGACCACTAAGGAATATTTAAGAATTCAGTTAAAGAAGTGATTGTCACCTGGGGTTATGGAATTGTCCTCAGGGTAGTGTATTAGAATCCACATGGGAGGATTTTTCAAATAACTTCTCAGATAACTAGGTATTGAGGTGTTCAATACTCAGCATTCCCATTTCCTGCCCTAATTCTAAATTATTTGAGAATTAAAAGAGTAAAGCAGATTGAGATTAAAATAATACCTTCATGACTCATAAAGTTGATATTTTAGGATTTGGCTTCTATTTACTGGGAAAGGGCCTTCTTAGTAGTGAATAGCAAAGTAGACAGAGTTGCCTATACAGCCATGTGTTTTTTTTTTGTTTGTTTTGTTCTGCTTTTGGTTATTACAGGCCTCCTTAAAATCTGTGGAGACAGAGTCCTCCTCCATTGTATTAAGGAGCATATAATATTCCCTTCCTATAAATAGAACAGAGCTGTGTATGGTCAAGACTCTTTCCCCAAATTCTCCAATCAAGTAAATCTGTCCCAGGGAGAGGAGTGAGCGGAGGTTGAAAGGCCAGGAATGTAATGTTAACATCTGGCCCTCCCCGGGGAAGGAAATGGTAGACAGTGGGGTGCTGTCCTTTCCATCTAACACCGAATTCTGATTCACTCCTCCTGGGAACTGAGGCGATCTTTGAAGGTCACTGCCATGTATCCCAGATGCCTCAGGTGTTTTGGAGTAGAGAGCAGTGAATGGGAAGGTTAGAACTATAGTTTTAATACACTTATCTATGTGAATATTTTATAAGCGTTTGGAAAGTAGTAAGTGTGGCTTCTTAAATACTGCTCTGAAAGGAGCTCTGTACTTTATATTAAGGGCAGCCTATCATTACCCTGTTCCTAAAAAGGATGCTCCAGTTGTACAACCCTGAATACCTTGTAAATACATGTGACATTTATAGTGGCAGCAATGTTATCAAAGAGTTATTTCACCCAGTTTGCTCTTTTTTTGATATAATTAGTGTAACACTCTCCCAGGATAATCAGCTCTGGATATCACTGTTGCTTGCCTGACAGGTGCAAGCCACCTAACCATGTGTTCGTTTCACTGGGGTAGACAGCTAACAAGCATAAAGCCTTTGGATTTAAAAAAAAAAAAAAATCTCCAAGCTTGGCTGATTTTTATAACACTTTTGAGCCTTTAATCACTCAGGAGACTGTTTCAATCAAACCCCTTCCTTAATTTGATACTTAAACCTGCTTTTCTCCCCCACAAAGTGGATGCCTTTCCAGAACAATCATTGCTACTTGTCCTGCTCATCAGTTTTATGTCCACATGTTGTCAGGTCTATAGAAGCTTTGTGATAGACAAACAAAGATGCCAAGCAAATTACATTAAAAATTAAAAAAAAAGAAGATATGATTTAAATTATGAATGGTGCTGAGTTATTCATGTTTAGACTGTGCCTGTGACAATCTACATAAGGTCAAATATTTGACTGATGCAAAGTAATTTGTTGTTCATAGGATTGTGGAAAACAAAAGTTCTCCTGCAGGTTCGTTGTTTCATTCTTTTCAAAGAATGAATCAAACATATCAAAAGTATGCAGTGTATATTCCATCGATTAGCATGTGTAATTAATCTCATTAGCAACTAGATATTTTTTAAGGCAATGGAAAATTATATGTCTATTTTGATTATTGACTTCTGTTACAACTTACCATTATTAGACTATAATGCTAATAAACACTATATTGCAGAGAAAGGTTATTTGTTTGTTATTTTTCTCCATTTATATAGTTATTAAATGTGAATTCTTTGCTAAATTAGTTGTCAGACTCTTGAAAGGCACTCAGATATGAAAAAATATGAGAAATTATTTTTGCGAATCAATTATTTACCTGATTTTTTGGTGAACTGCCTGACAGAATTCATCTTACTTAAGCATTTTTAAAATGATTATTTAATGCTATTAATCTTGCTTATTGTGCATTTTGGTCATGCTTTTAGTGTCATAGTGCTAATAAGTGATTATTCTGGTTTATATCCTTTTATGATAGCCTCTATACATTTTGAAAGTTTTTCACTTTTAATATTACCTTTCAGTCAAAACATATTTTTTCTTATTTTTTCAGTAGATAACTTGAAAGGTTGTCTTTATTTCTCTTTTTATTTTATCTTGAAGACTTGCACTGGCAGTCTTATATCTTGAATTGGCTCAGAAATATTGGGAAGTACAAAGCCTTTCAGAAATGCCAGACATTTCTTTCTGAACACTGACATATTTCCCTTGGTCACCAAGCCTTGAGATACTTTAGATATCAGGAGTTTAGTGGAACTGCTTCCCAGCCACCATACTGTAATCTTGGGAATAACCAGAAGTTAATTAGCATATTTTTATCTCTTAATATAATGCTGATTTTGTTAAAATTGTAGGCATGACTTCTTTTTATTTTAATCATAGTTGAAATTTAATATTATTTTATATTAGTTGCATGTATGAAGCATAATGGTTAGACATTTATACAGTTAAAAAAGAGATCCTGATCCCCACTCCCACACCCAATTAGTATAGTACTCACCTGGCACTATACATAGCTATTACAAAATTATTGACTATAATCCCTGTGATGTACTTTACACTCATACCCTTCACTACTTCATAACTACCAATTTATATATCTTAATCCCTTCTCTTTTTTTATCCAGCCCCCCAAACTCATCCCTTGTTCAACAAGAAGTTAATTTTGAAAATGGTTTGCTCTCCATTGAAGAAGGTTCTTTTTAGTCTTGAGATATTATTATCATTATTATTATCTCTCTGGATAGACTTATTTTATTAATATTGATCATGTTTTGCTTTCCTAGCTACCTTCAAAAAACTAAGCAAATAATTTATGATATTACTAATACCATTATACACATGTATGATTCTTAAAAACTCTTGATTTAGGAGCAAAGTTCCATCAAAGTAGCTGGGCCCAGATTCACCAAAACTGACATGACAAATCACCACATTCATTTAAAAAGGAAAGGAAAATAATGGATTTTAATCTTTTAGAGCAAAAACTGTGTCTTATTTTGCATATGAACACTGCAAAAAAAATGCTGTTGGAAAATAGATAATAAATTGTAACCACACCCTCAGTAGATTCATCAGCAAAATAAGCCAGAAAAAAATAGGGCATATTCTTAGACTCCATGGCAACCTTGAGACTGAAATGCTAGCATGGACATTTCCCCCTTTAGGATTTTAATCTGGGAGACTCACCAAAGTGGAAGATATTTGTTGAGTTCACTGGATTTTAAAACATATTTTTCTGCAGGACAAACTTCTCTGTGGTAATCAAAGAGAGTTTTAAAATCTATATCCACAATTCCCAGAGTTATCTAATGTAGCCTATATTAAATGCATATTAAATGAATGTTTTAAATATTGAATGAATTCATTACCAGCAATTAAAATGATGTTGCTGTTTGTTCCCTAGTTACTTCGTGACAGTTCTCTACACTCCATTTTATCATTAAAGCTCCCTGCCAGCCCATCTTATGTAGAGCTGGTATCAGATATGGCAACACACGCTTTGAACAAAGAACTTTGCTTTCAGTGGTACATTCCTCCCCTGGAAAGACCTCCAAAGGAAATAGAACCTATGGTATGTAATATGATTACAAAACTAAATCTTACATTGAGATATAAAGTTTATCTAGGTCATTACAGATTAAAGAATAAAAACATCCTCTTATATAGATGGAAATATACAGCAATATAGGCTCTATATTATCTAAATGGATCTGAAAATAACTAAGAAATCCTGGGAATGGTTTTCTTTTTATTTATTTTGCTTACATTAGTATAGTGGTTTAGAACACGGAGTCTGGAGCCAAATTTCCTGGATTCGAATCCCAACTCTGTCACTTAATAATTTCGTGAACTTCAGTATATTGGTTAGCTTTTCTGTATCATGGTTACCCTCATCTGTAATTAGAGCTCACTGTGTAAACACCTAACCTCAGTAAATAGTAGTTGTCATTTATTATTATCTCAAATTATTATAAAATTCTTATGTCCTTTCAAAGTTTAATAACTTCAGATACATGCATATTATAATTGATGAACATTATTTAAAAGAACCTTTTAAAATTTAGCAATAGTATCTCCATATAGATTCTTTAGCTGCCTACATTGTGCAAAAGGAGAGTGAACTGTGTCTTAACTGGCAAAATTAAAGTGCAGAACAAATTGGAAAAAAAGTTTGTTTTTAAATGCTGTTTACAAATTTGTACCACACATGTCGCTCCTTATTTTAATGTTTGTCATTATTATGCCATATCTTTATTTTTATCCTTTTCTATGTCCATATGCATGAATAGAGGTTTGCAACGATGTTAGTTGGGGAAGGGGTGTGTGTGTTGGGGGGGGGGAAGGGTGGAGCAAGAGGAGACAGAGGCAAGTATTTTGGAGCAGTTCAGTATCATTCACTGAACTCTTGGCAACTGAATAGTGATTCAGGTTCTAGGAGAGCCTTGAAGGGAGTCAAGCTTTTAAAAATGGACCAGTTGGTCACTACAGCCTTTTACAGAGGAACCTCCTACTATAGAATTCCTTTGGATGCTGCTCTAAGAGCCTGAGGCTTTTTCTCATAATGTTTTCCGTATAGTTTTTCCCTATTTAGCACTTTTATTTGCTTTTTGTCTCCTTTGTTGGTCTAGTCCTGCACTTCCCAGCTCTTAAGTGCTGTCCCCTCTAGCTGTGCCTCTGGTAGTTTCTGCTGCTTCTTGACTCCTAGGACTTGCCTGAGACAGGGAAACCTCCTGGGCTTACTACTGCTCTTTGCTCTTCTTCTCCCATTGTCCGCCTCCTCCTGCTTTCTTAGGCTGCTGACCCTGCTAACTCTTGGCAATTAGTATCTCTTCCTACTCATACAAAAAGAAACTTTTAACATATCACTCCCCAGAAACATGTAACGCTATTTCTCACATTTTGAAAGTTCTTTCCTTCCCACCCTTTCCAAGTTAAATCCTTGCCAGATATTTCACATACATTTTGAAATAATAAATATGAAGTCTGTTTTGAGGAATTTAATACAGTTTTCAAATTGTGGTTCCAAGAATACTCATAGGTCATCAAATCAATATAGTGGGTGATGAGTGGTATTTTTTAAAAGAGATTAAATACAAGAAAAAATGTAAATATACTGCATATAGAAAGTAAAAATATTTTCTGAAACTTTTTTTATGATAGATATCTTAAAATCTAGATTGCTCTTCAGCATATATCAGAATTTATGTTCTTACTGGTGAGAGAATCAATGAAGTGAAAAAAGAGTATATCATTCAGAGAGGATAAGACAAGAGAATGTTTACCTAAGCAGCTAATTTTTTTTTAAATGAGGAAAAATTATAAAATATAAAGTTCACTTTACAAGGCCATAGAAATATCACATCCATATCAGTTTGGGGCAGGAAGGTCTGAGAAGTTAATGCTGAGACTACATCTGTGGCTGATAATTAGATTAACAAGGTGTCATCTTCAGCAGTCATGTCTGACAATTATCGTGGAAACATGAACTGGTGTCAGACAGAGTTTATAAGCAGAGCACCAACTAACAAATTCTGATTTAAACAGGTCGCTTAAAAGGGACTTTCTTAAACCACAAGCAAAGAGGCAGAATGCAAAGTTTTCTCATTTCTTAGTTCGGGGACTTTCTTTCTCTTTGATAATAGCATGTATGTCTTGGGTCATGATAAAAGATATAGTTGCTGCCATAAAACTCAGTCAAAAATATCAGGAAACACTGACCACATCATCTCAGTCATAAAATTCTATCTTTTTGAAAAGTAACAGAGGAATTTGTTTGATGATTTAAATATTGGTGCAGTTTAGCATTCATCTCTTCATTTTCTTAGGCCTTTGGTATAGAGTTTAATGCTGAGTAATTGGTTGAAGCTCATGAAACCCACAAGATAATAGCAATAGTGAACACTTAAGTGGAGCTTACTATATTCCAGACACTTTATTTATTTTTGCTTCACAACCTTTCTATAAAGTAGGCACTATCACCGGCCCCATTTTATAGAAGGGGAAACTGAGACGCAGGATGGCGGAATGCCAGTTGGCATGGGGGTCAGGATTGGAGCAGACTGACTCCAAGTCTGCGCTCCTAAGCATGGTGCTATGTTCAGTCCTCAGACGGTGGTCCTGCTGCAGGCACTTCTAGCCTCTTAGCAGGGTGGTAATGAAAATTAATAGCTGACTTAGGACTTTGGAGTTCCCAGGGACTTAGAGGGTCATTGGCTATCACTGCAAGTTGACATCACTTAATTCACCTCAATCCATTTCAGTTTAAGCGCTACACTGAAGCAGCAAAGTAAAAATCTGGGACTGAGGATTTGGATGTAAAATATTTAGATAATTCAGAGGGCTAAATATTTCATACCACAATGCTTTAGACCTTAGTTTATAACTTGGAGAAGTTTAGCTTTTGTTTTAATGAACTTCCTATATACTGGCTTAAAAAAAATAAAGAATGGCCGATTTAACTCAGAGAGACATACAGCTATAGCTTAGTCTTAAACAGATGTAACATGATCAAAGATTTGATTGCCCAAATTTGTCTCAAGAGCATACCTTAGGACCTTTAGCTTTGTTCTACTTTATATTCTTGCTGTTTTTAGTAGCCAGACTATCCAAGAGAATGCTTATATAGTAGGTTTCAGGGAGAGAAGTCAGAAAATTTCAGATCTGAAAAGAAAAAAAAGAGAACAGAAACTTAGATCAATGCTCTCATTTTACAGATCAGGAAGCAAAGCCCCATATGGGCAAAATGATTTGACAAGTGCTACAATTCATCAGTGACAAAAATAGAAATGAGAACCTAAGTCATCTAAACACTTAATATTCATTTCTTTATGATACCCATATAACTTGACTGCTTACTATCTAATTAATAAAGCATTTATTGAATGCATACTGTATGCCAGGCATCTTGTCAGGTGATTAAGATACCAAGAAGAAGACATTATGAATCTCCTTCCTCTAGCAAACGATGGGTTCTTCTTTCACCCATGACTGGGCTCTAAGCATTGCTCTAAGTATTTGACATTGACTCACTGAATCTTCATACCAATCCATGGGATGGAGAATACCACATCTCCATTTTACAGTCAGTGTTTAAATTATGACCATGTAAATACTACTCACAACCAAGCCAAATAAGGTACTATTTTCTTTCTCCCTGTTTTCTTTCCTGAAGGAAAAAATTGCCTACTTTTGTTTGCCTTCTTGTTCTCTGTACTTTAAAATATCTCATTCTTCTTAAATTTTCGAAGAATTTTGCAGTCCCTCTCCATCTGGTCAAGTCCATAAGCTGATCTCTCAATTCCATTTTTTTTTTTATCCTTCAGACACATGCAAACTAGACTGATTGCTCTCATGACTCAGGGATCATCCTAAGAGCCCTATTCACTGTGCCTCTGAGAATTCCTTCCCCTGAATTGGGGTTTCCTGGGTCCCATGTTTTTTGCTCTCTTGATTTGTTCTCTCATGTCAAATGAACACATATTCCAGCTTCCTGAAAAAGTGTGAATTGGAGGTGGTGATATGTTGAGAAATCTGATCCCATTCTCATTCCTAGTTTTTTATTTTGACATTTTCTCTGGCAGCTCTGACGATCTTTCCTCTGTGCCCTCTGTTCTAAAATTCATGATGTACATTGGTGTGGGTCTGTCATTCATTGTGCCCTTTCAATCTTGAAGGTATATTCTTCAGTTCATGGAGATTTTTTTCTTTCATAATTTTCTCCCTTTGATTGTCTCTATGTCTTCTGGAATTTTTAATATTCATATTTTGAACCTATTTTTTACTTTTCTCATCTTTTCTTTCCTATGTTTTTAAATTTAGGTTTACTGTATATTCAACTTTATATTTTAGATGTTTTATTGATTATTTAGTAGGTTTTGATTATATTTTTTAATTTTTAAGAGCTCTATCTTGTCCTTTATTTTTCCATTTTAACAGCACTATGTTCTTATTTCACAGATGTAATATTGTCTTTCTTCTTTCTGTGAGGATATTAACGTTCCATTGAAGTTTTCTTATGCTCTTTGTCTTCTATCTGATTCTCCGGGTTCCTTTCTTATACTGGTTTTGGTCACTGCCTTTTATTTCATGTCTAGTGACTTTTGGCTATCCATTCATGTTTGGAGGCACCAAGAAGCATATTGAGCCAGGCTTACCAGTTTATAGGCTTCACTGTAGGGTAACTGCAGGCGCCAGAAATTTCATTGGAGGATGCTACGTTCTAGGTGTCCTGCATTCTGGGCAGGAGTTGGAGAGGGGTAAAGGGATGTGCAGAATACAGACCTTCACTTAATTCCATAGTTTCCAGTTCAGCACCTCACCTCTGTACCTAATGTCCCTGAGCATAGGTCTTTTCTGAGTTAACTTGAGCTGACAGGAAAATGAAAGTTCTCCAGCAGAGAGGAAACAAGGGAAGTGGGGCATCTCCTGGTTGCATGGGCTCAGAGAAAGAAGGTGAGCTAAGGTCCCTGATGCTTCCAGTCCACAAGCCTTTTCAACAGTCTCGGTCAGGCTTATAGTTGGCAACCCCTCTCAAGACACAGCCTTTTCACTCCACCGAGTCAGCTATGCTCTTCCTAGTGCTCCCTCCTTCAAAGTGTTAACATCTCTTGATGCCTCACTTCCTCTTTTGTTCTTTCTGTCTTTGTTGATTTATGCCTTTTTTTAAAAAAAACCCTTTACTCTTATTATAGTTTTGATTTTTTGAGGAAGCAGAGATAGCACATGCACTTAGTTAGTTTTGACTGGTTGCTCTGGGCCTCAGCTTTCTTACATGTAAAATGAGGGATGTAGGGCAGATCATCACTAAGATTCTATGAATCTCAAATTCGATGGATTTTACATGACTATAAATACGTGCTGTGTTGTGTAGGACTGACTCTAAGCATTGTCATATTTCAAACAACGGGGAAACTACTAAGCCTGAGTCATTAGAAGAGTTTTTGTCATAGAGGTGAGGGCTAGAAAATCGTGTGTGGATTGAGTAAATGGAGAGAAGAGGAAGGGAACAGCGTAAGTGAATGCAGAAAAGAGGTTATGACCACTATGGGAAAGTGCAGATTGAGAAGTAACAAGGAACAGTAAGATACTCACCAGGCCTATATTTAGAACTTGTCGCAGAGGGCTTTCAAAGGCTAAAATTTAAACTTAATGGCAGTAAGAAATATCAGTCTTCAAAAATATTATAATATTGGTACCAAATAGCATTTTATTTCATCTCATAACCCTTGTACAACTCTTATTCATATCATTTTTTCTTAAAGTGAATTGAAAAAAGTCCCCATTTTTCTTTTTCAATGAAAAACATTTTAAAGTTTAATGATATTATTTTGAGAACTGATGCTGCATTTTTTTGAGGCAAAGTGTAATTTGATGTCACATTTGGCGTGCCTTTTAATTTTCCTATAGGTTTTATTGTTGTATGCGTATAACACAAAGCCCCTGAAGATTACAGATGTGAAATACGACAGTTACAGCAATGCACATGCTGGCTCTGTTTGGCTTCCACTGAACAGGCAAGTGAAGATGGATTATCCACAACTCTAACTCTGACTATTGATATTTTCATAAGAAAAAGCTGTTTTAGTAACATACAAGGTAAAGTACAGGAGAACTTTTAGAAGATGTTTAGAAAAAAAAATCTTCATTTTACCTAGAGGAATATGTTATTGCAGTGGTGAAGAGCACAAATTCTGAATCCGGCCTGTTTTGGTTCAGATACCAGTTACTCCTCCTATTGTCTTGAGTAGGATACTTAACCTGTCTGTGCCTCATTCTACTCTTCAGTACAATGGGAATAACTATAGTAGTACCAAGAGTTGTTGGAGGAGCAGTTCCTGATACTGCATGAAGTTTGTAGCGAGTACAGGCTGTTGTCTGTGCAATATTTTGCCTAAAATTGGGGGAGGGACTTAAAAAGTAATTAATATGCCTCTGAGTTAGGTTGCAAAATGAAGCCCAGACTGCACCATATCTCTTGTCTTATCCTTTCCTCTTTATCCAGCCGTATTTTATATTGTTCTCTAGTCAAAGGTCTCGCTTCATCTAGGTTACTTTTCTCCTTCTCCATCAAAAAGGGCATATCTCTAACTTTTGCTCATGCCTGGTTTCCCTCTTTTCCTATTCCACTTTAACAAATTCCTTGGTTTTTAAAAATTCTTTTTATTGCTTAGTTAATTTAATTTTGATTCAATTTTTCATTGCCTTTATGACCTCAACTTCCATTTCCTCAGTTGTAAGATGGAAATAATACCTATTCTGCCTACCTTTCAGGGTTATTATTAGGATCAAACCAAAAAATGCATGCACATTCTTTGAAAGGCTGCAGCACAGGGCAAACGTCAGGTCTCATTACCAGATCCTGTGTCTGTTAGTGTCAGCACTTTGCCCAGGTAGAGACACCTAGTAAATGCTTAGGGAACAGAGACTCTGTACTTCTCTGTCTTTCCCTGGAGAGCCTTGTTCATGCTGCATGATTTTTATTCTGAAGGACTCTTTGCCCGCAGTATGAACAAAAATAAAGAGATGTCTCAAGAGCTGGCATGTTTTGTTTTGTTTTATATTGTTTTGTTTTTGTTTTTGTTTTTGTTTTGTGTGTGTGTGTGTGTGTGTGTGTGTGTGTGTGTGTGAAGTGACAGAAAATTTAGGCACAGATCATATACCAGTACAGCTAAGCAACAAAATCAGGAAACTGTGCACTGCCTTATGTACATCCAAAAACATGGTGAGATTTTTTTCCAGAACCCAATGATGAAAATGATTATAATTTTGGCAAAGTAGAAGGTAATTAAATTGACAGGGTTCTTTTTTTAATTCCAAAATGTTGTTAATTTTGGTGTGTTCATGGCCAGTGATAAGACAGGAACATGGCCCTGTCACCGAGGTTATCACAGAGGAGGGTGCCCAATAACCTTTCATCTGAGCCGTCCATTGGTGGCACCATAAAAATGGGCTACTTCTGTCAACCAAGGTGGCGTTTCCTGTGTTCTTACAAGGGTCAAGATAAGATCAGTTCTTGGGGAGTTGCTCCTGTCGATCATCTTTCAGAAGGCAAAATAAGGGGACACTGTAGGAAATTGAAGAATTGTAATTTTTGAATCTTTTCCTAATGTCAGTTTGCTTTCTGGGATCATTTAGTTCTTTTCCATAAAACGTTTCCTCTTTCCTTAGACGAGGACACTGGTAGCACACACACATACAGGCATGCATGTGCACACTCTGCCTGTATCAAAGAGTCACTGAGGGCCATGCAGGTGGCTGTTTGCCTCCTTCAGATGTTTCAGGGCTTTTCCATCTTCTGACTCCACTCACTTCTGCCTTCAGAGCATCCACTGGCCTCTGGCTCCGGAGGCTTCCCATCTGTAGCATAAATGACACCGTGTCCTCTGCCCTCCTCTGCTTTTGCTTTTCCTTCTACCTTGATTTTTCTCCCTACCCAACACTCCCTGTACCATATTCTTCAGTTTTTTTTTTTTTTAGAGCCATTGTTAATTCATCATAATTCTTCCCTTTAGGGCAGCCAGGAAATCAGAGCACGACATTAAGATTTACACAGGAGTAAATCTTTTGTCATTGCCGGAGTTTTTTTGCCCATGCATTTATTTTTTTTTTGGTTTTCATCTTAAGCGGTATTTTAGATGTGTACATTTCTTTCATTGTGCCTGTGCCAGGTTGTAATTATGTATCTAGTTGAGTGTATAACTAGTTCACAAACATTATGCAGATTACAGTCCTGTCCCTTTGCTCATATTCCTTCAATGAAGGAATAATTAAATAAATTATGTTTAGGGATGACAGAAAACTAAGTATTAAATAACTAAGGACTTTCTTTATACAGATTGTTGACTCTCAGAATAAATGAATGTCTTCCTTAACTTTTCAAATGAAATACATATATCTTTGTTATTTTTAGAGTTATTTCAATTCATGAGAAACTATCCAATCTTGCACAAATAGCTGAAATATCATTGCCAGCAATTCCTGAAATTATTTCAGATGAAAAAGTACCCGAAATACAAGAAGTGGAAGACAAATCAATTGATAAAGAAATGGAAGTAAGTTATTAAATAATGGAAAATTACATTGCTTTGTAAGATGGATGTCATTATACATAAATATTTACATTATTTTTTACTTCATTAGAGCAGAATTATGTAACTAAACTTGAACTTTGTGGGTTTTCTGCCCTGTATACATTCTGTATAGAGTACCATATGACCCAACTTTCGAACATATAAGTAGTGTTTCTTTTAAAGCTCTTCTAAACATATCAACCATAAGGATCTGATGATGAATGAAAGCAAACCAATCTAGAGAAATCATTCAGATATAACTGTGACTCCCAAGAAACAGTGTTCTATAACTTTATAACATTACTTTTAAATTCTCACTCAAAGTTTGTTATTTGAGCATTTTTATAACCCAAGTAATGCATGAAGGAAAACTAGTAAATACAGTTATGCATGTATTGTTCAGACTTTTTCTATGTATATATTTTTTTCTAATAAAAAATTATACTTACGGTATGCTATTAATCTGATTACACAGTTCATGCAGTTGAATAGTTTTTATTACCAATGTTTGTGTTTTAGAGGAGAGGTTGTTTCTCTTTTGCTTCTCTTGAATTCTAAACTCATTGAGAAATGAGACACAGAAAATGAATATATAGAGATCAAAATGTCAGCATCATTACTGACGAAGCAGATTAGTCATCATGGCTTTAGATTTGTGTCCAAATGATTAGTTATTAATATTTCACCCCTGAATTAGCCAAACTTGCTTACACAGTCAATTAGCACACCTGTATAAACCATAAAATGTCCCCATTCTCCTTCTGCCCCTGTCATCCTTAATACATGGAGGAGCAGAGAATAATTGTCCGGCAGGCAGGGCACCTCCAAAATGATAAGCAAAGGTTGCTTGGAAGAGGCAGAGCCTGACATGCTCTGTTGCTTTCCCCAACCTCACCGATCAGATAAGTCACCCCACACTCTTGGCAGCAAATTGGGGATGATGGGTCTGAAAAAAGGTGAAATGCCTCTCCTCCTCCAGGACCAGAGTGGGGACTTCTACCTTCTTGGAAACAAGAGGAGCAGTGGGTACATGTTCTTTCCTTATCACTTGCTCTTTTAATTTCCATTTGCACATTAATCCAATTTCTTGAGAAAAATATGCTGTAGTTACTGTGGCCATTTTAAAAAAATCAAATGGTTGTACAATGTTTACAATGAAAAGAAACAATCTCCTGACCAAACTCTCCTCTTTGAATTCTTAGACACTTGGGTCCCATCTCTGTTTTCCTTCTCTGAAAGCTTTTAGGATCTTCTCTTTGTTTTTAGTCTGTTCTATCATTTTTCTTAAATCACTTTCTGCCAGGTTAATATTTAGTTGGTTACCAATAATAAAACATGTTTAATTCTTAAAGACTATTATTGGTATGGCTCTTTTTGTTTTCTTGTTTATCTCATCTATGCACTCATAAGTAAAAGTGTAAAAGTTGGCAGCTCTCTTGATTTTCAGAATATACTTGTTGGCATTTTTTTCAGTCTGAATTTACCAGTAGAGTGAGTATATTTTTCATTACTGTGACAGCAATGAGCCCAGCTATAAAAGGATTTATCCAACAAGAACAATTAATCTTTGCAAAATACAGCTCTCCGGTATTTACGTCTCTTGTGCTCTGTGCTTGCATTTATCATAGAACTGTCTTAGAATTTTAGTTACACATTATTTTCAGTATTGTCAGATGTTATAGCATGAATTACCAGGTGTTTAATGATATTAATGATATACTGACTACTGATAACAAATCTCCCAATAGATCAGATATCTCAAACTCTTGAGGTTTCATATTCATAATTATTTTCCTAAATCGCATGGTTGCCTTTTCATGTCTGTTTTCAAAAAGAACTCAGCTCACATTCTGTTTTTGTGTTTCCTGTATAGATCACTTACAATCACAGTTATTCAGTGGCAGACTAAACTTTTAAGATTGCTGTCTTTGAGCTATATTCTAGAATGTTCTTTGCTGAAATTGTCCTTGAATCCATTACTATATATAGATATTTTCTCCTGAATCCATTGTCTTTTCAGCTTAGACTGTTCAAAACAGGAGCGTGAGAGTCTGTAAGGGTAAATATTGTAGGTTCTGCTTAGTCACTCAGATTTACTACCTATGGTCAATTACTTAACCTTTTTTGCGCTAATTTCCTCTTATCTCTAAAAATGATTCTTTCACCCAAATGCTGCTCTCAGATGAAGAGATGGAACCCGTGGTTGGCGTGAGAGTCATCAGAATTTCCCTGAAGGTCAGATGTAGGTATCAAATTTATCACAATGAGCCCAGCATCTGAGCCCAGAGATTGACTCTGCATATAAACAAATTAGGAATAAATAGGAGGAAAGAAGGGCATTTGAATATAAGCAGAAGGAGGAATCCAGAGGGCCTGTCTTGCCATAACCAAGGCTTGTGACTGGCTCATGTCCTGTCTAGAATGGTGCATGTGAGTGAGTCAGTCCCTGAGCAGAACAAACTCATTTCAGTACTGGTGTTGTCTTCTGTGCTTTTGAGTTTGTTCTGTTCTCTAACTTAGAAAGTTCTGCTTCAGGTTTAAGTAGGGATTTTTTAGATGTGTTCTAGTTCTGTTCTATGTTAGACAGAATGTCATCAAATGAAAGAAAAATTAGTATTTGTTTTGGTGAATTGGCAAACTAATTTTTTTATAACATTTGAAAACTGAGAAATGGAAGGAACATATTAAGTTTTCTTTTTTCTAGTATACTAACCAGGACTTAAGAAAATAAAGCAGCTAAATCCTGGGTTATAGCAAATAAATCCCATTGACTAAGTCTGCCAGTTCGTTGTCATGACAACCTTCACTTGGAGCTAATTTGAAGTTTTAACTAGGACACTTGAAGAGATCAATTATGGTCAAGAATTAGATAAGAAGTCATAACCTCTATAATCTAATATATTTGTTTCTATCACAGTATAGATTTTTGGTGGGTTATTAAATATGAGGGTTCAGAAATTGGGCCTTCTGTTGATATTGGAGGTATCTTGTTCTCTTTCTCATTCCCTTCCTTTTTTTCCCCCTTCCTTCCCCCAAATCCCTGTGGTCTGGAATAAGCCAAGAACTTCAGAACACAGATATTAATTTAAGATGTATTGAGAGGGCTACAGAACAGGTGTTGCAGTCCCTTCTGGCTTGAAAACATTGTATGTCCTTTTTCTATAATGAACAACATCAGCTCAGAATGACTAAGTTATTTTAAACTGTCATTCACAGCCTTAGGAGTATCTTGAGAGTATATCAGGTACTTTAAAGGATATGAAAGATGCAAACCATCTTGATTTTAAGACAAAAACATCATTTTGGAATGATAGCATACCTATATGAAAAGCTTAAAATATGTTTACCAAGTCATCCAAGTTTAGTTCAGCAAACATGTATGGAATGCCTGAATTGTGCAAGGCAATTAAAATTAGTCATCAGATTATCCCAAATATTTAAGTAATGTGAAAACAAAATAAAGTACTACTGAATGTTAACATCAATTAAATTAATTTTGAGAAACAATTATTTGTAAAAATTTTCCAGGCTTTGTGAAATAAGAACATCCAGAAATCAGCAAATAGATCCCTGTTGTGGAGAAGTTTAGTTATTGTATAAGTATGGTTGTAGGTACTCAGATGTCATTCATAATGAGCCAGCTAGCTGCTTGGTGGTGGTCTTTTAGCAAGCAAAGCATGGCATTCAAGGAAACGTCAATCCAAAGTTTAGAAACAATGGAAATTATCTAAATCTTTATGGAATCTCTTCGAAGAGCATCCAAGAAAGAATCCTTTTGTGATAGATGGCAAAACTTCTTTTTAGTCTTCTTTTCCAAAAATATGCTCTTAATATCTCTGACCTCCACATTGGCTTTTCAACATCTGTCTCATTTGGCTCAAACTCCTAAAGCTTTCCCTCTCACACAGTCTGCATGGTGTTAGTTTCCTCTCCCTATCCTGTTCTGGCTCAGCTCTTTATTATGTGATTCAACTTAGTCTCTGACTTCTTCTGGTTTTCCTATTTCCTCCATTATCTGGATTCTACACTGTACAAAGGGTAGGGGTGCTAGAATCCTTCCCTCTCAGTGGTGGGGCTATTGATGCAAACTATTCTAATTCATCACTTTTTAAATCTCATTGGTAAAGGGGTGTGTATGTGTTTAAGACAGAAAGTTGAGCTAGATCTTGTACTTAAATAGCTCAGACAGCATTTTGTAGCCCCTATAAACTAAAATAAAGGCCATTTTCTCTTGCACCTCAAAATGTCCTGTGTCCTTATATTATCGTTTCAACAATTATCTGTTTATGTGTCTCTCTGTCTCTCTTGACTGTGAATTCCTTCGCTCAGGGGTCTTATTCATTTTATCTCCAATATCTCGCCCAACAACTGAAATGTAGTACCTCTTCAATACTTGGTTGTGAAACCTCTAGATGGAGACTTATAGAGAGCACCTATTTCTGACTGAGAAAACTGGAAGAGATGTGATGCAAAGTCATGGAACTGAATGTTATATTAATGACAATGAGCCGTCTGTTGTGGCAGGAGTATAGGGTGAATGTGGTGGGAGATGGGGCTGAAGAGATGGGTGGAACTGAGTGTTTCCCCATCTCTGATCTCACACATAGTGCTGGAAGTCTCTCTTTCCTATTCCTCCCACCAGACCACGAGCACCTTAAGGGCTCTCTGTCCTGTTCATCTCCTGTTACCACACTGTGGCACTTATGATGCATACAATAAATGTCGAATGAATAAGAGGTGAATGAGCATTGTTCTGCAGGAAGGCATGGTGGGAAAGCAGGGCTGGGTGTTGGGGGAGTTGGAAGAGGTGGGGGCAGTGTCTGGAAGGGCAGTGCATGATCCACACTGTGCTCAGGTCACCCTGGTGGCATGTAAAGGAGAGATGAAGGAAACAAGAGTTTGGAAGATGGAATACAGTTTAGGAAGCTATTTCCATATTGCAGGTGAAGGATGATGAGGAGTTCAACTAAGTCAAAGAGTTGGCTTTATTATTCTTGAAGTAACTCAGAAGTCCATCTCTCATAGAATCAACAGATGCTCCTCTTCAAAGGAGAAGTGGCAGAGATTGAGCAAGGGTCATTCTGTGTCCCAAGCCCCTCACCAACCGTAGCTCTCCCAGCAGCTTGCTCTCTGATGGATGGATGAGCTCAGTACCTTCCCTGTCTTCATTTCAGTGGTAGTGAGGCCACATGAGGGCTCTCACAGCCCTAAATGGAACTAGCCAGTTTACCTCACATAATGCCAAAGAAGGAGAACTTTGTTGAGTTGGAATTTCTGTTTGATAAGTGTTGAGATGAGCAGTGAAAGGCATTTATCAGGTAACACTGCTATTCATTAGTTATGTGAAATCATTAGTGATAGTGTCATTTGCTCCATAACTCTTGAGGAAATTATGACCATATCCCATCATGGCTGTTACTGAAACCTTTTATATAGAAAGAAAATGTACTTTGCCCAGTCCTAAGAACTCAATTAGAAGTATAGAAATACAGATAATGAAGCAGTGTAGGAATAGATGTGTGTTCTCCTCTTTCTAGTAAAATGAACCAGGAGCCTGGAGAGTGCATTGAAGGAGACTGGTAGCAGCTGAGGGTCCTGCCCGCCCTTCCTCCTTTTTGTCCCATTGCAGCTGGCCTGTGTTTAGCCATGATCACTTCCTGCCCAAACAGTTAGAGTAGCTTCCTAGGTGATTCATCTTTCTCTTGTCTCTTTCCATTCTAGTTCACTTGTTTTTTTCCTTGATGAGAACATTTAAGTTCACCTTTAAGTTCACACTTAAGTATCACCTCTTGGTAAGAACAGTTTAGTTCACCTTTAAACTGTGGCCAGAAGTTGTAATCCTTCTACTTTAACACTCAGTTCATATGCCCCTTTCTCCAAGCAGTCTTCCCTGTTCATCATACTTACACTTACTCTCCTACCTCTAGGCTCCTATAACATGCCATAACAGCATATGTTCTGACCACATTTTACTTGGTAATTTATTTAGTTGTGCATGCATTTATTTTTCTCACTTATTATAAACTCCAGGAGGGTAGGGCCTTTTTCTTTACCTTCGTGTTCTACAGTACCTAATGTAATGCCTTACATATATTTGTTTAATTGAATTAAATCAATGATAGCTTTGGAACTCTGAAATTTGATCTTCTGTGTTATGCATTTATTAAAACTTAACATGACATGATTTGGAGCTGTGACTCAATTGTTTGCTTTTTTTTATTTTGAGGTTTTAACCAGTATTGGTCAGTTATAATGTAAAAATTAATGTAGTTTTATCATTTTAATATTTCTGAATGTTAGTACATGTATATGTTATTACTATCATAAAAGCAAATTGTTGCTTTTTGGGGGGATAAATACTGGCAACATTGTGCTGCAGGCATAGTTTTTCTCTGATAATGTTATAGTTTTGACTTCTTTAATTGTAAGCAAAGAAAATCTACTTACATTAGCTCAAGTGAGATAGGTTCGGTAGGGAGGCAGTATTTGGCAGGGCCCAGTAAGTAAGCTCATGCATAGCCAAGGCCTTGGAACAATACATGGTGGACCTCGCCGAAAATAGAACTGGAGAGTCAGGAGCCAAGACCCGAGTTCAGTTCCACAGGGGACAGGAGTTCTCACTCATCTCTCTTTCCTCTTCTTGCTCGCCTTCCATCTAGCCCCACTCCGTATCAGGATCTCTCAGCTCCCACGGCCAGTGTTGACTACTCTCTTCTGTTGTCCTTCTTTCTATGAAATTACAATGATAGAGAATATGAATCATTCAGCCTGCCTGTGGGTCAGATGTCCACATACAAACATAGCTGTGTCCATGCAGTAGGGGCTGTGGCAGTGTCATCACCAATAGATAACATATGATATTTGGTCTCTCTTCCTATTCATTTACTCTTCATTTCTTTCCCAACTGCCAACCATTCTCCTTTGCTTAAACCCATTTCTGGACTCTCTTCCAGGATTCTCTTCTCAGAAGAAAAGTAATTTTCCAAAATCTTATTTTGGTGTGAATTACTTTACTTGTTATTCTTCTGTAACATGACTTTTAACAGTGAATGTGCAGAGAAAGAATCCTAATATAATGTATTATTTTTAATTAAATTTTATCTTTTGTGGCCATCTTGTATTTTTTCAAATAACCCTAACTACCTAAGGAATTGTGACCTCTGGGTCCCTCTAAGTCTTATCCTGAGAATTAGAGTTAGGTGATAATGTAAGAAAACACAAATGAAATAAATAGATTATAATTAAAATAGCTAATATTTACCAATAAGATCAACCTCACTTGATTGTCTTCTTATTTCTAGAACATGATTACTGAATGTTGCTCTGAAATAATAAGTCTGTTTTTGACTGATAGAGAGATCCCATTGCTATCTGAGGTATGTATCTCCTTTAAAACTGTATCTGATTCACTCACAAGTATTATTGTTGCTATGGAAATGGAAATACAGAAAACATCTATTGTGAAAGTACCAAGTGCCTAACCTTTCCTAATTAATGTGAAAAAGTGATAATAGACATAAATTTATCATAGCATGTTATTTTGTTTAAAAATATTATTTGTTTAAAAATCAACTAGTATAGAAAATTATAAAGAAAATAATTTAAAAATCATCTCAAATCTGTCATTCAGAGAATAACCACTATTAACATTTTGGAAAAGATCTCAAATTTTTCCATGTATATATAAACTTTAGAATTTTTATATCAGTGGGCTCATACTGTTCATGCATTCTATAACTTGCCTTTTTATCATTTGATAATAATAATATGAACATACTTTTATGTGAAAAGTCCACTTCGTTGTGTTTAATGTTTGCATTTAGTCTCTTCTGTGTCTTTGTTGTGTCAGGCGCTATTTTAAAAAAAACAGATCTTATTCATGGATGTTTAGGGAAATGGATTCTAGTATATACATATTTCAACCATCTGCATTATTTCCTTGGAGTGAATTCTTGGGAATAAGATTTTTGGGTAAAATATGTATACACACATATACATACATATTATTGTGATAAAATATACATAATATAAAGTTTACAGTTTTAACCACTTTACATGTGCACTGCAGTGCCATTAAGTACATTCACAGTGTATATAACCATCACTACCATCTAATTCCATAAATTTTTCATCATCTTAAATAGAAACTTTATAACCATTACATAATAATTCCTCTTTCTTTCTTCCCCCAACTCTTGGTAACTTCTTTCTACCTCTGTTCTACTATTTGCCTTTTCTGGGTACCTCATATAAATGGAATCATTCAATATTTGTCCTTTTGTAGCTGGCTTGTTTCATTTAGCACAGTATTTTCAAAGTTCCTTTATGTCGTAGTATGTATCAGTAGTACTCCATTCCTTCCTAAGGCTGAATAATATTCCAGTTTATGTACATACTGCATTTGTTTATCCATTCTTCTGTGGCTGGATATTTCAGTTGTTTCAACTTTTTGGCTATTATGAACAATGCTGCTATACACATGGATGTACAATTACGTTTGAGTCTCTGCTTTCAATTCTTTTAGATATATACCTATAGTGGAATTGATGGATTATATGGTAATTATATGTTTAACTTTTTGAGGAATCCCCTAAACTGTTTCCTTCAGGAGCTAAACCATTTTACATTCCTACCAGCAGTGCACAAGGATTCTAGTTTCTCCACATCCTTACCAACACTTATTATTATTATTATTATTTTAATGATAGCCATTGTAATGGGTATAAAGTGGTATCTCATTTTTATTTTGATTTGCATTTCCCTAATGACTAATTTAGTTGACCATCTTTTCATGTGCTTATTTGCCATTTGTATATCCTCTTTGGAGAAATGTCTGTTCAATCCTTTGCCTATTTTGAATCTTCATACTCATTTTGTTACCTAATTGCAAATGGCTCTCCAGAAATGTCGCACCAATTTTCTCTCCCGTCTGTGGTAGATGAGAGGGCCTCTTCACCTGTACTTATCTCCACCAGTTCTTCTTCCCCTTCTCCCCCTTCTCCCCCTTCTCCCTCTCCTCCTTTTCTCCCTCCCCTCCCTCTCCTCCTTCTCTTCTAACCATTGTAGGTCCGACAAGTGAAAAAGGACATCGTCACTTCAACAATTTTTATTATTAATAAAGCCAAATATAGTTTATATGTTTGTTGGCAATAGCTGTTTCTCCTTTTGAGAAGTGGTTATTCATCCATTTAGTTAATCAATGCACATTTAGAGTGAACTGTCTGTGTGTCAGGAACTCCTTTCTAGGCCCTTGAGAGCAAGCTCTGAACAAGAAACAAGGACCCTACTCTTTTGGAGCTGCCAGTTTTGTGAAGGAGAATAGTTAAATTAATAAGCTAGGTAATAAGATTTTGTTAAAGTTCTGTGAGGGAATGAAAAGAGTGATATGTTAATAGGGGTTGGCAAACTGAAGCCTATGAAATATATTGGGCCCACTGCATGTTTTTTGAATAAATTTTTATTAGAACACAGCCACGTTCATTTATTTACTTATAGTCTATAGCTGCTTTCAAACTATGACAGCAGAGTTGGATAGTTTTGACAAAGACCACATGCTCACATAATCTATATTATTTCCTATCTTGCCCTTTACAGAAAAAGTTTGCTGATCTATGTGATAGAAAGTAACAGAGAATGGGGTGACAACTTTGATAGGTAGTCAGGGAAGAACTCTTCTAGGAGATGACATTTGATATAAGACCTGAAATATTACAATGAGTTTCTCCCACTAGATCATTAGCTTCTTGGGGAGCAGGAGCGATGCTTTCTTAATCTTTGAATTTTTATAATGCCTTGTACACTATATTAGTTGGTTACTGTTTCTTGAACTGAATTGAATTCCCTTTAGTTTTAAACACCTGAAATTTAATATTTGCTCTTTTATTATTTGGCCATTCATGTCCTTTTCCCATTTTTTTTTAATGGAGGACCTAATATTTTATTATGGAAATATATAGATTTACTGTGGCAGAACATTGGTAATAAAATCAAACTTGAACCTAATTTTGTACAATCTATAGTTAAAAAGAGGTCACACAAAAAGGACTTGTTATTATAAGACATGCGTTTTTAGTGTTAATGGGTTTTGGCTTCTGACAGACCAGGCTTGGAATCTCAGCCTCGATTCTTGTTAGTTGTGTGACCACAGACAAGTTATTTCAGTTCCTCAGCATTCTCAAATGTAAGGTGGGATAATAATGCCAAGCTCTCACAGTTATGAAGACTAAAGCAAATAATGTGTATTAAGTTTTTGGCATAGGGCCTAGTGCAAATAAATGTTTAGTAACTATTAGCTATTTAATCATCATCATCCCTACCATGGTCTTGCCTTACATGTATGAATTCTTCATCTCCTAGTTAGCCAATTTCAAACAGGTTTTTTGGATCCAAATTTGTTTTGATACTGGTAGAGAAGGAGAGGAAAAGTGTTAGAGGTAAAGAGAGAACAAGGTCTCGTTTTCTTTGTCTGTAATGTAAATCACTGCTGAATCCTAGAGGAATTAGGTTAGTACACAGGATCCCAACATGAGACCCCAGTGGTGAAAGAGTCACCAGTCCAAGAGCAGGTACCTCCCACTCGAACCACACACTAATATTTCCACTGAAGCAAGACTTACCTAGTGTGCTAGGATGGAGTGTGAGCACTTAAGAGCTTGTTCCAAGACAGAAGTTATTAGACAATATTGCATGCCTTAGTGAAGCCATTTTGTCACTGGGATGAGATCTTGCTGTGCAATTTGGTTCCTCACTGTAACATACCTATTGCAATCCCCTTTACTTACTATTGCCTCTTCTTAATTAAAATAGATACTGCCACAGCCTGTGACAAAAAGAAACTAAGAATAGCAAGGAGATAAAAGAAGGGATTGAGTGCTCCATGCTAACCTTCTTAGTGATTAATCACAGAATATAAATGATCATTAGGTATAATTTCTGAGGAACCAACAATAAAGCATTCCTTTCATTGACTGCAGGGGTTTAAATTATTGCCATTCCCAAGTTATCAGGTCGTATTCAAACATGATGCTGAAAATACTCTCTCTGTTCTTGCTGTGACTGACCATGAGAAGGACAAAGTCATTTTATACAACTATCTGTCCGTCAGTAATGATTGACTTCCTGCTTCATGGATACTTTTGTTGCTGCAAAGGCAGCTTATGTTAAGGTTCTTGAACTCAGCTAATAAAACATTTTCAAATTGGTTCACATGATTCAAATAAATTTACCTAATCAGTGTGTGTGTGTGTGTGTGTGTGTGTGTGTGTGTGCATGTGCGTGCGTGTGAATTGAACTAATTAGATACAGAATCAGTATGGAGAGGAGATTCCTGGGAGCAGATCCTGGTCTGAAGGTAGGAAAGGTTTTCCTAGGTTGAGATGAGATGCATTGTATAAGAAGATTGCAAAGTAGTTTTCTTTAGCTGCTTGAGTTCAGTAGGATATTTTTTTAGTTCAGGATTTTTAGCTAGACCTAGTATAATATCTGACAAACAATAGTGACAGTAATCACTAAAATGATTACTACAACCAGCAGTAGTAATAATATTCATAGTTAATATCTGTTGAGCACATGGCATGTGCAGGCACTGTTCAGTGTTTTAATACTTTCATTTAATATTACAAGAATCCTATAAAGTTGGTTACTGCTATTATCCTCATTTTAGAGATAAGGAAACTGATGCGCAGGGAAATTAAACATCATGCTCAAGGTCTTCCAGTTTATAAGTGGAGGAGGCAGGAGTCAAATCCAGCTCTGCTTAAATCCAGGATCTGTATCTTTAACTAATTTATACACAGTGAATATTTTATTAGAATAGTGGGAGAAGGTGCTACAGGGAACTGAGGCATGAGAGATGAGAAAGTGAAGGTGAGAAAGCAAGAGTGGGAAAATGAAAGTTGTAAAACAGGAAAAAAATAGTACTTAACTTATAGGCTTGTTGTGTGGATTGAGTTAATCCATGTAAAACTCTTAAAATAGTGCCTGGCACATACTAAGCAAGATGATTACTATTATTATCATCTGAAGAGCTATCTGAGTTCCCTTGGAACTAGACCCTTGTGAGTAGATCTGTTGTCCTAAGGAGTGGCTATAGTAGAACAACTACATGCCCAAGAGAAAGTCTCTGAAGACATTCCCAAGAGAGACGCTGGGGAACGCAAGTGCTAGAAATGATCGCATGCATCACTTTTAACTGAATATGTTTCCCATTGTCATCTGTTCTATTTCCCTTTATTATACAACAAAGCACCCGAAATGTAGAGACACAGAATGACCACTATTTCCATAGGCTAAAGGATTCCGTAGGACACTTGTTTGCAAAGGGTGTAGTGGGGCAATTTGTCTCTGTTCTGAGTTCTCAGGGGCATTTGCCGGGAAGACTCAAAACTTGGGGCTGACTCAGATGCTGGGGGCTGGAACCCCAGAAGGAGCAAAGGCTCATTGGGTTTGGTGCTTGATGCTGGCTTTTGGCTGGAGGCTAAGGCTGGGAATGCAGAATGGACTGTGGGCTGGGACATAAAGTGTCACCTCTCTGTGGCTGCTTGGGCCTTTACACAGGACGAGTTCTGGCTTTCAAGACAGCTTCCCGCGAGAACAGGCAGGTGCTCTATCACTGTTTATGCCCTAGCTTTGAAAGTTATATACTGACCCTTCCCCGCTGGTCCAAGTCCATGCAGATTCAAGGTTAGACTATATAGACTCCACTTCGTAATAGTAGGAGTGTCAAAGTCCAACTGCAAGAAGGGCATGTGGGTTGGGAGCCACTGTTGTGGTCCTTTTGGGAAAATGCAGTCTGCTACAAGAGCCAATAAAACACTCAATTTCTAGGCCAGTTTCTCCTCTGAGCAGAGGCTGCTCTTGGCGCCTGCCTTGACAATTTTAAAAATGAGTCAGCACCTCTTCCCTAATATGCTAGGTAACTGCTGAGTGTGTTTAAAAGGGTAGAGGAAAAACTAGGTGGACTCTCAGAGCACCCTTTGAAATAAACTATGCAGTTTTTCTGGGCATTGGATGGGGTTGCATGTACCCCTATTTAAGTGAGACAGCTTCTACTTCACTTTTTTTTAGGCTGTCAAATCCTGGAGGCTGTTTAACTTCCTTTGGCTGATTTTGTTACATTACTGTATGCCTCTCGGGTTCTTTTTAACAAAACCACCCCAGTGGTGGCAATGGCAATACTCTCTTTAAACTGTCATTTACAGCATTGGGCGTAAGATTTCACATATTCTATAGTAGATGTTTACTTAGTCTTAAAAATTAATTATATTAATAGAACTTCTTTTGCTGGAGAGTTGCAGATTTTTTTTTTTTTGTACCAGCCAGGAGCTGTCTGAATAGATTTTATGGGTATCTAGAATTATATCTTCCTTCTGTGAGACATTATCATTCTGTCTTTGAGTGAAGAGTATCCTTTGTATTTAAGTTCATGAGACATCCACTTAATATTCTTATATTCTTTTGAAGACAATGCCGGATGACATCGGTCCACATTGCTTTTAAAACACAGCGCTGACTTTGATTCCATCTTCTCACTGTTCACTTCTAACTGTCAAATTTGGCTAAGGGAGAAAGAAAGCCCTTAAGAAAAGGCCAGGCTATTAATGTGCTCTTCAAAATGCTAAGAAAAGGCTAAGCTGTTTATAGCGATTTCAAAATGCTCATCTCTCAGAGATTTGCCAGCAATATTGTCAAGGTGAAATATGCTCTCGTTCATCAAGCGAGAGCCTTTGTGTTATCTCTGCTCAAAGTATTTGCCCTGCTTTTGTTAGACATGCAATTTTGGGCGTATGATGATTCTTGGATATAATTTAAACCAAAATATAATCATGAACCTGATATTGTTTATTTACTATAAAAGTGGCGAGTAGCGTGTGCAGCGCTTGATAAAGCAAGCCTGGTTTCATTCAGGATATAACTGTATTTCAGAATCAAAAGGACAATTTCCTGAAGTTTAGTTCCTTGTATAACTTATAAGGAGGTGAGAAGCAGGAGTATCATTAGCACATCTGTTCACTGCTTTCTGTTTTGCTAAACATGGAGTTAAAGGTTTAGTTTCATTTACCTCATTCATTTTGCTAAATAATTTTGTCTTGACTAAAAACATTGGAGCATTAACAATGGGATTATATTTTAATTTTATGAAGATGTTGATTTTTGCCTCATATAGTTGAGCCAATTGGCAAACCTTAGAAATTCTCTGGACAAATTTTTCTTATATTTAAATAAGTCCACAAAGAAGGAGCAGGTATAAATTTACCTATTTTCCTTGTTAATACTTTGGATGTTACCAGTTGAAATGTTCTTATTCCACCTGAATCTCAGGCAGCCAATGCCAATATGTTCTTTTCTCAACCACCCAAGAGAGCATAGTAAGGTGGGAAGTCCAAGTTCTAGTCTCAGTTTTGCCCTTATGGACAAGTCATTAATTCTTAAAGACCTTAGGTCAATTAGATTCTGTCGAAGGTCTCGAAAGTGATATATCTTAGTGGGTAAAAACATGATTCGATTCTTGCTTCCACCATCTATTGATTATGTGATTGTGAGCAAGTTATTTAACTTCTCTGTGCTTGATTCCTTATCTGTACATTGGTAATAGCTACTCCTCTTGTAGGATTACATTAGAAACAATATACAGTCCACTTAGTATAGTGCCAGTGCAATGCCAGCAGTAAGCATTCAGTGCATTGTGGCCATTTTTATTTTTCCCAGCCTTAAAATAATGTGAAGTGAGTCATTTCTTCATTTGACAGCTCCCTTCATTAGTGGCCTTTGGTCAGTCTAAATGTTTGCTAGTTTTCAAAAGAGCAAATGGGCATTAAAGAGATGTATTCCTAGTATTGTTTTACATCCATTCTTTTTTAATTAATTTTTTTGTTGTTCTGAGATTATAGATTCACATGCACCTATAAGAAATGATATAAAAAGATCCTGTGTATCCTTTACCTGATTTTCTCCAATGGCGACATCTTGCAAAACTGTAGTACAACATCACAACCAGGATACTGACATTAATAAAGTCAGGATACAGAACAATTTTGTCACTACAAGGGCCCCTCCTATTGTCCTTTTGTACCTACCCAAACTTCCGCCACTCCAGCTCTGTCCATGACCCTTGACAATTATTAATCTATTCTCCATTTCTATCATTTTCTCCTTTCCCAGAATTTTATATTAAAGGAACTGTACAGTATGAAACCTTTGCAGCTGGCATTTCTTTACTCAGCATAATTCCCCAGAGAGCCATTAAATGATGCCTTTGATAAACCAAAAAATCCTAATGAATATTGACACATTTAATTTTGGCAACAGAATTATCATTAACCAAAAGTACTTAATGTGGTACCTGGCAGATAGTGCATAGTAAATGTTCAGGGAGGCTCAGTGGTGGGTTCACACTCCACCTACCTCCACCCTTCCTCCTCCTCTTCTCTGTCCCTCTCCTTTTTCCTTGCCCCCCTTCTCCTCCACATCTTATTATTAATATTGGCAAGGGCTGATTGCTCAAGTTAAAAAATTCTACAAGGAATTAAGTGAAATGATGTATGTGAAAGCTCTTAGTAAATTGCAAACTCTGTTAGACTTTCTATTAGGAATTGTCAGTCAGTGTTGGCCACATTATGAGGACAGTTTGCAGGCGGTCCTTGTGGTGTATACTGATAGGAATAAAGAAGTCAGTGTGAGCAGGACTTTTTCCCCCATGCTCTGCACATGAGGTCTTCCCTCCAGTTTGCTCCTGCAGTGGGAGCAGCTACCCAACAAAGCCCATCATGCTTTGATTTTAAGCAACAAAGTCCCATGAACAAAATACAAACTTCAGTTCATGTTCTTTATAAAACGTTCACTCTATAAAAAGAGCCCTCCTATTTCTATGTAAGCCCAGTGAGCTTCTTCTGAAAGTGTCAAGAAATGCCAAGTAGTGTTTGAACTCTGGAGTTCTCATTTCCATATCCCAGGTCAAAAGCCCACAGTCAGACCTAAACCACCTCTTCAGGAGGGAACCCAGCTTCATTGTGTTCAGTTACAGAATTCCTTCCTATAATTTTGCTGCTGAGATTCAAAGTTCTGACCTTTAAATGGAGTTAAATCCTTACTCTGTTGGAAATTCTCCCTATTTAGAGGTAGGGTAAGGGTAAAACAAGCTTGCCAGAACATATATGTTTAAGTCAAGATTGGGCAGGCCATGCTATGCTAACGAATAGACCCAAATATCAGTGGCAATAAAGGTTTATTTCTTTTCATGTGAAGTCCAGTGAAGTATGGACACCTCTCCTTCAACTTGTAACTGTCTGGACTGTATGTGGCCTCCAAGGCCACCACAGCAGGAGAAGAGGGCTAGGGAATTTACAGGATGTTTTTAAGTAGGATGACCATATTTCCTGGTTTGCTTGTGACAGTCGCAATATATACCTGTTGATTTGGAGTAACGGTTAATATTCCTCCTTTTATTTTATCCTCAAAAGTGTCCAAATTTAGGCAATAGTTAAGGTGACCATTTCTAAGAGTCAGCATGGAATGACTATCATAATTTCTTCTCATATCCTTTTGGCCTCAACCTAATATGCAAGGATGTAGAGAATTGTAGAGGAACAAGTATAGATTTTAGTGAACACTAATAAATTCTGGCACAATAGGCATTTTCAGGAATGCCATGAATTTTTAAACCAAATTAATTCAATAACTTTAATTACCAAAACTGTGTTGAGCAGATATGATATAAATATGATATTCTTATAAACTAAACTATCTCATTTAATCACATATTATGGTAGGCCAAATCTAGGCCCCCTATTCCCAGAACCTATTACCTTATATGAAAAAAGGAACTTTGCAGATATGATTAACTTAAAGATCTCGAGATGGGGAGATTATCCTGGATTATCCCGGTGAATCTTGAATATAGTCACAGATGTCTTTATAAAAGGGAGGCAGAGGGAAATTTGACAACAGAAGAGAAGGCCGTGTGATGATTGAAGCAGAGGTTGGGGTGATGTGTGTAGAAAATGGAGAAGGGGGATATGAGTCAAGGAACACAGGTGGCCTCTTAGAAGCTGAAGAAGGCAAGGAAACAGATTCTTCCCTTAGACACTCCAGAAGGAACCAGCCCTGTTGATACCGCAACTTCAGCGCAGTGAAACTGATTTGATTTCTTTTCTCCAAGTGTAAGAGAATAAATTTATGTTGTAAGCCACTAGGTTTGTTATAGCAACAATCAGAAATTAATACACATACACATTCTGAAGTTCAGTATGTGACTTTAGGTTTCGGTTCCTAGTTAAGGTAGATAACTATTATTATTCTTATTTTACATGTGAGAAGTTGAGGCCTAAAGACTCTGTGTGACTTGCCTAGGTTCCCTCTGCTAGTTAGTGTCAGAACCAGGATTCATGCCCAAGCAGACTGGCTCCTCAGAACACTTTCCTAACCACTTGGCTGTTCTGCCTCTCCCCGACTGCCCAGCTGACCTCTGAACTCCCTGCCTGTCAGTCATGAAATGCCGCTGCTTCGTGCACTCTCACCTGACCATCTCTTGATCTTCCCACAGGCTCAGTGGCCTTTTCTGAACATTTACCCAGCTTCGTTCAGCTTTTGGAAATTTTACGAAAGGTCCTAGGTCTTCCATAGGGAATTTTCTCAAGTAAAGTTAGCCTTCAAGTGGAGTTATTGAATTTCTTCATATTTAAGTTTATGGGAAGACATTATTTCTGAATCTTCTTTCTCTTATTTTCTAATTTTGTTCTTCATACTCTAGAGAGGGGAATGTTCCCAAGAGTAACCAAATAAAGCGATTAATAGAAGTGATACTGGAACTGTAGTAAGCTTGTTTTACCATGACCCAGAAAACAAACATCTGGAATTTTGGTATATGAATTCTTACCTAGTTATTACTTTAAACCTCCCCTTACCTTTTATTTTATATACTAGTATGTGTTTTGCCATATTGCCACTTGTTCAAGGGATCTGTAGTTAACCACTGATTTAACTATCTATGCCTGTCATTGCCCCTACACTGAGCCACCCAGATCTCCCCTCCAGGACTGAAGAACTTATTTCCCCAGCTCTGGCATTGTGCTGCCTGACAGCCCTCAGCTCAGCCTTCTCCAGGAAATGCCCCTGGCTAAAGAACATGGTCTATTTCTGGGGTGAAGTCTGCATCCAATTATTGGTTAAATTGGAGTACAAAGACCTGACCCCTCACCAGTATTCGGGATGGCTTCGACAGGCCAACCCAGCTTTAAAGCTTCCCAGGGGATTGGCTGAGCCCTTTTTTGTGTGACTGCAGCTTCTCTCTGGGCCTGTTTTCTTTCTCTGCCCTTCTCCTCTCTCTGCCCATCTTCTCTCTCAGCATAATCTTGCTTTCTTCTCTTTCCCCATGGGTGTTGATTCCACAGGTGTTGATCCCATGGGTATTCTTTAATAAACTTCCTGAAAGCTAAGTTCTCTCTCAGTGTCTGCTTCCCAGGAAACTGAACTGCAGCAATGAGTTAACAACAAAAAATTAAGATCTCTGACCGGTGATGAATACAGAAGGGTGCTCAGTTAATCCTGATTTATTGGAATTAGAAGACCACTAAAGGAATTAGGAAACTTACTTTCTGGCTTAAAGTTTATTTTTTTAATGTGGAAATAAGGAGAAGACATCACACATGTCAACTTCTCATGCTTAAAAATATATTGTACAATGTGCCACATAGTTCAATCACATTTTCTTTTAACCTCATAACAGTTAATTTACAGACGAAGAAAACTCTGTAAAACAAAGGCTCCAGCCCATATCCAATCCTCTATAAATGTTGCCTTCCTTTCTCAGAAACAATTTTTCCAGAGTATAAATATAAAGACTTGAGAAAGCTTTAAAATCATCTTCTAAAAATAAAGGCAATGATGTAAAGTGAATTGTAATCACATATAAGTACTATATCAGAATTTATGCCCTTGAATCTCCACAGAGAATGAAGAATAGACATTCAGTTTTACAGCACATTTAATCAAGACATTTCTGTTTAATCCTCTATCCAAGAAAACTTTTCCTTTAATTCTATTCCCAAATCTATGATTATAAGCACTGAACTGTTGGCCATAAACTTGCATCCAGCCTTTATGCCCTCTGCACTTCATTGTTGGTTACATAACTTGTGCTTTCTGTTCTGATTAGGGCTTTTGATATTTTAAAGAGATTTCACCCTGTTTGAGACCCTTTATTAGTTCTTTATATGGTAAAAAAAAATATTTTCCTGGAGAGAGAGAAAGAGCAACTATTCTTCCCAAATAACGGTGTCAGATTTCAAAGACTCTTCTCTGGGCCTTAGACTCTTGAGTAGTCAGAATAAGCCTGCATATGTACAGCCTAAACTTTCACTTTTGTCTTGTTTTGGTCTTAAGGGATTGTTTTCTTAAATAGGTCCCTATGGAAAGCATATATCCATAATGATGGTATTAATGCCAGCTCTATCACTTTTCATCAAATAGTTCCTTGTTCAGCCTGGGGCAGGGTGTGAGGGGCAGTGTGTACAGCGTAGGTGCCAAGAAGGAGGAGGAGCATAGAAGGCTTCAAAGGCCCCAAAGACATTCACTAGCTGAGCACTGCCCTTATTTACATAATGCTAGATGAGCTGTTTTTGGTTTTCCCAACATCTACTTAGATGTAAGAAGTGAGACAGGATCTCTTCATGTTGAGGAAATGATTTGGGGTGGACTGAAACGTGTGATTTCCTGTGCATGTGGGACAATGTTTCTGAGCAAGAATTGTCCTTTATTAAAAGGTGAACTCTTCTCAAGAACTCAAGGAAACACCAGACACAACCAGGACTCAGTGGTTATAAAGTGACAGTGACAATAGTGATGACAGTGGTGATAATTGAGGAAGACTCTATCGTAGTCTTAGTGTTATATTCGAACCAATTCTCTATACAAATGCTTTCTCTCCCATATTTTATCTTAATTTCTATTTTTTTTGTTCTCTGCAAAAATGTCTTTATAATGTTATTTATTTCTTTAAAATTAAATTTGAAAGATTCTTACCATCCTGCCAATATCCTTTAATCTCATATTACAGTTTAAAAAACCTCTTTTCTTTCATATTTAAAGTTTTATTAATACAAAAATTAGAATGATGCAAAAGATAAGCTTATTCTCAGAAAGTGTGAAATTTTCTGTGGTCTGATGATAGAGTTGCATACAAGCCCTTCTCACCTTCCTGAGATTTGGGTGCAGTTTCCATTAGATTGAGGAAAATAATATTTATTGTTTTAGGTATTGAGATTTTCTTGATCATAGAAAGCATAGTGAAGCCATATGCATCCAATTCCCTCTCATCTGGAACTTTTATTAGATGGAACTTTCATTAGATGGGTCACCAGTTATTCATGATATTGATTCTTAAGTAAGTTAGTGCTATATTATCCTTTCTACTTTGAAATGCATGTTTTTCCCCAGTAAAAAAAAATTCCAATAAATCATTAATTTCAAAGATTCAGGAGATCTATTATGGAAAGATAGAAAACATGGTAGAGAAACTTATGTGTGAGAATGCTGAATGAAAACAGTAATTGCTTTCCTACCTTGAAGCTATTAATTTTTTTTTCATGGCTGTGACTCATGGCTGTGTTTTAAGAGGTTTGAAAGGAGGTGAAGTTAAATTCATCCACATATCACAACGCGCATGATTTTTGATATTCTACTTATCAATTACTGGAATAGGCAAACCTAATTGATCAGTGAAAATTTGGCTTTGTTCCTTTTTTTTCTTGGTCATTAACACTTTGAATAGTGAAAAGTTAATTGACACTGTGCTGAGAGAAGCAAGAAGAGGTCTCAAAGTAGGTGTTTAATAAAAACTCATTGGCTTGAGAAAGATCATAGATACTTTGAAGGCCATATGATTTTTCTTTCCATCAAGAAAAATCATCATAACAAAAGAACAGAAGTAATAAAATCTTTCATTATGATAGAATTTAGTTTTCATGCAGAAACTCATATAAAATAGAGTATAGCATTGGCAAATAACCTTTAACTCTCCAGTGCCTTTCAAAACTCCTGCAAACAAGTTCAAGTCCGGAGCAGATTTTAATGAACCCCTTCAGTGTGCACCAACTTGATTAACTTCCTTTCTCTTCTTTGTACTATTTCAGACTTTTATCCTCTGTAGGCAGGCAAAATCATCACCATTTCTTTAATATTGCTTCTTATCACATAACCTACTTGAACTGATTTACAGTCTGCTCCCTGCCAAGCTTTTTCTGCCTTTCTGTCTACAAAGCCTTTTCTAATGCAGGAAAAGGAAAAGGGATCTGATCGTACCTTACCCTGGACAAGTTGAACTCAAAGCTGTTTACAAAAACATGAAAGACTTCTCAGTGATAATATGATTGCCAATCTTGTCTTTATAGAATGACAAAGAAAGAAGTTCAGTAGTTTTATCTGAGCTTAATTTTACTTGAGAAATTCTCTTTGGAAGATCCAGAACCTTCCATAAAATTTCCAAAAGCTAGAAAACTGTCCAGGTTACCACTGAGCCCTTGGGAGGAACAGAGGACTGAAGTCAGGTGGGAGGAGGAGGAGAGGCTGCACAGAGCACAGGCATTTCATGGCTGACAGATGTGGCAGGAGAAAGTTCATAGGATAATTGAATAGTAGGGGAGAGGCAGTAGACTGAAGGAGTTAGAGCCACAGTAACAGTTTTGGATTGGAATAAGTATAAATATGGACCAATGGAATAGAAGAGAGTCCAGGAGAGATCCATATTCAGTTCCTGGTTTATGTCAAAGGTAACTCTTTAGTACAATGAGGAAACAAATCCATTTCAACAAATGGATTTGGGCTAATTGAATATGTATATAGAAAAATAATGTACATTGATCCCTACCTCACAATATATACAAAATCAATTTCAAATTGATTGTAGAACTAATTGTGAAAGATAAACAATAAAGCTTCTAGAAGAAATTATGGATTATCTTCATGACCTTGGTAATGGCAGAGCTTTCATAATAGGACCTATGAAAAAGTAAAAAGCATAAAGGAAAAGACTGATAATTGGATTATATTTTAAGACACTATTAAGAGAGTGAAATGGCAAGTCACAGTGAGAGAAAATATTTAAATATACTCAATGAAGGTCTAGTTTCTAGAATATATTAAGAATTCCTATATGTATCAGTAAGAAAAAGACGACTCAATATTAATTAGGCTAAAGATGCACATTTCAACAAAGAGACCAATAAACATATGCTCAGTATTATTAGTTGTCAGAGATATCACATTAAAAACATGAAGAGATAACTCAAAACATACAACAGAATGGCTAAAATTAAAAAGTAAAATGACCAAAAGTGTGTGAAGATATGGAATAACTAATGCCGTCATACATTACCGGTGGGACTGTAAATTGACAAATCACTTTAGAAAACTATCTGGTAGAATCAGCTTCAAGATAGATAAACACATAATCAATGGCACAGAAAATTCCACTTTTATGTATATACCTAACAGCAATATGTACACATATATACCAAAGTCACATAGATTCATAACAACAAAAAGTTTGAAATAAAATTTTGAAATAATACTTTGAAATAACTCAAATGCCCAGCATCCAGAAAATAAATAGTGGTACATTCATACAATGGAAACTACACATCAATAAAAACGAACAAACTATTGTTAACACTTAACAACATGGATTAATATGAGAAATATAAAGTTAAGCAAAAAAGGCAGACACAGGAGAGTACATATTTTATGATCCTACTACTTAAATACAGTTAAACACCACACACACACACACCAAGTGAAACAAAAATATTGGCATAGAAGCATAGAAACCAGAATAGTGGTTCCTTTTTTGGAAGGAGGGTAGCTTTCATGACTAAGTGGGGGGCCCCAGGGGACTTCTTGAATAGGTTTATTTTGAAAAAAAATGACCAAATCAAATTGTACACTTAAGATTTCATTTTTTTTCCTGTCTGTACGTTATACTTCATTCAAAAGTTTATTGTGTTTAGCAGTAGGAAAATATGAACTACTGTGTTATAGTGTGACAGAAATAGTTGAAATTTTAAGTGTTTGACTTGTCTACTAAAGAGATTAAAACGTCTGGATGTCTATAAAGGGAGGAGTAATAACACATACACATACCAAGGTAAATTCTGATATTTTAGGGTAATGTGTGTTTTCCAAAGGACGGACAAGAATTAATAACTTCTGGATGACAACTGTTTTTATTTTATCTTCCTGACCCAAAGCTTTCACCTATGGCATTCATAAATAAATTCAGCTATTAATCTTCATTCTTTGCCAAATAGACACTTGTTTCTGCAGGTTCATTGTCAAGAGTCAGAGGCCAGAGTGCTCTGTTTGTATTGAATATAAATTATGTCATAAAGATACTTCTACTGTTATCTAAAACTAACTTGGCCACTTTACTTTTTCTAAAACCATTTTTTATCTTTAACGTGAGAAGAATTTTACAGTAACAGAGATATAGTACAAGAGAAAATATAAATATTTTAATGTTAATTTTTATTTCTTTGATTATTACTTTGAAAATCATCTACTAAAGGATATTATGGGGTGTGAAGTATTTTGTCAGTACACAGACTGAATGTTTAGTACAGTTAGATAACAATAAGATATAACCCAAATAATTATGGTAATCACATATTTTGACATATTCATAAACCAGTTAATATCTCTCAAAAATGTTTCCCATTATTCTTTTCTGAATAAAAAGAGTCATTAAATGGCCCCCCAAAAGGGTTTATTATATTCCAAAATAATATGCTATTCTGGGTGTGGAAAAACCCTTACACATTTCTGATTGAAGTATTAATTGCCATAACCTATTTGGAAAGTAATTTGGCAAGAAATATTAAAAAGTAAAATGTAAACACCCTTTGACTAAACCATCCACCTTGGGGCATCAGTAATACAGAAATAAAAGCACCTGTACTCAAGATATATATAAGCATGCACAAAAACTAGAAACACCTTCTGTGGTGAACAATTGAGTAAATTAGGATATGTCTATCTCATGCATTGTTATGTAACCATTAAAAATAATGTGTTCAATAATGATAACAACATGTAGCCTTTATTGAATGTTTGTGCTAGGCACTGTTCTAAGTACAGTTGACTCTTGGACTACATAGGTTTGAATGGCATGAGTTCACTTAGGCATGGATTTTTTTTCAATAAATACATACAGTAGTATAAATGTGTTTTCCTTATGATTTTCTTCATAACTTTTTCCCTCTGGCTTACTTTATTGTACAAATATAGTATATAATATATATAGCATACAAAATACATGTTAACTGTTTATGTTATCAGTAAGGCTTGTGGTCAACAGTAGGCTATTAACAGTTAAATTTTAGAGGAGTCAAAAGTTATATGTGAATTTTTGACTGTGCAGGTGGTTGACACCCCTAATCCCGGCATTGTTCAAGGTCAACTGCATTATATGACTATAAAGCCATTCCATCCTTGTAACAGCAATATTATGTCGAATTATTATTATTTTCATTTTTGGGGTGAGGAAATTAAACTTCAAACAGATCAAATATTTCACTCAGGCTCACATAACTGGCATGTGGTGAGGCTGGATTTGAACCAGGCTTACTCCAGAATGCACACTGTTAACCTCCATGTGGTTATTCTGCCTCCCCAAATTGACTAATGAGGGGATTTCTCTATATATTGGTAATTGAAAAGCAAATAAAGAAAATCTAGTTATTCTATTTCAAAAGAAAAGGAACGAAAGAAAAGGAAAAGGAAAAACCCACATGAATATACATTCATATGAGGATTTAAAAATTTATAGAATACTATTTAAACTGGTAATACTAATTACTCCAAGAAGTGAGAAGGGGAATATTAATTTTTCATGTATTCACCTCTTTATAATTTGAAGTTATAGAAAGCACTGGAATACTTTCATCATTTTTTAACCCAATAGAGTGAAGAGAAAGAAAGAAAAATGAGCCTCCAATTGTAGGTTCATTATGTTTCCTTGAAAATAAAAGATTCTTTTAACAAATAGACAAGGAATTAATAAAACTTTTTCTCTGCTTACCAAGATTCAGCCCCACAAGGATCTAGTTCACTGTGGTCACTCTACATGACATTTCCTCATTCTTCTCCAAAAGCATCTAGATGTGCATGAAGTGGTTCCCTGAGCTACGTTTGTTTTCTTTCCTTCATGTTTGTTCTCTCTGCCCTGCCCTTCTCACAATCAAATAAAGAGTGCTACGACCACAAAACAGTATTATTCCATTCTTCAGTCTTCTCAGATGACTTTGGCTACACCAGCCCTCGGCGTGGTAACACACTGCCTTTTTCAGAGAGCAAGCTCCAGACATAATTGGCTTCACTGTGCAGGACTTCAGCTCAAAAAGAGAGGGAGATTTGTCAACTAGACAATATGTTATAGAGGAAATCATTTTATTAGGAATAGAGCCAAGAGTCCTACATTTGAAACCATGCACAATGATTATGTAAATAAATATAGTTTATATTTCTAGAAGTACCTGCTATTTTATAGGCTCATTTTTATAGACTAATAGATATGAACTTTATTAGTATGTAAAATGATATATGTGACATTTCAGCAATGTAAGAGATGTAAAACTTTGTGTCTTACCTTAGGCAAGAATTAAATATTTTTCACATAAAATTATTATATGGAATTGGTATTTGTGTGTTTTGAGAACTTTACTTCAGCCAGCAGTTTGAAATGAAGCATTTCATGAATACTTTTATGCTTTTTCTCAGGTCCCATTTGATATCTCGCTGCCATCTATATTCAGTCTTGAGAGACTTTTCGATCTTGCTAATGGTTGTATTGTGTCAGGAGGAAGCCTTTTCAACTGGATTGTGTCAATTATTCCCTGAACATCCTTTACATGCTAATGTTTTTCTTGGTTTGAAATAAGTTTTTAGAACTGTACTCTTACAAAAAAAATTTAAATAAAATTTGTTTTTTTCCCACAAGCTAAATTTATTTTAAAATTATACTTTCAACTAATGTTTTAAATTGTATCTGAATTGAATGGCAATGCTGTTGTTTATTAAGACTGCCTTACAGAGTTAGTCATAGATAATATGATTGTGCCCAGTGCTGCTAGTCCCATGTTTATATAGTCTGTGTTTAAGTTGTTTTTAGGTGTGTCCAAACAGCAAGATTGAATTAAATAGTAATTCTCAGCTAGAGAGAATTTTGCCTCTAGGGTGACATTTGGCAATCTGCAAAGACATTTTTGATTATTATAACTGGGAGAAGAGTGCCACTAGCATCTAGTGGGTAGAAGCCATGGAAGCTGCGAAATATTCTACAATTCCCAGGAGAGCTCCCCACAGCTGGGAATTATTTGGCACAAAATGTCAGTAGTATCAAGGAAGAGGAACTCTGGATTAAACCTCCACATGTGGTAAGTTCAACCTTAGAACAGTTTGAGAAGGAATCTGTAGCAAATTAGACTTTTCATATTTTATACTTCTGAGAGACAACATTGCATAAAATTTTAGAGAATGGGCTATGAAGTTACATCAGTCTGAGTTCGACTATTAACTTCATCACTTACTAGTTATACCTTGGAAAAATAACAATTGCTTAAGCTTTCATTTTATCACCAGTAAAATGAGAACATTAATAGGATTGATGTGTAGATTAAATTAAGTGAGATGATAGTAAGTCATCATGCTAAGAGTTATCATTTCTCTGCCAAATTGGAAGAGGATCATAGATTTCTGACCTATTTCATTTAGCATCAAATCTCCAAAGTCTAGGAACAGCCAAGTTAGAATTGTTCTAGAATACTACATAGAGCAAATGAGTCTTGAACAAGATTATGAGGATTTTGATGGTAGAGAATTTGTTGGTAGGTAGGGTGCTGTAAAAGAACAGAAGCATAAAAATGAAAATGAATATCCTGTATGTGCAAAGGACTTTCCTACTACCTATCAGGAGTGGACAGTTATAATAGAAAATAAGATAAACTTTAAGATTTAAACTAGAGTGAAGACTGTGTGCTTACTTCAGTGTGTGATAGGGTACCACTACCAGTGATTAAGGAGAAGAGTGGCAAATTTCAGGCACTAGTAGACATTAAATAAATGTTGAGTGAGTGAATAAATGAATGGATGGATGGATGATGGATGATGGCTTGGCTCTCAGGGATGATAAGTATGCAGTATGTAATGGCAAGGGAAAAAACAAAGGCAAGAAGACCAGTAGGAAACTGTTTAGTAGTGAAAGAGAATGGAGCACAATATTTTTCATTAAATTCAGAAAAAAAAATTGCCTGATGACTATGCCTCTTATGAAATAAAGTTTGGATCAACCAGAGAAGCCATTCAAATAGTGATGGTTCTAATGTGATGAAGCTTTCAAAATCCTTTGGTCAGGGGCCAGAGTTTATAAATTCCTTGCTAGGGCAGAGAATGCTTTTAAGGGTTTTGTGTTTCTCCTAAGGAAGTTTATAATTTATAATGCAAAGTTAACCAACAGGGTCAAAAAAGCACAGCCAAAGGTAGTACACATTTAGTACAGGTGTGGACTAGAGCATAATAACCAAATCAACTTACTTCAACCTAATGTTAGTTTCCTGAAAATATATATATACATGTCTTTCATTCTTTATTAGTAAAAACAATAGTTTTTACTAATCGCATGCTCTTTTTTTAATTTTAAATATTAGTGGATATAAAGGCATGTACTATTTTATAGAACCCTATAACAACACCTGGCACATAGTAAAGGTCTGTTAAATTAGTGGATGGATGGATGGATGGATGGATGGATGGATGGATGGATGGATGGATGTGACCTAGGCTAGATAGCATGATGGGGCTCTTAAAAGAGGGGAAGCAAAGGTGTCACCACCACCTCCATCATCACTGCCACTACTGTTACTGTCTACCCTTTCTGGAGCATTTACCATGTTAGGCATTGTATCGGTAAATACTTCATATGCATCATCTCCTTCTCTCCTCCTAAGAATTATGACCACGATGCACATGGTATGACTGACCCCATGTTATAGATGAGAGAACAAAAGCATAAGGCAGTTAAATAACTTGCCAATGATCACAGGTAGAGCCAGGATTTAAATCCCAGCTCAGTCTGACTGAGGAATCTGAGCTCTTTGTTGCTAAACTGGCTTCTCCAGACCTTGTGCCTATTCCACTGCTCTGTTAAAATTTGAAAGTCAAGGGAGAGGAAGACATATCTGAGCCTAGAGCTAAAACTGGAATACCTATGGTCTGCCCTAGGAGCAGATTTTTCTAAATGACTGGTAGATCTGAAAGGACCCCCCCACACCACCCCCAGAAAGCATGGGGATGTCCCCAGTGTTATCTGTGCCAGTGTATTGGTTTCTTCTGGGTAAGGAAGGTCCCTTCCAACTATTACAGATAATATTAAGCACATTTTTACTTTTTCTCCACTTTGGTAACTTACAGATGCTGTGATTCTTAGGTGTTTTTTGGACTGAGAGAAACGCTGTCGAAAACTGCACCAGACCTTGCATTCAGTTTCCTCATTTTAAGCCATCATTCCAGAAATCTCCCATCTCTTCTAAAATAAGAATGACACTCACTCATTAGAGCTGTGACTTTCTGTACAAGGCAGTGAAGAAATGGTGCCAAACTGGGCTGAAGAACAAACAAAAAGAAAATTCAATATCTACCAGGATGAAAGATGTGTTCTTTTCCAGAGATGTCTTTCAGGTTTTTTCTAAAGACCAAATTACACAATTAGCAGCTGCTTTTATTTTTTATTTTTCATGCAATATACAGTATCTGTAAATGCTTTATAGCAGACACCTGCAAAGTTTTCTATTTGTTTTAATTATAATGCAGAATGACAGGAGGCAAACTGAAAAGGAGAGAGGGAAGCAGGGAGAGGGAAGAGGGAAGCGGGGAGTCAGGGAATAGGAGCCAGGACAGCAGCTAAGTGACGCGTAGCAAAACCCCAGCGCTCCCCATACCTTTCTCCATATCAATCTCCAAGAGATTGTTTTTAGAAATTGACCACCTGCCAGCTATTTAGAGCCTTAAAAGCAGTAGTCTCGGTTCGCTTCATGTGTAGGCACTGTACATGTTCCCCACCGCAGGTGACTGTTCTTCACTGAATTGCAGGGGGGAAATGGTACATTTCTGGGACTACTAAAAATTAGATTTCTGCCTCTGGTTGCGTTGCCCTTCCTCCCCGCTCCAGACAACCTTATATAAATCTCTCCATCCCTGTTCAAATGACAAATGACAGGGCTCCTAGAACTCCTAAAACACTTCCTGTGCCTGCTCATTTGGCTCTTAAGAGTGCCCTTTGGCACATAGCTTGGTGTCGTTATATTTTCACAGTACAGTCTTACACCTTAGTTCAAGGTCATCATAGTGTGTGAGTCCACCCCACAGCCCTCTGGGTCTCATTTAGCTTGTTTGCTAATGTATCTTGGAACCCACAAGATGTCCACAACACTTACAAACTTAGGCGAAATATATGTAATGTCATTATGAACATGTTCAATCCATAAAACATATATATTATTTTTAACTTATTTATCTATGCATGCATAGGATTGAATAAGCCCCTCTGAGTTATAGGAGAAAACAATGGACCCAGAAGGCCACTGTTTAACCACTCTTTCTCATTTTATCATATTTGAAATGCTTGTGGTATATCCCCCCAAAAGCTCCCACCCATGTGCCCAAGGAATTAGTGCAAATTGTTCACTTAATGCATTGATTACAATAGCAAAAAAAAAAAAAAAAAAGGAAACTTACGAAATATCCCTTGGTGGAGAATGGATAAATATATAATAGTGTAGTCATACAGTAGAATTGTATACAGAAGTTATAAATGAATGAATAATGGACTACTAAAGAGCAGTTACAAATGAATGAATTATTTATTATATATCAGAGATATATTAATCTGGATACACTTCAAAAATAGATTGGACAAAAGGAAAAAAGGTATTGCAGAAGGATACACATAGGAAGATACCATTTATATGAAATTTTAAAAAAGCAATATAATTATTTATGGGTACATAGGTATGTGCTAAAAAGATTTTGTTAATGCAGGTTAATGGTCAACATCAAAATCATTTTGTGGTTTTGCACAAAGGCGGGGGAATGTGGTCTAGGAAAAATGCCCAGGGGGTTTCATTTATATTTGTAAAATTTTCTTTTTTTAAGCTGGGGGTTTGTTATATTGTTCTCTACCTTTTTTATATACATAATATATTTCATAAATTAAAAACAAACAAACCTTTCTCACCTTGTTGGCCGATGTGCTTTGTATGGCTATTGGCTCACCTGTCAGGAAATAATCATTAAAGGGGAGTTCCTACTCTGGTCTCATACAACTGTAAGTGAGTAGTTCACATCTGGTTCCATTATTTAGAGTTTCAATGACAACTAAAAATCATTTTAAAACTAATGTCAAACTATATGTGTGCTTAATTTTAGCAAACTCAATCTATGAAAATATTAATTTTTAATATAAGATAGTAGAGCCTCAATAAATGTTTAATTAAATTGAGGCAGTTTCCCGGTACAAGTCCTATCAATTGTAAGGTCCCTAGTTATACTTTAAGTTATTTGATTTTCTGAAATTAGATATATGCAGAACTTTTTACATGACTGCTTGTTATACAAAATGAGGTTCACTTGTAAAATCTATCTACTATTCATAATTTCAATGTTTTAAAAAATATATTAAGTTTCTCTTTACTGAAAACATATTTCATATTTTTTCTTTACACTTCAATAGAGCTTTATGAATTGCAACTTTTGACACTAAAATTTCCATGGCAACATATTATTTTTTTTTGTCACAAAAACAGGCATGATTAAGAAGAAGGCTTCAATGACAGCAGTTCTCTTCATAATTAAATTCATTAGTTAAAATGCTGGGTTAAGAGGCAGAGGCATTTTATGGCAACACGGACATTTTCAACTGGAGCTTTGGAGATAACACAAAATTAATTGCTATTAAATTGCCTTTGGTCCTGTTTGATATTTAAGATAACATTTATATATTTTGTATTTAATAGCTTAGCATGGAACAGGTCTATAACCACATTCTGCCCAAGTACAAATCATCCTGAGCCCTCCCTTTAAATTGCCCACAATGTGAAAACTCAGTAGGTTTCTAAGTAATTTCAAGATTTCTAAGTAGTTTCACAACTTTCCTAATTTAATTCTCCCCCGCCTAAGATTCATAAGATTTCTTGAACTGATTTCTTTTATCATCATTATAATAGCAATTCATGACCAATGTAGAGAATTTGCAATATATTTAAAGGCACAAACTAGAAAAAGTTAGCCCAGAGTTTACCACTGTGAAACAACCAATGTTAACATTTAAATATGTTTTCTATAACATATCTAATTATCTTTCCTAATAGTCAGGGGGAAAAAGAATCTTCAGACTGAGAAGTATTGAGATTTGAGGCAACTGTTCACATTCCCTAAGCTGTGTAGCACAGATGGACCTTTTCAGAGCCCATTGTCTGGGAAAATGCCCAAATTGGTAGTGTTTAGACATTGTGGTTTGGTTCATCCAAAGCAATTCTTTAAAATCAGATATAATTAAATCTCAAGGAATTGTCCAGAGCTCTCCTTCCTAGTAATAAGGTGTATGGTAATGATCCGTAGGAGGGGGAAAAAATATCAAATCTTTGTTTTATCCTGTGGAAGCTGTTCATTTAATTAAATCTCCCTGACAAACTTAGCTTATTCATTCGTGCATACATTTGTTCATTTGATAGATTTCATTACTCTATGACTTTGCTTCCTAGCCAAAACGTCTTTTCTTACTCTTTTTATTTAAAAAATATTTATCAAGTACTCACTGTATGCCAGACACTTTGCACATAAGAAATGCCACTTAGGTGGTCCTTTCCTTAAAAAATGTAACATCTAATGACACAGGTCTTTATTCCAGATTCAGCCCAGGCATCTCCCTGATGATGGACCTGTCTTTACCAATGCCCCTGCTGCCTCCATGTAACACACATGCTCTCGTCATACTCCCTCTATTTTATCCATGCTTATTTGTATATCTGTCTCCTTCCTCGAGGTCAGGGAGTAAGGTAGGTGGATTAGGAGGAAATAAATGAATTTTTAATGAACATTTCTCATTAAATTTTGACTTGCATTTCTTTGACTACAACTGATGTTGAATGTTTTCACATTTGTCATTGATCCATTGCATTTTTTTCTATTTTATGCCTCTTTAGGACCTTCACTCAATTTTTTACTTGTATGTTTACCTATTTTTTTCCTTGGTGGTTTCCAAAATCCCTCATTATCAAGGCTGTTAACCCTTTTCATATGATTTCGTAAATTTCAAGTTTTCATTTGCCTCTCAATTTTATTTACAGTTCAGTGGTTTTCATTTTTAAAACTGTGATAATCAATTCTAGACCATTTAGTTAGTTATATTCAGACTTGCTCAAAGAGGGATTTAAGGTATCTTTCGAACATGCATTCAACACAAAGATGAGATTAATTAAAGCTACATAAGAAAAATGAGGCAAAGAAAACAAAGGTACAAAAGTAAGATGGAACCAGGAGTTAATTTCTTGAAAAAAGATGCTATTGCAGTCTTTGTAATTAATTATTAGTGGTTGGCCAAGATGTGGCATGTGCTTTTCTGCAGCTTGTATTGATAAGTACATACAATGCATTAAAAATCGACCATGTTGTGAGAGAAAAGCAGACCATGAATTTAGAAGAGGCACTGATATTTCTGGCCCTAATTTCAGCAAACAGTTTTTCCCGTGTGTCCTTATGAGCGAATACTCTCAATGAACCATGTCTTCAACAGCAGTCCACAGTAAAAGGTAACCCATTTTATAGATTATTTCAAGGCTTGTAGACTTTCAAGGGATTTGTAGTTTCTAGACTTTCAATAATTTTTTGTGTATTTTATTTTTGCAAAACAACATCCATTTCTTATTAATTAGTTTGAAACAATTTGGGAGGCATGTAGCAAGGGAAGAATATCGAGGAACGGGACATTTTTATTGATCTTAAAAATTGTATTGTTTTTGAGAAAAAATATCTCAGTGTGGCTTTTCTCTTGGAGTAATTTCACTGGTTAAAAATATTTAAAAAATATATTTCGGGTGGCGTGGAAAAACACACCAAAATGGCTGTTTTCAAAACTTCAAAGGCTGATGCCTTGAATAGCTTAAAGTAAGTTGGTTTATCAGAGATGATGCTTTAAATGGCTTGACATAAGTTCGTTTGTCAATCTGGACACTGTTTCAAAATGGACACAATGTACAACCAGCACTGCAGCAATTTAGGTAACCACAAATATATAGCACTGCTTGAGGTTCTGTAAGTCAAATTCTAAAATAAAGAAAAGGGAAATGATTCTGCAGGGGCTGGGTATACATAGAAATATCATTTTATATGTACATTTTCTGGATTTCTAATTGAGAGAAAATAGTTTTTCTGATATAAAAATGAATATGTTTAGTTGATTGGGGATTATAATTTTATAGTGTAATGAACACTTAGGTTTAAAGGAATCATAAAGGTTATTAATTTCGGTTCTCTACTATACACTTGAATCCCCTCTAAACTCCATCAAGGAACAACCGGCCTGCACTTAGATAACATCATGATATAGTGGTCAAGAGAGCCAGCAATGACATCAGGCCATGCAGATTGGAGTCTTGGCTCCCCTATTTACCATCTATATGAACTTGGGCAAGTTTCTTAACCTCTCTGCACTTCAGTTTTCTCATCAGTAAATTGGGGATAGATAGAGCACCTGGATGGATAAAGCATCTGGAATGGTGGTTAGCAGATCCTGGACACTCAAAATAATTATCTCTTAATATTATGTTGTTATATATACCTTTATATGATTACATATACCTTTATTATATTATTACATATTATATTATATTATTACATATACCTTTCAGGAATGTTCTGCTTACCTAGAAAGAACAGAAGGTTTTTGTTTATTTGTTTATTTGTTTGTTGTTTAGTAATGGGAGTTCACTTCTGGTAACAGTAGTTTGGACTAAAGAATGGTAAGAGCAACTATGAAATTAAAATAACTGTTTGAAGTGCCTGGGGGATGACTGAAAATAAGCAGAAACTGGAGGGGGCATGATCTTTGAAATAAGGGAAACAAACTAGATGAGATCCACATTTAAAGAGGTCCCCTCACCCCCACCAATGGCACTTCTCACCTTGTAAAGTAAGTAAGGATAGGCTCAGTCAAAAAGAGGCTGACTGACTGGACCGAGGGTTCGAAGTCAGAGTGTGGTAAAGTCAGAGTAGCTGCAAATTAATGAAGGATATTACAGAAAAAAGAGAGATAGTGGGGAGCCCCTAAATCTGTGCACAAATTCTCAAACTGTTGGCTGACCACCAAAGTGTACTCGCACATGATGACAGGAATCCAGCAGAATGTAACAGCTGGAAGATTAAAGGAGCTGAGCAGAGATATCAGCAGATGCTTGGTGCCAGAGGGACAAGTTTTGGAATTCAAGTCCAGCCAAGTTAAAGGGACTTACTAAATACTTTGTGCTTTTCATCGACTCTCTTAAAGGGCCACACTTTAAGAATAAAGATGTGAGGACAAAGGACTACACCTGAGGCCTAAGTAAAAAACAACAACAAGCCTATTCTATCAGTCTTCCTCAAGATCAAGGCAATTTGTTAGCAGTTTAAAAGTCTATTAGGACTCAACGCTCCACCAAGAAAGATAATCTATCATCAATACCATGTTGCCCACAATGTACAGTATATAATGAAAAATTACTGTATATACAAAGAAATAAGAAAATGTGGCCCACAATCAAGGGAAAAACAGTCAAACAGATCTTCAAATGAAGCAAATGAAGACTTTAAAAATAACCATGATACTCATGGAAAAGAATCTGTTGGAAAAGATTGATAAAATGGGTGAAGACAAAGGGAATTAGGAAAGATAAGGAAACTAGAAAAAAGGACCCACCCCAAATCCTAGAACTGAAAACTATATTATCTGAAATAAAAAATGTATTGGATGAAATTAACATCAAATTAGGTACCACAAAAGAAAATATAAAAGATGGAGCAATGTATACCACACAAATACTGAACATAAGAAAGCTGGTATGACTATACTAATATCGAGGTCTATTTTAAGACATAGATTACTGCCAGAGGTGAGATGAAAAGGAATATTTCATAAAGTGTGTATGAGCTTTTTTTTTAAGTTTTCACATAAATCTTTATTGTCCCACTGTCTTTGTATTTGTTAGAAAAGAGAAATAGCCAAAATTCATTTTTAAAGAACAGGCAAAGAATATGAACGTGTACCAAAGACATACAGGTAGCATATAACAAATGAAAAATCATTTGGAAACCTATAATGATGGAGAATGGGTAAAAGAAAAACATACAACATATATCATGGGCAAGGTATTCATTGGGCAAAGGCCATGAGAATGTAATCACTAGAGACTCTATGTGTCCCCTCAAAATTTATATGTTGAAACTCTACCCTCCCAATATAATGGGAGTAATTAGGAATGTAATTAGGTTTATATGAAGTCCTGAGTGTGAAGTACTCACGATGAGATTAGCAACCCTATAAGTAGAGACCAGAAAGCTAGCTCTTCCTCTCTACAACAAGAAGGCAACTGTGTTCAAACTGAAAGAAGGGCTCTCACCAGACTGAACTGGCTAGCACCAGGATCTTGGACTTCCCATCCTCCAGAAGTGCGAGAAATAAATGTTTTTTGTTTGTTTGTTTAAGCTACCCATTCTACAGTATTCTGTTACAGTAAGTATTTAAGAATTTGTAGAAATCATGAGAATGGCTTTGGACCATCATAAGGATGAAATGGGAGATTGGAGTCAAGTTTAGGTATATTAAGGGGCAAAAGAGACAGAGTTTACATCTGGATCTTATAGCTGTATTGGTTAAGAATCTTGTTTTTCGATAACAGGATATCTACTTCTGACTGGATCATAGAAGAAATCATTCATTCACATAACAGAAAAGTACAGAGGTAACGTGTGCTCTTCAAGTTAGATTGACATCATTGGTCCACGAACATTCCTGGGCTCTGGTTCCATTTCCCAGCAAGTGTCTCAGCAGCCCTCTCCCTGTGACATCTTGTGTTCAGAATGTTTTCCCTCATGGTAGCAACAATGGAGGCAGCAGTTCCAGGACTCATATGCTCACACAACACCACGAGTCAGCAAATGTGAGCTATAAAGAGCCACACAATAAATATGGTAGGTTTTGTGTCTCTGTTGCAACTAGTCGACTCTGTTGCTGCAGTGAAAAGCAGCCATAGACAATATATAAACAAATGAGCCTGTCTGTGTTACAGTAGAACTTTATCAATTTGAATTTCATATAATTTTCATGTGTCATATTACTATTACTATTCTTTGAATATTACTATTCTTTGGATTTTTTTTCCTAATTGTTTAACAATGTAAAACCTTTCATAGCTCAAAGGCAGAGGGCCAGATTTGGTGGCCATAATTTGCTGACCCCTGACTTAAAAGACTGACCAACCAGAGTTTTAAGCACAAATCTCTTTCCTGGCATGTGCTCTCTTTTCTTTTCACCACACTCTCACTCAAGATGACCCTATCAGTACTACTTATGCGCTAACCTCTTCTAATAGTTTGTCTCTGACCCAGACTGACCTTATCTCCAAACTCCGATAGCCACCTGCTTATTTAAAATCTCCATTTAAAGGTTTAATAGCATTTTTAAACAACATAGTCAAACCTGCTAGGGAACTCCACTCCTTAGAAATAGGTCCAGCTCCAAGCAGCGGGCACTTTGGTTTTCCCATGGAATTGACCCCGATGCCACTGGATGATGCTTCAGCATTCCTTATCTTCCTTATATGCTTATGGAGAAAAGGAAGTATTGTGACTACTTTTTTCTTCTTTGAGAAATAAATAAAACTGAGAATTAAGTCAAAAATTCAACATCAAACTGAGGAATTTTTTAGCAATATTTGTTAGCTTTAGGACATTTGGTGAGAAGAAACAGTCATGATTCAATATCTTGCTCGCAGAGAAGGCTCAAGGTCTGATGTGGATCTTGCCCCATCTGTCACATGTGATGTATTCAGATAGTGCAGATATTGCTTTGAGTTTTGCTCTTGCTCAGCTGGCCTCTTGGGTGTTTCAGCTCCCACTGGGGCAGTTTAACTACTTATTTCCTATTACTCACAGATCTGTATATCTCTTCAGCTTGTCCTCAATTTATCCAACTCATCTATCTATTAATTTGCTTTGGCTTCTCTATTCTCTCCTGTGTTTTGAAAGTATAAATTGTTTCAAGAAAAATGAATATACACGTGTACTTAGTTCTATTCAATATACATTTTTTTTTTAACTTTGCCATACACAAGACACAGTTTCAGGCTCTGAAAATACAAAAGATTTGTAAGCTGTGTCCCAGACTGTAAGATGGTCAGAGTGATTTAAGGACAATAGAAATATAAACTTATAATTCACAATACAACAGTATGGGTATTGGACAGACCCTGGACAAAATGTTTATGAAGAGCAGGAAATAGCAGGGATTCACAGTGGAGATAACGCTGTTACTAGGTTAGGAAACAAGAAAACAAAAGAGGGAAAGAAGGGAAAAATGAGAATGGCTAGTCCAAGATGTTCTTAGTTAAAGCACAGGAACGATTACTTTCGGAAAGAGGAAGAATGGAGAAGATGTATTGGGTAGTTGAAATGCCTCATGAGACTGTAAATGAGGAGAATTGCTTCTTATAGCATATGAGAAGATAATTTTTATCAGATAATGAAATTGTTTTCAGTCTTCAGAATGAAAATGAATCCCTCGCTAATGCAAATCATGCTAATAAAGGGAGTGAGAGAGAATGTCAGAATTACACTCGGCTAGCAGTAGGCAGAGACCAACCTAAATAGGGGGAAAAATGAAAGATAATGAAGTAATCAAAATAATTGCTTAATAGGGAATGTGAAAGATCTGAAATGTTAAATTATAAATGTATGGTTTCAAGAAAAATGAAGTGACCTTAAGGAATAGATTAGGAGCCCAAACTCACGTCGTGTGGAAGCGATGCTTTTCATTAGCAAAGCTGAGGATTAATTAAATCTGGGGAAGCTCTTTGAAATCCACAAGTGCGAGTTACATTAGAATACAATACAACTGGCATATTGGTATCATGATGAATGATTAGCATGGATTTCTTTATTAAATGCATTCTGGCATAGTTCACGTGATGAGTGTAAAATGAAGAGGACAAAATGTGTTATTTAAAACCACAATTGACTTTAGCAGCATCTGCTTTCAAAATTAGGGGGAAGGCGCATAGTTTATCTAGTAGGGAAGTATATTGTTTCCTTCTCTCTTAGAAATTGCCTTGAAACCCATCCCAAGCACAATGGAGGGATCTGTGCCCCCTCACCAACCTCTCTAGGGAACTAGGGAAGGCAGTGGAGGGGAGTGGCTCATCTATTATTTTTCGGTTATCTCTGAATCAGATCTCTTGCTTCAGCTATATAATTTCAGAGACCGATAGAGCTTAGTGCTACTCAAAGAAGAAGCTTTGGAGAAAATGGTCCTTTCTTTACAGAGCACATTAAGTATAAGTAAATGAAAGCCCTGAGCAAGCAGGAGGTAGTGATCTAAATTGTTTTACAGCAAAAGAGAAAGGGAAATTAATTTCTTGGGGAGACCAATGGAAAGGGGAAATGGGAAAAGAAAGATCCTTGAGGGTGAGAAGCAACAGAGAGACATAAAGCTCCTTCCTTTCTCCTCACAGAGATGTCTTTTGTAAAATACAAATAACAGTGAGAAAAATCAAGGAAAAATTGGTCTACGTCTAACGTGCATGATGGAAGATGATCCATAAAGTGAACTAATTTAGAGACACAGAAATTCTATGTCAAAGGTGATATGAAAATATAAACCACATTTCAATCCCCAAATGTCAAGCTGGTAGAAAGCAGAATCCAACCTACAGAGTCTGAGGGGATGGGAGGTGACAGGATGGAATTACTCAAATGATGGACTACCTAACTGCACACTGAAATACAGTTTTTCATTTAAGTTTAGCTGGTACTTTGAGTTTTATATAAGGATTTCAAATTTTATTTGGTTTACACTGCACAAACTTTAGACCACTTAGAGAACTATCAAGAAAGATTGCTAACAAATACACAATTAGAATAAAGTATAATCATGCTTCGATAGAGGAATCGCAGAGCACAGAGTAGGAGTGTGTGTGTGTGTGTGCACATGCACATAGGGAGGAGATCTTGAACGGTTTTTAAAAAATCTTTTCATTGACGTATAACATGCATACAGAAAATTGCACAAATCCTAAGTATATAATTCAATGAATTATTCAAATTGAGCACATCTAGTAACCAACACCCAGGTAAATAAATAGAATTTCACTAGCACTCAAGAAGTCTTTATTTCAGCAGGGAGAAGACAATATATCAAAAAACTTTTTTTCCTTATTCAAAAATCTGCTTAACATATAACTTCCTGCATCATGAGTCACCCTCAGGTCATTATTAGTCAGCCCTCAAAAATGGTTTCTCTGGGACAATTATCCCATCTTCACAAGCTGAAACCAGTGATGAAAGTCCAGGTGAGCCATAACAAAAATTTCCAACTGTCAACAGCCAGAAAGCACTTATTTATTTTCTCTATACAAAAGATGCATCTAGACTCATGGAAATTAAAGGGGAAAAAAATCCGTTAGGTTATCAGGTGAAAGACTGGTCCCTCAGATATAAGTCCTAGTTTTAAAATGAGAGCAGCTATTCTTATTCAAAGTCAAACCATACACATAAAGCAAACTTAATGTACCCTTTATTATAGGAGTAGATGGGGAGCATGCACCAAACCAATTAGATACTATAACCCCATAATGTTGCATCAAAGTCTGTGGCATGTTATTAGAAACCAAGTGATATAGAGCATCTTTTATTTTGTGTTTAGAAAGCACAAGATAGCTATTCAACCCACAGGTGAACCTACATGGATACAGGCAAAGAAAACATTCTCCATTAAGGTATAGGAGTGCAGGGCTATGGTGTTCAAGTCTCCTTGAGTGCTAATATCAATCAGTAGCTACAGGAAATGCAAAAAGGCACTCTTGAGACTGAATACTCCTTTAATCTTTTCTAGAAGAGCCTCATCACAGTTAAAATAAAATGGCTAAAAGTAAGTGTGAGTAGTAAGCAAGTAACACAGACTGGAATCTCTTGGATCATGTATTTGATGTAGTTTTCTCATAGAATTAGAAAGAGTGAAGATAGCTCAAATTACAGCATTTGTGTTGTAAACTTTCATCAAGTTTTTGTTTGTTTAGTAACTTTCTCCAAAGAATTTGAGACCTATCTGCACAGAAGCAAAACTAGTAGCTCTTTTAGGCAGAAACCATGATTCTGTTTTGTTTTGTTTTCTTTTCTTTTGTAAGTACAGCATCTTTCACAGCACTTGGTATGGTGTTTAAAACAAATACTTGGTTGCTGACAAATGGCTGTGTGCACTGAGTGAAGGAGTTAGAACTTTACCCTAAAAACTATGGAGAGCTGCTTCCTGAAGTAAAGTTCATTAGAGGAGTGAAATGATCATATTTGCTTTGTTGGAAGATTCTTTCAGCAATTGTTTGGGGGCATATTTTACAAAGGGGCAGACCTGGGGTAAGATGACTCACTGGGAAGTAAAATTAATATGACAGACTAGATAGTTTGAACTAGATAGTGTATGTTAAGGTGGAAAGTAGGGACTAATTTGAAGGGTACTTAGAGAGTAAAATTTATATGATCTAATGATTGATAGAATGTGGAGGGAGACAGAAGATAGGGTAGGAGGACTTTAACAATGATTCTTTGGTTTCTGGTCTTTTCAATGGGTAATGGGTTAACTAGTTGAGAAACAGAATATAATAGTAGGGGGAGCAGTAGGAGGAGGAGGTTTGGTGTCAAAAGCAGTAGTAGGAGGAGGTTTGGTGTCAAAAGCAACAGGTTTTCTGTAGCCCCTTAGGGCTTGAGGTGTTTGTGAGATGTCTGATATGGAATAGAGTAGAAATGGTTTTTGAATCCATGGGTCTCAATGCTCTTTCACAGGAAGAAAGGCACAGTGTGAAAATCCAGAAGGCAAAGTGCCAGAAGGATACTAAAATAGAGCAGTCAGAGGAGGGATAAAAGGTAAGAGAATACAGTAAGAAAGACAACAAAGCTAACAGACTTTTGGATAACTTGGAACTAATTCATAAGAGCAGAAATTAGCTCTGTTTTGGTTGCAAGTATTGGAAACTCAAATCATCATAAGGAATTTATTGGTTCATATTAATGGGAAGGAGAAGAGAGGATTCAATGTCTTAAGTGATGTTCACACCATTTTCTCTCCATCTTTCCCCATAATTCCTCATTCACACATCTCTGTCCTTCTCTGTTTTTGTTTCATTCTTTTCTGCTGCAGACAGAAAAGAATGGAGGAAGACAAAACTGTAGGTGACTCCAGGCTCACATCATCTCATCCTCGTAAATCCTGAGGAAAAAAGGGGATTCTCTTTCCCCACTTCCAAATATTCAGCCTTCTGGGAAAAACTTGGATTGCTCAGCCCAGCCAGGGTCATAAGCCTACTCTTAGGCCAAGGGAAGGTACTATAAATGGTAATGTCAGCAGAATCATACAGTTTGAAAAGGGAGGAATAAATCCAAAAGAAGGAAATGGAATAGCTTACAGAATATCTGGTTGGACTTGAGGGTAACCAAAAACAACAGATGTCTACAGTCTGTTGAATGATTCTGGTGGAAGCCAGTTTGCAGTTAAAACCCAGTCAGTCTTTTAGACTCAGCTCTGACAGATAGTGATTTAAAAAACTAAGATAAATGCCTGTAGACCTGCCTTCATTTTGAAGAGGCTCACCTGTTAACTAAACACATGGATTAAGATGATATATTCCCTAAAAGTCATACATATAGTCAAAAATATTGTAGTAACTATGGATGATACCAGGTAGATATCAGACTTATCAGTGTGATCAGGTTAGATATAAATATCTAACCACTATGTTGTACACCTGAAACTAATGTAATATTGAATGTCAACTATAATTGAAAACTAAATTTTAAAAGAAGAAAAAAGAAAGTAGAATTTCTTCTCTTTTTTGGGAACTGAAATTTGTTTTTGGCATGAGATGAGATTACAAAGAGACCTATTTTTTTTAAATAAAGTAAAATAAGATAAAGTAAAATAAAAAGAACATTTTTCAAGGTGTTCACTTTGGGAGGCTATACATTTATTCTAGCAGTGATGTTACTGCACATTTTTGAAACTTCTCTTTTAAATTCACCTTGGAGCTTGAATGGGTAAAAATCTATGTTTTTTAAGAGCAAATTTGAGTTTTGAAAACAACTCAAGTTGTCAATTTGAGTAAAATTTTGTGAAAAAGTTGATTAATAGAAATACAACATAATCATGTAATGTGATAATGAGATGGGTTAATTTTCTTCTCCAGGATCCTAATGATCTATTCCTTTCTTCTTTCTCTCTTTCCTAATAATGTCACCACCTTTTTCAGAATCGATCGGTGACTTCTGTCTCCTCACGTAAAAATGTCCGAGCCCGTCGGTCTGGAGGTCAAGGCCCTTTGCAGTCTCGCTGAGGTTTGTTTTCTGTTCTTCATTTCAGCCCGATGAGCTGGAAATCTGGGATGTTTTCTGTTTATTCTCTATGATATTTTATCTTTTTGTTTTCTCTCCATGTCCAATGGAGAGACCCCTGGAAATGTCTAAACTGCTAATTTCTACGTATCTGGAATTTTGTGAGAATATGGTGTTAGAATTAATGAAATGTTGTAATTATTAATAATAATGATACATTTAATGTAAGGCTAAGATTGAAAAGAGGCAGACAATAGTGAGACACCTAACAAATTGTATTGATCAGTACAGTCTAGTTAAAAGAGCAGGATAGTCTTCAGGGTCAGACTGCCTAGATTTGAATCCTAGCTCTGCCGTTTATTTGGTGTCTTTACACAATTTATTTAATATTTATCTAAGCATCCATTCTCTCATCTGTAAATGGTAAATAATGGCATCAGTTTCGTAACTTTACTGTGAGGATCAGAAGAGGTCATGAAAAGACTTTTTAATGATTTTAGAGAAAGACCTCTGTAAGTATGATAAAATCCAGAAGTTATAAAAGATTGATGTTTTGACTGCATAAAATAACGTTTTTTCATGGCAGAATAATACAATAACTAAAACCAAAAGTGGGTAACCTGGAAAAAAAATGTTTGCAACATTTATGCAAAGGGATTGTTTTTATTCTCTCATATATCAATGAGGAAAAATATCAAACCAGTAAAAAATATATGAACAAAAGATATAAAAATAGAAAAAAAAACTGTAAGAGAAATATGAATAGCTTTTAAACATGTAAAAAGATGTTCAGTCTCACTTGTGATAAAATAAATGCAAATTAAAACTCAGCAATACGCTCTTTCTCACCTGACTGACTAGCAATGAATGATGTGGGAATGTAGGCACTCCATACATTGTTAAGGGGAATGTAAATAGGTGTAACTTCTTTGAAAGGCAGTTTGGCAGTAGCCATAAAAATGTCACCCCATAGTCTTTTTAGTAATTCCACTCTTTGGAATGTATATTCCTACGCTGTCCGATATGGTAGCCAATGATCAAATATGAGTACTGAGCCCCTGAAATGTGGCTCATCTGAATTGAGATGTACTTTAAGTATAAAATATACAGTGGGTTTCAAAGACTTGCTACAAGTAAAAGAATGCACAATATCTCATTACTAATTTTTTATACTGGTTTACATATTGAAGTGATAATATCTGGGAAATAATGGATTAAAATAATACATTTAAAAAATCAATTTTACCTGTTTCTTTTTCTTTTTTAAAATGTGACTGCTAGAATACTTAAAATTACATGTTTTTCACACTATTGAGCAATGGTAGCATATATAGTTCTACTTACATATGTGGAAAATTATATATATACGACAAAACATTATTAATATTCACTGACAGAAGCTTTGCTAAATAACACATGAAACATTCACACAGCAGAATATTGTGTGGCCAGAAACAGGAATGAGACCAATATATATGAGCATAGAGAACTGTCTAATATATGCGGTTAAGTGAAAAAAAGCACAGAACAGTTGTATGGTAAGCTAATGTTTCTGTTCAATATATATTGAATAGATTATGAATGCATTATGTAAAGTTATACATATGCATAGAATATTTTTTGGCAGGATGAATGAGAAATTATTTTTAGGTATTGTCCTAGAGAGAAGAAATTGCAGCTTAGTATCAGAGGTGAAAAGATTTACTTTTAACTCTACCTATTTCTACTGATTAAATGTTTTACAATATGCATTCATTACCTATTCAGAAATAAATTTACTTACAGGTTTTCATTGTTTTTGAAGAAAACAATCTACAAGCAGAATTTTCCAAAATCAGTTATGATGGCATAGTAGTTCATGGTTATTTGTAAAAAGTGGATGTGGAGGACAGATTGCTATCCTACACAGAGTAGGCTCCTAGGAAATACATATTTCTTTCTCTTTCCTACCCTTTGGCTAATTAATAGCACAGGCGTCATAACAGAATCATTCCATGTTTCAGGGATGACTTAAGTGTTACCTTCATTTTACGGTGCTGGAAGTATCAAGTGTAAGTGGGATGAGGTTCTACTGATCCTATTTTGTGCCCTGGAAGTTATTTTCCTCCCATAAATCCTGGAAACCTTGCCTGTTTACTTTAATGCTTCTCATCAGAATAGAAAGCAGCCTGTATAGTATATAATTTCACAGTCAGTATGGCATTGTAAGCTGTCTGCAAATTTTATTACTATATGAAGGGCTGAAGCAAACTTTTCCAGTTATTATATCCTCTGCACTAAAGTTTTCTCTCTCCTTGTCAGTCTCTTGATTCTTCAGCAGTTAAAACACTTTTATTTTTGTAACAGAAACTCTGTGTGCCTTGCTAACCTCTTTGTCTACTTCAATCACCTCTTCTTACTTTCATGAAGTTTGTTGATTGATTGCTTCTCACAGGGTATGTCTGACATTTCAGCCCTTTGTCTAAATTTAAAACACTAGAGCCATCCTTCAGAAAATACACAGTATTCAATCAATTGCATTTGCTCCTGAAATATCTTTTGTTTTTTTGAACAAAAGTCTCTTGATTCTGACTCCTTATTTCCATCTCCATTGCCTCTGCCTGAGTCCAGCCCTCTTCATCTTGTCTGGAATATGTCTGGAATATGTCAATTAGCTCTTAACTAGTTGGCATGCTCTCAGACTTCCTACTGGCAATCCATTTTCCACTTTACTGCTAAATTCTAAAAACAGATTCTAAAAACCAGATTCATGCATTCACTCATTTATCGAACATTTTTAAAAGTATCTCCTTTGTGTCAGGCATTGTGCTAGGAACTAGGGACGCAAAGACATGTTTTTCATATGCAGGCACTACTCTTGAGCTTCAAATCTCGTGCAGGGAGCAAATGAGTAGACACAAGATTTACAATCAATGGGGGTGGACAAAAGATGCTGTGGCAACATCCAGTAGAAAGAAATAGTTTCTCAGTCCCTGCCATCTGATCACATTAGAGAGAATCAGAGGGACTTCTTTTTAGCAAAAACAGCAGCGAGGGCAAAGGCTAGACAGGGTGGTGCCTGGCATCTCTGGTCAGTAAGGCTGGACAGGTGGCCAGAGAAGAGCTGAAGACATCAGGATGAGGAAGTGGTGAAGGACCTAGGGAGCCATGCAAGAAGTTTGGACTTTATTCTAAGGGTCTATGTTTTAAGCAGAGCAGTCATGTGATCAGATTTGCATTGTATGAAATGCATCGAGGTAGGAGTTTGGAGGATAGATAGAAGAGTGAAAACCTGGAGCCAGAAGAGCAAATTAGGAGGAGGCTGTTTCAATAATCCAGTCAAGAGTCAAGGACCTAAATAAAGATAATTGCAGTGGGAATGGAGAGAAGTGAACAGAGTTGAAAGATATTCATCAATAAAACAGACTACGTTTAGTGATTACCTATTTGGATGTTTGTAAGAAAGAGGAAAAGAAGGGGGTAAAGTCAAAATTGACTTGCAAATGTCTGGTTTGAGCACTTGGGATGCTATCAGAAACTATGGAAGAGGAATGGTTTTGCAGAGAGCTGTTTTTGTGATCTGGGAAAGATGGTAGAGTATAGGGGTCTGCACTCAGGTGTGAGATTTAGACTAGAGACATTCATTCTCTATTCATTTACTCATCCAACAGATAGGTATTGAATGCCTACACTATGCCATGCACTGTTTTAAGTCCTAGGAATATAATGGTACAAACAAACAACAAAGAACAAAACAGAGAAAAAAGAAAAGAAAAGAAAAGAAAAAAAAAAGAAAAAAAGAAATAGGACAAAGTTCCTATTCTGTGGTACTTTCATTCTAGTAAAGAGACTAAACAAATCTAATAAGTAAATAAATGTATAATATGGTAAAATGTCAGGTAGTTATGTGCTTCAAAGTCAAATAAATTAGGCTGAGAAGACAGAGCATACTGAAGTGTGGGGGATAGTTTAGATAAGGTAATCCTAAGAAAAGCATCTCCAAAGAGGTGATATTTGAACACAAACCCAACTAAAGTTCCAGGGGGAGCCATGAGAAAGGTAAAAAGTTTAAGGGAAGAGAATGCAAGGAAAATCATGTGGGATAGCAGGGTCCCATGGGAATGGGTGGTGGTGGTTGTGAGGAAGGCATGAAACAGGGAAGGGATGCAGATTTCTGCATAATAGGAGCTCTACCTGAAAACCTTAAATTTTCAAATGTATGTCATATTGCTTCCTTTTGAAACCATCCCTAGCCCCTTAGAGAGTACTAATTCCTTCTTCTACTCTGACTCCCTAGCACTTGATAAATCTTAGATCACTTATCATTTTGTATCACTAGTATTTGTTACCTTGGTATAACCTGAGCTTCTTCAAGGCTGGGATGTTATCACCTTGGTGACTGAAATACCCAGCACAGTTTGCTGGGAACTTGGAGGGCCCACTGATGTGTGTTGACAGAACAATAATGACAAACGATGTGACTTTCTGCAAGTGTCTGAAAACTGCTAGAAAACTTATTGCCTGTTTACTCTATCCTTTCTAAATCTTGCTGCCTTAAAAGGTGAATGGTTCAATATTGCATTAAAATTTTTTCTTTCTATTTACAGTTAATTTAGTTACAAAAATCTAACATATTGGACTTCATTAAAGAGACGTATTTAAAACTACAAAGCTTAAATCAAAAGTAGTCATTTAACCCTTTCTATCACCACCCACTTTCTATTCCCTCAGAAGCAGCCTTTTTGATTCCTTTTGCTGTGTCTTTTGACATCCATCTCCATCTCTCTGAATAATAAGCTAATTCATGATTTTTTTTTCAGTTTTAGGCTTTACCTGTTGATTTTCCACCATAGAAGATGAGGAATCAGTTCTCTCAGCACCCTCCTCCACCCCAGCTACACATAGATACATACATACTTCCCATTTCCCTATCAACCTAACATAGCTGTATTATAATTTTTGTTAATAACATTCCATGTTCACTTTTTATGAATATTTAAATATTATCTATAGCAGACTTATGTGGTGTATCATGGTTTCTGTTTCTATTTTTTTCTTTTCCTGTGTAATTTTGTTTTTGTTTCCCTTGTGTTAATTTTCTATTATTAGCTGCTTGATTGATTGGTTTTCTAATTTTCTACATAGTCAATCATGAATTATGTCCCAAACCTTCTCTCCCCCAGTTGTGTAAACCCCTTCTTAATTAGATGTGTGTGTGCGCGCGCGCGCGCGCGCGCGTGTGTGTGTGTGTGTGTGTGTGTGTGTGTGTGTGTGTTTTCATTTTTGACAACAGCACTCCTGGAGTCTTTTGACCTGCTGTATGAACTTGTTACTCTTTAGGTTCAGTGCCCAGCTACTATTCTGAGATTTTCTTTCCTTTACCAACATTTCGAGGATTCTCTTGACCTTTCTCAGGCTGGATTCTGGGTGTTCCTCTCTTTCATTTTACCCCTTTGTTTTAATGGAACACCTCCTCAAGTAGCTTACTGATAGATTGCCTGGGAGGCCAATTTGCTAAGACTTTATATGTCTGAAATTTTTTTTATTCCTTCCTGACACTTGGATGATAATATGGCTAAATAATTTTAGATTAATAACCATTTTTGCTCAGAACTATGATGGCATTATTCTTTGTCTTGTAAATTCTAGTGTTACTATTAAGAACATGGAAGCCATTCTGATTCTTGGAACTTGTTTAGTAATATCTATTTTTTTTTCACTTTTGAAAATGTTTAAAATCTCTCTCAAGCCAGTGTTCTGAAATTTGACAATTATGTATTTTGGTGTGTTGTTTTAAAAATTAATTTTGTTTTTTTTTCTCACAAGTCAAGAACATCACTTTATTAATGATCAGGAGCTCTTGGTCATTGAAATCTTTTATTTTTAAAATAAATATATTTTTTCAATATACCAACAATAAATTGCATAATTTAAAATATACTCTTTTTATGAATTTTGACAAATGTATTGAAAATACCACAACAATCAAGATGAAGAACATTTCATCTTCACCAATTGTGTCATTGACTCCTTTATTTTCTATTTCTTCCTCCACCCTTGCAAGTGATACACTGCTTTTTGTCACTATGCTTTAGTTTGCATTAAATCAAATATAAGTCCTCTGATTTTGTCTATTTTTAAGAAATTGTTTTGGCTAAGTCATTTGCATTCCTAGGTCATTTGAATTTTGAATTAGCCTGGCAGTTTGTACACACACAAAATATACCTGCTGGAATTCTGTGGAAGTTAATTTTAATAAATAAATATAAAAAATTAACATTCTAGCTATATTGTTTTTCATTTCATTAATATAACTATTTAGTTCTTTAACATCTCTCAGCAATGTTTTATAGTTTCCAATGTATAGTTATTGCACACATTTTATTACATTTATTTCTAAGTATTTTATGCTTTTGGATGTTATTGGAAATGGAATTTTTAATTTTATTTTCCAATTGTTTAATGCTAATATATAGAAATACTACTCTATTTTTGTGTATTAACTTTACATGGATCTTGCTAAATTCACTTACTTGTTTCAGGAACTTTTTCTCTATTCCTTATGGTTTTTTAGTACACATCACATTTTCTGTAAATAGTTTTACTTCTTCCTTTTCATTCTGTATGTTATTTGTTTATTTGTTCATTTGTATGTTTGTCTTATCACACTGGCTAGGATCTCCAGAAGAATGTTGAATAGTAGTAGCAAGACAGAGTATCCTTGTCTTGTTCTTGATCTTAGGAGAAAAGCACTGTTTTCTCTATAGGCTTTTCATAGATGTTCTTGAACCAGTTCAGTATATTTCTTACCTTTGATTCCTAGTTTGCTGAGAGTTGTTAATCATAAATGGATGCTGAATTTTTCAAATGCTTTTGTTTTGTCTAGTGCCATAATTATATGAGTTACTTATTTTTATTTTGTTAATATAATGAATTATGTTCAGTGATTTTGAATGTTAAACAACTTTGCATTTTTGGAATAAATCTTACTTGGTCATGATGTAGAATCTTTTTCATATGTTACTGGATTCAATTAGTGTATGTATGTATGTGTAATACACACACACATATATGTGTATACATATATATATATATATATATATATATAATTTTTGTATCTATATATGAGGACTATGAGTCTATAGTTAGATCTTTGTTTGGTTTTAGTATCAGAGAACTATTGTCCTCAAAAACGTGAGTTTAAAAATATCTCTTCCTCTTCTGGTTTTGGAAAAAATTTATATTGAATTGATTATTCTTTCTTTCTCATGTGTTTCATAGAGTTCAACAGTAAAACCATCTGATCTTGGGGTTTTCTTGTGGAAGGGATTTTTAAATTATGAATTCAAATTCTGTAGTATATATAGGACTACTCATATTATTAATTTCTTCTTGTGTCAGTTTTAATATATATCTTCTACGATATTTGTTCATGTTAACAAATTTATTGGCATAAAGTTTTTTAAACTTTTCCCTTATTATCTTTTTAAATACCTTTGGTCCTATATGCTTGGCCTCTCTTTCTATCCTCATATTGATAATTTGTATTTTTCTTTTTACTAGGTCTATATAGAGGTTTATCAATTTTATTAATCCTTTCAAAAAATAGTATTCATTTATTTTCAGTTTTATTATTCTCCATTCTAATTTTTATGTTTAATTTACTACTCTTTCTATAGGTTTTTCAAGAGAGAGCATAGATCATTGATTTGGATCTTTCATTTTTTTTTTTTTTATAATTTAGACATTTAAAGCTATATATTTCTGACTAAGCACTGCTTAGCTGAATTCCATAAATTTTTATATGTTGCATTTTACTTATTCAGTCTGAATATTTTATAATTTATGTGTGATTTGATTTCTTCTTTGACCTATGTGTTGTTTAGAATAAGGTTGTTTGATTTTCAGTTATTTGGGCTTTTTTGGATGCTTTATTCTTTTCTATTTCTATTTAATTCTATTATGATTGAATAACATATTGTGCAAGACTTATTATTTTAAAATCTATTGAGACTTGTTTATGATAGGACTGTTCCAGAACCACATAAAGTTTGATGAGTTTGTGGCATCAGCAGAGAGTGGAGGTTAATATTTGGGTCTTTATGCAGTGTTTTGGCTCTTGACTATATAGCATAATGATTTACAGCACAGTCTTTGTAGTCTTATGGATCTGCGTTTAACTCCAATTTCTACTCTTTCTGAACTGTGTGACTTTAGGCAAGTTACTTAACCTCTGTTTCTTCATATATAAAGTGGGGATATATAATAGTACATATGTATTTAAAAAAAATAAAATTGTATATCTATATACTGTGTATGTACACATTATATATATATATATATATATCATACCTATACATACATATGTATGTAGTGCTTAATAAAGTATGTGTTTGATATCTATTATTATATTTATTGTTATATTATATAATATATAGTGCATATTTGATATGTAGTCAAATAGTTTCATATATTGTAGTCTCAATTTTCCTGTTAACTTTAAATTTTTAGAAATTTAGTTAACTGTCTTTTCCCTATTTGTTTTGATTGTCTCTGTCCCTAGTCCCTCACTCTATTTTCTCATATCTCCACTTTTGGCCCCCATCCCTATAAAAATTTGATTTAATAACGTCAAGAATTGCAAACTATACAATTAAGGAAGTTGCTGCTTGCTATCTTTCTCTTTTTGAGGCTCCCCATCAATCTTTACAACTTGGCTAGGACTCCCATTTCTGCTCTGAAAAAAATTGCACTTAAATATTGGAGTTTTCCAGTTATTTGCAATATGAGCACAAATAACTGGGGCTTGTATACCTAGCTCAGAAACACATTCCAGATGTCCTTAGATGACAGAATAATAACATTGTTTGTAGAAGAAATACCCTATGTTTATTATAAATATTCTCAGCAAAATTGTCAGTAGAACTTGTAATAGAGGCTCAGGTAGAAGGAGCATTTGAAAGCTCAGTTCCTTTTCTGTTTTGAGAAGCATCCCCTTCAAAAGTTTGAATTATCAATCAGATGCTGTTTGATGTTCCTGACTCAGCAGCATGATGTGGAAGAAATATCGGTTTGAAGTAAGATAACTCAGATGCTTACACTTTGGTTTATTTTTTAGCCTTTCTGAGCCTGTTTCCTGATTTTAAACCAGCTTTAGTATTTATTTATCTGTTCTCCACGGTTTCTTTTTCAGGAAAACCTATCCTACACCTACATCCACTTCATTTCCCTTATTGTGGGCTTGCGTAGATCATGTACCTTTCTTTTGAAACAATTTTTATTTAAGTATATAATTAACGTCCACCTCCTATATTGGACTGTAAGCTACACGGAGCCTGTACTCCCAGGCTACATCCATCACTGTTCACTCTGAGTCTAGCATAGTGCCTGGCACCCAGTAAGCAGTCAACAAACGAATGATAAAAGCGTAGCTGCTAGTGGCCCGAGCGCTGTAGCTGGGGTGTGGAGGGAGCCGTCCAGATCCGCAGTTCCCGCACTGGCACAAGGTAACAATCCCACACTGCTCCAGGATCAGCCCCAGACCCTGGCCCAGCCAGCAATCGGGAGCCACCGCCTAGGGCAGCGCCTCACTACGTGACGCCACCCGGGGGTGGGACTTCCGGCCGCCGAAGTTTAACAATCCGGGCGGGAGCCGGAAACAGTGCCGGAGTGGGCTGTGCGGTGGCCCCCTGTGTCCCGCGGCCGAGAGGTGAGGTTCCGGGGGACTTGGGGTCAGCGGGTCATCGCTCACAGTGTTTTCGCGCATTCCCGAACCCTGCCCGCCTCCGGCCACCTCAGGGGGCTGGTCTGAGGTTCCGGGACTCCGCGCGCCCCGGTTGATCCCGTGCTCCGGACGGTTGCCGAGCAGGGGCGCAGTAGCGGGTTTGGCGCGGAAGTTGGAAGCAGCGGCCCCGGGGCGCGGACCTCTCTGCCAGCGACGACCTCCTGCCTGACCTGAGAGGTGGCCGGGTCAGCTGGGGTAGGTTGGGGGCAGCTCTGGGGGATGTGCTGCCTCTGAAAAGTTTGCAGCTTCTCCACAGTTTGCCTCCTTTTGTAAACCTTTTAGTAGGCGCTTGAAAGCATTTTACAAGATAACCCCAGCTAAGCAAGTCTCCTGCAAGTAAAATGCAATTTTGGTCAATGAAAGTTGGAGAACTTTTATTTGTTTAAACTAAGTGTTGTTGTTGAGTTGTTTCATGTTGCTATTATCTCTAAATCCGGGGATGGCCGTCTGTTACCACCTTGTGTCCTGACAGCTCACTTTCCCTAAAACCCACTTTGAAAGGCTGATGTAACCCATCTCCTTCAAATGTACTCAGTTCTCAGAAGATAGATAGGTGGGCAGATGGTGCCCATCCCTGCTCCACTTTCAGAGATGGAAACATATATTAAATGACTTGGCCAAAGTCCCTGTCACCTAACTCCTGGGCATTTAGTTTGAACCCACTTTTTCTGACTCTAGCTTAAGTGATCTTTCCACTACAGTACACCACACCGCTCAACAGAAATGGTGTATAATAATAGTGAATACACTTTCAGTTTTGTTTACTGGATTTAGAGATCGCCTTTCCAGCACTCTATTCCTTCAGTAGGGAACCAGAAGGGCACATGTTATCACTTGTTACACATGTTAAAGCACCAAGTCCAGATACTGTGTCTACATTTCAACAGATGACTGTAACAGTTTATAGTAGCAGTGTATTTATGTGATGAATGAAGTATAATGAATCACGAATGACTTTTCTAATTAAAATGTTTTAGCCTTTTTATAAATCCATTAATTTTTTTTTTTTTTGTCTTTTGAGAATCAAAGGGTCCTGTAATTTTCTCTCCAGCTAGTCCTTTTAAATAGGGTATACTGGACATAAATGTGTTTTGTTGATGACTTGGTACCTGTCTGTGACATCACTAATGCTGTGCTGTACTCTTACACTTTTCAGGAAGGTATGGAGGATTTATTTCTAGGTCCCCTTTCCTTCACTCTCATGTGTTTTGGAGCATTTTTTTCTGACCTGTCATTCATTACTATTTACTGCCCTTTAAAGTGTCTCCTTAGAGCAGCTTCCTTGCTTTCTTTCTTCTAGATTGCTTTAATTTGTAAAATCACTGTCAGAATTATGTTCGAACTCTATATACTGTGAATAAATAATATGAGTGAGGGCATTGTAGACCAAAAATTGGTATAGGACTTAGTGACATCTCCTTTGGCTGTATTTGCTAATTTTGGAATTTCTTGGGAAAATTGGAGTGACTGGATTCTGATCTGCCTGCAGGAGTGCTACATTTTATTATACATTAAGAGGTTAGCTATCCAGTACTTGTTTGTGAGTACCTACTGTGTGCCAGAAATGTTTCAAGACTGGTGGTAAATAAGGCAAAATCTCTGTCCTCAGGATCTTTGTTTTGTTCATGCCAGGGGTGAGTAAAATAATTGCAGATAGCAGAAATGCCATGGAAAAAAAATGAAACAGGATAATGGGATAAGGGCAACTGGTATGGGGCTGCTTTAGTCTTGGTTATCAGAGTAGGTTTTTCTGAGAAGGAGATATTTGAGCTGATGTGAAGGAGGTGACCAAGGGAAATCTGGGGAAAGAACATTCCAGGCAGAGGGGTCCCGCAAATGGAAGACACGGAGGCAAGGACAAAAGCCTGAGTCTGGTGGCCCCAAGGAAGAGAAGTCAGAGAGTTAAAACCGGGCTGGTTCTGTAAGGCATGATAAGGAGGTCAGATTTCATTATAATGTCTATGGAGAGCTATGGGAAAGGTTTACTAAGAATGATCTGGTTCACATTTGAGAAAGATCACTCCAGCTACTTAGTGGTGAGCATACTCTGGAGCAAAAGTAGACAACTAGTGCCACTTGTTTTAGATTAGATGCTTCATTTTAACTTTTTTTTTTTTGTCTGTTTTTAATTGTTTAAATATACTGTATTAAACTATTTGCAGGTGCAGTCATGCAGGAAAACCTCAGATTCGCTTCATCAGGAGATGATATTAAAATATGGGATGCTTCATCTATGACATTGGTGGATAAATTCAACCCACACACATCACCACATGGAATCAGCTCAGTGTGTTGGAGCAGCAATAGTATCCTTTAAAAAACAAAACAAAACAAAACATTTGTTTTTTAAACAACTAATAATCAATGGAACTTTTGCATGCAACCCATGAGAAATATATTTTGCATGGCTATGAAAGCTAGATAAAAGGAAACAAGAGTTTTATTAACAGTGTGTCATGAATGCACATTGATATTCTCTGTTGATTTCTAAAAATTTTAATTGCAGCCCATTACATTGAAAAACACTGCAATTAATATGTACATATAAATGATTAGATCCAGACCATAGAATTAGTTTTGTTACCAAAAGTTTATTATTGAATCAAATGGGAAAGGGTAGGTAATGGTGGGATTTTGGAGTGAGTTTTTGCATCTACATTTGTATATTTGTGGATCTGGTTTGAAAATTAAACACAGAAAGGCAGAAGCAAAGGTTGGGTGAGGAGATACAAATTAAAATTGTCCACCATCCCCATCTTCTGATGTACTCTTGTATTTCTCTTCCTTTCCATGATGAAAATAGTCTTATTTCCCAAACAGGCAAATTATAGTGAATTTTCCTAAGCTTTTTAGGTTTCTGATTCATTCCCTCCCTGTCTTTATTTTCTCCTTCCTATATGTGGATAGAATAAATGAGGCAGTAAAACTTGTAAATCAGGATTCGCAGCCTCATACTGTTGACGCTTTGTCTTTGCCAGATAATTCTGTGTTATGAGGGCTGTCCTGTGCATTAGAGGATGTTCAGGAGCCTTTCTGGCCTCTACCCACCAGATGTCAGTAGCCCCGAGTTGAGAACCATGGCTATAAAGAAAGTACTCATCACTTTTTATATAAATGTGTTCTATATACTTGGTATGCTTGAAATTATCATTCTTTTGTGGAACTTCTACACTATTAAGTAACATTAGGTTTTAATACTTCTGACATTATCAGTACCAAAGTATTAATATTCTCCTTACTGATGAAAGTAGCAAAGCATTAAAATATGATTCATGATCAAAAGTATTAGAAGTTTTCATGCCCAACGTAATTATTCTTGCAAATATGTAGCAAAAATGATTAATTTTCTTACTGAATTAAATTTACCTCTTTATCATTCCTTGATTTTGTTTTATAGTAGGAAAATAAGTTACCTTGGTACTCTATTATAATCAAACTTGTCATGAAGTGACTACATTTTTTTTTTTAAATCACAATTCATGGTCTGTTTAGAAAATACCTGAATGTTTTGCATGTCATTCAAAAGGAATGCAGTTAGAACTGCTTGTTAAAGCATTGCTTTAAACTTCTGATATTTTAATTCGTTAGGACTCTCAAAATCAGACTCTTATTTTTTGGTTATGTTATTGTATTTAATCATTTTAGTTTTAAAATACCTACCTTACATTGTTTTGTGTTTACTGATTGTTCTTATAATTTATGTAAAATAAGGTAAATATAATTTTAAATGAATTTGTATTTTAAAGTAATTTAAAATTAAGTTTGAAAATAATTTAATATTAAATTTGAAATAGTTTAAACTTAATTTAATTTAATATAAACTTCCATAACAAATCCTTGCTATTTAACCACATTTATTTATATTTCTATATTATAACGTTTATTAATACATTTAAGATTGAAGAAAAATTCTTCAGAAAAATTCTAGTTCTGAGAAAATATCAGGTTTTATTTTTTTAATGGACAAATAAGAGACTAATGTGTGTATTTGCTTCCTAGCTTAAACGAGTTGCAAGCATCCTGTAAATAAATAACTGTCTTTAACAATGTTTATAGATGAAAAAGCTGATTGATATTTACTGATGTTGCTTTTATCATGCTCTCATTCTTGAAGGATAAAATTAGACCTTCTGGCCTGTGCTTTGAAAGTGGAGTAGTATTTCACATGTGTTACATAGCTTTCAAGCGATAGCAAAGCCAGAAAGGATAGTTCTTGCCTGCGGTGATAGTACAGAGAATTCGTTTTAGTTATTAGTAACCTGAGCCATTTTTGAAAGCTAATGTATAACTATGTTCATTTGCTTTTCTTAGGTTGATGTGCTTGCTTTTATCTTCACAATTCTTACATTAATGGTCTAGTGCTAGAGATGCTCATGGACTGTTTTATGCTCCATAACTCTTTATTTAGATAACTTTCTAGTGACAGCGTCTTCCAGTGGTGACAAAATTGTTGTTTCAAGTTGCAAATGTAAACCTGTTCCACTTTTAGAGCTTGGTGAAGGGGTAAGTGATTTTTTTTAAAAAACTTTTAAAAAATCTTAGTTTTACTTGGGTGGTTAATGCTTATTTTTTATGGTGCACTGAAACATCTTTAGGTAAAATAATACTGAATCCTAGGAGAGTAACCAAGTACTTAGATTTTGTCAACCAGGCATTTGCTTTTTCCATTTTCTGTCTATGAAAGGTTCCCTAGTATGGCTGCATTTTTAGGACTCAGTCTCACTTAGGTCAAGAGGTTGATTTGACTACAGAGCCCTGATGGTGTAGCCCTGCCCTTGCTGATGTGGGGCTCAGAAACATCAGCTAAAGACTGTCTCTTTTGCTGTTGTTCACCTCATACTGAGGGGCCTGCCTGCCTGAGCCTCTCCAAACTCTCCTGGAACAGAATGGCTTTGTCAAAATAAACTTTGGTCCCAGAGCATTTAAATGTAGAGTTCTCTGTATATTGTTCTCTTATTCTTTTGTTTTGTAAATTGATCTCTTTGATTCAGGATAATGATGGCTTCCTCATTTTCAGTCACACTCCTTGAAAGCTATTTCTTTTTTAAATAAGGTAAAGTCTAAGTAAAAAGGTCATCACTAGTTTGTTCTTTTTTTAAGTTTTAAAGTTTTCATAGGAGACCCTAAATCATTATGAATTGTCTTAATTTTATACACTGGAGTAGGTAAGGTTGCCCAATTAGAAAGAACAGAGCAGGACATGGAATCTTAAAAGCTCATCTAACTTAAAAAGGACTTTTAATTTCTGTCAGTCCTTTCCTAAAGATCTGGTGGGATTGATCCAATCCCATTAGAGAGAATGTCTGCTGAGAGTAGAAATGGAGTTTGAGACACGCTGTCTGTTCAGGCTCAGTTAAGTAAAACTGAGGCAGAGAGTGTCCCTGGTTGATAGAAGTCAAAGTGTGCTCTTCAAGAGCAGGCAAAATATCTTAGTCTTTGGAAATTTAAATTTTGTCAAAGGTGGTCAACAAACATTTGCTTATTTAACTATAAACATCAAAATAATTTTGATTTCCACTTCCACCACGATATGTATTGTGCTACTTTTATGCGTTATGCCTTAGAACCAATTTGGGACCTTTTTTGTTGTTAAAGTCACAAAAGAACAGATGATATTCACAACATGACACAATTTTAAGGATTATTTGACTATTCCATGTCAGTTGCTATAGTTAATTCTCTTTCCCACAGGTAAGAAATTACATCAGAATGCAGGTGGATAGAAGTGAGGTTATTATAGTTAAAATTTGAATCTGCTTTAATTTACTTACAAAAATATTGTGCAAACATTGCTTTTGTAGCCTTAATTGATAATTTCCTGTAAGATACTAATATGTTGATAACCTTTGCTTTGTAGGATGTAAGTCTTTTTAATCATGTGCCATATGAGATATTAGACCTTTCCAACATGGGAAAATAAGATTCTATTTTACTGTAACATTATTTTTAGAGTAGAACTTTAAGCTCGTATTTATTTTCTTTGATGTTCTATTTTACTTCTTTAAAGTAGGCTGATTGGTATTAAGTTTTATAATGGCTATGATAGGCTACTATATAACCTAGAAATTTGACCAACTCTTATTTTTAGATTTTAAAAACTGCACCCATTGCTTATGTCTTGGGGAACAGGATTTTTATAATAACCATATGGTTTTTATTAATTATTTAAGTTCACTTGCTACATTAATAATATATTAAGATAAAAAAAAGGTTTTCTGTCATTAGAGTAAGCCAGCTATAGATACAGCTTTTGTTCTGAGCCCTTAAGATTATTTTGAGTTGTTTTTGACAATTAAAATCCTAATATATTGATCTTTGATGGACAGCATTTTTGTCTGTTTTCTTTAAAGGTTATTTTTATAGTTTTTAGCAAACTTTCCAGATTCTAAATTTTATTGGTTTGTTTAGATCAAAGTCAGTTCCCAGCATGGATCCTTCAAGAGAACTATACCAACTATACAGAAACATTGATGCAGTGTGCTCCCAGTATTTTTATATCTGTTAGTAATTTTGAACCCTTTGTCAAAATTTGAGACCTGTAAGAAACCTTAGGGGCAGGGGGCCATCTGCACCCTCAGAAGAACCTGGATATTTTTGAGATGCATGGACTCTCAATGTAGGAACAGTATATCTAGTCTTCATCTCTCATTTGTCAGATGAAGAAACATAGGCTCAGAAAGATGAGATGACTTACCTAAACATACATAATTTGTCTTTTGATTAACTCACAAAAATGTCTTGGAATTTATTTGTTTTTGTTTTTGTTTTTTTTCCCATGGCATTGTACTGGAGATGAAAACAATTAATATAAGTACATAGCATACCTGAAGGTTAAATATGAAAAAAAAAACTTAACATTTATGTTCTGTGTTGTAGCATAGTTGTGGATGGGTACCACCAGATAGATGACATTCATAGATAATCATTGTGAAAAAAACTCTATTGTCTTCGGCCATGCGACCCTGAACAGGCCCAATCGCGTCTGATATCGGAAGCTAAGCAGGGTCAGTCCTGGTTAGTGCTTGGACAGGAGACTACCTAGGAAGACCAGGTGCTGTAGGTATAAAAATAAAAAATAAGGTATTGTAAACTGACAAGGTCCTTGTAATCTGTGAGGTCAACTAAGGATTGCCTCGCCTATAAAGGAACCCCACAAAAACAAACAGACAAAAAAACCCAAAAACTCGATAAGCTCTATATTTTTAGCCATTTATTTCATAAATATTTATTGAACATAGATATATTCTTTCCTCTAATGAAACTGACATTCTGGTGGAAGACAGACCAACTAGTAAACAGAATATCCAGATAGTGATAAGTTGTTATGCAGACAACTAAAATGAGATACTGATATAGCAAGTTACATTAGGTAGCCAAGAGACATCTCCTGAAGAGGTGGCATTTAAGTTGCTGTCTGTTGACCAGAAGAAGCCATTCAGTCAAGGTTCAGGGAATTTAACTTTCCAGGCAAGAACAACTGTGTAGAAGCCTGGAGACAAATATAGAGTGGTTATGTTTAAGGAATGTAAGAAGGTCCATGTGGCTGGAAAATTAGTGTGTGAGGAAGAAAATGGTGACAGATGAGGTGGGAAGGGGACGGATGAATGGGGCTTTGAAAGCCGGCTTAATGAGTTTGGAATTTATTCTGAGGCTGATTAGAAGCCATTGAAGATTTTTAAATAGTAAAGACGATCTGATTCACATTTTATAAAGGTCTCCTTACTTGTGGAGCATGGAATGTAGAGAGGTAGAAGTGGAAGAAGGACAACCAGTTAGGAGGCTGCTATTGTGGTTTGGCAGGGTTTGGATTAGGGTGCATGCAGTAGTGATAGATAAAGGAGGGCCTGTGTGGGATTTATTTTAACATTGGGGCTTAGAGAATTCATGATATAGATTGGGGGAAAGGAGAATGAAGAGTCAAAGGAAATTCTGGATTTTTATCTTGAGAAACTGGATGGACGGTGTCTTTACAAACATGGGGAAGAATATAGAGTCAGGTTCTGATGACTTGATGTTTGAGACTTGGACTCCTTAGGGGAAATTTGCTATGAGACTTGGGGAAAATATTTTGTCCTATTTACAAAACTTTCTCCATCTGTAAAATGAAGGATTTAGACATCCTTTAAAGTTCCCTCTACCTACAGTATTTTCTGAGCTGTGGGTTGATTCGAAGGTATTCTGTGAAAGTGCAAGAACAGGTTTTATTAAGGGGAGATGTTAAGGGCAATCCCTGATGGGAGGCCAGGATTTGCTGGTGTTTCCTCAGCTTCCTCTGTCACCTCTGTTCTATGGAAGAGAACACAAATCTGGTCGATTTCCTTGAAGCCTTTTTGAACTCCTTACATGCTGTTATTTCCAGGTGTAAGATGATGAGAGGTGAATCCTTAGTATTAGCATGTTCTTAGCATTTAATTCAGCAAATATTTATCAGTTACCTTAAGTGTTAGATGTGACTTGAAAGTCATGTCTGGTTCTTAAATTAAAGGAACTCTTTTTTTCTTTAATAGCAAAAGCAGACATGTGTCAGTTTAAATTCCACATCTATGTTTTTGGTAAGCGGAGGCCTAAATAATATTGTCAATATTTGGGATTTAAAATCAAAAAGAGTTCATCGATCTCTTAAGGTAAGCAGCTTTTTTTCTTTTAATTCTTACAGAAATGGGTATCTCACAGTTGTTTAGTTACCAAACTTTGCTTTTAATTTTGAGCTTTTATGATAAAAATAAGATGCTACAGTATTAAGTGAGATTTGTTAGGGGAAATGAAGATGCCATTTGGCCAGGAACTTATATTTATATTTTTGTCTACTTTTTCCTCCATGTATGTCACTAATGCATATTATTGGTGTTTAAAACTTTTTTTCCCCCACTTAGTTTTACTTTTGTTTTAGTGAACCACCTCACGTTTTCTGAAGTATGGTTTATTGTCAGCAGAGATGTTTTTTCAAGGCACTATGAAAAAATGAGAGTGGTTTTAGGATGATAGTACTCTATTTGATAGTGAGCTGCAGATTTGGCTTCTTAGTTGTCTAATATATTTGTGTGTATATTTTCATCTTGGTAATGAAATAGTTTTTAAAATAATTTACTGTTTATAATTAGTGTTTCTTTAAATAGTTAGATTTTTGCAGTTTTAGAAAATAAAAATATAACAAGGAACCCTCTGGGTTATGAAGGTTTTTAAATTTTTTTTAAATTGTGCTTTTCAGTATTATGTTCTTTTGATATTTGGAAGTTCACATCTATTTTTAATTTTTACATGACTATAAAGAAGTTTTAATATGGAAAATTTTAAACATTTAGGTATTTGTTCACATACATATATACACACAAGTATTCATCATATCTGACTTCAGTGATGATCAGCTCATAGAAAATACGTTTTATCTATGCTTTCATCCACTCTCTAATCCTCATTCCCTCAGATTATTTTGAAGCAAATACCAGATATCATTATCATCTTGTTATATACCTTAATGTCACTGAGTTAATTCTTATTAGGGAAATGGTATATAGAAGAATGGTTTTCTCTTAGCTAAATTGAAATATAATCCTGTAATTGCTGTTTAAAATATTACCTTTGCAAGTTCACTATTTTATGTATTAGCCAAACTTTGAAGAGGCTTAAGAAAAATTGAAAAATTTCCAATAATGAAACTCATTAATTTTTATTGAGTTCTTTGATATGCCAGTCACTGTGCTTAACATATGTTGATCTATGTATCTCAACAACTTTGTGAAGCAGGTACTACTATTCTTATGTACAGATGGAGAAACTCAGGCTCATAAATGTTAAAGAACTTTTTCAGCAGTCAGACAACTAGTAATGACAAGGATGAGATGCAAACTCAGATATTATTCATTGTTTAATCTTTTAAATTTTGCAGCAGTTGAATAAAAGTTATTTAGAGGGATATACTTACTATGAACAAGGAACATTTTACAGCATTGAGAAGAGTTTAGAAGTCTGTGACCTATTTTGTCACATATTGTCACATAATTTAGGAGCATCACTTACCCTCATCCCTCCTTACTGCATGGCAAAAATTCTACTAATTTATCTATCCTCAGCTTTCAAATTACTCTCAGTAGTTTTTTCTCTTATTTGAAACTCTTCGAATACTTTATTCCTTCATTTATTAAATTAATATGTACTTGACTATTTGTAAGAGTGGGAAATCTAATCTTTCATCTTTGATCCGTTCTCTGCAGAGTTCTTTCTGGTAACAGCACAATTTTTGGCACTTGGTAGGTGCTTAGTAAATGTTCACTGAATGATGTGTTTTCTACAGTTGAAAAAACAGACCTGCTTCTTCACAGAGTTATAGAAATTGTAGTGAACCTCATGTTCTTAATTTTCCAAATGGCAACAATGCACTAAATGTCTACTCTTTCTTTTTTTCTTCTTATCAGACATTTTTTACTTAGGGTAGCGGTTGTTTCTTTGATTTAGCAAAGGAATAAAATGTAAAGACACCTCCAAACATGCTTGAAGGACCATTTGGAAAAGTTGTAATATAAGTGGAATATTATAGTTACTATTCTTGATATTACATTAATCTAATTATTAGAAAAGTTAATTTATATTAAGATACGACACTAGACTGTTAAACTATACGCCTGATCCTGATCACTTGTTTGTGTTCCTGCTAGATAGCTCTAATTTGATGTTGGAAAGCATAGTCCTTGCGAACTCAGTTTGCTTGAAAAGTTTTATTTCCTCAAAATGAATTCCACTTTGGATACAGGAGACAGCCTAGGAGAAGGAGGCAAACACACTTTGATATGGAATTGAATCCTGGCTCCACCACTTAGCAGTTATGTGGGCTTGCACAAGTTTCTTAACCTTTCTGTGTCTCATTTAGTTAACTCATCTATAATATGGAAAAATGACCCTGCCTCCAGGATTGTTCTGAGGAATAATAATATAATAATAATAATAATAATAATAATAATAATAATAATAATAATAAAGCTCCCAGCATTAGTAGGTATTCAGTAAATAGAAGCAGCTGCTATCATCTCTCAGGTATACTTTGCTCATTCTGGCTTCGGGGCTTTTGTTTTTTGCTCTACTTTGTAGTGTCTGATTTCTTACCCCTTCCCCTAACTTATCTCTTATTCTTTCTTTAAGGTTAAACTAAAGCTTTATGTCTTCCATAAAGCTTCCTCTGTCAGCTCAGTTTATCAGGATGCCTCTTTCTCTTTCCTCTTGACACTTTGCCTCTACCACTCATTTAGCATTCATTCTGCTATTTTCATATTAACTTAAATGTCTCATCTTCTCAATTGAACAGTAATACTCTCAAGGGCAGGGACTCATAATAATCCACTTGCAATAAATGTTACTTGTCAGTGGAAGTGAATTCCTTAAGGTAGACATAATGCCATTAAGAAATTACCTTTCCTTTCTGTTTCTTGTTTCTGAGTGCATGATCATTATTATAGTTGTGAAAAAATGGATCTCTGTTCCCTTGGTATTGGTCAGATTGTTTCCTACTTATTTGAGTTTTTAAATGTTATTTGAGGAAAATGTTAAAGCAAATATTAGATTGACAAATAGATAATATTTATAAAACATTAAATTTAGAAAAGTGTGAAAATGCTCTGTTTGAAGGTTATTTGGCACTGTGGGTACTTTCATTTTTTTTCTTTCAGGATCATAAAGATGAAGTAACTTGTGTAACATATAATTGGAATGATTGCTACATTGCTTCTGGATCTCTCAGTGGTGAAATTATTTTGCACAGTGTAACCACTAATCTGTCAACTACTCCTTTTGGTCATGGTAGTAACCAGGTACAGTATGGGTTTTTTCAAAATAAAGTTGATAAGATAGGCTTTGAATTGTCTTATATAAGACAAAGAATTTTAAGCTTTTAAAATTAAGTATTTTAAATTTGCATTTAGTTTGCTTGAAAACGCAGCTCACTACTTTTTAATGGTAGTGTTTTAAAATGTTCAAATAACAAGCTAATTTGTACTAGATTATAGTGCTTACTTGAGTTAAAGTTAGGCCATTGAGTTGTCACATGCTCCTAGAATATAACTATATATAATAAAACACAAATAGTGTTAATAGGTTAAGCCCAAAACACGGATATTATTTTTTTTGTGTGTGATATTGCCGTTCTAGGAATGTTGCATAGCTCAAACTGTGTCAGCGACAAGACGGATATGTTCATAAATAGGCCAGTGGACATAGAGTGGTTGAATGTGTTTAGGTGCAGAGTATGTTGAGTTTTGTTTTTTGTTTAAGTATATGATGATATATCATAATTATTCATGTATTTCAGGTTAATACAGGAGTGTTTAGGGAAACTTTTTATAAAGGGAAATTAGTCACATTTTTTCTTTATAAAAATTAGTTTATAAAATTCTTAAAAGAATAAATTTAGTTTCTCAAATATAATTCTTGGCTAACTTTCTATGAAATTCTCCACAGAAATTTCCAATGAGGTATCTTACTTTAATCCTTTTTATTGTAGTCATTTTGGTCATAATTACTATTAGATAAAAGATGGGAGTGCCTAACTTTTGAAAAGCACTTTTTAAAATTATTATTTGAATAGTGTATATATATATATATATATATATATATATATATATATATATATATATATGTTTAAGGAAAATTTAATGGATATTAAAAATGCATAGAAAAGTCTTCAAGTTTCATATATATTGGGAATAAAAGAGACATATGTATAAATGGTAATATAAGTGATTGATGTACAACCATGTTATGGTAATTCAGAGTAGTGAGAGAAAACTGGGAACAAAATAAGGAAAATTGAAAGGAGGAGGATTTCAACTTGGTCTAAGGCTTGACTTTTTTGTTCTCTTTTTACTGCAATATAAACTGGCCTATTTGCCAGTTACTTAATTCTAACTTGTATTTGGGTTAACTCTTTACATTTCCACACCATAGTTGGAACCATATCTTCTTTTCTTTGTCTTTAACCGTTGTCCAAATTTGTGCCTTACATGGAAAAAGGTCCTCCATTAATGTGAATGGATGAATATATTTAGAGATAACAAAGATTTTAATAGGCTAATATAGAACTTTGGGAGAGGGATGTTTTATATGGAAGAAATCACAAGAACAATAATAAGGAACAAAAGGTGTATGGGTTTTATTAGGGCCAGTGTGAGAAAAGATTGGAAAGATATGCATGAACATAATGTCAGTGTGGGACTTTAAATGCCAGACCAAAGACTTGGCTTTTATTTTGGTAGGCATTTCAGGAACTAATCAAAGTTTTTGTTTAGTTGAATGTCAGAATGATAGAATCCTTGAACTGGAAAAAAGCCTTTAGAGATAATCTCACTTTCTGCATTGTGGATGAGGATAACTGATTTGCCACCGAGAATGTATTAATAATATTGTCATACATGTAGGAAGCAATATTTTGTTTTTATGTTTCTTTTTGGTTATTTGTATTTTGATAATGGAGACATAAAGCCTAAGCCCTTAGATGTTGGAATCATTGTAAAAACTCTTACGTAGTATTCAGATTTCTTGCTATGTAAGGAAATAGACTAATTTCTAATTTTATTTCCTTTTTCCTTTTTTTTTTTGTATATTAGAGGCATGACAAATTTAGATTTGTAAATTCCTGGCTGACTCTTCAGTAACACAAAAAGTAGGTCAGATACTACCATGTGTATTCTTATGTTTCAGTTTTTATTGTATCTTGCTAAGGAATTTTCTTATTAAAACCAGGCATGAAAAAATAATCCTGAAAACATTTGGTTTAATTATTGCTCTTGGCCTTATTATGTGTAAAATGTTTACATTTTTAAAATTGACATATAGCTAACACATAATAAAGTACATATATCTTAAGTATAGAGCCAGATGAATTTTTATATATACATATACCTTTGTAGCTACTGCCAAAATCAAGATAGAGAATGTTTCTAGCATGCTGAAAGACTCCCTCTTAACTCCTTCCAGTCACTACCTCATATTTCCTAAGAGAGTTTACGTGTCTGGTCTCTTTTAGTCTTCACTACGTTTGCTTTGTTGCATGGAATAGTAGTAGTTCATACTGCTTTACTACTGCCTAGTGTTCCAGTGTACGGATGTGACACTATCCATCCTGTTGGTCATGGACATGAATTGTTTCTAGTTTTTAGGTGTTATGATAAAGCCGATATTTTTGTACAAGTATTTTTGTGGATGAATGTTTTTGTCTTCAGTCAGGGAATCACTAGATCTTAGGGTAACAAATTTTACTTTTTAAAAAATTGTGCAAAGTTTTCTAAAGAGTTTGTGCCATTTTATACTCCAGTTGCTCCACTAATACTAAGTATTGTCTATCTTATTAATTTTAGCCACTTTGATGATTATATAGTTGTGCTCATTATGGTTTTAATTTGCATTTCTCTGTTTTGAATGACTTGACTGCATTTTCATACACCTTCTTTTGTGAGGTGACCAAGTTTCTTCCTCTTTTTTTTTTTTTTTCATATTGGGTTATTTGTTTTATATAGTCCAGATGGAATCATTTTTTGGATATGCATATTGCATATACTTTTTAGCCTACAGCTTGCCTTTTTACTCTGTTAATGCTTTTTTTTACTCTCTTAATGCCTTTTTTTTTTTAATGAACAGAAGTCCGTAAATTTAATGAAATCTAGTCTAGCATATCATTTTTTTTAAAGGATGCTGTTTTTTTGTGTGTGTCCTCTTGAAGAATCTTGCTTGCCCCAAGATCTTAAAAATAGTGTTCTCCGTTTTCTTTTAGATAAAGCTTTGTTGTTTTACCTGTCTCATTTATATCTATTTGATTCATTTCAAATTAATGTTTGTGTATGGTATGAAATAGGATTCAACTTTCCATACTGGTGTATAATTAGGCCAGCATTATATGTTGCAAATACCATGCTCTTGCCAGTGGGGTGAGTGTAGGTGGTGAGAGGGTTTGAGGAGCATTCCAGATAGAGGTTATCACTTTCCTAGAATCCTTACTGCCATTTATGGTGTTTCAAGCACTGTGATCATTGCTTTATATCACATTTTGTTGTTTAATCTTTGCTACTTGCTTGTGAGATACATGTTATTCTCATTTTACAAGTAAGAAAACAGATTCCAGGACTTTGAGGTCCTAAGATTCTTACCTATTTTGAATAGCTTTAGCATTGTTTCTTTTGGGATCTTTCTAGCTCAGGAGCAGCTGAATGTATGAGGATTTGAGGCTCCAAAGCTTCTGGAAATTTTGCGGTAATCTCTTGTCACTTTGTGCATGAGTCCAAAATTCTTATTTCATCTTCATGTTAAAAATTTTTCTTTTAAAATTCTAGATGATAGATAGGTTGCTGTGTGGTTGATTTTCAAAGGATTTTCATTGATTAATGAAAAATTAATAGCATAGTAAAACTGAAATTATTTCTGCTTTAGGAAAGCAGTAATGGTCAAAGCTTATCTCTATGCAAGGTCAGATAAACCAGAACCTGAAATTTTCATGTGCCTGCTGCCTCCTGCTAGGGCAGTTGGCATCTCTATAGGATCTTTTGGTATAGTTTTACATTGCAAGTCAGTCCTGCATTTAGTTGTAAAGCTAGCTGTGTGAAACTGGCCTGTTGACTTAGCTCTCAAGCTTCCTTTTCCTTATCTGTCAAGTGAGAATGAGAATATACTTGCAATGGGTTTTTTTGTTGTTTTTTTTTTAAGGACCAGACGAGATGCTGAATACATTGTTCAGCATAGTTTCTAATATTTGGTAAGAGACCAATGAACTTTATTGTGAACTTTGAATGAATAAATAAATATATTAATTAATTTAAAAAGCTGTTGTGATTTAATTCGTCAAACTGGTTTGAACATCTTTAAGTTTAATGCATACCCTCTGAATGCATACCTGGAGTGGGATATCATATTTCGTGTTTTGGACCAACTTAGAATAAGGAGAACATTAAAGAAGGTGAAGGAATTGAACTGGAATGTGTTAATTTTTTCCCTTTCCCTGGAACAAATATTTATATATTTTTTGTACACCATATTATTTTATTTTCCTCTCTACTATTAAAACAGTGCACAGACTAAGAAATAACTGTTGGCCCCATGTGCATAAGTATGCAGTCGCAGTTTTCTTAGTGAAGAAAGTCATAGTTTTCATGATTCTTCATGCTTCATTTTCCCCTTTTCAGGCACTGTGATTGAAATCTTTGGAGTGTTTTTTTTAATTAGTTTGTTTCCCTACAAATGATTTCGCTATGGCTTATTTTATCTATTGTTGACCAAACCATACAATTGCTAATTGAACATTCATTAAAATTTTTTAAATGATTTCTCAAAATTCATTTAATATTTCAAATGTATTAAATATTCCTTAAATTTAAACAATGTTCATAAAAATTTCAAGTCTGTCAAAAAATTGACACAATTTAATTCAAATATACTGTTACCCAGCCCAATTTCTGTGTTGATCAGTTTTACTATAGATAGCTTCTGTGTGATTGAGAAAAGTAATAGGGCATATCTAATGATTAAATTAAAGATTTTCTGTTTTTGTTTCTATGAACAATCAAGAATTTGAAATCTTTTAAACTATCAAATTGATTTCATAGTAAAAATGATAAAACTAGGGAGTCCCACTGAATATGCATTATACTGAATTTCATATCAGAAATGAGATTGCCTGAATATATTTAAAATCTTACTTTGAAGTGTATGAGCTGAATTGAAGCTATTAGTTTTATGTGGATCACAGTGGTTTTCTGCAGGGGGAAAAAGAACCTTCCTGCTTCTGCAGAACTGCCAGGGCTGACAGACTTCTTAGATTATAATTGCATGTCACTATTTGGCAAGTTCAGCAGCTTAGGCTCACAAATAGGTTAACCTGTGTTGGGCTTCTCAAACTGCAGTCTTTTTCAAAGCAGTTGAAAACGTGGGTCTATTTTACTGATTCCTTCTTTCTGTGAGATTTTAAATATAATATATTTTAGTATATGTTAAATAAGCTTATTGTCTTCAGTGAAATTTTTGATATTTTAGGTATAGATTTTGTAAGTATTAATAAGCCTATTTGAGCACAGAGATCTGGTAAATGCTAATAATTATTATTAATTACAATAAGAAGAATTATTTTGTCAAGAATGAGCTTAATTCTGATTCGGTTAACTTGGTTATGTTTGTACCTGAATTTTGGCACTCAAAAAGTTTATCTGACTACAAAGCTTTATTTCTAAAGTAGTAGTCTCCTTTATGTTATAGAGGAGCATTAATATACCATGTGTATGTAATAAGATGGCCTTGATTCTCTTGACATATTTCCTTAGTATTTGTGTATACTTTTCTAACTTATATGTTAGGTTCTTAAGTAGTTTTATAGTTGACATGTTGGCATAAAATAAACTTCTATGTCTTTACATATTACTTCTTAAAGGCTATTTTTTCCCTCTGTTTTTCTTTCACTTTTTCTTTCATGGGATGTTATTTGAAGAAAGTTTTCTTGCAGTATTTCTGTGTATGGCTGTCTTCCTTCCCTGTGGTTGTAGTCATGTAGGTGCAGTCTTGTTTTGTGTTCTACCCCAGGTATTCTCATACCATTTAGTTTTCCTGATGGCTGCATAATATTTTCATTGTTCAAACATTTTCAAATTTAGGTATTTTCTAAATTTTTATAATTTTAGTGAGCACTGCATGTTAATGTTGTTTCCATAAGCATATGTCTTCTGATTTTGACATTTTCTTTGAGATTACAAATTCTCTTTCAATGTAACTAATTCAGTCACAGGCTCATATTTTCTTTCCTTGAGGAGCTTAAGTGTGTTACTCTATCTGTTTGGTCTCAAGTGTCTGATGATAATTTCAGTGTTTTTTTTTCCTTCCAAGTCACTTGTTCTTTTTCCTTAGATGATCAAAGGATTTTTTTTTCTTTTAAATCCATTGATTTTACTGGACTATGGCTTGATGTTGGTCATTCTGTATTACTATTCATAGGTACATGGTGTGCTCATTTAATATGTAATTCAAAATTTTTCTTGTTTCACGAGTTTTCTTGAATCACAGTTTTTAGTATTTCTTCTTTATCTTTGTTTTTTCTTTGTTGGACCTTTCTCATAATTTTTAACTATTTCCTTATATTTGTTTTTTAACAATTCTTTATACCTATCTTTAAGATAATTATCTTTTTTATTCATCCTTGTATTTCTTTTAAATTAGTCTTCATTTTTGAAGAGATTTTTAAAATTTCTAATTTTCCAAGTTCTGACATCTCATTTCTGAACTTTCTAATTCTAATTTATGTTGTTTTTATAATTTCTTGCATCATTTTATTGTCTTTTTGGTCATCTGTTGAGAATGTTTCTCTTCTTGTTCTCTTTGTTCTCATAATAACTTTGTATGGGATTTATCTGGGGAGTTAGTTTCCCTGAACATCTAGACAGAGATGGGGTCCAGGGTATCTTTTCTAATTTCACAGAGCTTCCTCTTGTTCTCAGGTAGCTTGTTTGTTTGTTTGTTTAATAGCAACTTGTTTTCTGAGGTCGCCTGGCTCTGTTTCACTCCCCTACAGGCTTTCCTTCAGCTGTTGACTCCATCCTTTTCAGGTTTGCTTCCACTCCCAGTAGTGTCTCCTTAGTGTGGTGCCCTGACCTGGGAGGGAGGCACCTTGGCTGGTCAGTTTTGGGAGTTCAGTGGAGGTAAATGGCTTTAGCCTCTCTGACTTTTCTGCAGACCTCTAATACAGACCCACTAATGCAATGGGTATTCCTGGTTTCAGCTAATGTTGTCCAACTGGTCACTTTTGCTATGACTACCTATATAGGGCTATTTAGGGCTTTTCTTGTTCTCAGATTTATCTCAGACTCCCTGTTACTTTCCTCTTCTTCTTCCTGCACAGGCACTAATACTGTGAAGGACTTGTGATTGTTAATTTATTAGTCTAATATTTTAGGGCCCATGGGGATACCTGATTATCTAATTTTGTTGTAAATGTTGTTTATGAGATTTTAGTTTTGCTGTTTGGTTTGCTATCTGTAAAACACACAGGAACACACACTTATACTGATTGTGCTGGCAATCCCAAGACCAGGTTTGATGGTTCATGAGGACTAATAGTACTCAGCATATATTCGTACACATGGCTCTGATTTATTACAGTGAAAGGGTACAAAGCAAAATCAAAAGGGAAAAAGCGCGTGGGGTGAAATCCTGAGGAAACCCAGTGAGAGCCTCCAAGAGTCGTCTCTCAGGAGAAAGAATGTACTTAATTTTCCCAGCATCAAATTGTGGCAACATGTATGAAAAGTTGTTTACCAGGGCCACTCATTACATAGTCGTTGCCCCGGGTTTTTATTGGAGGCTGATTACCTAGGCACCATCTACTTAGCATGTACCCAAATTTTAAACTTCCAGAAGGAAAGCAGGTATTGAGCTATGGTTCAGCCAGTAAACCATATGTTTGCACAAAAAGTTTAGGCACAGTGAGTCGATTGTATCAATCAGTGAGCCACTCTTTATCAGTCAAGGTAGTGGGAACCTTCTCAAAATTCAAGTTCCCAGACGTCAGACAAGGACCAGCCTTGAAAGCAAGACTTCCTAAGGATACACAGTCTCAGGTCTGCTTAAGTCTTTTTTCCACACATAAAACACACACATACATACACACAAAAGAGGGAATTCAAGGAGATTCAAAAACTGTGATCACCATAACCACTATCTTCTCAGAGTCCTCCAATTAAAAGGATTTTAAACACAAATACGTTTAGATGTCCAGTTTTGAGAAGGTTAGTGTTGCAATAGTGTGAGGGATGGATAATAAGCTGTTGAGAATGGAAGTAGACATTAGCTTCAATGATAGTTGATTTGTATTTGAAATAAGACACTGGGAATCAAGAAGAAAAAGGGGATAGACTTGAAGGGACATTGTATATTTGTATGTTTGTATATGCATGTATGTAAATGTGCATACATATATGGTGTCTAGTATATTCTTATAAAGCTATAAGAATATATGAATGCATTCTTGTCTCTGCAAAAGGAAGGTTTTTTTTTTTAAGCATGAGAACAAAATCATAAGTCATTGGGGACAAATTTGATTAAGTATGTAAATATTCAAAATCTGACAAAAAGTTAAGACTTGAAAAAATCAACAAAATTGAAAATGGGGAAAATATTTATACCTGTGACAGCATTAATGTCTTTATTAAGTCAGTTCCAAATTAGTATGTAAAAAAAATCTTAGTAGTCCAATAAAAAATAAACAAAATAGATTAATGGTTAATTCACAAAAAAAGGAAGACAAACGGTCACTTAGCATTTTTCAACCAAGAACTTTCAAAGCGTGTACAACAGTGAAATAACAAATTCTTTAATAAATTAGCAGTTTTAAAAAATGATGTTAGTCATGGTACTTGGAAATTGGAAATAACCTAAATGTCCGACATTAGATTATTTAGATAAATTGATTTTCATACATTTGTATATTATCCAGCTTATCCAGCTATTAAAGTCATGAAGTAGAAAATATTAATGACATGGCTAACTTTATAATAATAAAGTATAATCTCAAATTTTCTGTTAACACTTTACTAAAATGCCACGAACATACATACACACAGAAAAATACTTAAAAGAATATCTTCCAAAATGTTAACTGGTTTTTCCTCTTGGTAGTAAGATTATGTAATTCCCCGCGCCCCGCCCCCCCCTTCAAATGTTTATAGCAGGGTGAACAAACTTATGACCCATGGACTGGCTGTTATTTTTGTAAGGAAAGGTTTATTGAAACACAGCCATGCTCATTTATTTATGTATTGTTTATAACTTTTTGCAGTACAGCACTATAAAATATTTACTGTCTTTTCCTTTAAGAAAATGTTTGCCATCCCTGATCTAGAGTGAGAGATGTGTTTATATTTAGAAACAACCTCCCTCCTCCGCAAGCACACATATTCTTACATAATAATAATGTGTTTTAAGAAAAAATAGAATTGCTGTGTATAATGCTGGGGTTTTTCATAGCTTCTTGGCAATATATATTTTTTCATAAATAGCTCGAATCTGGAACAAGATAGGGACTTAAGTGCTGCTGATACTAAAATGAATTAATACTTATTTTAAAAGAATTTAGTAGGTTAATACTTTGTTTATTCAGGAACGTTGGATATTTTCTTGATGTTATTTTAAAGAGATGATAATTTAATAAATGTAGAAAATTCAGAAATGAATGTTATCAAAAAGATAAAGGGGAGGCATTGAAAGGAATCAGGATGGCTACCTAAGGGTCTTTTAAAAAAATATGTGTAAAAGATGACCACATCTTTATCCAATCATCTATCAAAGGACACTTGGTTGTTTTCATGCCTTGGCCACTGTGAATAATGCTGCAGGGAGCATAGGGGTACGCATATCTTTATGAATAAATGTCTTCTGGGTTGATACCCAGAAGAGGGATTGCTGGGTCATGTGATAATTCTATTCTTATTTTTTTGAGGACTCTCCATACAGTTTTTCATCATGGCTGTACCAATATACATTCCCACCAGCAGTGTATGAGGGTTCCTTTTTCCCCACAACCTCTCCAACACTTGTTATTACATATCTTGTTGGTTATAGTCATTCTGATAGGTGTGATGTGGTATCTCAATGTGGTTTTGATTTGCATTTCCCTAATAACTAGTAAAGTTGAGCATCTTTTTATATATCTGTTGGCCATTTGTGTATCTTCTTGGGAAAAGTGTCTATTTAGGTCCTCTGCCCATTTTTTAATTGGATTGTTTGGGGTTTTATTCTTGCTGTTGTATGAGTTCTTTATATTATTGGATATTAGCCCCTTATTGGAGGCGTTGTTGCAATTATCTTCTTCCATTCAAGTTGGTTGCCTTTTTGTTTTTTTGTTGGTCTTTTGCTGTGCAGAAGCTTTGAAGTTTGATATAGTCTCATTTATTTTTGCATTTACTTCCCTTGCCTTCGAGGTCAATTTCATAAAATCCTCTCTAAGGCCAAGATTTATAAGTTTAGTGCCTGTGTTTTCTTCTATGTATTTTATTGTTTCAGGTGTTATATTTAGGTCTTTGAACCATTTTGAATTAATTTTTGTGTATAATGACAAATAGTCTAGTTTCAATTCTTTTGCATGTGGCTCTCCAGTTTTCCCAGCACCATATATTGAAGAGGCTTTCTTTTTTCCATTGTATATTTTTGGTGCCTTTGTCAAAAGTTATTTACCTATATGTATGTGAGTTTATTTCTAGGCTCTCAGTTTTGTTCCATTGATCTGTGTGTGTGTTTTTCTTCCTGTACCATGTTGTTTTGATTATTGTTGCTTCACAGTATAATTTGAAGTCAGGAAGTGTGATATCTCTGGCTTTATGCTTCCCACCCCGAGGATTGCTTTGGCTATTCAGAGTCTTTGGTGGTTTTATACAAATTTGATTACTTTTTTTTGTTGTTCTCTTTCTTTAAAAAATGCTATTGGGGTTTTGATGGGGATTACATTAAGTATGTATGATACTTTGGGTAATATAGCCATTTTAACTAGTTTGATTCTTTCAATCCATAAACAGAATATCCTTTCATTTTTTTGTGTCTTCTTCAGTTTCTTTTAGTAATGTCATAATTTTCAGTGTATAGGTCCTTCACATCCTTTGTGTATTCCTAAATAGTCTTTTTGATGCAATTACAAAAGGAATTGATTTTTTATTTCTTTTTCTGAAATTTCATTGTTAGTATATCGGAACACAGTAGATTTTTGTACATTGATTTTGTATCCTGTAACTTTACTGTATTTTATTTTGTTTGTTTCTAAGAGTTTTTGATGGAGTCTTTAGGGTTCTCTATATAAAGAATCAGGTCATTTGCCAAAACTGACAATTTGACGTCTTCATTCTCAATTTGGATGCCTTTTATTTCTTTCTCTTTCCTGATTGCTACGGCTAGGATTTCCAGTACTATTTTGAGTAACAGTGATGGGAGTGGGCGTCCTTGTCTTGTTCCTGATCTTAGAAGAAATGCTTTCAGTTTTTCACCACTAAGTAGGAGATTAGTTGAGGGTTTGTCATACATGGCTTTTATTATGTTGAGGTACTTTCCTTCTAAAACCATTTTATTCATTGTTTTTAGTCGTAAATGGATATATCTTGTGGAAAAGTTTTTCCTTCATCTGATGATATGATCATATAATTTTTTCGCTGTATTTTGTAAATGTGGTGTATCACACTGATTGATATCTGTATACTGAATCATCCTTACACCCCTAGATTTAACCCCTGTTGATTGTGATGTATTACCTTTTTAATATATTGTTGAATTCGATTTGCTAGTATTTTGTTTAGGATTTTTGCATCTGTACTCATCACAGATATTGGTCTGTAGTTTTCTTTTTTTTTCTTTTTTTTTGTTATCTTTGCCAGGTTGTGGTATCAGGGTAATGTTGGCCTTATACAATGAGTTAGAAAATATTGCCTTTTCTTCAATTTTTTAGAAGAGTTTGAATGTTTAGTAGAATTCACTAGTAATGTTTTCTCTAAATATTTTTTTTGTTGTTGAAGGCTAATACAATATTATTTTGAATGTCTTAGAAGTAAGTAGAATATGAGTTTTTAATATCTAAAAGCCAGTGATTTAAAATCTTATTGGAATATAAAAGATTAAATTAGATATAACAAAGTAAATCTGCTCAGATTTGACTTTTGTTCCATGCCAGTTTTATCTGGGACCACATATAAAACTGATACTTGCCTACTAGAACCTGATTCATTGCTTGACTCAGGACTATAACTTAAATGTTTGAAGGTATCTCACAGCCAGTTTCTCACTCAAGTGGATTCTTCTTAATTTGTATATTTAGATTGCTGTTCCTTCACAGGGAAAAATTAAATGTAAAATAATTTTTAGCACAGTAAAATTTAAAGTACGTAGTTTTTAGCAATATGAATTTAAGTTTGAAAGCAGTATTTTAGTAAAAGGAGATTTCAAACAGTTTTAATCCAGACTTGTTTACTTAAATTGGATTTTTGTTTATTATGGTTTATCTAGCAGAAACTAGAAAGAGAGAATGTCTCCATTGCCCCCAGGGACAAGTGTTTAGAGAAAAGCTAGTATTGCTCTCAGGCTGATGCTTTTGAAAAAATGGGTATATCCATCTCCAGTCTAGACAATTTCTCCTCGTGATTTAGTTAATTTTTATTATGCTTCAGGTGTTGAATTGCCAGTGCCTTGGATACTCAGATTCATCAAAACATCTCAATATCTAAAACATATATAGAATACAAATATTGTTTATTCTCTGCTAGTATTCCCTTATACTTATTTGTGATTTGGCTGTAACTGGGCCTTTTATTTATGGTGGATGTTTTAAAATTGATTAATTAATGCAATTAATCTTAATGTATTATATTTTTCCTCTGGGAAAAGGAGATTGAGGTAGCTGTACTCCAAGATAATAAAATCATGACAAATATTCAGTTACTAGAATATTGGTATGTCTTGGAGTCATCTTATATAGCCCATTAAATGATTTTATGGTTTTATGGTTTTATGGTTATGTTGTGATTGACACCTAACTTATAAATCAGAGAAATCCCACATCCTGTGAGTATTGTGCTTGTTGGCTGGCCATTATTTATACAGTTTATGTAAAATGTTCTTACAACTGCTTGCAATTACATAAAATTTATTCTTATTTTTACAGCCTGTTCGGCACTTGAAGTACTCCTTATTTAAGAAATCACTACTGGGCAGTGTCTCGGATAACGGAATAGTAACTCTCTGGGATGTGAATAGTCAGAATCCCTACCATAACTTTGACAGTACACATAAAGCTCCAGCTTCAGGCATCTGTTTTTCTCCTGTCAATGAATTGTTGTTTGTAACAATAGGCTTGGATAAAAGAATCATTCTTTATGACACTTCAAGTAAGAAGTAAGTGTGCCATGCTCATTTCTTAATTCAGTAATAAATATCTCAATAGCAGACATATTTGTGATTGGACCTCTGGTTAATGCTCAGGAGCTATAAAATTTGTGTACCTGATATTTGGTAAGATAGATGTTTTTCTTTTTCTTCCCATACAGAAAAAAGTAGATGAGGTATGGGCATTCTTGAAAGTGTGTCCAGATCGTGCATGTTGAGTGATAGCTTGTCAATGATTTCACATCTTTATTTTAGCATGCAACTAAATATGCAAAGCTTTAAAGCAATATGATTAATTTGCTTTAAAATTAATTCCTTATCTAAAGCAGGGTTTCTAAACTATAAACATTTGGGGCTGGATAATTTCTGATTTGGAGCGGGGGCTGTCTTCGGCATTGTAGGATATTCAGCAGCATCCCTGGCCTCTCTACTCATTAGATGACAGGAATACTTCCCCAGTTGTGACATCTTAACTGCCGCCAGTTGAGAACCACTAGTCTAGAGCTAAAGGACAGTCTAAGTAATTGGGTCCATTGTGCCTTCATATCCTTCTCAGAGTTGCAGAAGTGCTTCGTTAGCTTTTTAGAAAGCTGCAAGAATACCAGACGTATATTTAAGATACTTAACAGTAGCTAAAGATCATGTAGAAGAAAATGGTAATGTTACTACTGGGGAAGGACCTGTACTGTCAGCCCTTATTAAAAGTTTAACTGTTACTTACTTCTTGTGCTTCTTTTCTTTTTCACTTTTTTTTGGAACAAATTACTAAGAGACCTGAGTTAGTAAGCCATTCCTTTCTTACATCAGACACTCCAGCAAAGAGCTCAGCTTCAGCAGATCAGTATCCATATTTCTATTTTATCTTCCTGAGGATCAAGCCACATGAGTTCTGTTAGCTTTTTGGTCAAAAGATGCACAACTAAGAACAAATAGCAGCTGCTCCCCTGTGAAAGGTCACAACCCTCTTGAGGCTTAAGCAGGTCAGTAAGTGGAAAGTGGATGCCAAGAGCCTCCTTAACCCCAAGGGTAGAGCCCTTGTTTATGGAGTAATACCCAGGAGTTCTGTCATCTTCACTGCCAAAGTAATAATTACTTAAATAGGTACTGCTTCTAGAAGATGTAAAATGTACCTATTAGAAGAGAGTCGAAAATTAGGGTGGAGTGTTCAGCAGTTCCTTTACATGCCATTGTATTAGAAATGTCTCTAAGTCTAATTCTAAATTTCTACTTTAAACAATATTTGGGGTGTGTATGTGTTTTCCCAGGTCTAAGTAAATTGCGTTTTGGTATACAGTTACTTATGTGTAATATAAGCTTATGTACCTGTGTGTGCTCATATGTCTATATATACTTTGTTCTCCTTTCCAAAGGCTAGTGAAAACTTTAGTGGCTGACAGTCCTCTAACTGCAGTAGATTTCATCCCCGATGGAGCCAGTTTGGCTATTGGATCTTCCCGTGGGAAAATATATCAATATGATTTAAGGATGTTGAAATCACCAGTTAAAACCATCAGTGCTCACAAGACATCTGTGCAGTGTATAGCATTTCAGTACTCCACTGCTCTTTCTAAGGTAAGGTATTTCCTTATTTTCCTGCATTTTTGATTTTACTAAATAAATCTAGCTCATGGAAATGTTTTCAATCAGTTAAACACACTGTAGATTTGATTTATCATTTTTATATGAAAGCATTTAAAATAATTTTAGTACAGAGATATTTGATGTGTGGTTTTAAAACTATGTTTTGTTAATTTTATACCTGATTATTATACTTTCCTCTTTTCAAGCTTAAGATTTGTAAGGGAAAATATTTACATATTTTTAATGTAACAAAGAATTATAAAATATTAGTAACAGTATAGAGCATTAGAAACCTGAGCTTTTAAATATTCCATTACATTTCAGTCAAGTTTAAATAAAGGCTCTTCAAATAAGCCGTCAGCTGTCAACAAACGAACCGTCAATGTGAGCGCTGCTGGTGGAGGAGTTCAGAATTCTGGAATCGTCAGAGACGCAACCACCACTTCCATCGCCACGATTCTGCCACAGCCCATGACAACAGCTGTGGGGAAAGGAGCAGTCGCTGCTCAAGACAAAGCAGGTAAATGTTGCTTATGCATACTGTTTAGAGTGACCTCACCCCACCCCAATGTATATGATTAGCACTTTTTTCAAGAACCTAGGATGCAAATTTACTTGAGTATTTAGGTAATAAGTTAATAGATGTCATTGAGGAAGTGAAAATTTTAACTTCCACTATAAGTCTTTTAAAAATGAAAGGCACTTATTCTATTTAGCCAAACTTCTGTTGGAAAAAAAATATCTTAAAAACAATAATGTCAACTTAGAAAAATATTCATTATTAGCATCTCTAAACTGGATGACTTTCCATTATATCTTCAGATTAATCAGTAGAGAATGGAACTTTGATGAAGTCATGATTTGATCTCAGGGTTTTTTTTTTAAAGGCTGTTAATGACTCCTTTTCATATTTTAGAATGGAAAGTGAGTCAAGTGATGAAATGAACATATTTGGATGTTGGCTAGTGCCTGGCACATGCTAAGCAGATTGTAGTAGTTTATTAACTAAAAATAAATGAATCTGTTATAATTTTAAATATATTTTTCTACTCTGATAATCATATTGATGCATTTTTTAATGAAGAATTCATTTAGACTTTGTGAAGGTGTAATTTGACGATAAGCTTCCCCATACTTACTATAGAATGTATGTATTTTTTGCCCATAGTAAAGGTCATATTCCCTAAACTCATGAAAACCTTCTGGTTTTTATTTTAAGAAGTTATGCTGAACTGTCAACTTGGAACAGATATTTTTATCTATATAGTACATATACCAGTATATTTCCAAAATATTTTTATTAAAAATAGATATATCCATGTTGTCTTTAATTTTTAGGCTAAGTACTTGACTTCGACAAAAATATTTGTTGGTGCCTTCTCAGTCTGAATTTACTATCCCCAAGTATAAGCAAAACTTGAATTTGATAGCTTTGATAGTGTGGAATAGTTTTTTAGAGTAATAAATATATTCACTGTAAATTTTCTGTGAATATCTACATTATCCTTACATAAAAATCAATATATATTTTATAGAAAAATAATTAGATCCTTATATAAGAACTCCCGGAAATAAATACTATTGCTATATACTTAAAAGAAGAAATTCTTTTTTGAACTGTAACTTTGAGTAATGTTTGCCAAGATGTTGAATTAACTGAAAATTGCTCTATTATTTTCAAAATTATTTTATTATTAATTTTATGCATAAATTTCAAAGAGTAAATGAAATAAAGATTCTCTCATTTACTGTAGATTTCCTGAGGTTTTACTGTTATTCATTTAGTTTTTAATAAGGAGACTCATGTTTGATGATGGCAGCATTAATTAGGAAACGAAAGACTTGGGTTTGCAGGGTCACTGATTAACAGCTCTTTGGCTGATTAGCAAAGTTTCTGGCAAAATGAATGTTTGCTCAGCACCCATATTAAAAAATTTTGTTTATTAATTTTATTTTGAAAGAATTGCAAACTTATGAAAAAAGTTATATTAGTAGTGCAAAGAACTAGGCTCTAGTGTCTAGCGTAGCCACCACTTTATAAATTTGCTACATTTGCTTCCTCATTTTCTGTCTCACACACATACACACAATTTTTTCCCTCTGAAACATTAAGAGTATATTAGGCTTAAGTAGGCTTAAGTCTCAGGTCTATACTTCCTACAAGGACGACTTTGGGGAATTTTCTTGACCATTCTGAGCCTTATTTTTTTCTTTTTAGATAATATTTAACATTTAGAGTTATTGTGAAAATCAGAGAAAATATATCAAACATTCCTGGAACATAGTGGGTGATCAGTAAGTTATGATGTGACTAATAATATTGTCGTCATGATCATCATCATTACTATTATTATTATTTTAAACTTCTTGTAAAATAAATCCAGAGTTTGAAGAAAGTTCAAGTTGCTTCTACTGAAAGTGTCCTGAATATAGTTATTGAAGACAGCCTCTGCAGACTTGTTACTTGTGCTCATTTTCAGTAGGAAACAGCCACTCAAGGAGTAAGCAGTAAACTGCTGTGTGCCTCTGTATTGTTGTCTACTATGCTTTTCTTTATGAGTTTGGTATTCTGTTTTCCTTCCTCTTAGTAAACTATTGTGAGGTTCTTGAAGTCATTTGAGGTCAATAATGCTGAGAGCAATGTTAAGCTCCCACTGTTAAGTGAAGGAAAAGACAGAAGAGGGAAAAAAATCTATTCACTGGAAGTTGGGGAAACAACTGACTTGAATCCTGCTGTTAGGCTTTGTGTTTATATGCCTTACAGACTTTTTAAAAAAAGTTATTTGTGGATAGAGTAAGACTGAGTCATTTAGTAACAAAAGTAACTTATGTTTGATATTCTTTAAGAGGGAAGCAAAGTATGTGTTATTTTAGAAAAAAAAAATCCAATCAAAATGGCCAAAATAAGGTGGTATTGTATGAATACATAAGTTATTTGATTTTGGAGGGAGTCCTTTATTCCATGAAAATGATGGTTAACTGGGCTATTAAATTCTGCTTTTTTTTTTTCTAATTCTGACAGTTGTAATATTACCAATAATATGGGTAATGCATTAATTTTTAGAACCTAGCTTCTGATGATAAATTTACTTAGAAGTAAGAATTCTTATTTTTGTATATAATTTCTATAAGGTTTGCCTCGAAGCATCAATACGGATATTTTAACTAAGGAAACAGACAGTGGAAAAAATCAGGATTTCTCCAGCTTGGATGATACTGGGAAAAGTAGTTTAGGTGACATGTTTTCACCTATCAGAGATGGTAAGTCTGTTGAAATCAGAGGGTCATGTTCTCTTGCTGGTCATCATTACATTTTTATTCTGGCAAAAAGATGTGGGTAATAGCTTCAGTTTAACTCTTTCATGACAGTTTGCTAACTTTCTCAATCCTCAAGGTGGTATCTTTTTCTTTGCCCTGATATTCCAAATGTTATCATTCTAAAATATATATACGTAATTTTTACATGGGAGCTATGCAGAAAGCTCTTAAGTTACCATTTTCATTTCCACAGAAGTTTCTTAAAGGAAGTTTGGCTTTCAAAGGTAATCTTTTATTTGTATCTACTTCTGAATAAATTTTCATAAAATCTTGGATATTTGGATAAGCAAAAAATATTTTCCTAACTTAAAATTTGTTCTGTGATTATTAGTATTTAATTGGTATTTATTAAATGTTTTCATGGAGAAATATGGCTAGTAGATGTTGCCATTAAAAAAGAAAAGGAAACAAACAACAAAAAAACTTTGCCAGCATGATAAATGGAAACATTATTTATCATTGTTGTTCACACTATATGAACTAGGCACATTGGCTGTGTTTTTTTGTTCATACTGTTTCCCATAATGAGGTAGTTTCACAGCTAATATTAGCAATATTATCAACAATATAGGTAAATTTCTGGAGGATAATTTCGCAGGCTTAGCTATTCATACTTTTTGGCCTGTTAATTTTATTTCTATAAATCTACCTAAAGAAATACTTAGAGAAGCCCACAAATATTTGTATGTTTACTGTTTATATATAATAGTGAAAAATGAGCAAATCTAAATGTTAACAGTAGCAGGATGATTAAATTGTTACATCTGTTCATGATCTTATAAAATTTCATTTTTTACTTTAAAATGGTCTATTTTCCAGTTTTCTACAATTAATTTCATAATGAGAAAGAATAAATATATATGTGATAGTACAGAATTATTGTGTCTTCTACCTTACCCCAGCCTGAAAATGACTACTTCAATTGCCAGGCCAAATTCCCTTATCTTCCTAATGAAAGAGGAAGGATTTCTTTGTTTCAGGAGGAAGGGAGGTCAGACTCCATAGTTAAGGGTGAAGACAGGAAGGATGTGGGCCAAGGAGGGAAAAGTGGCTTGCACTGGAGTTGAGAAGGGTTCGGAAGTTAGTACCCAGTTGGAGGAATTGTGGCTTATTGAGAACCCCTGGAGTTAACTTTTGAGTTGAAGAATGTAAGAAAGGGGCTTTTTAGTGGGTTTTGAGTTATAAGTGAAATCCTGTTTAATGGTTTTTAAGAGAAATGACTAATGCATAGAAATTCCTCTTTAATTACTTAAGCTATTTTTGAAAATGCGATTAGCATATGAGCCATATACCCTTCATTTATTAGGTTTATGTTAGTAATAAGAAAATAAGGATACTAAATATAGTACTGATTTTTATTATTGAGATTTGTGTTTTAATCTTTTAAATAAGAATACTGCTTTTGTTAGGTCGAAACTAATAACTTCTAAAAATGCAATTACTAGGTATATACACACACATGCAGAGAAATGGATGTATGGATGGATGTATGGATGGATGGATGACAGTTTTATTAATATGATAATCTTTTATGATAATTTATTGGCCATTTGAATTTCTGGTGAATTTCTTTATGACCATTGACCATCTTTCTATTAATCTGTTAAAATTGAGTTAAGCAATTTTTTGTCATTAATTGGTAAATGGGAAACATTAACAATATTAAAATATTCTACCACTGAAATAATTAATAAAAACTTATAGTTTTTATAGCATTGTATTACCTGCAAAATATTTTTGCATTATTTCCATTGATTCTCAAAACAATCTTGTGCGGAGATCAGGGCATTATCCCCCTTATATGCAAAAACTGAAGCTTAATTGTGTGAAAGTTTTGTCCAAGGTCACAAAGCTGCTAAGTATGGGCAGAACTAGATTACAGATCTTTTGAGTTTACTACAGCGCTTCGTCTGGTATACTTTGCTATCTTGTTAAATGACTATATCATAGAATTATCTTTTCATATTTGTTGCTACGCATGAAGATAAAAGAACAAAAATGGAAGTTTATGTGAATTCTAGCTTTATCTTTACTTAGATTTTTTTTTTCTTAGTCTCTGAACTCTTTGGGGAATGAATAGGAAACCTAAGTTGCTATTGTGTCTTTTTCACTATCTTTTAAATTTGATTTTCTACTTTTCTTATAGATATTGGAGTTAACAAGGGAGGTGATGAGTCTGCAGGCAATGGAGATGGTAAGCACCACTGAGACATATTTTTATAAAAAATGATAAGCGATATCATGTTATCTATTACTGTGTAACAAATTATACCACCATTTTGAATCTTAAAGGAACATTTATCATCTCATAATTGTGGGTGAAGAATCTGAGCATGGCTTAACCGAGTGTCTGTGGCATTAGCTCTCTTGGTTATCAGGGTTTCCACATGGCTGCAGTCATCTCAAGGTTTAACTGGGCAAAGATTTGCTTCCAAACTCATTCATATGACTCTTGGCCAAAGACATCAATCAGTTCTTTCTCCTGTGGGCCTTTCTTCAGGGCAGCTGACAACATGGCAGCTGGCTTCTCTCAGAGTTGGTGAGCAAGAGAGTGACAGAGAGCACTCAAAATGGAAGTCACAGTGTGTTTATAACCTCATCTTGAAAGTGACATCCCACCACTTTTGCTATATTCTTTTTTTTTAGAAGCAGGTTAATAGGTCCAATTCACATTTAAAAGAAGGGTATTACAGAAGGGCAAGAATCCAGACTGGAAGGCAGGGATCATTAGGAGATATCTTAGAGGCTGCCTGCCCAGATGTGTACCAAATTAACAATTTTCAGTTTATCAAAAACTAATATTGACTAAAACGTTAATTTTGTTTTGTAGTTCTCAATGTATTTTCACATACAGTATCTCCTTTAATCCTTACCACTCAAGGAAATAGATATCATCATTCACATTTACAGATCAGGAAGCAGTCATGGAGAGTTTATGACTTTTGCCCAAAAATACACATCAAATAAGGGCTAGAGCTGACAAGTGAACCTGTCTGCTGAATCCAGATCTCATGTTTTTCTACTGCATTAATGTGTCTGTTGTGTTAAGTGTTTCTGTTAAATATCCAAGATTGGGAACATCTTATGCAAATGAAATTTTTCTTTCTCCTTTTCAAGGTCTTGACTTTTTAACACAATTGAACTCGATGTTTCCTCCAAGAAAACATCCAGTATCTTCAGGCACTTCAGTTTTGCATTCTAGTCCTCTTAATGCCTTCATGGGATCTCCAGGGAAAGAAGAAAATGAAAGTCATGATCTGACGGCTGAATCTAAGAAAACGTATCTGGGAAAACAGGAACCTAAAGACTCCTTCAAACAGGTATCTGCCTGAAAATGACACTGAACTCACCGTGTGTGTTTATCACTAACAAGCCTAATGAAGTTTCTCACTAGAAAGCAGGCAGCTACCATTGGATGTGTCCTAATTGACAGTGCTGTGTACTTACTAAGTAGAAAAATATTCATATCTTGATGTCACATGTTAAAAACTAAAGGATACTTTTGAAATCCCTCTGGGTGTGTTGAAGGTAACAGAAGTTTTAAACTTATACTATGTTTTTTTTTTCATATATATATATAAGAATCCCGATTTAACCATGTAAGAATATTTTATTCCCAAACTTTATTTTAGACTGTATCTTCACTGCAGCAGAAAGCACCAAATTGGTGGTCAAGTCCTTTGCTTTTGGTCTTAGAGCAACTTGATATAATTAATTATTATTACTTTTTATGATAATACAATATTCAGTATAGAAATGAGTTTATTATATAATGGTTTAAAATGATCGAATATTACCAGGAAGGCTGAGTCTGTTGTGCAGTATGTCTCTTTATTTTTATAATTATTTTTTTTAGAATGATATTGAAAAGATGTCACTCAAGGAGTACAGAAATATCTTTGGACTTATTTTTCATTTATTTCTGACTAGTTATCACATGAGACATTGGGGAATTTTTTTAAAATTAATTTTAAAAGATATTCAATAGCCAGATGCTTAGTAAATAAGGTTTTCCTCATCATGTTATCACTGAGATTGTTTTTGATAAGTAATTTGATTTATTTTGCTACAATTCCTAGCAATCTTTTTCTTTTTCTGAATGTCTTTCTACTCTTCCTTTACCCTACTTTAACTACCGGATAGGAAGGGAAAGTAGGTACAAATTATTTGGATGATACCAGAATTTATATAGTAATTGTTTATTTTAAATGTGAAGTTTGCAAAGTTGATCTCCAGTGCTGAAATTGGGAATATAAATACCTCTCCATCATCTAACCAAACAAGAAGTCCTGAGAAATTTGAAAAGCCAGACAAAGAAAATGAAGCCCAGTTACTATATGAACCCACAATCAATGGATCCTCAACTCCAAGTAAGTGCATACAACTTCTTAATGTTTGAAAGTGTTAAGTTGAAAACTCCTACTGTTTAACTTGAAAAGATAAATAAATGGAGTGATCATAGACTGAAAGTAAAAATGTTCAAAGAGTTTAAAGTTTATGATATTTCTCTAGTGTGACTGACTCTCACTAGAAGACTATAAAATGTGTATGAGTGGTTAAATGTAACCACATTTATTTGAAACTCTGTTGGTATGAATTTCATTTTCAATCTAATTTGTGTCTTCATCTAATATGGTACAGATAGGAATATAGTATAGTTTGAAAATAGGTCATTAACTACCCCCAAATTATCCCTCACCCATATTAAAGTCTTATTCATAGAGTTCATACCACTTACCCTAAAAAGTTTATTTCATTTAAGGAGATACTAGGTTCAGCTATAGGAGTTATCTATACAAAACAACTCTTCGTATAGAAGCAACTCTTTTGTATAGATATCTGTATTTTACCTTAGGGTTTCTGTAGATAAATTGTATTAACTTAAACTCTAGGGTTTTGCTTGTAGCACTATTTTGCTCCTGTATTTCTTCTGTTTGTTTTTAATAGACTTGGTTTATATAGTTTGTGTTGCAACTTGTCACATTCATCTTTTATAAGAGGAAGTGGTTCACAGATTCTTTAAGATTAAGCCCTCTGTCATATATTATTACATTAGACAGTTGGCAGTTTATATATATAGATAAATGACTATTAGAAACAATGTCATAGAAAGTTTCTAAGATTTGTATTATTCCAAACAGTGAATTTTTCTCACTGTCGCTTTCTGTACTAGTTTTTCAAGTTTTCTCATCAAATCTTATTTAGAAATGTTTGATGTCTTTTAGTAAAATTTGACTATTAATATTTTCTCTGTTTTTTTAATTTTAGATCCAAAGTTAGCATCTTCTGTCACTGCTGGAGTTGCCAGTTCACTCTCAGAAAAAATAGCTGATACCATTGGAAGTAATAGGCCAAATATACCATTGACATCTGTTCAAATCCGGTTTATTCAAAACATGATACAGGAAACATTGGATGACTTTAGGTAGTAATTGAGCAATCATTCTATCTATACTTTAACTGGCTTTTTTTATTAGGTGCAAAACCAGAACTATAAGTAATGTTGGTGGTTACTGCTTTTGCTGAGGTTCTGGTGTTCATAAAACCATAGAAAACATAATAAATTTTGTTCATCTTCATAAATTGAATTTATTAAATATCAGCCAGGAAAAGGCACAATTACCTAGGGTAATTATTAGATAATTTGGCAGGGCATTCTAAAGAGTGGATTTGCCATTGTGGATTTTTTTTTTTATCATCAAAATGTGGATGGATTCCAGTAAACTCAAATGGGATCCTTACATACAGTATTTATAGATCACCTGTTAAGTTTGCTAGGTGCAATGTATAGAGAAAAATATCTTTAATAGGAATTCTGAAAATTTTCAAATAGAATGCATTAGAATTTACCACTTCAGTTAAAAAATTCTTGTACCTATCTATTCTTGTCTTCTCATTCTTTGAATTTTGAACATTGTAAGAATGTGTCCTAGAATGCTACTTCCTTTTACCTCAATATATTTTGGAGGCTATTACCAATTATTAAAATCTATTTTCTTTCTGGCCTATAGTTACTTAGTATTCTAACTCAGATTTGGTTATCATGAGTAAGCATGTTGGAGATGTACAGTTTTTGTTGGTGCATGTCTCTTTTTAATGTTAACAATATTTTGAAAAATTATTTTTTAAATGTTAACATATACAATTTTCAAAGAAAAATCATCATTTTAACATTTACAGTAGTATGTCTGGTATATGTACCAGATACTAACGATGCAAAAATGAATGGTTTGCTCTCAAAGGCCTCATAGTCTAATTGGGATGTGTCCTGTTATGATGTGTGTTTCTTTAATGTGAATTTATTCTTTTATGATTGATAGATAAAGCAGTGATGACAATATGATGAGTAAATTTTGTTGGTTCTTGTAGCAACAACTGCAACAAAGTGCATGAACATTGCTGAAGACAGCAAACCACCTATCAGTGTTCGTCTCTTCCTAAACCCTTCCACTTAACCAGTTTGACTATGTGTTCTGTGTTAGGAAGTACTTATTTTGTGATTATTCTTCCATTTTTGAATGTTTTATTCTTGCCTCCATGCTTGACAGCTCAATGCTTCCTTCTGTCTTCTTTACCCTTTTATCAAGTAACAATCACTTTTTTAAGGAGAAGTGTTTTTACTAAATATTTTAATATTTAAACTAAGCTAGTATTTTTATTAGGATTTAATTGTTTTTATAGTGCTTTGGTTATAAAGTTTTATCTGTTTGAGTGGTCTGCCCTAATCCTTTTTCCCTAAGTCCTATTATTTTTTTTTTTATTTCTCTTTCTTTTTTCTTCCATTTTTTTTAAGCTTTAATTTGGGAAGAACACTTAAGATGAGATCTACTCTCAATAGATTTTTAAGTGTACAGTACACTACACTATCGGCACAGTGCTGTAGAGCAGATCTCTTGAACTTATTTTGTGTAACTGAAATTTTATACTCATAAATTAGCAACTCTGTTTCCCCTTCTCCCCAGCCCCTGACAGCTGCAATTCTATTTGTTGTTTTTATGAGTTTGACTATTTTTAATATCTCACATAAGCAGAATCATTTAGTATTTGTCTTTCTGTAACTGGCTTATTTCCCTTAGCATTATGTCATTCATGTTCATACATGTTGAATATTGCAAGATTTCCTTCTTTTTGAAGGTCGACTATTCTGTTATAGTATATACCACAATTTAAAAATTTGTCTCTTTTATTTTTAGTACATAGTTTTAAAGAATGCGAAGTTCAGGAATGCATAATAATGGCAAAAAGGCAGAATCATCTGGATACAACTGACTATAATATGTGAACAAAGCAACATTGAGAACATGGAAAGGGAGCCCTTCTGCTGTAGTGTCCTTAGGAAGATACCTGTCCTGCCTTCAGCTTTCTGCATGTCTTGCATTCCTGTACCTGAGGAGAGGGCATGGGTAGGGGCCTCTCTCAGCTCTTCTGCACTCCACCTACCACAGGCTGCCTCCGCCTGCGACTCAGTGAAGACCCAGAATGGCTCAAAGCGTTTCTGTAAATTTCCCTTCTCTGCACCTTAGGTCTTGCACAGCTATATCTCAGAGTAGGTGCATAAAGGAGCCTGTGAGGGAAACTCTCTGGGCAGTTCTTCAGCTATGGAGTGTGGCTGTCTTCTCCACAAGGGCCTGGACTGGAGTGCTTCAGAGCTTGAGAGAGGTTACTCTCAGTTCTCTACCCTAACCCAGGTCTTCACTAGGCTTTGTGTATTTGTTCCTTAGGTGTTGGCAGGAGAGAGGGGTGCAGGGAGGGGGGTGGGGGGGAATCTCTCTCAGCCCTCCTGCTGTGCCCCTGTTTTTACAGAAGTACTCAGTGAAGGCCTACAGACTTTCTCTGTGGCTGGAACTCTTTAGAGTTCTGAACTGTTGCGCCAGTCTGCATTTGGCCTTTACAAATCTGTAAGAAGTTCAGCTAGTTCTCCTTACTCATCAATGACAACTGTCTTCTCCCAGTGCTCTGTTGAGGATGAAAACCATCATGGGTCTCTCTTCTGCTAGGAGGGAATCATCATTTTCTAGATTTTAGTTCATTTAGGTTTCTTTACACTCTCAGCTCTGTGGTTGAATTTTAAAACACATGGTTTTATAGATAATCTGGCTTGTTCTCATTTACTAGGGTTGAAGAGATTACATCCTAAATGAAGTCTATGGGTCTATTTCTGTTGTCTTTCAAGAAGATTTAAGTTTCTTCGAATAGGCAGATCACTGATCTTGTCTGTACTTGCTGGGTTTCAGGTTTTCTTAGGGCTAGTTTATTTCTGGTTTGCCTTTATTCCTGGTGTTTAATCTGTGCCTTTGAGAACGTCAGCTGAATGTCTGCAGTATTCACAGACCTTTTTACTTTAGTGGGTCTTGAACATCAACCTTCATTTCCCCAGCATCATAAGGCTGTGAAATACTTTCTCTGCTCTTAAGAGCTGCTACTTTTTGTTTGGCTTCACCATCATCTAACCCAGTATAAGCATTGCTTAGGAATCAACAGATGTCTCCAGGGGAAATTGCACAGTTTCAGATTTACTTTACTTCAGGTGCTCTCTTTCCAGGATCTTGGATCTTGCAGCTTTGGGTGCTCTGGCAGCCCCAAACTCTATTCCCGGCCCCCACTCCCCTACCCCAGTGAGACTCTCAAGCTCCAAGGCACTGTTTTCAGCTCAGCCTCTTTTCCCCACACTGGAATCAGCACATTCTCCACAGGGAAAAACAGAAGGAAATGTGGTACTTATCTAGTAGACTTCTCTTCTTTGCAAGAGAAGAAATCCTGGCTACCTTCATGGCTCTCTGATTCCTTCAGTTTGTTAATAGCTTTTATCAAAACTGAAAGCTGAAGAGAAGAAAAATTTTACATGCCTTTATAGTTGCAACAGAAAAAATAAGGCATTCAGGAAAAATCTAACCAAAAATAATAAAGATCTTTATAGAAAAACATTTTGAAATTTTGTTAGAAAGCATTAACATTTAACTAACTGGAAAGATATTATGAAGATGTCATTTATTCTAAATTGATCTATAGATATAATGCAGTTACAGTCAGATCCCTGGGTTTTTTGGAAGAAGATGATGGGATAGTTCCAAAACACATATGAAATAAGAAAAGATCCAGGAATAATCAAGACATGTCTAGAGAACAGTAATGTTGAAGGGGATTTGTTTATCGATATAAGCTTAATTATTAAGCTATAATTAAAATAGTGTAGCAATAGTACAGTGTGACAGATTGGCCAAAGGAATCAAATAGACCAGAAAGAAACCTATGCACATATAGAAATATGATCTATGACAGAAGAAACGTGGCAGATCTGTGTGCAAAATATGGAAAAATTAATGAATAGTGTTGTGAAATATGATTATTCACTTGAAAAATAAGTATAGAGCGCTATTTCATGCTATTAAAAGATCAAATTCACATATGGTAAAAGTTTAAATGTAAAGGGCGAAATTATACATGATATAAGGGAATTTGTGACTTCAGGGTTGGGAAGTTATTAAGAAATAAGAGGATACTCTACTTATAAAAATAGATTGGTAAATTTGACTGTGGTATCTTAGTAAATCAGCCTATTAATAAGAACTCATCACAAGACACTTAACAAAGTGAAAGGACAAGAAAATATCTGCAGTACTCACATAACAAAGGATCAGATTATGTAAAGAACTCTCATTAATAAATAAGAAAAAGACATTTAGTAGAAAAATTATTAAAAGATATGGAACAGCATTTCACAGAAGAGAAATGGTATATGAAACTAGGAGAGATGCTCAATTCTGTAATTAATCAGAGAACTAAAAATGCAATGTGATATCATTTTATACCCTGTAGATGGGAAAATATTGTAAAAAGTCTGACAACACAAGTCTTGATGTGGATATGGAGCAAGAGGAACTCTGATACACTGATCATGAGCATGTCCATTGATATTTACCACTTCAGGAAACAATATGCATTTTTGTTAAGTGATGGGTCATACCTATCACTCAGCAATACCTACTCTTGGATATATCATCTATACAAATTGGCATGTGTAGGTTGAGAGATATAGAAATAGAAATGATTGTTTATAACACTATTGTAATAATAAAACTTGAAAACAATCCAAATATATATTGACAGGAAAATGTATACATCAGTACAAATAAATGGATTACAGATGTATGGAACATAAATCTTGAAAATGTGATATTGGATTATTTTCTAAATGTATACTACTCAGATATACACAGACTACATAGGATATGATATGGTACCCTTTTTGTAATGCTTTTAAGCATTATTGAGTATATATTCTCTATTATACAAATGTATTTTTTAAAGCATTTCTTTGCTTAAGAAAAATTCATCATAGTAGTGTGTTTTCTTAAGCTTCTTGCAAGAGTTAAGTGATGGAATCAAGAGCATACAGGCAGTTATATGATTTTGGTGATGTTCTAGTTTATAAGTTATATGATGGGTGATTGAGTGTTTCTTTATTATAATTCACAATTTTTATATATTCTTTTATAAGCACAAATTATTTGCATTCTATGAGTAAGCTATTATAACCACCCAAATCATCCCTTTCCATTTTACTGGAAGTATTTTTTTTTAATAGCTAATATATTGATAATAGTTAAAACATTATATTATAATTTCATTGTAATATAAATCTGTGTCTTTTCTTAATGATAATTTCTATATTAAGGAATGGAGTGGAGTGAAGTGGAGGTAGACAGCCTCCCGTACTATCCTAGGTGCTATCCTAGGTCCACTACTTATCTGGTTCTGTGACTTTGGATGAGTTATAACTGCTCTGTGGTTCAGTTATATGTGACCCTGAAGTCACAAATAAATTCCCTTCACTAGTAAAATGGAGGTAATTAATGTACCTAGTTGTGAAGATTAAATGAGTTCTTACTTGTAAAGTACAAAATCCAGTACCTAGCAGGTATTAAATAAATTCTAGGTACATTGGTATTTTTATTATAATAATTGTTACCATCCAATAATTTGAAAAATGAGAGCTTAGCCAGTTTCTTTAATGATCTAGATTTGGTAAACTGTTAAAATTTTAACAAGTGTTTTATATTCTCCCTTAGAGAAGCATGTCATAAAGACATTGTGAATTTGCAAGTGGAGATGATTAAACAGTTTCATATGCAGTTGGTATGTATTTTATTTTAAATGAGTGTAAAATTGTGGATATACAAAATTCATTTAAGGGCAATATATTTTTTACTTAGTTATATCTAGTTGCTATGATAAGCAGGGAGTTTTAGAAATTTAATAAGTAGAATAGTTTTTAATAGGTTACCCTTTATTTTAATCTATGATAGATAAAGCTAGTTTTTTACAACTTTTTTTTCTTCTCAATAAGTAAACAAAAAACTTCCCAAATGTACAAATATAAGCCTTCCAAATAGTAAATTTTAGTATGACCTTTTATTTATATTAATGAAGTAATAAGAGTGATTAAGTACAAGTTATACCATTTAGCTAGTTGAACATGAGAGTAACGATAAATATGTAAAATAACTTGCCAAATAAATGTGAAATAGTAATTTTAAAAGCACCTTTGTCCTTTTTTAGAATGAAATGCACTCTTTGCTGGAAAGATACTCAGTGAATGAAGGGTTAGTGGCTGAAATTGAAAGACTACGAGAAGAAAACAAAAGACTGCGGGCCCACTTTTGAAATTTCAGTGAATACCTTCTATATGTTTTGTAATCTGGGAAGTTTTCTGGCAACACAGAAGTGCATGGAACCTTTATTGTATTCATGGACTCCGGGAAAAAAAAATTTTTTTTCCATTATTAGGTTAAAAGGTGATGGGATTTTATACCAACCACTATTATATCTTCTCTGTCAAAAATATTTATATTTTTATATTAAAAGCAGTGCAGTGTATAATCTGCCTAATAGGAAAGTCAATAGGATCTTTATTTTCTGAAAGTTTTAGCTAAACACTAAGTGCCCTTTTTCATGAGAAAAAAAAAATAGGTTATGGATGTTTTAAAATCACCTTTTTTAATAGATGTGTTTTCAATTGACAGTTGCCGTCCAAATTTTTTTGGATGTTTGAGGATTAAACAGTTTGATACACATTCTATTTTTACGGAGAAAATAATTTTAAAATGGCAATTGGTGTTTCTAAGTAATTGATTAATAAAACACAAGGTGAGTTAGTAATTATTTTAACTTGATAAAGTCAAGTATGACTATTATTTATTACTTGTATATTTGATTAGACAATTTTTGGAGTTTTCAGTTGCACAGATTACATTATATCTATTACATTTATGTTACTGTATTGTATTTCCGACAAATCTGTACTCATGGTAGGTGTTTTTTTTTGCTGACTTCATTTTACTTATGAAAACTTTTAAGCGTTTATAAGATTCGACCAGAGCTGTGTATCTGCTAATTATCACATGAATTAATAACAAGCAAAATTATACTATAAAGTTTCAGCCAATATGATTCAACTTATAATCAGTGAACTTTACATTAGAAACTAAATATTTTTTTATTGCCATTCTTTTCTCTCAAATGAAGTGTGGATTTTTTTTATGTGTGTGTGGTTTATATCATTAACTTTCTCTAATTCTTTGTGTGTTGTATGTAATAATTTTATATTATCGACCTTACCATAAAATTTAGAAAGATTAATTGTCAGAATTTATACCTCTTTGACAATAGGTAGATGAATACATTTACCTGCTGTGATCAACATTTTTAGTGGTATAAGATTAGATGGAGTTACTGGCTTGTTTACTTCCTTATAGTCTCTTATTCCAAAGATTTAAACTGTGTTCCTTATATAATAGTACTCCTGCCCAATTTTCACTTTTGAGATGAAAACATTTACTAAAATAAAAAAGAAATTGAGTTAGCTTACTAACTTTATGGTTTTCAGTGCAATGGAAAAATTTAAGGATATTTTTAGTAAGTGTAAACATGCTAATAACTACTTCAAGGAATAAAAATGGAAACATTGCTTTTTCCCATTGTGGCTGAGAGAATACATTTGTATTGAAGCATAAAAGGGTGCTACTGTGATCTTTTTCCTGGTGGATTATGAAAGCATTATGACTTGTAACAAGTTTGTTTATATATCATTATCAAGCAGGTTTAGAAGACATAAAAGTCTGTTTTGCCTACATGCTGTATTTAAATCCATTAATATTTTCCTGTAGCTTTTTTCTATTCATGTACTTACCGTATATTAAAAGAATAGGGATAAATAAAACAATTTTAGTAACTTTATGTATATAGTTAAACTTTGTTGTCATGGAACTTAAAAGTTAAATAAGTACAAAAAATAAAAATTTTACATGATAAAAAATGGGAAATCTGAAATTGAATTTCTGCCTCTGGCCAAGATGGAATAATGGAGATTGGATTTACCCAACTGAAATTGTTAAAAGAGTCAAAATATGTGAAATAGTTTTTAAATATTGGACATTAGGCAGTGCAAGACTATGATACCTGAGAGAGGAAAACAGGTAAGACCTAAGGAACTCAGTGAACCTGAAGCGTAAGCATTAAGCACATCATAATCAAAGCACATCATAATCAAATTTTTTAAGAGCAGTGACAAAGGAAATTCTTAAAGCAACTAAAGTCAAAAGACACAGAGAAACAAAGATAATGTCAGACACAGCGGAGCAACATCATTAAAGTACCGAAGGAAAAAATAAAACTCATCTTAGCATTTTACACCCAGCAAAAATATCTTTCAAAAATTAAAATGAAATGAACACTTTTTCACACTATGAGACTGAAAATGTATCACCAGCAAACTTGCCTACAGGAAATGTTAAAGAATGCATTTAGTCCAAAGAAAATCGTACAAGGTAGAAATCTGGGTAAAGGAATGAAGAGCACAAAAAAATAGTCCACATCTGAAGGTCTTTTTTCTTATTTTAAATTATCTTTAAGGGATAATTGACCCTTAAAGCAAAACTGATAAGGTATTGTGTGGTTAACATATGTAAAGTGAAATGTCTGACAATAATACCAAGGGTGGGAGGGAAAGTATTCTACTTAAGGTTCCTATGCTGATCCTGTACTTGCAAGTAGTCTGTGATAATGTATAACATAAACCCTAAAGCAACCACAGAAAGAAAAAACTAATAAACCAACAAAGATGGTAAAATGTAGCCATAAAAAATAAACCAAAAGAATAAAGGAAAAGAAAAGGAAACAGAATACATAGGACAAATAGAAAATAAATAGTAAATAGTAGACTTAAATGTATCAGTAATCATATTATCAATAGCAATTGCATTAAGTATAAATTGTCAGTTACCCTCATAATCAAATTGTCTTTTTTTATACACTCCATTCAAGAAATCTACTTCAAATATAAAGACACAGTTTCAATGTAAAAAGAAATTCGAAAGTATATTGAGCTGAATGCAAATGAAGACATGAAAATTTATGGGGATCAGCTAAATTTATATTATTAAATGCCTATATTGGAAAAGGAAAGGACTCAAGTCAGACTTCAGCTTCCACCTTAAGCTAGAAATATAGCAAGTGAAACAAAATAAGCCAACTTCTATTGCTGAAGGCAGGCTGGGACAGCCCCTTAGTTGCCAAAAGGGCATACCTTCCAAAGCGCTTTTCGGATTTGGTTGAGGAGGAGGATAAAAAAGGGAAGGATGTCTCAGACAGAGTCTAAAATGGTGGAGAACAATCACCTGGAGAAGCACTACCAGGGAGCAGAACCCAAGCCTAATCTAGAAACATTCCCCATCCACAAAGCAGTATTTGCCTAGTGGGATTTCAGAATTGCTACTGTCTAGCAACTGCTAGGAGCACCCTATTCTTAAATCGGACTGTTTTTTGTAGTTTTCCTGTGCCAGCTTCGCCATTGTTGGTAGGCTCTGTGTGTACGTGTGTGCACGCATGCGTGCATGTGTGCATGTGTGTGTGATAAGGGGTGGGTGAGATAGCCCATCCTTTTGTTCATTGTCTCTGAAGAGAGCAGTCATTGTTATCAAGATGATACACATCTGAATCTAGTGTAGATCACAAGATCACAAACCGAGCCTGGTGCTGTGATTGAATGCAACTTGCAGAGTCCTTGGATGGCGGTGAGCATACATTGCATTTGGGAGGCACTTGAGCTATAGTGGCCTAGAGAGCAGAGTGGTATTGCAGTATTACTACCAGTCCTTCACCTCTACTTGTATTGCTGCCTATTTGACTGCAGTTCCTACAAAAACGGTGGAGTCTATTTACCCACCTTGTGACTTTGGGTTTTGCCATATGGTTTGCTTTGGTCAATAAAGCAGAAATAAGGGTATGCCAATTCCAAGCCTAGGCTTTACGAAGTCTTGCATGTTTCCACCCGCTCTCTTATAGCTCCAGCGTGTATATTTAAACACACACACACACACACACACACACACACACACACACACACACACACACACACACTCACCCTACCCTACCTGGGCTAGCTGCTGGTCTTAAAGGGAACGTGAGACATATGAAATAGAGCTGTCTCAGCCAAACTGCTCAGCCTAGTTTGGGCCAACTGACTGACCCAGAGATGTATAGGAATAAATACCTTCCATTGTACGCCACGGAGAGTTTTCCGGTGTTTATTATAGAGCAGTAGGTAACTGATAAACATCTCAGTTCATCTGTATTCCAGCTGCTGTGATTTAGCGCTTCATCATGCCTTGCTGAGATTTTTTAAAGAGACTCCTATCGAAGCTTCTTTTTCCTCTATTCCTTCTTGTCTACCAGAGTTGTCTTCATTCAAAAGGCGAATCTAACTTTCCACAGGAAAAGGCCAGGTCTTCGGTGTGACATCTGGTCCTTCCTTGAAGACTTGTCTCCTGCTTCTCCACACACCCGGCCCCTGATATTCCAGTCTCAGGCTCCAGAGAGAACCAAGCCCTTTCATTCTTCTCTGCCTGGCAAAATTCTATAGATCCTTCAGGACACTTCTCACATGTCACCCCTTCTGTGACATTTTTCCATGACCTAAAGGCAATCATGCTCTCTTCTGTGCATACAAAAAATTTTTTTCTACTACAATTACAATTTTTATAGAATTGGGATGATACGTCTCCAAGTCTCTTTTCCCACTGGGCAGAGGCCATTTCTGAGTGTTTTCTGTAGATGCAATATCTAGTGTAGTCCTCTGACCTCCATAGAGGTTCAATATTATATCTAATGTTATCAATTGTCGAATAATGTGGAATACATGTCGAGATTATTATACATTTTTAATCCCTATAATTCCTGTACGATGTTTATGATTTTGCAATAAACTGGAAATTGATTAACCATAATTATTCTTTCTTTACACGTGTCATTTACACGTGTCTACTACAAAAGCATTTATTGTAGTAGAATAAATAGCTGAACTTAGAAAAATGACAATAATGGTTGAAGATAGTTGACATACCCTTGATGTAGATATTGTGAGTCCTTTTCAAGTAAAATCTGACAATCAGCTCACTGAAAATTAAAATGTCAAAAAGCAATTATGCTTTATTTGACATTCATACGAATTGAACTTTTCAAAATATATTTGAAGCACATTTTGTGTCAAAAGACACCTACTCTATTATCTGAATACTAGTGAAATGAGAAAACATTTAATTTTTTATTTTAAAAAATCATACACAGTAGATCTTTATCTGCTAAAATGAAACTGAAGAATATCTGGTTGTCTAAATATTGCTATCGTTACTGAACTCTCTTTAAATAAGTTATTGGCTTTGATGAAGAGCAAAGTTATCTAAATTTAATAGGAGGAAATTCCTAGAACGTGGGCTCCAGGAAGGAGCCTGTGCAGAGAATACTGGAGAGGCAGATCAGGAAGGGCTTTGTAAGAAATGGCTGAGTCTGGACTTCATCCAGTAAATAGAGGGATATTTGCTTGTAGATTATGAAACGAAGGGAATGAGTTTCTCTGTCCTTACCCTTCTCCTTAGAAAGCATGCAGACTCTTAAATGTGGCTGCCATCTTCACTTTGTTAGGTGAACATTGCTGACATCCATTTTATACATCAGTCTTCCTTCTTGTTTCAAAGGGGAGTAGCACATCCTCTGAGTGGGCGTGAGGTGGTATTGGTAGGTCTGTAGGCTATCCCAAATCTAGATGGTTGGCTTTGCTGGGGTTTCTCATAGGATTAGTGGTAGATAATAGTCTCAAGCGTTATCCCCCTGTCTGGGCAACTTCCACAGAAGCTTCTATTTCAACTTGTACCTCAGTAGAAGTGTTCCAACTGACAGAGCTCACTTTTGCTTCCTCTTCATTTTTTATTTTTTTCATTTATGCCTTCATTTTTTTAGTGAATGGTGGTCATCTCCTGTGTGCTAAAGCACTGGGGAACATACTGAGGAGCACACTCATCTAGTAGAAAAGACAGATATATAAATTGAATAATTGTGCTAAAAGCAGGGCATGGATGCATGCACCACACTTTATGAAGGCAGCAGAGAGGGGCATTAGCTGCAACCTGAAAAGGTAGAGTAGTATCTGCAAAGGCTTCTTAGAGATAATAAGAAGTAAAGTAGGGGGCAAAGGCTGGAGTTGGGGATTAAAGATAAATAGAAGTATACTTGGTGAAAAGGGAGGAAGTGCCTTCAAGACAGGAGGCTGGAAATATGCACAGGACCTGCAAGGGCCAGGCAGGGAGAGCAAGATGTGGGCTGCAGAGATCGGCCACGTCAGGTCTCCAAGAGCCTTGCGTGCAAGCTAGGGTGCTAGAATTTTTTTAAAAAGATAAAAAGGAATAAAGTGTTTGAATTAGGAATGTGTTGTGTTTAAGTTTAGAAAGATGATTCTGACTACAGAGAAGAAAATGTTTTCGAGAAGAATTAAACCAAGGGCAGTGATGTTGTCTTTAGTCCATTCGTGCTACTATTAAAAAAATACCATGACTGAATGTCTTACAGACAGTGGAAATGTATTTCTGACTGTTCTAGTGTCTGACAAGAGCCAGCTGCCTGGTTCATAGACAACTGTTTTTTCACTGTGTGCTGATATGGGGGAAGGAGCGAGGTATCTCTTGGGCTTCTTTTATAAGAGCACACATCCCATTCATGAGGTTGATCACAGATAGTGGATTTACACAGGAAAGCATCTAGAAGCCACCTTTTAAACATTAGGTGGGTTACTGGTTTGAAAAGGCTATTTTAGGTTTATTATCCTACTCGCTCTAGTTTTCAGAGTTTTAAACATTAAAAGTATAAATAGAAATTGAACAGTTTTCAACATCTTGTAACACATTTCTCATATCAAATTGAATATTCTCCCCTTTATTCATGGATATGAGTTATAATTTATTTTTAAATACTGACCCATCTTTTTATTTTGGGGATAAATTCTACTTGGTCAGGGAGGATTATTTTTATATACTGTTGCATCTTTTTTCTCTGGTATTTTAGAGTTTCAATTCTATTGTCATAAACAGTGTAGGTTTCTAATTAACTTTGCTAGGTTTTTGTATAGGGGATAGTTAGCTTCTTACCAAATTATGTTAAATGATGTATGTTTACATGTATATTAGATTTTAAAATTATAAAGTTATTTTATACCTCATTTATTATGCTACTTGTAAATTTATTATATAATCAAGATGAATCTTATGCTTGTTTTTATGCCTATTTTATATCACTTGAAGCATACTATTTTCATTTTAAATTATGGAGGCTCTGAATTCCTTCTTCACTTTTATTATATGTAAATTGACCATATCATTCATAGTGATGACTTATTTGATGCAGGGTCATCAATTTCATATTATAAAATTATTCATATGGGAAGATAACTGACTCAAATGGCAGAGGCAAAAAACCCATTGCAGCAGATCAGGCTGTGGACCATTATATGTGCTGCTGTGTGTTGTGTAGTAGAGTGCTCTTTCATTTGTTTATAGTGTGTTTTGATCCTCAAAGCTGTTATGTTTCTGCATCTGTTTTTTCCTTCATCTGAGAGCAACAGGTTCATTAAAAGCCAGAAAAAGTGCTAAGAATGAGAACCTGAACAACGAAAAACAAAAACAAAAATAAAAGTTATATATCCTATTGTAAAGTAGAGCAAATCAAATTGAAGTACTCTGTTGTAATTCACATAATTGGGAAGTAGGCTTGAAATGCATTTAAATTTTGTTCTAACTAGTGTATTTTGTCAGTTGTTCCTTTAGATATATAAGCCATTTTGACAAAAGTATATAGAAAACAACAACACCACCACCAAAAAAACCATCTTTGATAGCTTAGAAGTCTATGTTAGTTTACTATTTCTTTGTAATAAATTGCCACAAACTAAGCAGCTTCAAACAACTCACATCCATTATTACATGGGTCAGGAATCCGTCATGGTACAGCCGAGTCCTCTGCTCAGTATCTCACAGGCTGCTGTCAAAATACTGGCCAGGCCTGCATTCTCATCTGGAGGCTTGACTGGGGAAGAATTCATTTCCAGGGTTATTCAGGATGTTGGCAGAATTCATTTCCTGTGGCTGCATTTTGCTAGCTGTCAGCTGTAGGCTGCCTAAATTTCCTTGTTGGCTTCCCCACATATGGCTGGTTACTTTCATCATCCTCACATGTGGAGTTTTTTTTTTTTTTTTTTCTTCAGAGAGCTTCCAGTCTGTCTTTTGGGGGATTTTATCTGAATAAGTCAATCCTTTCCTCCCTCAATCTAAATAATCTCCATTTTAATTAGTCAAAACCCATTGATTGAGAACCTTGATTACTTCGGCAAAATTTCTCCACACTCACTATATAGTTTCAGTTTGAAGTCAGTCACTGATTCCACCCACCCTCAAGAGTGAGGGATTATACAAGGCGTGAACGGCAGGGAGCAGGATTCATTCGGGACACCCTAGACCCTCTCCACCAGAGAGTTTTATCTTACAATGTAGTTCTCATCTTAATGTTTTATTAGAAAGTTACCCTTTTAGTGTGAGAGAAAGCAACAGTTGCAAATGCAAATTAAAACTACAAAGAAATAGCACTTCACATCTACTAGGATGGCCATGATTTAAAAACAAAATGAAACAAAACAAAAATAACCCATTTTGACAAGGATGTGGAGAAACTGGAACCCTCATCCATTGCCAATGAGAATATAAAATGGTGCAGCCATTATGGAGAATGGTTTAGCAGTTCTCCAATAAGTTAAACATAGAAATGCCATACTACCTAACAGTTACACTCCAGTTATATAACCGAAATAATTGAAAACAGGTTATACAAGCAAAAACTTGTACACTAATGTTCACAGCAGCATTATTTACAATAGCTGAAAGATGGAAACAACTCAAATGTCCATTAACGAATGAATGGATAAATAAAATGTCGTATGTCTATATAGTGGAATATTTTTCAGTTATATAAAGGAATGAAATACTGATACATGCTACAATATAGAGGAACCTTGAAAACACTATGCTAAGTGAAAGAAGCCAGCCATGGAGGCCATATATTGTAAGATTCCATTTATATGAAATATCCAGAATAGGCAAGTCCATAGAGACAGAAAGCAGAGTTGTAGTTGCCAAGGACTAGGGGTAGGGGGGAAATTGAGAGTGACTACTTAATGAGCCAGAGGTTTCCCTCTGAGATGATGATAAAATCCTGGGACTAGATGATAGTGATGGTTGTGCAGCATTGCCAATGTGCTCAATGCCACTGAATTGTACACTGTAAAGTGGTGAGAATGGTTAAATTTTATGTGTATTTTACTACAATCAAAAATAAATAAATAATGAGTTGGGTTTTTTTTGGCATCTAGATATTATTGAAGGCCCTGTAAGGATGGGGAGAAGGTATAGAATGAGCAGAGGAGGAGAGAGCTTCAGTACTGAAGGCTGAAAAGGAGCAGCATAAGAAGTAGGAGAGGAAATAGGAAAGTGTGGACCTGGAGTCTCCCCCAATTGAAGGAGGCAGTTAAGAACTATTTTCATGGAAAAGATAGGTTGGATTTGAACAATGTCATGGGGGTGGAGCGGGGAATTTGACAACATACTAGGTTTGGCTGGGTTCTTACAGCTTGGCAATGTGGACATTAGAAGTTTATTAGCAGGCAGATAAGAATTCAGTATTTCTCAGACCAGTGTGTGGGCTATTTTGAGCTGAGCTTTTTTTTAGGCTTCTACCATCTTTTAGCTATAGTATGATTTGATGCAGAATTTTTCATACATATGAAATTTTAAATGTAAGCATCTCAGCCAAATTTAGAGATAACTCAATGCCCTATTAGTCAGTGTTTTAAGTAAGGTGTATAGACTTCTCTTTGTGCCTTTTTAGATTTTCTTTTTATGCAGAAAAATAATGTACTGATAGGGCTAGAAGGCCCCTTAGATATCATTAATCTGAATTTGGTTTTTCTGCAACTGATGGGAGGCCCACGGAAAGTCTCTGTCCATGGATTAGTGGTGTTGCCATCCTTGAGGGCTTTATTTTCTTCTCTGGTTTTTCCCCTTCCTCTGTGAGTTGTTCCAAAGACAACTCATCAGTGTTGTCATATGGCAGGGTGTCAGAATATAATGCTTACTTTATTTACTAACAAAGCACATCTTAAGCACCCACTGTGTACTAGTTGCTGTTTTAGGTCCTGGATATAAAGAAGGAAAGAGATGAATCATAACCCCAAAGTTTGCTGCTTTGTGAGTAATACTTAATTAGTTTCTAGTACTTTTTTTGATATTGCCTAGGGTGATAGTTTTCTTGGTTGCTATCTAAAAAAAGTAAGTAATGCTTTATTTTATGCTATGAATACTCAGAGAGAAGGGTTTAGAATAAATCCCCCTTGGACATGTGATATGGATTTTAAGATTTAGTCAATGTCATAGCCACATTTATTCAACATAATAATTTTCTTTAACATCTTGAAGTTAGTGTTTATAGTAAGTACAGTGAAGTGTAACTTGGTGTGAAGTCAAGTCAACTGGTTCTACCTCCAGATTCTCTGCTCTCAAAGCTATTGATACTATCTTTGAAGCAGTGAGTTCCCTTTGCTTTTGTTCTGAACTTTGAATTTTTACTGTCATGGTATTTATCAATCTGATGTTTGATTTGCTGTCTGTCCATTGTCTGGCATGCAAGCACGCTTTTACCATCAATATAATTTTGGAATGATGGATGCTTTCATCTCATGGTTCTCAACAATATCATTAGCTTCCTCAGATCCCATCCTATTCACAGATTAAGCTCTTTTTTTATTTAATCAGTTTATTCATTCAGTTTATCCTTTGACTTAGAGTCCATGGTCTTTTATCTGAAACCTTTTGGGCTTCAGAACTAATAACTTTTTGCTTTAATAAAGATAGTTTATATGCTCTAGATAGTCTGATACTTCTGGCAGGGTCTGTGGTAGCAAATGGTAATCATACACATTAGTTGTTCTTTAGCAAAATATAGGATTATTCACATTTAGTGGGCTAATTAAGGACTATGAGTAACCTTATGTACATGCAGGTCATATCTGTTTTGTCTCCAAATGATCTACAAAGGGACTTTTGGTTTTCAGAAGTTTATGGATTTTGGAATCTCAGATAAGAGAATGTTTACTTGTCTATGAACAAAGTGAATAAGATGCAGCGTCTGTCCTCAAAGGACAAAGACGCTTCATGTTTTCTCCATTAGGCCTTTTTCTGTTTGTTGTAAGTCAGCTCAAATGTGTTTAGATAAAAAAAAAAAAAGGTGGCAGTGACTTATTGATTCAGTCATTGAAAAGTCTAGCAGATTTTGGACACTGCTATTTTCAAGGTTCAAACAATGCCATTTGCCTGGATTTTGCTTAATTTTTCAGATGCTTTTTGTTCCAAAGCTTTCAGTCTCTCTGCCTAGTAGCCTTCATATGCTCCGGGTTAATAAAACAAATTTTAAAATCCATATATAGACAGTGTTTACCACCCACCCCTGTCCATGGTCATGAATATCACAAATTTTTAAAATTTCCAAACATGAGATAAATGTCAGACCATTCTTTAAATTGACTTTATGAAGCCTTTCTGAGAAGAGCTTTCTGATATTCACACCAATGTTTCCATAGTAACTAATGTGTTCAGAAGAGGAAGAGCAGGAGGAGATAAAAAACAAAGGAGACGATCCAAATAAAAGAGATGCATAAATAAAGGAAGAGTAGAAGGTTCTATAAACTTTAAACCATCGCTTCTTGCAGGAGACAAGCATTCTTGTTCACATAGGTGACTTCCCCGGCTGGCTGACTGATTCAGGGGTCCTTACTGGAAAAACTCCTAAAGCTTGCCCAGTTGACACCTGATTACACTCAGACAATGACTTATTAATGTCAATTTGGACAATTTCTTCTCCCTTTTATTTTAATCTTATTTTTTTTCTTCTGGTTGGAGGTCTCTTAGTTACCATGGTAACAGTGAAGTAATTTGTGCCTGTCACTGAACTGTCAAAAAAAAAAAATACAGTATCAAGTCAATTTAAAGAATAGTTTGAAAGAGGGTAGGAGAGATGTGGGTGTTAGCGATCATCACAGTTTGCAAACATTTAAGTGAAGAATACTAGAACATTCCTAAAATGTAGGTTCTGTTTTCAAATCTTATTAAATGGTGTCCAATCCGTTGCATTTTAAAGTAGATAACGATCAATTATTCTCTTGTGATGTTGAGAGCACAGAATCTTTTTCTCAGTAAACTTCAACTTATTTTAATAAAAACACGTTTAATTCTCAAGTTGTTTGTAGGCTAGCTAGATCAGGTAAATGGTCTAGAGAGATGAGCAGTTTGTTTGTTTGTTTGTTTGTTTTTGAATAATTTAGAGAGGGGAAAGTATACTCCAGGCAGCTTATTCAAGGAAATAGGTACCTGTGGTAATAAAATAATGGCTCCTCAAAATCTCCACATTCTAATCTCCCAAATCTGTGACTCTGTTCTCTTGCATGGTAAAAGAGACATTGCAGGTGGATTAAGCTGAGGATCTTGAGACAAGAAGAGTGTCCTGGATTATCCAGGTGGGTCCAGTGTAATCAGAAGGATCCTTATAAAAAGGAGGCAGGAGTTTAAAAGTCAGAGAAGGAGATGCGATGATGGAGGTACAGGTCAAAGTGATATGGGTCCACAAGCCAAGCAATGCAGGCAACTGGACAAGGCAACTGGACAAGGCAACTGGAAAAAGCTTCCCCAGAGCTTGCAGAAAGAATGCAGCCCTCCTGAAACCTTGCTTCTAGCCCACTGAAACTATTTCAGACATCTGATCTCTAGAACTATAAGAGAATAAATGTGTGTTTGAAGCCACTAAGTTTGTGGTCATTTGTTATAGCAGCTGTAGGAAAATGATACAGCACCATTCACAGTTTCTGATGCCTTTAAGGCAGTTCCTTTTGCAGTCTCATTTGATACTTACTCTTACTTGGTAGAAGTAAATGGAGCCACCCTGATTGTCGGCTGAGCATTCTGGGTGTCACTAACTGAGGTCTTTCTCTGTGTGATACTTTTGGGAAGTTATATCCAGCCACCATGTGAGTTATGGGCATGGAAAGGCCAGCTGCTGAAGTGACAGAACTTTGAAGCCTGGGCTCAAGCATCTGGGAAGGGCAAGTGCTTGAAAGTCCTGGGTGAAAGTCCTCCTTGAGAAAGAGAACTCTTGTGCTCACAGTCTCTCTCTCCATGAAAGTGCACCTGTTTGTTGGGTAAACTGCCTTGTCTTTCAACTAGACTATGTATGTCTTAAGGTTAGACATCATGCTTTATGGATGCCTATAAATCCTGCAGTTCCCAGCACCATTCTGGCACACAATAGACACTATGAGAAATAGCGACTCCTTCTCTCAGCTGCTTCCTAGGTAGGTTTTATATTTTTCCAATTATCTCACTCTTACCATACAGGTGCTGTGTTAAGCACTTTCATTCAATGTTTACAACAACCCCGAGGGAAGTCTTATTATTTTCATTTTACAGTTGCAGAAATAAAGATTCAGTAACTAGGCTGAGAGTGACAAGGTAAGAAAGTGGCAGAGCTGGCCGCTGAACCCAGGTAAGTCTTCCTGATCCCTCCACTTCTAACTGATGCCTTGTTGCCAGGCCAGAGGCATCATGAGATGGATGTCAGTGCCTTTCTTCCCTATGGCACTGGCTTTCAGTAAATGCCCTGTATCCTCTGATTTCCAGCACTGGCTCTCATTCCTATTCATACAGGAGGCAGAGGATGGGACTGTGGAGGTTGGAGAGGGCTGAGGGCTTGAGCTCAGAGAAAGGGAGGGGGTGTTTTGCATCCCAGAGGTCCTCTTGGCCTTATAAACATTATTTTAGGTGGGAGTCTGATGTCTGTAAATTAGCACATTCCTATAGCTTTATATTCTCCTTGTTTATTTCTCTCTATTTTCTTTTGTAGTAGGCAGAATTCTAAGGTGACTCACAAGCCTCTCCCCCCACTGGTATATGTATTCTGTTGAAATGGACCCAACATTTGTGTCCTGCCAAAATTCACATGTCAAAGTCTTGATCCTCAATGTGATGGTATTAGGAAGTGAAGCCTTTGGGAGGTAATATAGGTCATGAGGGTGGAGCCCCAAAGATGGGACAGGTGCATTTTATAAAAATAAACAGGGGAGAGATGTACTCTCTCTCTGCCATGTGAGTTAGAGCAAAAAAGCATCTATCTGCAAACCAGAAGAAAGTGGGCTTTCACTAGGAACTGAATAAACCAGCATCTTGATCATGGATTTTCCAGCTTCCAGAACTAAATAAATGTTCAAGCCTCCTAGTCTATGGTATTTATTTCAGCAGCCTGAATTAAGACACCTGTAAAATCTCCTCCCCTGTGAATAGAAAGGGATCTCACTCCCATTATTAGGTTCCTATTCAGTGGAGATTATTTGAGTGGGCCTGATGTAATCAGGTGAGTTTTAAAAGAGAGAAGGGACATATGACAGGGTCTGTGAAAGCAGCCTCTAGGAACGCGACCATGGATCTTGGTTAAATAGCTAGCAAGATATTGGGGACCTCAGTTCTACAACCACAAGGAAAACAATTCTGCCAACAACCTTGAAAGTGGGTATTTCCCTCAAGGATCCTCTCTGCAAGGATGCGGCCAGCCAACATCCTTAGCTCAGCCACTTGAGACCCTGAGCAGAGAATCCATTGCCTGAATGCCTGATCCATGGAAACTGAGATAATAAATGTTTTAAGCTGCTAAGTTTGTGATAATACATTACATAACAATGGAAGACTACTACATCTTCCTGAAATTCATTTAAAAGATAAAAATTAGTCTTAGTGGGACTAGGCCGAAAAGGAAACAGACTCTGCTCCTGATCAGATGGAGTTAATACCTTAAAACACCTAAAACGACCCAACCAACCAACCAACCAACCATTGAGAGGAGCATTTCCATTTGTCTAGGATTTGTTTTTACAAAGATGTGACTCCCTTCGGTGATATAAGTTATCTCTGATCACTTCCTTTGAGGAAGAACTCTGAAAGAAAGCTTTTGGGGCCCCTGAAACCACTGAAACCTAAATACACCTACGAAAAGGGTAGGGGACAGCTAACACCCAAAGTGCCATTAGATGTTTTTAATGAGGAGGTTCTGGGCCGGAGGGAGGTCCCTGAGCAGGCCACCTCTTTCAGTGGAAGAGGTTCCATTTTTTTTTCTTGAGAAAGTGGTCAGTTCCTGAAAGATGCAAGGCCCTTCTCAAAAGTCTCAGCAGTATTTGCCTCATGAGTGGCAGGGTTTGCCCCTTCCCTTACTTCCACCTTTCTCCAGGAGTTCAGGCCATGGTCCATCCAATCTCTTCACTTACTCATCAAACTCTCATGGCGCTGTTAATATAGGGAAGGCTGTGCTCTGCCCTGGATAAAAGAATAAATGCATGAATATACAGTCATAACTGACTTAGATATCAGTGTTATCACCATTTTCTTAGATGAGGAACCTGAGGTTCAGCGAACTTAAGAAACTCGTCCCTTACTGCCGAAGCCTGTTTCTCTTGTCCATTAGTCCACACTGGCTCCACGGGGGTACCGGCTTTACACCAGACCCGCCGCCTGCGGGACCTGGGCTGCGAGCCTCACCGCGGGCGCCCTCTGTCGGCGCTGCGGCGGCGCAGCGGCCCCGCGAGCGGCCCGGGGAAAGCGGGAAGCCCGGCGTCGGCCTCCGACTGCACGCCAGTCCTTACGTGTTTGCTCCACATTTGGGGGGTGCTGAGCCGTTCCCTCAGTGGCACCTGGATATCACCTGTGAGTTTCAGGGGCGTTGTCCTGGTCCTCTTTAAGGAATCGGCGTTGGGGGTGGGGAAGCTCTTTGGGGAAAAGGGGCGCAGACAAGGCGAGGGAACTTTAAGAATTAAGAATTGCCCGGGTGCTTGAAACCAGAGGCAGAGGGAAGCTGGCAAGGGCCAGGTTCTAGTAACTCTGGGTCCTTGACTTCCCTCTGGGGAGAAGGTAGGAAATAGGGTTGGGGAGTGAGGTTGCCCTTAGACCTACGGCCAGAACCCGTGATGCTTGTAACTGGAAGCGGGAAGATGATCTGTACTTCGTTTTTTTCTGAACCTTCGGTTGCAGTCCTGCACTTGAGCGCGCACCAGGGAACTGTTTACTTAAAGAAGCACATCCCACTGATATATGGGTGTATTCTCCTACACCTGAATTACTAAATAGTACTTATACTCTCTCCCCGTGTTCCAGCTTCATTCAATTCTTTTAGTTTCTAACCCACTTTATTAAAAAAAAAAAAAAAGGCACAGCATTCACCCACATGCAAAGCAAATTTACAATCAAGAAGATGTCTTCATTCTCTCTTTAAAAATGGTGGTTTTATTCTTGTTTCACATCAAGTAAGGACTACTTTTGAGGATATTTTGCTCTTGATCCCCTCTCCCCATATTATATCCTTCACTTATTTATATATTTTGTCTATTGAAATTCCAGATACAAAACTAACTTTATTAATTTATATTTCTAAAACAAGAAATATGTATTTACTTCTCCCACTGGAATAATATATTCCCTAGATGAAAAAATTTAGCTGCATTTATTAGAAATGATGTATTAAAAATCAGGTTAAAGAAAAATAAAGGACAAGTGGTGAATTTCTTCTGAGAAAATAGGACAAATGCATTTGCTAGTTTAGGTGGTTTGGTTTCCTCTGGAAGTATTGGAAAATACGGTAAAAAGAAGGTAGGCCATCAGCTTTCATGCAGTTTACCAAAAGAGCTTTTGAGGATACTTGATTCGGAACTACCATTCTTTCTTTTCATAATATTCAGCAGGTCCCTAATCATTGTAGTCCAGATATTGAACACAGGCTTTCAATCCCTTCTACCAAAACGTTTTGCACCCATTAGAACACTTCTAGATTGAAATTCTAAATTAGTATTCATTGAAAACTGGTTTGACACAAAGAAAGGAACATCAATGAAACCTTCTAAGCCTTCTTTGCGTTTCCAAGTGCACGTTCAAATTTTAGGGAAAGTCATTGTTATGCGTTTAGTGAAGATTTATTCAATTCCCAAGTGCCACCTCCAGAGGGCACAGCTGTCTCAAAAAAAATTTCTTTTTTGACTGTTGCTTTGGTTTTGCCAAATTAGGGACTCTAGTCTGTAATTGTGGTTCTTGGGATCCAAACTTGAAATATTTTTACTTAATATATTTTAATGTTCATTTACATGTTATAGTATTCTATTATTTTCCACAATTATTTAACATTTTAATATTTTAAGTTTTTATAAATTGAAGAATTAAATCTAATGTCATTAAATTTCCCCTGACTTAAAAATCTCTCTGATTCTCTCCAGTTTTAATAACTCCAGACAGATTGAAGCAGCACTCTTTCATTTTTAAAAATGTATCAAAGTTTATATTTCAACTTATCTTCGTATTCCCAAGAGATTACACTCAATGTCCCAGGTCTCCTAAAAAAAAAAAAAAAAGTGTGAAATGTGCTGTATCTTCCATGTAATATTATTTTGGATTTAGTGCCCAACATATTCTTGTAGAGTCTGCTTCTATGTTCCAAGTCAGTGCTTTGGAAGCTTTTTACTTCCTGAAGCTACACAAAACATCTGGGAGATTTATTTTTGCAACATCAAAATATATAGTGACTTTTATTTAAAAAATGCTTTTATTCATCTGCACAGGAAGGGCGGTTGACATGAATGTGCTCAGAAAAGAATGGGGTTATTTTCTTCTAGAATGTACATTAAACGATTCATTCTCTTCTTCCTTTGTCTCAGACATCTCTGCTGTGTTTAGTGTGAAATTGAATACTGTAAGGCTGAAATCTAAGAAGGAAGAGAACTGAGGATTCATGCAAATGATTTACATATATTTCTTGTGTTTCTTTCAAGCTTTCACTTGCTACTCACTTTGGGCTATTTTTCTTTTCATTTTTCCTTTTTTTTTTTTCCAGTTAACATTACACACAAAGAAGCTGGCAACAGAGTGCGAAAGGAACTGTTTCTAAGTATTTAAAACTGCTTAACATCTATTTATATGAAAATGCTTTTTAGGTTTTGGAAGCTTATTTCCATGTTGGCATGTTAAATTTGGAAACTAATACTGATAGGTGTTGAAAGTCTTTAACTTTCATGTTTGCTCTGCATAAAACGGAGAAGAGCTAGAGCAACCACCACAACAGAGTGTGTTCTGTAAGAAACCATGAGTAGTAAGTGGTGTCAGCTAAACATGCATAAGAATCTAGAGAGGCCTCAATGAAATAACCCTGAAGTCAGGTTGAGCCATGGACGAGCCATTCAGGATTAATGTGCATGGCACAGAAGTATAATTAGCAAATCCATAAATTATCCCTCTTTTCTTTCAATTCAAACACTAAATGTTAGTTTAACGATTTATTCCTTGGCCTTTTGTATTTGTCTTGTCTCCTCAGTGACAAGGTGGAAGATCTTTCACGGCATTGACCCATGTCTGCTATATTTTTTTCTTTCTATCATCGTAATCTGCCCAATGTTAGACCAAAATGGCCACCCACAAATAGTTGTCAATTAATTATTGGCCTCGATCAGTGTCGACCAGGTTCCACTCCCAGTTAGAGAATGCCAGACTCTTGAAAGTTTAAAGCATTTGTGAAATTTTAGATGCTTTTCTCCTCTGTGTTTCCATGATGCTCATGGTATTCTCAGCATTTTCTTAGGTGAATGGATATGCTACTGTGGTTTGCAAGAACTTTATTACAAGGATCTGGAATTTTTGGTGCTGTCATTCTTCTGAATTAGATAATATGTGAATCTGAGGATGGTGTTCCAGAAAGGGTGCAATGAAGTGACGTTACATAGAACATTCAAAATGGAAGGGTCAGGAAACCAAATGTTTCATCAGAACAGAGATGACTAGAAAATATGTTTTTTTCTTTCACTGGCTCCCATTCATATATTGTGACTTCACTTATTCACCTGTAAATGTTAACTGTTCCACATGAGATTCTGTACCATCAAAGTTGAGGAACACATAGAGCTTTGAAAAGTAGTCATCCTCTGTCCACCTTTATGCTTAAGCAAAAGCAATCAGTCATGTGCTTGTGGGATCTCTGACCTTGGAGGAAGGTTTTATTAGGTGACCTCTAAAGTCACCCGCCAGTGGGAAAGCTGTGTTATCCTGCATTGAGTTCTCATCACACTCATTTTATTAGAATCAAAGGCAGTTTTACAAATGTGAGATGTCGACCAACAAGCTTAAAGTGTGGCATCATTAGATTAAGGGTGTGTCGTCCCCAAGTAGTCTTATTTCAAGGCCTCTATTAGCCTAGGGACATGTGTTAATTACCTGAGTAGTTCAGATTTTCTGTCTCTGACAGTTGAGTCTAGTTTGAAATGTTTATAATTCTAATCCTATTAGAAATGCTCTCAAGGAGCTAATATTATTTGCAGGAATTTAGAAGTAAATCCCTTAGTAAAATAAATGGACCTTTGGTAAGGTGAATCATAACCTAATTTTGAAAGTAAGGATGTCGTTCTATTGGCTTTGCTTGAAGTTTGGTAGGACTTTCCAGAAAATTCTGATGTAGATGCAGGGCTCATCTGTTTTCACTGTATGACTTACTTGAGGATCTAGATTAAAGTTTTTCTTCTCTCAGCTACCATTGCAGTCTCCAAAGACAAGCCATTTATTTATTTATTTATTTTAACAGGTCAGTAATCTAAATAATTCCTATTCTTCCCTGTTTGTTGTCAAAACGACCCCTGGTTACCAATCCATCTATGAGATGAGTGAATTCCTAGTCTGGGGCGGTGTTGCAGGTGGACTGTAATGCATTATTGATGTTCAATAAAATGTTCAACAGTAGTACTGTCACCTTTGCTTGGTTAAGTTAGGTCATTTTTAGTTCATTGTAGTCCCGGGCTGACTTCATACACCTAGAGCCTAAAAGCCAGGGTTGTACTACAGTGTTTAGTGTAAGTGGCCTCCTGATGACACTTGCTCTGAACAGAAAGGCCACACCTTTGGCAGGCAGAAAAGACGGAGGGTACTCTCTCTGCAAGTCACATTATGCCTCTTCAAAGTCCACTTGATTATTTTGCTGTGATGTGGATGGGTTCCTACAATTTACCTTCAGTCTCAAAGTGGTATGAGGCTGGACACACATTCTGGAGTTTGTTAATTCCTGAGGTGGCACTTTTAAGTCTCAATGTTTGATGTTTCACAGCCCCAGAAAGGATGATTTTTGACTCTTTGATCCTATAAGAAAAATCCAATTGTTTTCTGTCTTGCAGTTCATGCCGATGGCTTTTGTTCCTTCATCGCTATAGTAGATATTTTCTTTTTCAAGCCAGAGTCGTGGTGGGCGGAGGGTTTAGGATATGTAATAATATAAATAACAAGCTGGTGGAATTACAAATATAGCAGAGTGATAATCGTAAGATGCGAGAGCAAAAATTGGTTACGGTTATCAAGCTGGAGGACTGTTGTTTTGCACGGTCCAGAGCTTTTTAAAAATGTCATGTCTGTAGCATTCTTTACTTTCAAAATCATCCACTATTCATGAAGAAGAGAAAATACAGGCTAAGGAAAAAAATGCTCTGGACACGTTTCATTTAGTTAGTTCCCCCCTCCCCACTCCCTTCCTTGGTCCTCTTGGTAGTTTTGACCTCTTCAGTTCTCTAATAAGTTACTTGGAGAATTAAAGACAACCTGAAAAAGCAAAAACAATAGCAATGAAGATGGGCAGTAGCAATAACAATGAACTGGATTCTCTAGACTGTTCACAGAATGGCAATGAAGACAAAGAACTATTTTTTCTTCTTTATAAAAGCTGCCCATTACCTTTTCTTCCCTTTCAGACCCTTTTCTTCCTGTTCTTGGCTTCCATGTAGGTTTCAGCATCTTATCACGAATGTCTAATTTAACTTCTCCTTGTTATTAATAAATAAGATGGTGTTACTTTTACTAATGAACTGTTTGGAAAGTAGAGGCTTCAGAGTGGCACTTTTGAAGGTTTTAGAGTAATTGCAGTTTTAAGTCCTTTTCTTTTATTTTTCACCCATTGAATCTGATTTTTCCCTTAGCCAAAGTAGTTTGCCTATTCTTCATTGCTGTTTTTTTTTTTAAGGTACTTGAAAATTGTTCTACAAATATAGCTTAGAAAAAAATCATATTTCTCAGTGAAAAACAACAACCCCGAAATGAAAGCCAACTTAAATCATTCCAGAACAGACTTGCAAAGTGGTGCTGACGTCCCGGAAGGAGAAGGGAGAAACGCTAATGCTCCCAAGTAATCAGTTTGGGCCATTTCAGTGCTAAATGACAGGATCAAGAAGAAAAATTTTGAAATTGATTTTTAAGACTGTCTGAAAAAGGAGACTGAAATGAATATTAAGAGATTTCTTTGGGGCTGTCAGAAATAATAATGGAAGAAGAGACAAGCCCGGTCTTGCTGTTGATGGTAGGGTCAGGGAATTTAGAGTCGGTGCAGATTGGAGATGAAGTTCTGCACCGATTTTAAAAAAATGTTAACGAACAGAAGGGAAGGGAGCAGCAAAGGAACCTAATATGAGTAGATCTGAGCTGGAAAGGGGGAGGTAAATGTGTGGCATTATGTGTTGGGCGGTTAGGAAAGAGGGACCATAATGGTGTGTGCTGTGCTTTGCACATTGTGAGGATAAGACAGCCCCACATCTGGGAGAATGTGCCCCACGAGGTGCTCTGGCAGTGGGGATGGGTTTGTCTGGACACATCTGTCCCCTCTCCTCCCTCCTCCCTCTGGTAGCCGTACACATCTACCTATCAGTTGGCTGGTTGGAGTGGGGCTCCAGGCTGGCCGTTGACCAGCCCATATGGCCTGAGGATTGAATTCATGTCTTTGGTTTCATTAGCACAAAGTTGGAACTAACAGAGTTAACTGACTAATTAATACAGAGATGCATCAGTGGCTCTCTGGGATTTGCAATCAGTTTCCCTTACATTGGACATGTCAATTACCACAAGTCTATAGATACCAGGAGTTGGAAAAGATCTGGCAGGATTTAAAAACAGACTCTTCTATATGAAGAATTTGAATAAAAATGGAAAAGAACACCCACCTTCCTAGGATTATGCTTTTTCTGGACATGACTGCTAACTCTCATGGGATTGTGAAGGATCAATACATTATTCTGATTACTTTTGATACAGTATATTTGCAGAAATTTCTGAATTTCTACTCCCCGTCCCCCCTTGTTCTCTGAAAACATGGGCTGGAAAACTTAACCTCTTCAGCTTTCTTCTGGTGTGTGTTATGTGCTGAGTTGTCAACGTCAGCTCCTTGTGACCCTACGAATGAGTGATGTCCTCAATGTCCTGTCCTCAACAGCCTTGCTCAGCTCCTGGGGACTCGTGCCTTTGGCTGCTGGTGTGGAGTCAATCCATCTCATATTTGGTCTTCCTCTTTTCCTGCTGCTGTCTATTTTTCCAAGCATTATCATCTTTTCCAAAGAACCCTGCCTTCTCATGATGTGCCCAAAGCAGGACAGCTTCGGTTTTGCCATTTTTTTGCCTCCTGTGATGTTTCAGACTTAATTTCCTTTAGGACTTTCTGCTTACCAATGTGGAAATAGACAGCAGGCATTAATCCCTCTTTGTCTTTAGGGAACGGTATCCTGACTTTCTGGAGACTTATCCATCTTCCCTTTGTCTCATGGGATTATACATCAAGGCACTTGGCCTTTCCAAAACCATGAAATAGACTGTTTTGTCATTCAATCTAAGGCAGTGGTTTCTCAGCTGAGGATGATTTTGTCTCCTATGGAACGTTTGGCAATGTCTGGGTATATTTTTGGTTGTCACTGCTGGAGGGAATACTATTGGCATGGAGTGTGTAGAGGCCAGACATGCTACTAAATATCCTATAATCTTTGTTGTAGGATCAGCCCCCTACAATGAAAAATGATTTGATCCAAAGTGTCAGTAATGAAGAGGTTGAGAAACCCTGATATCAGCCAACTGGACTTTCCTTTCTGGTACTCTGAAACATCAGTAGTGTGACAAAAGCAACAAACCTTTTACATAATTCGAACTCATTCATTCCAGTGTCAATGCCTCATTAAGACCAACGGAAATAACATGTCAAGTTGTTAATGTTAGCTAGAACTCCTCAAACCTTCCTGGGTCCTCACTTTTATTCTGTGCTAGATCTCCAGGCTTTTTATCTGTTCTGAGAGCTCCACATATTCTTTGGCTTAGTCTTCTCTGTTTGATTTAGGTAGAGTAATTTTCTGTTAATTGCAATCAAAGAACTCTAAGCTGAGGAGGGATAGCTGAAAGTTTGTTGACATATGTGTGTTTGTGTTAAGACACCATTAACAAATGGTGCCTTGTAACCTGTCTATGCTTATGAAGGAGCTATCTGGCAATTGAGGGTCAAGTTAGAGCGAGCAGAACCCCATGCCTTTGAGGTTTCTATCACTACAATGGTGGGGAGAGTCAAGAGATCAATAGACAGCTTGAAAACTCTGTCCCAAGAAGGAAAATAAAGTCCACCAAGACGTAGGGCATCGGTAGCAGCAGTTCAAATCCAAAAGTCAAACAGTGGGATTAAAAAAAAAAGTGACCTACTATTTTTGAAACTATGCAGGCTTTTGACCTTGGGGGGCTGCTGTGCCCAAAGTGGAAGCCAGGGGCTGCTGATGAATACTTTCTTTTCTTTTTTTAAAAAAACCAGAGTTCTCATTTCAAGCTTCATTTCGAAATAATGAAAGCATACATGGCAGTACCTTACTCAGAGGCATAGAAGTTTTCTTTTAAGATTTTAAAACTCAGGGCTGACGCTCGAGTGATGCTCTACTCCATTAAACAGGAGAAACTTTTTTTAAATTAAGATGATCCAGGGAGCAGAGTCTCTTAATTACCAAGGCCGGGCTAGGAGAGTGTGGGTGGTTGCCTCAGCCTGTTTAGCTGTTGGAGACCTTAGCGGCTGCCTCATAAAAAGACCTATTTTGTTGGAAGCTTCTCTTTCAGTAAGTGCAGGGGTTGGAATATGTTAAACTGTTCTTGAGTGAACAAAGTCATAAAAATATGTGAGCATACAAATAGAGGATTCGTGTTGGAGATCTCATGAGGTTCATTGTACTTCTCAGAGAGGGTTTCTTTTTTAAGATGCCAGCAAAATGCCACGGTATTTTATTTTTGTCTCCGGTAAATTGCTCTGGAAATTTAAACAAATTAAACATCCTGTTTTGTGTTTTTGAGACTCACTGGGGAAACTCAGTCTCCAGTCTGATGTTTCAGGTGGGAAGTAAGTTATGTGGGTAATCGCATTTCTGATATAGTTACCCTAAGTGCTGGGGAAGGGGACGTGTGCACGGGCCATTCAATCACCTGGAATTGCAAGCAGTTGTGTTTATCATCTAAAGAAAAATAAAACAGAAGTGAAGTTTTTGAAGGGTGTGTGTGTGTGTGTGTGTGTGTGTGTGTGTGTGTGTGTGTGTTGTGAGATGAGAAATCTTTTCTGTTGATTTTTATAGTTTAGAAATTGATTTGTGATCTAGTATATTAGTGTTAATGAAAATCCATTGTTGTAGCCATTTTAAAACAAATGTAAAATAAATATTAGTAAGAATAATAACGATTGTCTTTCAAACAGAAGGCAACAAGAGAGTAATTAGCAAGTAAAATTTAGAGCTTGCCTTTGGAATTTAATGGGATTCTATTTTTCTTGAGTTCCCCATCACTATAAAGCATTTTTTCTTAATTTTCAATGTTGGTAAATGGAAACAGCTCTGAGATGCACACTGCTTCCCCCTTATACACATTGTATTTCTCTGGAATGGAAGGATTGCTTCCCTTTAATACCTTCCTGCTAAGAAGGATGAAACAATCTGGAAGCCTTGTGCCCCTGGGCTTGAGTGATAAAATTAGCCTGAGTAGCTAATTTTAGTGCTTCTCTTCTTCAACAGGGTCTCCTTGACAATAGGGAACTGTCTGGCTTGGTTACTTTTTATGAAAACATCTCAACCCCCCACCAGCTTGAACTCTCAGTTGAAATATTACATTTAAAGGCCAAACAGAACCCAAATGAATGGATGATTGCAGCACCTTTCAAATGTCACTTAAAAAAATCTATGAAATGAAGGCTCAAGTCCTTTGGGAAGGAGAAGAAATGAACTGTCACCGTATCCTCCCTTTGCTTAGATATTGGCTCTCTCCGCCTCTCTCTGGCTTTCTCTGCTCTCTCCCTATTTCCTCTTTCCCTCTCCTCCCCACTCCCCTCTGCCCCCAACACACACACACACCTGAACTATATGAAGTTCTAGTTTGGGTGTATGCCCCGGAGGCTGAACTATGCAAGAAGTGTCATCTGTGGAGGTATTTCCTTTCAGAATGTCATTGTTTAACTTCAGGGTCCTGTTATTCTTGTGTGAATGAAATGTCAGAAATGAATTTCACCGTGTAATTTCCCAGGCATTGACAGGCCTTTGCCATCTGTCATTGGATAGTGGTTTTACCTTTGGTTTCCTGCCATGTTTAGGGTTTTGACCCGTCCCTTTGAGTAATTTTACCTCTCAGTGTAGCCTCCGATGGAGGGCTCAGCTGCCAGGTGTGACTTTTGTAACTTTAAGGTATGGAACGATTTCTTCCACAAGCTTTGCTTTTTATTATTTTTAAAACCGCAAGTGTCATGAATCCTGTCACCTGAACAGTGTTGACTTGCAATTAATTGTATGTGCATTATCTATTTTTGCCCTCTGTCTTCGCTGGTGAGGAGGTCCCACACTGTATAAAAGTCTCAGCCTCGCTTTGTGAAATGTAGGACCAAGTTCTGTTTGCTGAGAGAGAGAATCTGGGGGTGGTGGTGGTGGAGAATTGGGGTAGGAAGAGAAAATAATAAAATGGTTTTGCTGAAGAGCCCAAGTTTAATTGGAAAGAAGGAAACCTGAAGTTTTTCATTTCCTTACGTAGTGAAGATCTCGGAAAATCCCACTGCTCTGAAGTCAGAAGACGGATTTTATAAAGTACAAGCAGACTGTTTTTGAACCGAGTGTTAGAGCTCTGCTGTCAGAACTGACAAGTTCCTGGATTCAATTTTCAAACTAAAACTTAGAAAATGGAGGAGATACTGTGTCTCCTCAGCAGCTTATCAAAAGAAATGCAGTGGCAGGCTCCCACTGCTGTCTGGGGCCGCCAGGTGGAGGGAGGCAGGTGCCCCCATCAAACATCTCTGCTCCCTCTTGTAGATGATGCGTTTTTGAGATGGGCTACCATAGGAATGGCTCAAGTTGTTCGAGCCTGATGAGATTGGATGGCACAACAGGCTTCCCAGCTCTTGTCTCCAAGAACAGGGAGAGTTTTATACCATTTTTAGAGAAGTTTCAAGCACCAGTGATCCTTGCCCAGGACTTACTGGTCTTCATGGTTGGCAGAAAAAGGATTAAGAAGCATAGATTTTAGCCCACTAGCTGTTGCTTTATGAGAACAGAGTATACCTATGTAGAATTCCAGGCACAGCTGCCAACAGCCCTCTCATCTTTCTTTCTTTTGAGATAAAAATTAGTTATGGCTCTTGAGTTCTCAAGAACTTCTTTATGCATGTAGACAATAACTGATTGTCCTAAACAAAGATATGTTACAACTAACTACTATATTAATACAAGCAAGCATTAAGTATTTAAAATGTACAGTGTACTGCTTTAGAGCCCACTTAAATGTCATAACGACCCATGAAGGGGGTAATATCATCACCATTGTGCAGATGGGGAGAGTAAGGCTTAGAGAGTTTATTCAGAATTTCTCAAGTACTAAGCAGAAAAGCTGAAATTTAGACCTAGCTCTGTCTAACTCCGAACCTTGTCCTCTTAGCATTATACTGTAAAACCACCTCTGAAGTGATGACAATGATGAACTCAGTGGTAGAATTTCTTCCTACTGATTTTTTCAAAAGTAAATAAATATCATGACCTTTTGAATACTCTTCAGGTTATGTGATTCTATTAAGTCTTAAATTTTCACAGGCTCTTATTTTGTATCCATTTGGTCTTTGAAAATTCAGATTTGTCAGTTGCTATATTTTGTTTTTATTCCTGTAACTGTTACAAAACCTTATGAAATTGAAAACTTGTTATCTGAGACTCTCAATTAGCCAGATGTTTGTTTGTTTGTTTCCTGTATTCCAGTTTTAGAAGGAAGAAGAAAACTACAGAAAAATAAGCTCATACTTGATTTTCTTTTAAAGGGTAACTATGTCCTATGGTCCTACGCCTATAATTAGTTTGGTGTTAAAATATGGGTACATCTTCTTATGCTTTTGAAATTCTTAATCCTCAGCAAAGTCTGCTAAAAATGTTGAGGGTGTTATATTAGTAAGGCTAAGCTAACGGCTGTGATAAAGAGCCCCTGCATTTTTATAGCTCATCCTAATAAAAGCTGATTTCTTGTTCATCTCATGATGCATGGGTCACTGATGTGGTGAGGAGGGGTGGTTGCTCTGATCTATACCTTTCAGATACCTGAACTCTTTCTGTCTTATGGCTTTGATATTCCTCTAGAACCCCACAGTTTTCTACTGAATCTAAGGAATCCAATTGGCAAACAAAGGAAGGCAACCAACGTGGAAGACTGTCTGGGAAGTTTTTAGGAGCCATGATTGAAAGTGAGACACAGTCCTGTCCACATTCCAATGATGGAGCCTCAGTCGCATGACCCCACCTAACCGCAAGGGGGGATGGGAAATGTAGTCCCACTCTGTGCGCAAGAAAGAAAGGAAATAGAGTTTGGTATCCACCTAGCACTGCCTGTATCACAGCACTGGCATAAAATCTCAAGGATTTTATGGCCCTTCTCATATTGTGAAACATCCTAGAAACATTTAATTATTATGTAGGTTAGTGGTTTCCAAAACCTGGGTCATTAAAAAATATCTCTGGAACTTCACTTAGACACACACAGAATCAGAATGAAAGATGGTAGGGTGAATAGAAGCAGTAATCTACATTGTTTCAGAAGCTCTCCAGGTGATTTGGATATAGCCAGTCTGGAGCCAGTTTGCTGTTTGGGAACTACTTATCTAGGTAAAGCGGAAATATGGATGAATTCATTTCAGGAAGATTTTTGGCAAAAAAGACTAGGAGAAAAAAGAGTGGTCTTCAGTTTGTTAGTAAAGTAAATGAACCCAAATCTCTATTTATGCCAACCATTCTAATTAGTCTAGACCTCAAACTATGGTCAATTGTTTTGAAAATTCTTAGAATACTTCATAGAAGAAAACTGCTCCATTTCTTAGTGAGAAGTCCCATGTAGGAGGAGAGTTATGTGGATATTGTGGATACCGATGACATATAATACAATTCTATAAAAAAGTCTTCCTGTCTCATTTCAATCATTTTCACCCTCTGAGCAAATTCAGTTGTAGATTCCCAGTTACCTAAACTTCCCCAGTAGCCAGGAAGACAACTGAGGTAGTAAAATTGTTTTCTAAAGCAAACAGTCATTGGGTTTTAAATATCCAATTGTGTGTTTCCTTTTTGGTCTTTAAGTATACAGCATTGCCAGTTTGTTTGTAATTAACTCACATGAAATCCTATGCTTCGTGTAAATTTTTAATAGCGTGTGGCTTCTGAAGGATAAAAGTAACCTTTTGTAAACAACGGTGAAATCGGTCCGATCAGTTTTGTAGGGCTGTTCCATGATTACTCCGCCAGGTGAGAACGGAAGTCACAGGGTGATATTTCAGATTTCCTCGTTTGTGTTGCCATCGGGTTGGATTTATGAAAGACAGCGGAAATGTATCACCTTGCTCTGTTATTCCCAAACCATAATTTTCTAGTCCCTCGGTTCGCTTGTGAACATTTCTGATAAAATGGATAGCTCTCTGAACCTTCGTCAGACTGATTTGTTTAAGGTCTTAAATTATACATTGCTGGATCCAAGCAGAGGATGAGAAAACTCAGGCTGCTGCACTTCTATACCGAGGGCAGCATTGCAAACCATTCTGCACAGAGCTTTAATCACATTTCCTTTACCGTTACTCTACACTGCTTACCATATGAGCCCCACCTTCCTCAGCCTTGCATTCAAGCCCCTCTATAATCTGACCTATCCTTAAAGCTGCTGGGGAACTTTCCAGTCATTTAGCCTGTAAGGTCCTTACCCCAAATCTCTACCCTAGCCAATTAGTTACCATCCTCCGGAACATCTTGAGTTTCCTGCCCCTTTATATCTGCACCTCGTATTTCCAAACCCCATCTCTTCCCAAGTGAAATTCAATCCATTCTTTAAGAATCAGTTGAAATGTCACAGGCTATGAAACCGTCCCTGTTCAGCTTAACTATGGCAATTGTTGCCTCACATTCTGTTTACTGTGACACATTTAGTTTGGGAATAGACATGTTAGATTTTCCACCAGAGTGTATAAGCTCCTGGAGATCAAAGATCCCACTTTATTCATCTGTTCTATATAGTGCTTTAACCATAGGGAGCATTTGCGAAATAACCTTCATAATAAATAGCATTCAGTTGAGGATTATAATGCGCATTGAAAACCCAATTTTAGATTATTAATTTAGAACATGGTTTCCTAAAGTGGAATAGTAATATAAGTTCCTTTGAGAAAAAGTATCCAGTTACATATACATAGGTTGCTTTATTGCAGGGCTTTTAAGAACCTTTAATATGCTTATAGGTTGTAATATGCTAATGTGACTACCTAAGAGAGAGAGTTGTAGGCATCATATTTCATATTCTTTTGACAACAGAGCTATTTTTTGTGAAGCATATTGATGAACCATGATTTTTAGTGCTTCATTTTGGGAAATACTGACTTGAAGTAATAGTCTGCATTTTTATGATACAAAAGTGCTTTCACGATTAAAGTCAGCCTTGTTTTGTCTAAATATCATTGAATCTTCATAAGAAAACAAAAAATAGTGTTTTCTAATTTGCACTCCTAGACATAATTATTTCGGGTGTTATGTGTATGTGTGTTTGTAAAATGCCAAAATTTATCAAGTATACTGTTTGCTTTAGTTAAGATATATATATATATATATATATATATATATATATATATATATATATATATATAATCATTAGGGAAATTCCTGGTGATCTAAATGAAACCAGTGTTAATGAAGATATGCAGCTGAGAGTTCTGCCCTTGTCAAATATCCCAGCAATACACAAAGGCCTTTGTCTTAATAGTAATTTTCCTGAAGGTCACTCACCATTCAGACTGTTTATGTAAATCTCCATTAATGCAAGTTTTATTTAATGATTTGCTGAAAAAAGTCAATGATTAAGGTTTGTTTGTGGGGTGTTTTTTTTTTGGTTGTTATTGATTTATTCTTTCCATGGACACATATTAAAAAAAAAAATCAGATTATTTTGTGTTTAGATTTCTCTCCGTAAAATGAGGTCTATTATCGTCAGCAATTGTTTGTCAGGGCTGTAATTGCATATACTGAGTGAGATTGAATTTCAGAGCAAAAGGAGTTAAAGGATCTTTTCAGTTGAAGTTAAACCTATGATTTTTTATGAACTTTGGGGTGCCTAACTAAGCAACTAGTAACAAGCAGGAGTTTCCAAATGTCAGTGTATAATTATGAAATAAACAAGAGCTGTTTTTTTCAATAAATGTCTATGCTGTGCCCTTTTACTTCTCAGTGGGCCTCAAACAAAGTCTTCTCATGAAGAGTACAAAATTACAATAGATTTCCACCACTGAAGGCAAGAAATCTTGTCTTATGAAATGAGTACTAATTTCATCTATGAATGAAATCTATGAATGAGTACTAATTTCATCTCCCAAACCATATATCATAAAGAAATTCTATTTTATTTTTAAAATATTTTTATTTTGCTCTCTTTAGCTTCCTTTACTGTTGAGTTTCAGCATTAACATTTCTCTCTTATTTTAGAATTCAAAATAATTTTTTTTAACTAAAAGTGAATTAAATTTGGTGAGAGCAGGGAGGAGAGGACTGTAAAACAAGTCAAACATCTATATATTTACTTGAGTATAAGGTCTTCTATGCTAGGGCTGATAATATAAAGTTAACAAACTTTTCAGACTATAAAATACTGTAAAGTTGCGGGGCATAAGTAGATAAGGGTTAATGGGTATCATATATATGGTGACAGAAGGAAATTTAACTTTGGGTGGTGAACACAATGCAATCTACATATGATGAGATATTATTGAACTGTACACTTGAAACCTATATGATTTTATTAACCAGTGTCACCCCAATAAATTTAATTAAAAATAAATAAAACACTGTAAAGTTATTGCAGACAAGGGATTTAGTTTTTTAAGCCCTACCTTACACCAGCATTTACCCTTGGTGTCTGTACAGATAGTGTTTGACAAAGTCCCATAGATTTTAGCCAATCAAATATTGGGGCCTATTATATTCTGGGGAGGGTGGTGGCCACAAAGAAAAAAGGTTTTATCTTTCCTTTTGGGAAGTTTAAAAGATCATTGAGGAGGTAAAGTATATATTGGGTAGAAATATTTAGTGATTTTTATGATTCACTTTTTTTGGCATTTGTTATGCAAGTAATACATAAATCTATTCTTTAACTTCAAATATTGTGATGCACATGTAGCTTATCTTTCTCTCAGATAAATAGAGAGGTAGGTAGGTAGATAGATTGACTTATCAATTGATCTAATTCTTTTAACTACCTTCATAGCAACATACACTTATTTATTCATTTCTCTGAGGACTGGTATTTGTATGCGCCAGCTTGGCAGCACTAAATAGAGAAACCTAAATAACAGTGGTTCAAACAAAATAGATGCTCATTTAACTCTCATAAAAAAGAAGGCCCATGGCAGACAGTATAAGGATGCTATGGCAACTCCATGATGCTGGTAGATACACAGGCTCTCATCAGCTTACTATCCTGGCATGTTTTCGTCCTCATGTTTCGATATGGCTGCTGGAGTTCCAGAATCACATCTGAAATCCAGGTGTTGAAACTGAGGATATAGAGAAGGTATGCCTCTTTCTCATTGACCAAAGTTTAACCTGATAGCCATAATTAGCTATACGAAGGGCTGAGAAATGTCCCCTTCTTTTTCTTTTCTTTTCTTCTTTAGCTGGGTGGCAATAGGCCCAGCTAACGATCAGAGTTTTTATAATAAGAGAGATTTGGAGAGGCAGCTGGCAGTCTCCACCACAGATTGTTGCCAACGTTTTGCTATTATAGACTGCAAAAATGAACATTATTGAACATGGATAATTGTTTTGGTTCCTGCTAGTAAGTGAATGTCTCCAGTGAGTTTCAGGGACAGAAAATTCTTGAGTAGGGACTTGGAGAAGGGTGAGATCATGGTGGGCTGGGGTGGCTAGAAAGGCTATTGTCATTGAGGTGTCACTGAGCTTGGTCCTGATGGCTGGGTAAACTGCAGATGGAAGGACTGGGAATATACCTGGACCAGGTGAATGAATAACATGCACCAATTCATTCAACAACCGTTTATTGAGCACTTACTGTGTGCCAGGCACTGGTCATACAGAGATGGGGCTGACCCCCTGCCCTCATTGGAATTCACAGACAATATTTCATGCCACTTTGATAAAGAGAACATGTACCCTTGGTATAGGTAATGAGGACCTAGAACTGGATAAGAAGGCTAGAGAATTTCTAGGTCTATTTCAAGAAATTACACCTGCTTTCGTAGCCAGTAAGGAGCCACTGAAAGTTTTTTGAGTAGATGAGTGATCTGATCCAAGTGGTATATGAGAAAAATAAACCTGACACACACAAGGTAACTGGAGGAGGGCAGGCAAAACCTGAAGCCAGGTGCTGTTACTGAGCTTTCCCTGAGTGGTGATGAGGGCCTGAGCTGGGGAGCTGGCCCGGGGTGCTGTGCAGTGGATTGGCTCAGGGCATGCTTTCTGGAGAGTGGTGGTCCTCTGTCACCTGGCCATGCTTCCTGTCTTAGTCACCTCGGCCCACCATAACAAATACCATAGACTGGATGGCTTAAACAACAGAAATCTATTTTCTCACAGTGTTTGAGGCTGGGAAGTCCAAGATCAAGGTTCTCCGTAAGAGCTCTCTTCTTGGCTTATAGATGGACAGCTTCTTGCCGTGTTCTCACATGGCAGAGAGAGGATGGTGTCTTATCCTCTTCTTACCAAGGCGCCGGCCCTAATGGTTGAAGGCCCCATCTTTATGACTTTGTTTAGTCTTTTTATCTCCTCACAGGCCTTATTTCCCAATATAGGCACATTGTGGGGCAGAGCTTCAACATATGAATTTCAGAGGGGATGCAAATATTCAGCCTGCAACAGTCCCCATAACCATCTGAATCGCAATTTTCTCATCTGCACAGTGGGGGAAATTCCATCAACCTCCCCATAGGGTTGTCATGAGGATTAAGTGAGGTGAGGTTTGTCAAGTACTCGGCACGCTGTCTGGGACGTGGGAAGTACACAGAACTGAAAATTGGAAGGGACAGGTGGGTCAGGCATTTCCATGGAAAATTTTTAAGACTTGGGGAATAGATACAGATAGCAAGGGAGAGTGAGGGCATGGAGATGACGCTGAGGATCTAAGCCAGGGTGACGGGGAGAATGATGTCAATCGACAGAAATAGGAGAGTCTGGGAGAGAGCCAGTTTTGGGGGAGAGATTGATGAATTTGATTTAGGTGTGTTGCATTTGGTGAGATGGATGGATATACAAGTGGAAATTTCCAGCAGACAGTTGGGGTTTATTTACAAGAGAGGATATATGGCTGCTAACGACAGCTCCTGCAGGACACAAAATTGGTAGAGGTTGAAATTCAAGAGGAAAGAAACAGAGAATTCAAATGAACCTGCACAGACCCAATAAACTGAAGGCTATAGCCTTTGCTGTAGGAATTTAGTTTTATAAAGTTTTTTGGTCAAACAAATGAATAGTCTGAGGCAAATTTAAAAGTGGGAGCTGAATTCTGTGAATCGTTTCCTTATTTTCCACTTTACTTTGCAAATCGTACACACAAGGAGGTAGTTCATGGTCCAAAGCCAAACAGACCTGCAAGGAGAAATTTACATCTTGAGCATTTGGGTTGTGGATTTCATGTGAAGTGAGAAGTGGCTTTCTCAGTAAAAGGACAAAGTAGCTGCAGAATTTCTGAGCTAGGATTGTCTCTAAACACTGCCGAGTCTCGGGCAGTCTGAAAAGCCTTTAGCACTTCAGGATCCAATTAAAAGGGAATTATTTTCCCATTCCACAGCTAAGGAAATGGATCAACAAAGAGGCCAAATGACTGTTTTAAGACCTGACAGATGTAACATGGCAGACAAGGGAATGGGATTTAGAAGGTTCCCCGTTTCTGAAATGCTGTTATTTTCTTAGTGTCTCCCAGCAGTGAGTCAGTTGAAATCAACCTCTGAGAGACTCATGCCAGTAAATAAAAAATAACCCACCTTTATCCAGGTAGACAATGGAAAAGGGCAAGTATTTAGAATTTATTGCACTTCCTATTAGCTTTTCTTTTCCATCTTTCCTGCTCTAGCCACACAATCCTTCATACTTTTCCAAAAAGTAAAACACTGTTTTCCTCACTTCAGTTTGCATCTGTTTATTCTGCTGAAATAGTTCTTGTTAATGGCTCCGGTGTCTTCTAATCAATCACCAGCTCACTTGAACTTTAAGTGGATTTTTCTGCCATTTGGCACTACTTCATCAAAATCTCTGTTCTGTTAGCTTTTATGAAACTCACTTTCCTGGTTGTCATGACACCTCATGGACTATCCCTTCTTGATTATTTTTAGGGCATTCCCCTATTGCTTATTAGTTAAATTCTGAGATTTTTTTTCCCATCATAAGCAAACTATTTTTCTCATTCTACATACTCTTCTGCTTGGTTGATCTAATCCATGCTCATTATCATATCAACCATCATCAATATATCAGTGACTCTTGAATTTTATCTCTGGCCCAGATTCTTCTCCCAAGCTTTAGACTTACATATCCAACTGGACAGCTTTATTCCGATATCTCCTGAGCACTTCAAGATCAAAATACCTGAAACCAAGAGAATCTGTACTCATCAAATTCTTTTTCCTCTCTAACACCCTCCAATCTAGAAATCTGAAATCTGGGGACTAATGATTATCTTTTTCTCCATCAGCACTGTCAGCATCTGCACAGTAGTTAAGCATTCATTAACTAGTGCCAATGTTACTTATATTTCTCAAGACTGGCATTTGGGGGAGATAAATATAGCATGATTTATAAGAAGGAGAAAGAATTTAGATTTAAGAGTGAATGGTGTAGTTAAACTATGATCACTCCCACTTTCATTGTCAAGGTAAACTTATTTACTTTGAAATGATTCATATGTTTTGATGAGATTCAGTTGGTGGGGGTGGGCATCAAGAAGAAATAGTAAATGTGGACAATTAAAGACAAAAACACTGAATTTTGTATCAGAAAGTACATGCCCTTTTCCTATTTTCAGATGAACATATGGAAATCCGAGGCAGTAGAATGTCTTGCCTAAGATCTTAGAACTAGCCTGTAGTAGACTGGGAGTTCTTCTGATTTTTTTTTTTTCTGTACTCTTTCTCCTTCATAAGGCTTCTCTCTGTAACATATGATACCCTGCACCTAGTTAGGACTCAAGAAACACTCTCAGGTTAGATTCACTGGTGTTCTCTAGAAGCTTTACAGCTGAATTTCACTCAACCCTTTAGACTATTCATTCTAATTTTCAAATTCAAGATGGAGATCGGACACGACCAGAGCTGGCCAAATGGCACACATCTCATTACCTCTCCCCTCCCTGTGCTGGGGATCACCATTCAGTTCAGCACTGTATTACAAGGAGCCCAGAAACAGCCCCAGAATCCTTAACACAGGGCTCTAGGCAGTTAGTGTCAATCAAGTAGAGTTTTTGAGAGAATTGAAACCCATTTTTCATCCCTTCAGGAGCTGTTTTAGCCCCTGTTTCTTTTGTTTCTCAGATCATTGCAGTGGGAAATAATATTATGAGGAACTTCATCAGCTTTTTGACTGGCATCTTGTCCCCATTTTGTATTTGTAGATAATCTTGAGCAGGCAGCCCATCGTTTTCATAGTACCTGCCTTTCCTGTGCTTTGTTTAAAATTATCTGTGAGATGGTATGCTCAAGAGATACTTCCTACCCATTGTGTATTTTTTTTCTTTTTTTTCCTTTTATCCAACTTTGTGCTGAGGCCTGTGCTAGGTTCTAGATTTCTTCTTAGTGAGTATATCAGAGCAGAATATTTCCTGCTTATAGATGAGACAATTCAGGCACCAAGAAAGGAAATGTAGAGGTATAAGATGGAAAGTCCATAATGGAATTTGACTTCTGAAGCTTCAGTACCAACACAATGTACCTTCCTAACACTTATCATGCAGTATCTCCTAAAATATACAGTGCTTTTTTTTTTCAGTTAACTTTTTTGAAAGTATAAGAAAGGTGGTATTTCTGAAATGAGTCTCTTAAACTCTCAAAATGGTATGCCAGATGGCTGAAGTGGCAAGAAACATATCTTGTCAGGAGTAGAGAGGTAATCGTGAAGGAATAGAGAAAGTGGATGGGGGTACAGGGGGTTGTAAAATGATGATGAGAGAATGGAATGGAGACAGTATAGAGAATTGCAATAATTTTAAGAAGAAATTCCTGTTGGGTTTCAAGACATTTAGTTAATTGATTACAGGTATTCATCATATGACTTCTTTATTTCCAATATTGTCCTAGGGATCTTGAAAGATGTGAATGATATGGCTTCTTTTTTGGAGAAACTTAAAACCTTACCAGAGAGATAAAGACTTAAGAAAGGATTAGAGAAAATGTGAGTTGTCCCCCCATCAGTTTAGACATCTGGAATTAGTATCTCACCCTTCTGATGTGAGGTCTGGGATGGCACCACTTCTAATGTAATACCAGACACCACCTTGGCAGATTTATCTCAACTTCATTTTCTTCTTCTTTGTGATTAGTCACCCAGGATTATGTTTTATTCGTTTTTCTCATCTCAGCCCCTTGCACCATTCCAGTCACATAAAAGGTACTTTGTTATTGTTGGATTATTTTTTCTCTCTGTGCTTTGGCTCTTGTGGCTGTTCCTTTTGTGCAACCATTTGGCAAACTCAGATTCACCCCCTCCTGATCGCACACCTGGATAATTCTACTCCCTTCCAGCTTTTTGCTCCTGCCAGATCATTCTTTCTAAAATGCCACTTTTCTCAAATTGTTTTCTTCTTCAAGGATTTATGGGTGTTCCCTATTGCCCATGGTATGAACTCAATACTTTTCTGCTTAAGCTCTTAAAGCCTCCCCATGATCTCTATCTGTCTCATCTATCCATCTGTATTCATCATTATCCTCAAAACAAGCCTGGGGCTTCATTAAGGTCCATCTTCTTAGTTCCTGTGTATAGTTGCTTGAAATCCAGCGTCTGAGCATGTGAGCATGCTTGCCATGAATAGTTTTTACTTTACTCTTCTGCAGTTTATCAAGCCCCATATTATTCAACAAGACTTCTCTCATTCAGTCAGTTAATCACCACATGTTAATGAGCTATCTACCATGGAAATAAAAATTAGGGAGATATGATCCCTGCCCTTAAGAATCTCACTCTAATCCAGTACTCTAAGTCTTGTGCTCAGCACAGTGTTCTGTACATTTCTATTGAAATGAATAACAGTGGTGGCCCATGATATTGGGCAAACCACCTAATCTTTTTCTGCCTCAAGTTCCTTATCTATAAAATGGGAATAACAATAGTACCATATCTATCTATCTACCTATTATCTATTATCTATATTTAAATACAGTACTTAGAATAGTATCTGGCTCATTATAAATACTCATTACTTAAACTGCTATTATTATTATTATTATTGTTATTATTGTTTTTACTTAGATTCTGTAACATAATACACATTAAAATATACAGCCTCACATTGTCTTATAACAATTTTATATGTTCAGCAGTTCTGTCAACTGGACTGGAAGCTTTGAGTGTACCAGGCCTTGGCCTTGCTCTAGCAGAGCCATCATAGTGCCAGGTGCTGGGCTAGGAGCCTGTTCTGAGAAGGTTCTTGTTGATGAAGTGTGAACTCGCTTGAGGTCTTCCATATCTGTTGCTGTAGCTAGCATGTAAAAACGTCAGGAAAAAAAACTGGATTGATCTTCCCAAGAGGCAGGGTGTAAATAATACAAGGAGAAAGTGATTATGGAGAAGAGAAAAATATGGGTTGTTATGGGTGTCTAACTTCGTATAAAAAGGTTATTAGATAAGAAATGAATCTTGAAATTGGGATAAAGATGAAGAGCATTGGTTGGTTTTCTACTGTGTGTCAGGCTCCAGGCTCGTTACTTTCAGGGACACCATCTCATTTATTCTTATTGTCCTTAAACAAATAGCCAGATGTATTTCCAGCAAAATGGGTTTATTCAAGAACAATAAAGGATATGTGGTCTTTTGGGGAGCCACACTCAAGTCTATAAAGGAGAGGGGCATTTTTTTATAGAAGAAAGGGAGAATTCAAATGGGTAGTTGTAAAACAAGAGTCCATTGGAAGAAACAGGGAGTTTGAAGAGTAATGGCTTTTCATTGGTTGAGTTATAACAGTGTTTCATTGGCTGAGTGGTTGCCAGGTGAGGACACGATCCTCCTCCTTTCTGCTGGGAGTAGTGGAGTAGAAAAACATCTTCTTGTTGGACATAGAAAGTACTTTACTTGCTGTTTGGGGTAAATGACTATGAGTGGTAGGGCCTTTATAGGCCCTCCCAACTCCAGTTTAAATGAGGTTTCTGTTTATTAATTTACCATTCCTTGAAAAAGCTCTGGATGGAAGGAGTTGCTATCTCTGTTTATGAAGAACCTGAGGTTCAGAATACATGTTTACCTATTCAGAGGTCCTACAGGGAATAATTGGCAGGATTTTCTGTTATATTATAGTGCACATGATATTTGTCTGGTGTGACAGTTTCTAAGAAAGTCTGGCAAAATTTGTGCCACTTAACTGAATTTAATGGGGCACACACAGGGAAGATAATATATTAGCAGTTACCACTCTGTTTTGTTTGTACTTCTGATTAGTCCACACTCTGCCTTCATGTAGGGTCTTAGCTTTATAGAATCTCAGCAAAGGGTATGTAATGGGTCTAGCCTTGGTACATATGAAGAGGATAGCAATGCCTCATTGCCTGGGCATCCTGTATACAGTACAAGTACATAAGGGATAATTTGAAACACTTTGCTAGACACATTTCTCCCTTCCCAGTCAAGTACATCATGCTGGGTTATCTGGAATTTCTACCTTGCTATTTCTTTGGGTAAAGATATTAAAGTCCGCTTTAAAACTGTCGTGTATCTTAGAAAGCAGGACCATATGGAGCAAGTATCATCCATCAGTATTCTGGTTCAGTGAGTGAACCTGTCACACACTGGATGGAATGAAGAGGAGGGTGATCATTTTTTATAGCTAGGAGAAAAATGGTAAAACATAAACATCAGAACGGGGATCCTGGTTAGCCAGGGAGAGGAGGAGGGTGCCATACACAAAGATACAAGTGAGAGTGGATAGGCAGCAAAGATCAATGTTAAGTACTTTATATTGAACTTAGCACAGATCCTGACCATTGAAGGGGTAGCAGGTAGCATCAGTGAGCTTCCTTGCTAGTTGACTGTAGGATATTGGGCATTACTCAGCTTGGTTTTCTTGGAGGTTCTTTTCCTCGGTGCCATTTTTCATGAAAGCTTCACTGTTCTGCATTTGTAGTAAAGTGAGAGCATCTTTAATAGGGAATAGGCTGCTGTGTGTGATCTCTGGAGGTGAGGCTCATTCTCTGTCATAGTAAAAGGATTCTGGATACCTCCCTTGTAGGTCAGAAGGTGCTCTTGGGCTGAAGAGCTGTTAATGGAGGGGAGGAAAGGTGAGAACAGTGGGTATACAATAATATTTCCCAGTGATACTGCTTTATACTTGTCTCTGCCTTTCAATAAGCAGTGTTGTAGTTGGGTTGGCCCTTGTGGTTGTTATTATGATTGTAAGCAATAACCACCCAGAAATTTTGAAAAGATACAGCTTATTACTTATAAGACCCAGAAATTACATAGCACACCTGGGATGACAGGCACAGTGTGGCAAGAGGGAGAGGGAGAGGGAGGGAAAGGGAAAGAGGAAACAGGCCTGGGCTTGGGGTTTTGCTTTTATTGAGATTGAGGGGCTCACTTTTTACTGGCAAATTTAAAACATAAGCAGGAATTTAAAGTGTGGGAAGAAAAGTAAAACAAGTAGCCCAAATGGTTAGTTATTGAAATCAACCAAGATCTTTATAACAAAGGAGCCTCAGTTTGGGGAGGCAGCCTGGCTCTTTACCTGTCTTATGGCTAGCAGGGTGTTCATTTGTTCATCGGAGACAGCCACCTTTGAAGTGGGTGCCACTTTAGAATTGATGCTTTGGCAATCAAAGCTCAGGTCGAGTGCTTGTATTACAAAAAAAAAAAAAAAAAAAAAAAAAAGAGAGAGAGAAGAAGGAGAAGGAGAATAATTAAACAAACTATGACATGGTTAGATTAAATCAAACCAGGAGATTTTGATTTACAATCTCTTAAAACCTGTGTTGGAGCAGAGGGAGATTAGAACATAAAAGCAATCCTTTGGAACCCACCAGCTGCAAGTCTGTCTACCTGAGGCATGAAAACGTGGTTATCAGTCTTGTTTCAACTTCCAGTTATTCTTGTGACACAGACACATATTATGGGGTGGACATGAGGGAACAAAACCGAACATGTTATGTCCTATGTAAACTTATAGCCAATTATTTGAGAATCTGACCTTGTTAAGAGTAGGATCTGAACAAAACTGTAAATTATTACAGAAAATTCACTTGCAGTGGAGTTAAGCAGTATGTAAATCTTGCCTATTTTTCCTTCTGGAGGCAGAGGCAGAATGAGCACACTATATACTGCCCTTTTCAAATGTTGGCCGTTGATTAAAACATGCATTTTAAATGCGCCTCTAAGAATTTTTCTATGAAAGTATGCCTTGTAGACTCCAGAGATGATGGAGGTAGCCCTGTTGAGCTGGATGAAAAAGATCAGAGGTTGGAGCACACAATTATTTCAGAAATCGAAGTAGATTAAAAATGGGCAGGAAGGGAATGTTGTCAAAGTCAGTCTTCATTGTGGAAATTACCTTTTAGCATGTATGTACGGTAGGGGAGGAAACATTTTTCTTCTACCCTTATAGGTTCTTCTGGCTGGTCTAATAATTAAGTTGACATGAGACAGATTAACAGGAGCAAAACAAATTTAAATATGCATATTTGGGAGTCCCAAAAGAATATCAAACCCATAGGCAGTCAGGCAATTTAGGTTTATATGCCATCCTGAACTAAGGAGAAATGGATGAGGGTCTGGGACTTCAAAGGGAAAGAAGGCAATTTACAAGAAATTGGGAAAAGCAAATGTTTGGTAAACAAATGTTTGTCATGTCATGAAGAGACAGGGGGACACACAGAGAACTGAGCAATAGGGCCCTGCCATGCTTCCCCTCCGTCTACCACAACGAGACCATGTTCTCTGGGGTTATCTCTGGCGATAGTTTTCTTCCTAGACTAGCCCTTTACATAAATCATTTTAGGCTGTTAAGGGGGAGATGAAAAGCACTTCACTATTCTTTTGGGTCTCACTTGTCCTCAGCTCAAAATAATCCGCATGCCAAAGAGGCACATTCTGCGGGGAGGAGTTCTCAACCCCTGCAGTACCTTACTGAGCTTTTCATTGAGATGAGTATGTAATTCAGGAATGGGAGGTTCTTTGTTTTATGCATTGCTTAATTTGCATAAATCTCATTGTGTCGAGAGAGTGAAATGACACCCAATTCAGTTTGTTTGGAAATTCTTAAAGAGGAATTTCTTGGGAAAGCTGATTCATCTTTGGAGCAGAATTAGAAGGGAACAGGCATGAAGTGAAAGCATAAGTTGTTGCTACCAAGAAAACAGTCAAAATGAAAGGAAAATCTCTGATTGTTACATTTCTAAGTCATAGGTTCATTCCATAATGTTCAGCATACGAAGCATTAAAAAAAAGAAAAAAAACTTAAAATTTTGTCACATTTTCTTTATATAGTACAAATGAGGTTTCTTTTTATTTATATTAATTATTACTAGAAGTTCTTTGGAGGTCAATGTATAAGAATTTTCCAAGTGAAAAAATATTAGGTTGTGGACTAGGTCGATTTTTCGGAGGGGTTGTTTATTTATTTGTAAATTTGCATATTTTTGGATATAAATGTTATAGATGGACTGGCCCTTGTGGTTCTTATAATATTGCAAGTTGCACCTTGACAAAAAACATCAGGGAAAGTTGAAGAACAAGATTTATTACTCACAGGTCCTGGAGGGTACGTGTCATGCCTGAGGGCCACACAGTGAGATCCTAAGGATTGGGGCCAGCAGAGAGAGACAGGGAAACTGAACCTGGAGTTCTGCCTTTATCAGGGTTTGAGGGTGGGGTAGGGTTTTGTGAGTTCACTCTTTATTGGCCATTTGAAAGCCTAAGAGCAAGAATTAGGGCGTGGGAAGAGAAAAGCAGTGTCACTTTTCTAAGTGTTCAGTTATCTAGTTATCCAAGGCTTTCTGAAAGAGAGGCCTTCATGGGTGGGGGCAGCCCAGTTCCTTCTCTGGTTGTTTTGTTAGTAGCTGTGTGATACAGTTAGCAATGTTTATTCAAGGTGGATGTGTTTTGAAATAGATGCCTGGGCAATTAAAAGCTTAATGTCAGACGCTTAGACTACAGAAGAGCACTGGAAATGGCAAGTATGTAGGAAATAGAGGATATATCTAAATCTTTATCTTTTTTGTCTTTTATTTTGTTAATTTTTAAAAAAATTATTTTAAACAATAATTATAATACTATATAGTGTTTGGTTTGTAACATCTATAGATGTAATATATCTGACAGTAATAGCACAAAGTATTGGGGAAGAAAGAAAACTATATTGAAACAAAGCTGATATATTTTATCAGAATTAAGTCAATATTAACTTGAAGTAGATTGTGATAAATTAGAGATGCATATTATAAACATTAGAAAAACTACTAAGAATATAACTTAAAAAATCAACAGAGAAATGTTGTATACTGTTGTAATGGTATCCTAACAAATAGTTAACACTGATGGTAGTAAATGAAGACCATAGGAACAAGCAAAGATGTACCATATTGAAAATAAATAAATTCAACAATATTGACATTTGTGTAGAAATTTTAAAATATGAAATCTTAATAGCAAATAAACCTATCACATTAAATGGAAAAACAAATCCACCCATAACAATAATTTCATTAAATATGAACGGAGTGACACTCAAATCAAAAGACACTGTTATATTTGATAAAATAGCAAGACCCAGCTGTGTGCTGTCTTTAAGAAACATAGTTTAGATTAAAAAATATATAAACATGTTAAAAGTAGAAGTATGGAAAAAGATATATTATGCAAATAGTAACTATAAGAGAACAGGAGGGGGTGATATTTATGTCAAAAGCTAGTAGATGATTCTGATATGCTGTCAGAAATAAGAACCCCTAACTTTATGTACAGTGGGGCTGTGGTGTATCACAGAAGGCTTCCAAGAAGAGGCAATCCTTGAGAAATAAATTGGTATCAATCAGGTAAAGGAGATGATAGGTTGAAGGTCACCTTTCCAAAAGGAAAGGATGCAATGTCTGCCAGCATTAGGTATTGAGCAAACTACAGTTGGGGACCATTCCAGGGTGAAATGATGGGTGAAGAATGCTGAGAGGCGAGGCACTTGCAAAATTGCCAGTGACTGATGATGAATGGTTGTATATATAAAACAAAAATTTCTTAATATTGATTGACATGTTAGGTTCCGAGTGTAATCACTATGAATAGAAAGATGTGGGGAAAAAAGACTTGTAATTCTAAGGTGGTAGAGGAATAAAGCTGGTGCAGGGAGAAAGGGAGAAGATGAAAGATAGCCAAGTGCCTTAGATCCAGAAGCGTGTCTCAGTTTTTGTATGTTGTTAATTTGCTGGTTTGTGGTGAAGGTGTGTGTGGCTTGATCTGGTTTACTATGCTTCATATCAATAATGGCATACTTAAAGCTAATTTTTTCCCGTAAAAATAATTAATGCATTTGTCCATTTCAAATTTAAGACCTCAGTAACTGGAAGTGACCCTCTTGGGAACTCTTTGGGTATGAAAACTTTCACAGTTGGGTCTTTATAATACTTTGTTTCCAGTGCATTGTTTGTAGTGCTGATTCCTGAACTTTTGTGTTTAAAAGTGTAGATAACAGGATCTCATATCCAGAATCAGTATTTCTAGGATAGAGTTTAGGAACCTGTATTTTAATATCTTCCCAAGGTGATTCTGATACAGGGATTTGTTGGACTCCGCTTTGAGAAGTATATGGTTTCAGAACTTTCATCCTTGGCCTTTTATTGGTGTATAATACAATAGTATTTTTATGTATGGAGGAAAACATTTCTTTATAATTGTGACTTTACTCTGAAATTCAATGACCTAAAATCGTCGGAAGGAAAGACATGCAAAATCTAATTTAAATGTCAGCAGATCAACAAAATCTTCAGCTTACTTAAATATTGGAAATGTTATCAAACAGAAATGAATGTTACACAACAAAATACAGATCAGTTACTTGAGGAGCTGCCAAAACTATTTTCAGAGGTAAGAGCTGGATGACGCTATTCAATGCCAAATTCAATTTCCTCAGCATGTGAGGAAATTTGTATCTCACCAGCCTCCACGGTATTGTAGAAAGAACAGGGACTTTGGATTCCAACCTAAATTTGAATCCCAGACCAAGTTTTTATGAGTATGTTCCCTTGCTCAAGGGTCTTATTTGGCCTTCTTGAGTTTCGAGTTTTGTGTTTTGTGTGTCTCAAATACAGTCGATATACAACTGTGTACGGGTTTAGAGGAGTTGAAATAAGGAAATAGCCATAAAATACTAGGTACAAAAATGTGCTTGAGAAACATTGGTTGTATTTTATACATGTCTATAAATACCCAGTATGAAACTAAACATATTTGATAATGAAAAGGACACATACTAATAGCCCAGATAATTTATTAGGAGATGGTAAAACAGTACTGGAAGTGTTAGGTGCAATTCAGAAGGCTGATGCCCTTTGTCTGCTTCTCCAGGGAACAGTTCTTCCTCAGCAATCAAAAAGGAAGACAACACTCAGGCCCTCCTGGCCTGTTGGAAGTGGGCTGGTGAGCAATGTTCTTGTCTATCTCATGGGTTCTTCAGTCTCATGACCTCATCAATCCACTCTTCTTTTAACCGTAATGTGATCTAACCACAAGCCTGTATCCATCCTGTCCCCAAAACTCCCTCCTTCAAGATCTTGGCAGATTTTAAGAAAGACTTTGCTAATTACCATGTTCAAGTACACAGGAGAATTGATAGAAAGTAATGAATCATGAGGTTGACATTTTAAATATGGGAAGAGTAGATATTTTAATAAATTTTTTCTTACTAATATAATTTTTGACCCATCCTATTTCTGGAAAGATTCATGCAGCATAAGTAAATGCAATACACTGAAAATGTAATTATACAAGTGTTCACTCTGAGAATAGTGTTTAAATTGCATTTAAAATTTTTTTGGGGAGAAGTATTGATAGCGAGGTTTAGAGTAGAAGATTTTGTACCTTTTAATAAATTCAAACTTCAAGGCAAAACCAAGCATTTTCTTTGCTGAACAAAGCAAGTAAACTAACTTGGCCTTGACTGTCAGGCAGCGCCAGGGAGAAAGCAAGAGGAGGAAAGGTGATTCATTAGATCAGATAGACTGACGGGGAGTGCCATGAATTCATTTTGGTTCTCACAAACATGTTGTTTGTTTGTTTTGAAAATGACAAAATATGGATTTATTACAGGTTTTTACATATTGCTGATTTAAAATGATGATCTTTTTCATGGTAAAGACAAAAGTTATATATAGCCCTTTTATTAGCAACAGGCTAGGCGATATTTGCTAATTTGTAAGTCTACAGATTTGGTTTTGAAGTGCAACCCAATTGTTTTCTGCATGAAAGATTATAAAAGAAAACAAGCTCACAGACCATCTTTTCTCTCTTTCATTTATTACCTGATTCTGAGAAATGGAGATAACATTAGGCAAACAATTTTAGAGTGAGCCCCCTTGGAATAAATAATATAACTAACAAGTCATATGATACAGACAATTAATGCTTTTAGAAAACTTTAGTTTTTTAATTCTACCTACCTTGTGTTATGTCTTTATTACATGATCATTACATAATTATATGAGTGGGGGAGGGGTAGAAATATGCGTATAAATCTGTGCTTGGAGCAACACATTTCTATGATAAAAAGTTATGATTTCTTGTAATGAGTATCTTTCAAGGGTGATTTTGGTTAAAATGACATTTTTGAGGAAATTCCCATTAAACTAGCTTAAAGTTATAAGATACATAAATGTGATGCTTGAATCTCCAGCCTGAAATAGTAACAGAGATTGATTTTTGTTTTAACAGAAAAGTCACAGAATGAAATGAGAGCTGAGCAGATATCATAGCCTATAGTTACTTGTGTTTTTTTTTTTTTTTTTTGAAAACAGCCCTGATGACTTACTAGTCAAAAGACCTTTTCACATCCAGACAGCACAGCAACAATCCTATCAGGAAAGAACCTGGTAGACTGGGAAAACATAAGAAAAATGGTGATGGAGAAAACACAGCTATATATATCTAAAAGGCAGTATCTCAAAAAATAAAAGTAGCTATTTCACTTTACTCTTCCAGAGGGGTATGGATTCCAGATACTTTTTATTTAATTTTTTTCTTTAAATTTACTTTTCAATTATGGTCGACATACAATATTATATTAATTCTAGGTGTACAACAGTGATTAGACAGTTATATATTTATATACCTTATGAAGTGATTACCTCAATAAGTTTAGAACCCATCTGACAGAGTACATAATTATTATAATATCATTGACTGTACTCCCTATGCTGGACTTACATCTCTCTGACTGTTTTTATAACTAACTGGCAATTCGTACTTCTTGATCCGTCATCTTTTTTATCCCATCTCCCCAGACCTCCTCCCAGCTGGGTCCAGATACTTATTTTAGATATAAGGTTGGTATCCAATATATACATTTTAAGTGTAAATAAAAGAATTATCCATTTTATTTCAAGAAATGGTGTGTTGACTCTGCATCCTACCCCCAGTATGGAGAATATTGTATTTCTTTTCTAAAAAGAGAGCAGGTAAGGAGAGAGGGCATAACTTTCATAGTTCTTTCCCCTAAGAAATTTAAAACTGCCTACTTTGCCATTTTTTAGTGTTCTGCTCATAGTAAGTTTGCTTATGAATTTGAAGATGGTGAATTATAAATAATAGATACAGTTACAAAGCTGCTGGAAATTTTATAAAATTGCTAGTTTGAGCTTCAATAAGCCACCAGGTCAGAAGCAAGTTCCCACTGCTATATTCTCTGAGGCTAGCAGTTGTGCACAGCCTTGCATGAACTCCAAAAGGCTGTGTAAAATGTATTGTCCTCTGTATTCATAACTAGGATATCAACACCAAAAGCTGGGCTGTGAGTATTCTTTGCTGTACTCATTATATAATGTGATACATATACAGTCTTAAAATTAAGGACAAGAAAATTAACTTTGTCCCCTTGTACCAGAATCACTTCGTCTACCACTTCCACGTGGAAGTTCTTCTCTAAGGTAGGCAAGTTACTTAAACAATTGAAAGGAAGCCTTTAAAAACCGAACTGTTCTATGGAATATATATATATAAAAGATCTACTTGTTTAATGTTTCCAAAGAAAGGGAGAAGTAGAGGTTCCTTTTGAATTTTTTCTCCCCTCTCTCCTTTACTCACTCCTTTCCTCCCTAAATAGGGGGGAGCTGCTAACTCCTCCCTATTTAATTGTGATTAAAAAAAAAAAAGTCATCACAAGTATCAGAACTTTGCTATAAACAAAAGCTTTTTAGTTGCCACTTCAAATCCTTAATGCAGGCTAATATTTAAATTAGGAAAGTAAAGGTAAAAAGCAGAGGCATTTTCTATACTCAGGGATTAAGGATATACACGATTTTAAATATATTTTGATCATATTTATTGAGGATCATAAGACTGTTAAGAGCTAGTTTTTAAAAACCCTCTAAGATCTAAAATAACCACTAAAGACCTTTCATTTTAAAAGAATAAACAGGATTATGAGAATATGTAACTTTTTCCTTGAGGAGCTATAAATGCAAGCCATTAGTAAAGTTCATTTGTGCCATTGGAATTCATTTCTTATAAGATCTTTTGGGTAATTATTCTTTCTAAACATGACAACAAATGCTGAACAGATGTTTAGGTAGATACCAAGTTTGATGGATAACATATAATGAAGCTGTTCTTTTCATTGTTTTTAATAAAAAAGAAATATCTGATGGTAAAATTTCTTCAAGGTTCTTAATAGGAATATTTTCCCTAGATTAAAGGAAAAAAAGGTGGTACAGAACATGATGTGATACTCGGATAATGAAAAATGTATCACTTAACAAGGTCTACATTATTCAGAGTTATGCCCATGCAACTGTGTGCTCTAATCCCTAGCCAATACGTTGCTTGGTAACCAGTTACCTGCACACCTGCTCTGTAGCTATAAGAGACAGTGCATGTGCGGTTATTGGCCGTATTTAGTACAGAAGAAAGAGATAAAAATCCAACAAATATTAATATTTTATACAACAATATATCTTTTACCTTATTATTGCACTCACTGTTTAGCAAAAGTTTTTTTTTTTTTTTAATCAGAAGAGTCACTTCTCATCACACTGTCACCTCCCGAGTAGCATGAGAAAGGACTTACATTCTTTTCAGAGCATCTGTAATCAACTCTGTTTGCTGCAGACAACAGATGCTACCATTAGGAGGGATTTTGCACTTAGGGGAAAGGGAAGGCTAAATGGAGAATTTCAGTTTATAAAAGATTCCAGCCGTGGAGGCAGAATCATTCTAGAATCGGTTTGACCACAAGGGTCTGTCTACAGGAAGGCTTGATTAACACAGCCCTGGACATATCAGTCATTGTGATTAGGCTGTGGTGTAGCTGGATCGTTCCTGATTATTTCCCTCTCCAGTTACAGTTCAGAACAGTTCTACCATTGATTGTGTGGCAATGACCCGGTAGGGAAGCCCTAAGAGTCAAGCTTTGGGACTAACACATGAAACTCATGTATTTTTTTCCCATTAGAAAGCTGATTGCACACTATGCATTTGAGTCTCAGGGCTGCTAGATAAGATGTCCCACAGGCCTTAAAGTCATTTCCTCTAACTTCTGGCAGGATCACAGCAATTTATTTTTTTTTAAGAGTTGTAAGTTACCTTTAGAGATCATTTAGTTCATTGGTTCTCAGGCCTGCCTACATGTTGGAATCATCTGGAGACTTTTTAAAATGTACTGATGCATTGGCCCAACTCAGAAGATTCTGATGTTAGGTCTGGGGTGCTATACTAATTGATGGCCCTTTAGGTAAAGGGAAACATAGGGAGTCAAGAAGATATATTCCCTTTCTATTAGTTACCATCTTTTTGTTCTCTTATTAGCCTTACCCATTTCATTAACTAGAGTGGGGCTTTCCCACTCAGGTCAGAGAGGAGATAACTTGTTGGATCAGCCTGCTCCCACCTCCCTAAGGCCTGTCCACCCATGCCAACCATAGCTTCTTTGAGGATCACCCTGGGGCCTCAGGTGGGCAGTGAAGATTTGGCTCTGTCAAGGCTCTGAAATGGATTAGACAAGTCTCTTACCTGGATGAACTCCAAGGCCACTTAGTTCCCAAGGCTAACTCTTCACCCCTTGCTTGCTTTCCTATCATACTCGATGATGGCACATTCCCCATGTCCTGCTGTGACATTAGATGATAGCATCATAGTACTTCAAAATCCCAACCTTCTAAATATGTCTCCAAAATTAATGTCAATTCTCTATGACATGTTTAGGGAGAAATTAGAATCTAAAGACTTGATAAAATCCAGAGGAATTTAAGTCCAAAATCATATTTTATTGCTACCATTGATGTAAAAGTCCTTGGAAATTAAAATCAATAATCCACCTTCCTCTGTTTGCTATTTTTTGATCAGTCTTAGTGAGAGGTGTTCTTGATTCTGGATAGTTCTGGGGATTTCCCAAGAGAGGTAGCCCAGGTGGAATCTTTGCTGGGAGAGTGCCTCTGTGCCTTGGAAATTGTCCTGTGACCATTCCAAGTGACCATGAGCATCATGTATAAAGAATCTAGAGGTAATAGGACACTGAAGATTGTTAGAAAATGAGCCAAGCCCCAGTCTTTAAGCTGTTGTCCCCTATCCAGGGCAAAAGTGTGTTCCCAGAACCTAGAACTGAGAGTTGTCAAAGGCTAGAGCAGAGATGCAGTGGTAACTGGGAGGAGGCCCAGAGGAGAAAGAATTTGGCTTCATCAGGAAGCCAGTCTGCTATTGCCATCTTCCCAAAACACACAACTCATGACCTTAAATGCAATGGGAGGAATATCATGGTGAGAGGATGGCAAGTTTGAGCCTGGAAGTTTAGCCTGCCTGCGGGAAAACACCACCTACACACATGTCTCCTTCTTTTGACATACTGTTTGAGGCATTGGTATCCTCTGACAATAAAAATTCATAATGGAGGCAGCTCCTGTTATTGGATCTTATTAGAGCTCTTTTTCCCTTTTTTATTGCACATATTAGAAACCTCTTTATTTCTTTTTATACTTCCTACCTATAAGGTGCTAACAATTTAAACCCAGAACCTCTTGGGGCTCTGCTTTATATGTGAAGCTCAGCTGTTTTGCAGTTTAAAAAGAGCAGTTCTTTTTTATACTTCTACCCCTGTCCTTCTGTGTCCCGTTCTTGAACTGAGGCTCTCCCCTTTGGTGAGACTATGGCTCTTGATAGGGTCTTGTACATGCTACTCTGCCTCTAGAGAAAGTTAGCTTAGATGAACCACCACAAGCAGTAAAGGTCAGTGAAGGGGAAAACCATACCCGGCCTCCTGTCCAGGGCCATCAGTTCAAACCCAGCTACGGAACTCTCAAAACTAGCCTTTTAATCTGACAAACTTTTAATTTTAATTTCAAAATGTTCCTTCTACATAAAACAACAGATATGCAAATAAATAGAAACACTCTTAGACATAAAGACAAATTTGCCATATATTAATAAAACTTCCCAATTACAAAATAAACAAACAAAAAAACAGAAACAATAAAATAGCCTAATGGACCATCGAAGCTGCTAGTCACCACCAAACAGCCTCGGATCATAGGCTCCATCAAAGGCCTGTGACTTACACACCATCAATTGCTGCAGTTTTGTTTTGTTTCTCAAAATTCTCGGTTCATATACCAGTTGTTTGAACGGTGAGGTTATTTCCTAAAACTGTGAGTCTCTCTGCTCTGTGGAAATGCAGATTAGAATGTGATCTTCCGAGGGCAACTTGCCCCTAAGAGGGAGGAGGAACAGAGCTGGGTTACACGTCTCATTTCTCTGCCAAATTCACCATCAGATAAATTACTACAGCTCAAGGGGCCTGGCAGTAAGAGGGCAGAGAGAGGCCAGGAGTTTTATATTAATTGATGTCCTTTCATGTTCAAAGGAACATCAGGAGCAGGAAGGAGGTATTCCTTTCTTACTCTGAAGGCCCATAAATGTCACCGAGTCATCTCTTATTCCACCTTCTAAGTGTCTTGTGTATCCACCCCTTCCCCTCTATCTCCACTGCTACTGCCCAAGTCAGGTCTTTGTTTTCTCTTGTGCTAAGAAAGGCATACTCTTCATTACTGGGGTTCTGACCTTTGTGCCCTGCCCCCTTTCTGTCCCCTCCCCATACCCTAGCATATAAACAAGTAAAATCTATCTTCTAGATCACTGGGGTGATCATTTTATTGTACATGTCTGATGATGTCACTTCCATGCTCAGTATCTATCAGTGGCTTCCCATTGCCTAAAAGATACTTTTTCAACTCTTCTGTCTGGTATATAAGATCCTTCACAGTTTGAAAGGTGGTTAAGCTATGGACTCTATAGAGAAAGAATGTCTGGTTTCAAAGCCAGTGTCCAGCTATGAGACCTTGAGTTAGTAAGTTAACCTCTTTGTGTCTCCCTTTCCTCATCTGTGAAATTGGGATAATAATAGTACTTATCTCAAAAGGAGATAATTTTATAATAATAAGTAATGTAATAATTATGTGAAACACCTATCACTATGCCTGGCACATAGTAAGTGCTCAGAATTAATCATTATTTTTAGTTGGCCTCTGCTTGCTTATCTAGCCCTGTGTATGCCACTAACCCCCCATATACTGCAAGGTCTAGTCTTAGCTATTTGCTCTTCTCTGACACTGCCACACTTTCTCAGATGTCTGTGTCTTTCACCCATGCTGGCTGGCCCTTCTGTTGGAATGCCCTTGCCCATCTTGACTGCCTGGCGACACCATCTTCATCCTTTAACTCTCAGTTGAAATCCTTTGTCCTCCATGGACAGACTTAAGTGTTCCTTATCTTGGGCTCCCACTTCCCGATGCTCATACTGCCAAAAAAGTAAACACCCATATTCTCCTAAGACTATGCACTTTCTGAAACTGGGGACTAGGTCTTCCTGCCTGTGTCTTCTGGTGCCTAACCCAGTGGTAGGCACACATAGAAAAGTTTGTTGAGTGAGTGACCATGCAAATGAGCAAGCTTTTTTTCTAGAGGAAGTAATTTTAAGTTTAGAAAGCTTTTGCGTGTATGGTATTTTGTGGAGAACCAGCCCTTTAGCGTATTTTCTGATGTAATTCAGTGGAAACTTTAAATGAAAAAGAATCTTAGAATACAGATAATTGCTATTTTCACTTCAAACTACTTTTAAAGTCTAAATTCAGAGCTAATAGAGATTTTTTTCATTTTTTTTTACCTGTACTAATATATTGTGGGTGTGGGAGGAAGGGGAGAATAATTCACATCTAACCTTTAGCTACCTTCTTTGTTGAAATAACTTTTCTAAAATTAATGATACAGTTGATGAAATTGCTTTTAAATGAATTGCAATCCATTCATATACTGCCCTGAGTAAGTTGGTTAGTCTCCAGGCAAACAGTTCTTGTATACTGATCATTTAGAGCTTTTTTAAGAAAAACTTTTTAAAAGGTCAATTGGTTTATTTTTATATATTTAGCAACAGTTTACAAAGCAGTCTTTTTAGAGCTGTCATTGTATTTATTTCCATGGTTTTAGTAATTGTGAATTTTATATTTCCTTGGGAAGCAATTAATACATTTAGGAAACTCTCCTGGGTTTCATAAACACTTCCAATTAAAATGTATTGATTTGGCGGTGGTTTCTCCTTGGTATCAGTTCACGAAGACCAACAAGCGATTTGTGTGGCTTTGTCTAACCTGAATATGAGCAAAAATTAGACAACTGAAGATATCTTCTCTTTTTTCCTTAGAAGTTAATTAGTTCTATTGGTATTATTAGCCTGTAAGCACCTGGAGGGCAAGGGTAATGTCTTATTCATTATTACACCTCACTCGGGGTCTAGCTGAGGGCCTGCATATATTAAAGGCGGCTGTTAGCACCCGCAGCAGGGACTCACACAAGTGAAGGAGCTTTGCCACTGGCCAACGTGGAGATTCAGCAAAAAGAGATTTAGCAAAGTTCGGAGCAGGACCTTAGTGAGTTCCAGGCAAACAGGACAGACTGCAGAAGCACCTGGGACTAAGTCAGAAGATGGAAATGCAGCAGAGGAACCCTTCCTAGAAAAGAAGCTTGGGAAAGGGAGGGGGATCCAATCAGGAGACTTTCTGGATGTGGTGCAATTCCCTGAATACCTTGCAGATTGAATCATGTGACAACTTGAAATGGGTAGATGTTTGCAGGAAACTTGGAAAAAATTCAAAAGTCTAGGAATAGGAGTTCTGATGAGAAGTATTTGTGACAATTTCTCAATGCAGTGGTTGTGTGTGTGTGAGAGAGAGAGAGAGAGAGTGAAAATGTGGTGTGTGTGTGTGTGTGTGTGTCTCCTTATCAAAAATTAGGCCTCTATTGGAGCAAAGGATTAGATTTCTCTCAGAAGCTAATTCTTATGCATGAAGACCAATAGTCTTATTCTGTGTACCAAACACTGGCTTAAGTCCTGTGGAGAATACAGATGAAATATAAAATGTGATTTGTTCATCAGTACTTTATAGCCTAATTAGATGTGTAAAAAAGATCATGTAAGCATTGCAACAGTATATGAAAATGAGAAAATAGAGAGATACGTTGTTCAGTGCATTCAAAAGAGAAAGTCATTCTGGGCTCGCTTTATGGACAGGTGAGATGTGACTTGAGCCCTGAGGGATGGGTGAGAGATGGAAGAGATGTCACATGGATAACCTGGGGGTGTACAGTCATGGGCTTGTGTGAGAGCAGTTGGCTGATGTAGAAGATTCTTAATGTGGAGGCAGGGAAAGTTGAGGCATATCGAAGACTCATTACAGTCTGAGCTCTGAGTGGCAGGTGAAGCCATTTGAGCTTTACCGATGAGACATTTATGGTTTTTCAACAAGGCACTGACAAGATCAAAGTAATCTTTTAGAAGATTACTTTAGCAAAATTATCCAGGCTGGATTGAAAGAGAAGAATCTGAAGGCAGTGAGACCAGTTTGAGAGTGTCAATTTTCTAAAGCCCCGAATACTATATCATCTCCATTCATCCAAATATAATTTGATCATTTTAAGGTCCTTCTCAGCACAGTGACATAAAAAAACCCCTAAATTCTTACTACATTCTCTTGATTATATTGCACAATGCATATAAAATATCTTTAAAATTCACTCATTTAAAGGACATTTTTTTCAAAAAAAGATGAAATCATGACTCTCATACAGTTATAAAATGAACACGTTAAAGATTTTATTTAACCCATGAAAGAAAGAACCTGTAAGGTGTTACAACCAGTTCAAGGGATAATCCAAATAATGGATACATTTACAAATCAGGAATGTTGAAGTGAATGTACAAATGGAGGTGAAACTGGATTTTTCTACAATAAAAGAGGGAAGTCAACTGAATTTCTATCAGGTAGAATTTACAGATCTGTACACAAGAACCACTTTGAATTTCTAACAGTTATTTACAGTTTACAGAGCTGTTCAATAAATTTAGGGCAATGAAAGGCTAGAACCAGGTAATCCAGAAGGGTGTGCTGTAGACAATGCAGAATTTTCCACTGAAGCACAATTTTTTTTTTTAATTTCAAAGACTTGTGATGATCTTTTTCTTTATACCAAAATTTATTTCAAAATGCCACCCTTCTTCACTCCCTCTCACATTGGGCTACTTCGTGTCACCTCTGATCAGTTCTCTTTTTCCAAAAGCAGTTCCAGACCCTTTGTTTCTAGAGCAAATTAATTAATACTTTCTTGTTTCTCTTCCTTCTTCCCTACGATCAACTTTCAAAAACTCAGGTTTCTCCTTCTCCCTAGAGAGAAGTTTGTGAAAACATATAGTTCATATATTCTCTATCATATACACATTCTCAAAGTTTCATGCAATTGTTTTGGATCAAAAATGTTTTGAGATTGTGATCCTGTTTGCACTTTTTTCTTAAAGAGTTCAAAAGACAAAAAGTGGGTAGGAAAAATTGTAGACTTTTTTTTCTTATTTCACTGTAAATCAACTAAGGGATAGTCTGGTCCAAACTTAGTTCAGAGTGGGAGCAGTTAAGGACAGTTAAGTTGAATGCCTTGTCCAGTTAGAGGCAGAGATGAGACTGGACATTGGGTTTCTTGGTCTAAGAGTCAGACAGACAACACGGATTTATTGAGTGCCTACTATGTGCCAGGTCTTTATGGAGTTTGCATACTATGTGGAGGAGACAGTCAATAAATAAGATAAATGAGTAAATTATGCAGTATAACATACATACATTATGAAGAATATGAAAAATGCCATGAAGAAAAATAAAAGCATTTTAAATAGGGCGATCAGGGAAGTCTTCTATGAGAAGATGGTTTTTGCACAAAGACTCGAAGGAAGCGAGGGGATGAGCCATGAGCCATGAGGCTATGTAGGGGAGAACATTCTAGGCAGAGAGAACAGGAATTCCAAAGGCCCTGAGCTGGAAGTGTACCTGGTGTGTCTGAGGAACGACAGGAAGTCTCATGGCTGGAGTGATGAGTATTGCAGTCGGTACAGGCAAGGAGTGCAGATCATGTAGACTCTTGTAGACCATTGTAGTGCTTTCCAATTGAGATGGAAATCACAGGAAGGTTTTGAATGAACTATCTATATTTTAAGATTATCCTCGCTGTTTTGTTGAAAATATACTGTACATGGACAAAGGTGAAAGTACTGTGGGCAGGAGCCTGGGGTAGGGGTTGGGGTGGTAGTGAAGGTGAGGGGGGCAGTAAAATAATGATCATCACTGTGTTGACCTTGAGTCTGTTTACTTCAGTTATAAAACAACTTGCTAGGGACTGGGATACAGTTATATAAGATTCTGTTCCTACTCCTGATGAGCCCAATCTTATAAAAGAGACAACTCTAAAAATAAATTTAAAACATTATATTATGTCATGGCAAGCACAACAACAGAAATATGTTCAAGGTACAGACACAGGCCCCCTGTCAAAAGAATGGCGTATGAGAGGGCTTCTTCAAGGAGCTGTATTTTGAAAAAGAAACAGGAGCTTCACAGGGTTCCATTCCTGGGTAGAGGGACCAGCCAGATTTGTGGATTAGTGTAAGCTATTAAGTTGTTCATTTCTGTTTTATTCTTGGTGATGCATTAGAGTCGAAGTGTTGAAACAAGACTCCCCAGCCCCACTCCCTGTGGCCCAAGAACAGCCTGTTTACCTCTGTGGTTTAAGGTTTGTCTTGGGAGGAGAGTTTCAGGCCGAATGAATAACCAAGTGTAAAGACCCTGAAATGGAAACTTGCCTCTCATGTTAAGGAACATCTGGAGGCTAGGGTGCTGGTCTGAGAAAGTAAGGGGAGCATGGGAGTCAAAGAACTAGGTGCCTCGGGTTATGGGAATGATTTAGGGCCATCAAGGAGTTCATTTAGAATTTTTCCCAGGGAAGGGAGAACAATCTTTGTACTTTAAATTGAGAAAGGAAGTGACCCAAGAGGGATGAGTTAGCTTCTTGGAATTTGAGAAAGAGATGGAGATTTAGGTATTTCCTTAAGTATAGGATATGAAAGTGTCATGAGTTAGGAAAAGGGGTATATGGATGCTTCTATGGGGGTTAGTCAGTGAGCCTTTAGGAGCAATGATGAAGTTTCTCTGTGGCTAATCCACAGGCCATGGACAGCTGCACTGTGAGCAGTCATTAAGAGCAGAAGCTTGGAGTTAGCCTGATGGGTCAAATCCCAGCCTCACCACTCATCCTGGGCAAGTTACTTGACCTCTGTTCCTTGACTTCCCCACCTGCAAAATAGGGCTGGTAAGAATAATGCCTACCTCATAAGGTCGCTAAGAGGAATATAGAAGCGGATCTATGCAAATTGTTTGCAACAGTGGCTAGCACACAGAAAGTGCTCTATATATGTGCCCTTATTATTGCTACCCCCACTGTGAGCAGTGTCTGTGGCCTGCAAATAGCCTGACAGAGATGTTAAGTAGCAGAAGGAACAGGGCAACGATAAGGGAAATAAGAGCAACCATTTGGACTCGGAATGGGGCCTCTTCCAATGGGAGTCCTAGGATTCTTACAGAATTCAGTGGAAGGAGGATTGGATTTCTCATCAACACACTGTCAGAGAAAGACTGAGCCAGTTTTAATTTTAGCTAGAAAAATTAAAAAAGAAAAGTGATATTTCTCGAGTGTATAATGAAGCAAATTCTTAGTGGTTACAAGTGCTTAGGGAACTAACAGTGCTATAAATTGCTGAAAGAGATTCTTAGGTGGGGATGAGTGACAAGTAATGGTGAAAAGGTGGGCAGGAATCAAATTAAGATGGATCTCAAATGCTCTTCAATTGACCTTGGCCTTCATTTCCTACATGCTGGGGAACCAGAGAAGGATTTTTAAGCTGAGGTGACATAATCAGATTTAGATCTTTAATAACTTTGTTGGCAGCAGGAGCGTAGATGTAAAATTGTCAAGATGAGAGAGAAAAGGTGATTAGTTAAATGACAGTTGCAACAATTCCAAGGAGGAAGAATAGGGGCCTGAGTTAAGATACTAACAGCAGGGATAAAGAAAATACAATGAAGCTGATACATCCATTTAGAAGTCTTGGACCTGATATTGCAGGCAGGGAAGTCAGGCTTTGGATATGGGAAGGCCGAGAGAAGGAACAGACTGGGGAATGACAATGAGTTCAACTTTGGTCTTGTCCACTAGAGATGCCTGTGTCCAAGTGAAGGTGTTAAGATTGGTCCAAGATAGAGGTCTGGGAATCATGAGTATGGAGGTGGTTAGGGAGGGTGTGGAATTACTGAAGGCAAAGCGGTAACATCAGAAGAGAACTCTGGAAACACCAGAGGTTTTATGGAGGATCACAGGAGGAAATGGTCAGACTGAAAGAAAGGCAACAGGGAGGGTAGTTGCCAGTGAACTAGGGAAGGAGTTTTTAAGAGGCCTCGAGATTAAATTCAGAGAGTTCAAGAACAGAGGACTTTTGCTTGCCTAAGTCAGTAGGCTGGCAGAAAAAGAGGTCAGCTTTCAGCAAGTCAAAGAAGTAAAAAGAAGTGAAGATGTGGTGAAGGAGAATGTGGACCACATTTTGAAGAAACTTAGGTACAAAATAAAGGTGAGGAGGAAGCTGGGTCAAAGAATATATCCTTGTCAGCCCTCCAGTTTGTAAGAACTTATTAAATAGGTCATGGAAAAGTTCTTAGCAAAGACAACATTTGAAGATTTATATCTATCTATCTATCTATTTATCTATCTATCTATCTATCTCTCTATCTATCTATCTATCTATCTATATAAATATTGAGGATTAATATATTTATACTTAAAAGGCAGGGATGTATGTAATGCTTTTAGAATTCTTTCTCTAAAGCAAATCTTAAAAAATTATCAGTTTGACTATCTTAAAAATTTACATGAGATGTCATGAATGAGATGTTAACTGAAGAATTCCTGTATTTAATAGACATTTTAATTTTGTTTTTATCAAAGTTTGATGCTATATTTTCTAAACTATATTGTATCCCTCTGGCAGCTTCATCTCATTGCATGGGTGTGTGTACTTTGTCCCATAAACTCCTTTTGAAATGTTCTTTTAAATGCAGTATGAAAGTACACAGTTTCTCCTGCAGCACAACTCAAAAATTTAAAATCATTAGTCTAGTGTTGAACAGTGATGAAATCCATTTTTATGATTCAAAAGGTCACACGCTTCCTGGGAGAAAGGAATGGAGCTTTTATTTTGGAGAAGTGGCGGGAACACTATGGGAGGTATGTTTGGGATAATTGTAAATGTAGTTTTTCCTTGCACGAATGAATCTTAGATTGTTAGTTAGGAATATTCTGAAACAATACAATTATCGGCGAGAAAACACTCAAATGCCTCATTGCGTTCAGTGGTTTCTTTTATTAACTGTAACACCTGCCGTTTCACAGCCTGTGCTTCTGTCTCCAGACATAAAGTGAAGGGGGTCCCACAACAAATACTGGGCTGATTTAAGCCTCCAGATAATAAAATAGCACTCAGACTTCAGCCTCAGTAATCTGGGTATGTCAGCTAAAGGCGATTTTCTTGTTGGAATGAAATGTATTTTATCTGAGCTGTTCATTTAACAAATGGAAGGAGAAGAGCGTTTTGGAGAGCACCTGGGCACACCTGGCTTAGCCTCTTCCCCTTTGTGGTAGGAATCTGCCCTGTTTCTTAGCTAGATTTTCAGGGGTGACTTTGAACTGCTGGAAGGTGTCCGAGATCCCTGTGCCCTTCTGAGCACTGGCTTTCAGTGATGAGACTGCTCCAAATAATGATTTTTCTAATGTTGATCTTCAGGCCCAAGGGGATGGCCATGGAGGAGCTAACCTCTTGGATTTTATTTTCTTCATATGGGCTCCTTAGCATCGTGTCTACTATAAGGTCTCAGTTTGGCTCTGAATTGTTAACTATATCCATTTGGGCCATGGACTTAGACTTCTAGGAGGACTCAAGTAGTGCCTTCACTTATAAAGAGATGGAAGGTTTTATTAAAAAACAAAAACAGAAAAAGAAGGGACCCTTAATATATAGAGAATATGCCATGTTCTTGGGTTGCAGTAGGGAAATCAATGGAATTTTTGCAGATTGAGATGCCAGGAAAGCAACCCACAAAGCCTATATCTGGGCCACTCTATCTCTATGACTAAGGTGTGCTCAGGAAGTCAGGCAGGGTCTGGAGAGGTCTGGAACAGGCTTTTGTATTGCTAGCTGGACAGGAGTAGTGGAGGAATGATAACGAAGAAAGAAAGATCTATTAACTAGAGGAAAAGAGATTATTTAGGTGAAAAGATGAGATATTCTTGGGAAAAGCAAACAGAGATGCATGAGAATTATAACATTCAAGGCTAGGGATAGACAAATACAAAACGTGAAACAAGGTTCTTTCAGACTTACCTCTTCCTAAAGGAAGTACTAAAAAAGGGAGGCATTCATTCAATAATCAGTCATCACATGTGTACTGAGTGCTTCCTATGTGTCAGGCACTGATCTTGGATAATAGAAATATATCGCGAACAGAAAAGATTAAAAAAAATGATTTCTGTGGATTTTACATTTTAGTAGGGAAATCAACAAATATGATAAATAAATAAATAAATAATATAGAGTGTTATAGAAGAGAAGATATAAAGGAGATTAGGAGTTTCTGGGAGGGTGGAGATGATGGTCATTAAGGTGGGCCTTAATGAAGAAGGTGATATTGGAATAAGAACTTGAGGGAGATGGGAGAGGGAGCTATGTGGTATCAAGGAGAAGAGCATTACAAGTAGAGGGAACAGCCAGTGCCAACATCCTAAGGTAGGGGTGTGTCTAGTGTATGTGATGAGGAGCAAGGAAGCCAGAGAAATGAAAGCAGAGTAAGTAAAAGAGGATAGTAGGAGATGATCTTAGAGAGGTAACAAGGAGCCTTATTGCATAGAACCTCATTGTAATAGCATTAGTAGATGGAGATTGGCTTCTTTGCTGAACTTGGAGCTGGGATCTTCTTGTAAATTCTCTTAAGGTTTCACATTCATAAAAGACTCGAGTCTTTTGAGATCCTGAAAGGTATGAACCATAAAGTTTAAAAGGGTAATGTGTATAGAGTACTTAGCACAGTGAGAACAATAATGATAATTAGTATTAGTCAGTAGGATGTCTCTATATGCAAGGTATATATGTGAATTTTTATTGTGTGTGTGTGTGTGTGTGTGTGAGTGTGTGTATGTGAGAGAGAAGAGAGAGAGGGAAAAGAGAGAGAGAGATCGAGAGAAAGAGAGAGAGAGAAAGAGAAAGAATGAGTTAGTTTTTAAGTCTACCAAAATGGCAAGAGTTGTGACTGGGGAGACTGGAAAGAGACAAATGTGCTGGACCTTATCTCATGTACATAGGAGTTTAGAGTTTATCTTCAAGGATTTGTGGAATTGCCAGGGGCTTTGAACAGGGGAGTGTGGCAATGAGATGTTGTCTTAGAAAGTCACTTAGGTTAAGTGTGGAGATTGCATATGGAAGAACTGGGGAATAGCAGGCAAGGAGATCAGTAGGGAAGCGGTTGACAAAACACAGGTGAGAAGTGACAGTGGCCTTCACCTGAGGCAATGGAGTGGCAGTGATACGGGAAATGGTGGAGAACTGGTAGACCTTGGTGAGTGGATATGGAGGTTTAGACAGGTAAAGGTTCAGAGAGGAGATGTCATGACGAATTATTTATGTACTTTTGAATTGGACAACCAGACAGATAGTGATGTCCTTCATGGGACAGAGAATTTTAAAAAACTGAAACAGAAGGGAGGTAGTGGTGGTGGTAGTCATAAGAGCTATAAACGTCTTTGAGCCCTTAGTGCCAAGCTGTGTTCTAAACTCTCTGCACGGATCACCTCATTGAATACGTACAACGTGGTAGTTGCTGTTGTTCTCTGTACTTTACAGAGGAGGAAACCCAGGCTTGGAAAGGTTAAGGAGTGTGCCCGCCACACATATCTAAGAACTGATTAAACAAAAGCTTACAGTCAGATCTGATCTCAAATCCTGGACCACCAGTCATGGGAACTGGAGCATGTCCGTTAACTTGTCTGCTATGGAGAGAGCTCCTACCACCTAAGACTCAGTGAGATGACACTGCCTGGGTTTTCAACACACTGCCTGGCACGTGGTGAACAGTAACTTTTACTGAGGTGTTCTCCAATTATTACATAAACCTATGAGGTAGGAGTTATAAATATTCCTATTTCATAGATTTGCAAAGTGTAGCTCAAAAAGGATAGTTAACTTATTTGTGTTGTGTAAGGAGACCAAATGAATCATTTTGATTTCCATATCCATAGATTTTTTTTTACTACAACAGTCTGTGTTTCTTTTTCTTGGGAGGTGGTACAATGATCAATTATTAGCCTACTGATGTCTTAGAAAGCTACTAGTCTCCAGTGAAGCTAGAAACTTCTGTGGGCTTCCTAGCTAATGTTTGCATGTGTGGCTGTGTTGTAAATTGCATCTTGGGTATTCTAATGTTATTATTGTTATTATTAGCTGCTGTGATTATTAGCTGCTGTGATAGGTTATGATGACCTTGGATCCCTTTTCAAGGAGTTTGACTATAGATGTTTCTTCCTCTTCTCTGCTTCTGCCCAGTTCTTTCTTGATTTTTTGCACTTCCATTTCCTAAATTTTTTAATGAAACTTCTAATAAAGCATTGGACATCTCTTCCATTATTTATTTATTCTTTCAGCCAACATTTATTCTGCGTTAGGCACTGTTTTGGAAGAACCATGACAAATGAGACAGCCTGTCTATCATATCACTCTCAGACTTTAAGAGAGACCAGCATGTTAGTGGTCACCTGCAAACCTATGTAACACAGTGGAGATGAATGAGATGATGGTGTGCATGAAAGAGGAGCTGAGTGATTCTGAATGAGTGTGTGTGGCTGGGGTCGGGGGGTGACGTGGAGAGGGGCAGTAATAGCAGACTGAACAGAGAGGGTGTCACTTGAATTGGTACTTTCTTTAAGAAGATTTCTGAGTGCAGAAGGAATAGAAGCATGAAAGAAGTCAGTGAATGGACTCATACCTACGTTATAGAGCAGTTTGCCCATTAAAATTACACAGGAGTCTATTAAAAATACCTTGGTTCTCAGGCCCCACCCAAGATGCACAGAAACAGAAGCTCTGGGGGTGGGACCTGAAGTGCTAGTGGTTTTCAGAGCACCCCAGCTGGTTCTGTATGCCCTCAGCACCGAGATCCACTGCCCTGGAGGGAATTCCAGTGCTCCAGCACAGAAGACTATAGCAAGTCCATGGCAGCACTGTTGGTAATAGCAGAAAATCTGGAAGAAAACAAACAAATACAACAAATGTACCTCAAAATAAGATAGGATAAATAAATTATGCAGTGCATGCTCCCCACTGGAATTTAAGCACCATGAGGTCTGTTTTGTGCACGGCCGTAACCCCAGAATAATGCCTGGTGCATAGGAAGCCCACAACTATTTGTTTAGCAATGAATGTAGTATGATTCCATTGTGTGGGATACATGGTAGCAGTGACTGATGAATGAATTACAGCTACATGCATCAATGTGGGTGAATATCAGAAACATGAATGAGACAAAAGAATAATCACATATGATGCTACTTCTCAAAGTTTAAAATCAAGCAAAATCAAATAATAGTATATTCAGTTATATAGCCATTTATGGTCCATTGCTATGTAAATACAACAGAAGGATAAAGAACCCATAATCAGTATTGTTGTGTTGTTGTTACTGCAGCAGAGGTGTGTGAGCCCCAGAACGGCTTTGGGAAGAGCACATAGAAACTTCTGGAAATGTGTTTCACAAGTTCGGTAAAAATTTCGAGGAATTTGTTTTATTACGCTTCATTCGTAACTTAATGTATTTTGCATATATTCATTAGATATACAAATATTCTGTTAAAAGAAAGAACTGATGGTAGCCTATCAGAGGGAAGCAGGTAACTGACATAAGGGACAGCACAGCAGGGATTAAAGGTGTGGGTTTTGCTTCGTTGCTGGCTTAGCAGGAGCTCCTGCTGTGGGAAGCCGCAGGAACATCCTGGAGTCACCACTGAGGTGGCCTTCCTTAGAAGGGTGACTCTTTGGACTCTTGAAAGGGCAGCCATGGGGTGAGGGAGCAGTCCCCCTTGTGGGAGGAAGAACAGCCCGGAACCACCAGGAAGGTGAGGGGTCCCTAGTCAGGTGTCGGTGACGGGGCTGACCATGGACCTCATGCTTGCTCCTTGCTTTTTCTCGCCACTGATGGACACCAGGAGGGGCTACACACAGAGCCTGGGAGTGTGTTCTCGAGTCTAGTTGACCCACCCTCTGATTTACTGTGTGGACTTGGTGGATGCCACCTTTCTGGCCTCCAGCTCCCTCATCAGTATAATTAAGGGAAGAGGTGAGAGCAGTCATCTTCAGCCTGTTTCTGTGTCACCTTTAAAATTCTCTGGTGATACTCTTGGGGCACATCAGTAAGAGTGACAGTTGAAAAAGATGTCTCAGCCTTGACTGGCCAGCCCAAACAGAGCAGCCACTCTGAGGCATTTTACATGTTTAGATTTCATGTATAATTTCATTTCAGAGGAGGATTCTGCTACTAAAACAAAGAGCAATAAAAATCCAATCAATTAAAAGTTTGGAGACCACTGGTCTGGATTAATGTTTCACAAACCTACCTATATATCAGATTACCTTGAGGAATTTTAAAAAGTTCAGACTCTCCAGACCTTACCTGGTATTTACTGAGTCAGTATTTTGAGACATAAGCTCTCAGGGCCTTTGTAACAAGTCCCCTGGGTGGACCTCACAGCTGCAGCCCATCTCTGGTCCACACCCTGCCTTTTGGAAACTCCTGTTGAGTTGGAACTTTGAAGTTCTCCTCCAAGCACGAACATGCCATGAGTCTGTGTTTATATTCCTCCTGTGTATAACACCTTCTGTTCCATTTGTTTATTTTTTCCCATTTCTACCAAAACAACAGCTTCTAAGAACCAAAATATCAAAATGAAGCTGCCATCCTATTTTATTTTTCCCCAAGTACAAAATTCATAGTCATTTTTCTGTGTGTGTGTGTGTGTGTGTGTGTGTGTGTGTGTCTCCCCCCTCCCTGAACATTGTGTATAAAAATAGGCTCTTTGTTTTTCTACAGTGCCTACTGCTGTAGCTCCCACATGCTTTGGTAATCATGCCATTCAAGTTTGAATAGATACTAAAAGAATCCGGGGAGTAATTTCACCTCGCATCATTTGGGCAACAAAATATTTCCAAACCATGCTCTGACATTGACTTTGAAATATTTCTCCCTTCCCGTTTGCCCCCACCTTCTGAAAACATATAAGCATGCCTGATTGAATAGCCCACTGGAGAGAGTTAAAGATAAGACTGGGAACACCTGCTCTTGAAATAGTGTCTGTGGTTAGTACCCCTTAACAAAGAAATATGATTCTTAGAAGGTCCAGTGAAGGGCAGATGAAAGAATTAAGGGAATAGGTGGGCTGAAACATGAGGTCAAACTAAGAAGATTAAGACTTTCAACCCACAGAGATGAAGGCTGCACGGGGAGATGATCAAAGTCGAGGAAGCCATGAACACATCAATATGTTTGTGTTCACCAAATTCCAAAGCACAAGAATGGGTAGGGAGGACTCTTTGAAGCCTGAAAAAGGAGAAATTTAGAACAAATAGAAAAAACATTAGTTTACACAGTGAGTCATAAACTTTTGAAATAAGTCTCTCCCAAGATATGGTCTGGGTTGAAAATAATAAAGGTTCACAGAAGGTGTAATTTTTATTAGTCGTAGAGATGCAGTGGTTTTTGAGAGTGCTTTATATTTCCTGTGGTACCCTCTTTGGTTAGTACTATGTAGGAGAAAGAATGCCAACCTGTGTTTACTCTGCAGTTGATCTAATGTGACAAAATATATGTCCTTGAGGAGGAAACACTTTGTTCAGTCATTAAAAATTTTAAGCCATGAAAACAATTTCTTCACTGCAGGGGGATATCACTAATACAGTGAGGTTGGGGTAGGTGGAAACATTACATGGCTGCTAAACAGATTAACAGGGCCAGAGAGGGAGAAGACAAGAAGAGACCCCCACCAAGGCTGTCGCATACCACATGAGGCCCTCAGCAGTAAGAAAGCCATGTGAATACTTCTCAGTGCCACAGGTGAGGATCTCTTTCTGAAGCAGGCATGACATTTCTCCCTTATCATCCCTCCTCAGACATGCAAAGGGCTGACAGTTGAAGCTCACAGAAAGGGGAACATTGCATTCTGGGATGTGAAGTCATCCATAGATAGAGGTAGAGATAAGAAGGGATGGTCAAAACAGGGGTTGTTAGCCTTCTTTAAACTCTTTCTGAAATTCTAATGAAATATGTCTATAAAAACATCATTTTAGTAAAAGCACACCAAACAGCATAATTAAGAGTTGATTCTTTCTCAACCTATCAAAATTATACTGTATACATGACTGTGTAATATAAGAAACTTTATTAGAAGCTTGTCCTGGTTATCTACTGCTGTGTAACAAACTACTCCAACACTTAATGATTTAAAGCAACAACCAGTGAATGGTGCTCATGGATTTTATGAGTCAGTAATTTGGATGGGTAGTCTCTTCTCCACAATGATTGGGGCCTCCAAATGGCTGAGGGAGTCATCTGGAGGCTTCTTCTCTCACATGTCTAGCACTTGGGCTAGGACAATTTGAAGTCTGGGCTCAACCAAAAATGTCAACCAGAGCTGGCCTCTCCATGCGGCTTGGGCTTCTCACAGCACAGCCACTGGGTTCCCAGTGGGAGAATCCAGAGACCAAACAGATGGATGCTGCATGGCCTTTTCTGACATAGTCTAGTTTCAGAATTATGAAGCAGTCACTTTTGTTGCATTCTGCTGGCATAAGTGAATCACTGAGGCTGCCCATATTCAAGGAAGGGTTATTAGATGCCACCTCTTGATGGGGAGGGTGATGAGGTTACATTGTAGAAAAGCATGTGGGAGGGTAGATATTGTCAAGGCCATCTTGGAAAATGAAGTATAATCTGCCACAAGGATATCTATATATGTGTGTGTATAAATAATCACCTTTTTCCCATGTTAAAATCTGAGAGATGAATTCTTTTGGCATCCAGGGGACAGAGATGTGTTTATTGCAGGGTAGGAAGAGGGGAGAGGATTAAGAGCAATACTTACATCTTATCCATGGAAGAGATGAACTGGATAAAACTCTCCTCAGTAAAGGATAAACACACAAATAAATTAAACCAACCTGGGGCCTTTGGAAAGTTTCTAGAACTTGAGAGATGGGAATCATTGCCTTGAAGATACAAATGGAATGCATACTTTGAAAAATGAGCTATTAAAGGAAGCAAATGGATATTTTTGAAATCTTCTTTGGAAGGAAGAAGGAACATAAATGAAATTTCAAAAAATTGTATCAGTTACCTTGAAGGGAAAGGTAACATTCTCATTTAGAATGCAGAGGAAATGATCAAAGAGATGAACATAATAACAAGTTTGATCAATATGGAAGGCAGAGAATAGATAATGAAACCATGAATATATGGCATTTTTGAAGATAAAGTCAGTACAAATGCTATGGAAATAATACTAAAAGATATGAAGAAAAAAACTCAAATGTATGAAAGATTGAGTCAGTATTTGATAACACTCAATAATTTCTAGAGAAAATAAACTAAGCCTTACTTTCAGACATGTTCTGGCAAAAACGTTTGAATTTTATAGACAAAAAGATCAATGCAAACTCTGAATTCTCAAAAGTTTTTTTACAGAGGAAAAAACATCAAGTTGAATTTGGATTTATGTACAGGTTTAACACCAGATACTCATAGAGTAACCTCTATAATATGAGGCACTAGATAATAACAGACTCATGAGGAAAAAAAGTTTTAACCGAAGCATTCCTCCAAGATTTTATGAATGTGTGAAAGCAACAAGAAAGCATTGTCAACTATAAAAAGATTTATACTGGTATGATTTCTGAAAATTTATTGAAGATATGTCAGCTGATGGCCTCTGGAGTAAGAAAGTACATATTACAAGAAACAATAATAATTATGTGGATTTCAAATTTCATATACAATTAACAAAGACTGACAGGTAGAGGAGAAACAATGCGGATGCCTTAATTTACATAAGGAGAAATGACAGATGTACTGTTTCTACTTCTAGAAAGCAAATTAAGGAGTGGTGGAGCAGAGTAGAGAAAACTCCAGCCATAATATTTGCAGAGGAGGTTGCAGCTGAGAAAGAAGCCAAGCTGCCTAGAATACTCCAAAAAGAATCTATACCTTAAGCGCAGACAGTAGGTAACTGAGAGTGGGAATGAGTTAGCAAAAAGCAAAGAATTGGAGGCTTATATTGAAAAACTTGTTTATATAGGGACACAATCTACTTTCTCCTTCAGAAAGTCTAGCAACCAAGTATTTTCCTCCAGGCAGAAACAATAGCAACAAAACAAAAACCCAGAGTATTCTTTTCTAAATAAATTGGACACATATTCTGGGAGAACTTGGGCTGTTAGTGTGGGTGTTATCACTCTGGAGTAATGCCCTTCACATTCTGTCATTTAGATGGCTCATAAATAAAGCTGGCTCTCACCTCCTCACAGTGCTCCCCTAAGGGGAAGCCTGTAAGTTGATGAATTTTGCTCGTAGTCAGCCTTGTGTTTGAGGAAGTTCACAACATGTAAAAGAAAGTGAAAGATATTTTGAGGCACTTCACAAAACAGAGTAGAAAAGATATAGAAAACTGACCCCTGAAGAAACAGAATTCAGGGCAACGAATATAGTTTACAAACAACAACAGTGGCGACTGCTGTCCTCAGTGAGATATAATACTATATGGGCACTATTGTCTCCACAAAAGATGAGCATGATGCTATGAAAATGAAAAATACAAAGAAGGAGGTAAAACACTTGGAAATTATAGCGATGATTGCTCCAACAAAACATTTTTTTCCAGCTTACCTCAGAGGAAAAGTTGAGGAAATCTTCCCAAAAGTAGCCCAAGAAGAGGACATAAAAGCAGAGAAAAGATGGAAGTCAATTAAGGTGAGGACTTAAAAGTGTCTAGTAGATGAACTTAGCAAAAATCAGGCCACTGGCGATCTTGCCAAAAATAGATTCAGGGAACAATAGAGTGAATACAACATAAATATCCAAATGATGGGATTCTGTTTGTCTGGCTTAAGATTGGTTCAGTGTTTCAAAGTTTGTATTTAAGTCAGTGGAAAAAAATCCTGTTCTCTCATCCCAAATATAAAATTTTAACTCATCTGTGTAATTTAATGGATAGTGATTTCACAGTCTTGAATTCTTATTCAAAAATTACCTACTGCATTATTGTCACAGATGGGTGGCAGTGACCTCGTGCCAGAAACAAGCTGGGCCAAAGTTATTCAGATTATTAATTTATTTTCCAGGATTCTATTAAAGATCTTAATAGCATTGATATAATTTAGTTGTAAATCAGTTATCTTAACTAGAGAAGGACAGGTGAGTCATTTGATTAGTGTATCCATTACCATATTATAAATTGGTACATAATTTCTTATATAAACAGTTCGAGCATTTTCTGGGGGTAAGCATTTTCGTTTTCTGCAAATAAAAGAATAAACTCAGGTAAGTATTTGAAGAAACAAATGAAGATTAGCTGTTAGGAAAAATAATCCATAAACTACATTTTTCAAAGATTTCCGTGAAGTATTCATTGACCCTGAAGTAGTGCATCACCACTATCAGCACCCTAAGAAAAGTAGTAGCTTGCTAAATTGATATTATTATTAGATTCTGAAGGGGCAATGGTTGCCTTCCAGGTAAGAGCTGTCTTGGAGCTTTTTGTTTAACTACAAACGAAGGGTTTCCGGCTCTGCTGTGCTCTTTAACTCTGTACCATTGGCAGGCGGCAAAATGATAATGGGTAATAGCTTAAAAAGTCACTTTTTATACAGCAAGTAAGCTTGAGACTTTCAGTCCTGCAAATTAAGTTAAAATGAATGGCTTCTGAACAGCACATTGGGTGACAGGAAGTTTATAAATGTTATGTCTCCTGAGGTGTTCCAGTTTGGTCAGAATAAGCTTTTTCTGTAACGGTCTCCTGGAAAGACCAGCGGTCTCCAGAGAGATTGGTTAATAAGTCAGTTACCTGAGTGCTGAAAATGAAATTGAAGAGGTAGGGGAATAAAAAAGACTTGAAAGGAGAAAAATGTTAATTTAGCCAATTCAATGCTGCTTCTACCGGAGTGATATTCAAAGCTGGCTAACCCACTGTTTGTGGTTTTTTTCTAATTTCAGTTTGTGTGATGGCTCTCATAAACACAGGGTTTTGTGTTTTAATCATGCAGAGCTGATATAGAAAATTTAGATTTAGGCTGATTTAGGCTGGAAATGGTGTTAGGAGGACCACCATATGTGCCCTCTGATGGGACAGAACAGTATGTGGAATACAGTGTTGTTGCCATGAACCACCCTTGTTCTGCTGTCGCCTTTGCAGATGTCAGCAGGAATTGAGGTAATTATACATATACATATATATACATATATATATGTATATGTATAATGTCATGATCTGACAGTCATCCCTAAAAAAGCATTTTAATTTTCTCATGGAAAGGTGCTCTCAAAGAAAACACAATTAATTGGCTTCTGAAATTGCTCTTGATAGTTTGAGATCATTGGACACATGGTGTTATATAAGTTAACGAGCAGAAGTACTTGACTGTGTACAAGAAAGAGCACGGTGTTGACAAAGGCAATGTTATTTGCCTGAAGTTTTATTTTTTCCTTGTCTTTGGGATGGGATAAGGTGCTGAAGCAGCAGTAAGAGAGAGAAGATTGAGGTTCCTTCAGATTTCACAGGCCACCAACCCAGCAAGTCTCACAGTTTCATTTTATACATGTCACCCTACATGTGTTTACACATAGATTCTCCTATTTTCTAGTAACCGAGAAGTTAATAGTGTTGTTGTTAAATAAATGAATGTATTAATTTTAATGTGAAATGATTTTTGTAAAAGCAGTAATGTGTTCTCAGGAAAGCTTCATGAAGTATTCATTTTTTCTATCACTACACTGTAAATCTATTTACCAGTTATAATCATTTCAAGATTTAGTTTGCTCTTTGGTTATTATTTTAGCCAAGAGGGCAGGGAGGACATGACATCATCCCATCATCCCTCTCATACTTTCTGCTCTTTTTCCTCTGCTTCAGTGCCATTGCCTCCATTTAGCCTTGCATTGCCCCCCTGCCTGGACTGTCGCCTCCTCTAAACTGGGCTCTTTACTTGAGCTTTGTCGATCTACAGAGCCTTCGTATACAAGCGATCGGTCTCCAGCATATGTCTGGTCATGTCAGTTTCTTTTCTGATATCCAGTGCTTAGAAGAGAATATCCAAATCCATGCAAAGCCATTCATAAATTGACCCATTATTACCTCTCTAATCTAGGGATTTTCAGCCAGGCTCAATTTGTCAATTTTTTCTCACAGGGGACATTTGACAATGTCTGTAGACGTTTTTGATTCTGTGTGTGTGTGTGTGTGTGTGTGTGTGTATGTGTGTTACTAGCATCTATTGGGTAGAGGCCAGGGATGCTGCTAAACATCCTGCAATGCACAGGACAAGCCTCCACAACAAAGAAATATATAGTGCAAAATGTTCATAGTGCTGAGGTTGAGAAACTCTGCTCTTTCCTAATCTGCTCATTTCTCCTGTGCTTTCAGATTCCAACCACAGGAGCTACATGCCCCTTCATGAATATGCCATGCTGTTTCTCTTGTCTTCATCTTTGCACATGCTGTTTCCTATGACCGGAATGCCTCCCTCCCCTTTTACAGTCTGGAGGTAAAGTATTAAATCCCTGGGTTATCATAGTACCTTACGCATCTATCTAATTTGTACTTGTGTTGCACTGTAATATTGGTTTAAAAAAATTTCCCGTGTTCCCTATTGGGTGGAGTTACTTATGTTGAGCATCATTTTTATGTCCCCAGAGTGTGGTATAAGTCTTGGCATATAGCAGGTAATAGGCATGCTTATTTGTTAGATACTTGGCTTTATGTATGGATGAATATAATCTGTATTTGGGTCAGATGATAGAATCCAATTTATAACCCAAGGCTACTAATATTCCAACTTGAAAATGAATTCTTCTTTCACTCCATTCTTTTCAATGTCACTTTCTTGATTATTTTCTTTAGTTTTGTACTTTGATTGCTTGTGCACTAAATGTGGTAGGTGATCAGTAATTGTTTGTTAGAGACATAGGCCATAGGTCTGAGTTTAAACAGAGAGCTACCATTGTATAGCCAACCATAGATTCTTTCTCTTTAGAAAGGAAGGAGATTTTTTTTTCCCTTTTCAAAGTCGATCTTCCTTGGACACCTTGTTTCTACTCTGTTTCCTTCGAACTCGGTGGTTACCTCTCTACCTCCACTCCCCTCCCCACAACACACACTTCACCCAGCACAACTGAGCACACCAGAAAGCTTTGATGCAGAACTTAAGACTCCAGGAGTGAGAACCTCTAGGGGCTGCCCAGAGATACCGTTGGCTGCCTTAGTTCAATTCATCCCATTCAAGTTCAGAACGTTAAGTCCCATCCTTGCTGTGTTGGTTAATGGCAGATACTTATCTCCTCTTCAGGCCACAGCTTCTTCTTCAGGTTCTGTCCCTTCTATTATGAATGCTGGTTAGTTCACTTTGCTTCTACCCTTAAATATCAAGTGGAGCTATTTCTATCTTTAGCCTCCCTTTTGTCATCTGGAAGAGAATGGTCTATCCAATTTCTTCTAGATGTTCTTTCTTCCTCTGGCTGGAGACATGAATCATTGAGGGGAGGAAGTACTTTAATCAGGTCTGTATTTGGGTGATTTTCCATTCATTTGTCCAACTGCCCCATTCTTTCCATTTCTCTCAATAATAGTCCCTGGTTTGGGACCCATTTTCTTGTTCTCTGGCTTTCACTTTTATTATAGATTCTGGTTCTCATATCTGAAACATAATTATTTTTTTCTTGAGAAGTCTTTGGCTATTCTCCTGGACTCTTGTTCTTTGCCCTCATTCTTCTATAGGTACCTATTAGTACTTATATCTCTTCCCTCCAAATTTACCATATTCTTTTTAGATGATGGCATCTTTTTTCATAGAATTATAACTTGAGTCTTTTACCTATTGTACTTCTTAAGTAGCAGAGGCTTGGTGGTATTAATCTTTGAGTTGTATTGTGTCTAGGAAATGGTGTTGGATGGGGGGAGAAAGGGAGTATTTAAGAAAGAAAGAAGCAAGAGATCTTCATTTTACTCATATAAGAAAAGAGATTCTTTTCTATTAAACTCAGCTCTGGGTTTTGTAGAATTTTCTTTTCTTGCTTAGAGCCTTGATCCTTACTGTTAGCCATAAGAAAAGTTTCAGTAATTTGCAGAATTTGAAAAAGCAAAACCAACCTCAGGATGGCTGCTGTTGGAACCTGTTCAGTATTGGGTATGGCATGATAAGAAACACATATTCTCCCACAGAGCAGCCAGAGGGAGAAAGGGTGTATTCAAGACTAAAGGCATTGGATCAGAAACAAACTAAGGAAGAAAAAAGTCAGATTTTAGTAAGGGCTCCAATCTGGAAGTTACCCCTCCCACAAATATAAAATAAAAACAAAAACAAACAACAAAGAAACTTTTTTCTTGGCCACATATAGGCCAGAAATACAGAACAGCCCACCAAGAGCTCAGAGAAGAAAGATAATAATTTAAAACACGTCATAAACTGAGAGACAAACAATGTATTCCAGGAGTTTACATGGAAAGTAGGCAGCCAGTGTGCTACAGAAGATATTGGCAGGAAGCAAGGTATCCTCAGCAAAATGCTTGATAATAAGAACACATCAAGTGAATTCTGAAGTGCCTTAGAAGAGGTTTAACAAAAGGACTGTGATGAGAAATTCAGCTACTGTACTGTGGACCAGGCGGGAATAAGAATAGGATGGAGAAAATGGAGGCAAAAGAGCAATTCAGATTATATCATAAGCACAGTCCCCTACCCTTAATGGCTAAGGGTTTTCAGAATTTTTTTTCATAAGAAAGAAAAAGATATTTCTTTTAGAACCCTGTTCTCTTTTTTTTATATCTCGATGTGAATAAAGTTCAGTCTTTCTCAGTGCTTTAGTTATCTTCATGAAGTTACAAGCTAACTTCACTTAGTTTTATTACATATAGACAAGCTGATCCTATTTCAGCCAAGAGTCTGTCATGCAGAATGGGAAGAGTGGGTAAGCGGCACCCTTACAGAATGCTATCATTACTCCCCCATCCTCTGCCATCAGTTCTTTTGTATAATTTAAGCCTCCAATAACTAGAAGCCAGTTAACCAGAAGGTTTTAATAGTCCCAGTTCTCACTCCTATTCACTGTGGTTTTGAATATTTTTTAAAATTTTTATTGGAAAAATGTCAAATATCAAGAAAATAGATGGTGGCAATACTTATGTGAAAAGATGCTGAAAACTATGATCGATGATTAAGAATTCTGGAATTAGTATAGATTCAATTAAACCTCCTTTAGATGATTTAAATCAGTAGCTATGGAAACTCCCACTTGAAGTTTATTATAACAAGCACAAAATGATGACCTCAGTCGAAAGACTAGGCTGTGTTCAGGATGGTGAATGTACTTACGCTAGACAGGGAACTAATAATGTATTTTAGGATAAAAACAAAGGTCAAAGCAAAGATTCTAAGAACATTCTGAATACTTGTTTTTTTAAAACTAGTTTTTAAATGAAAAATTTTAAAGATACACAAAAGTAGAGAGAATGCTATAATGGTCTAGAAGTGCAATTAGATTTAACTCCAATTTTTAGGCAGGATTTTCCTGTGTAGTGCTCTGTAGTTTCTGTTGCTTCATTTCTTGAAGCCATAAGGTCTATTTGTCCCACTTGAAATGATGCTAAGATTAATGAGTGGAGACATATGTGTCAGCCTCATTCCTCCATTATAAAATATCTGTTTCTTGATTATTGTTGTCTAGATCCATTATTTCATTTAAGGGCTTGCAGAAGGTGATTTTTTAGTTCTATCATTTCATCTGCATTGATTAATGGAAATTTTCCTATACAGAAGAAATTTTTTTCATTAAGTATTTGATTACCCTGAAACATAGGATGTGTCCCTGTAAAGTACAGGAAGGGAGGATAAATGCCTGATTCACTCTTTTCATTTATCAGCCTTCATAGTCATGTGTTGGGGCCCCAGCAATCGGATTTGTGGCCACCTAAGGAATATGACCTGAGGTTTTGTTTTTAAACTCTATTTGCTTAGGTCATCGATGAAATGTTTTTGTCCCCCCATTCTAGAATTACATTATTATTGATTTTTGGCTAAACATAACTCTCTTACCTCCCCATACATAACCTGACTTTAACAAAAACTAGTAAAAACTCTCAAACAGAAGTGACAGAGGAGGTGGTGGATTGAAGGAAGAATTGAAGGAAGAATTATGGTTTTCCTGTTCATTTTTCAAGTATTTTATGATTTGCGTTTAATACAAGGACCTCCCAGACCTACCATTGCAAGGGTGGGTTTAAATATAAATTCTAATGTTCAGAGGTGATATATGACCTCCTCTTTCCCATGTGGCAGGCCTATTGTCAGGATGTGCACATGCTTATGATCTATAGATGGAGGACTGCTGAGGCAGTAGCATTTCTCTGCCTATAGCATGGTTCTATAGGAATCCACTGTACTGTAAACTATGTCTATAATAGGCCTAATTGGAGGAATCATCAGTGACACTTCGTATTTTATTTTGGGGGTGGAGTGACACAGGAGAAAAGGAATTATTGAAGGAGAAAATAAATGTATGTATGCATGTATGTATGATATATATATATATGTATGTATGTATGCATGTAGGTATATATTTATTGCTTTCCCTCTTTTCTATCATCCCTTGGGTCTTCTCTGAATTAGAGTTTGGTGGCTACAAAATGGTGGAAATAAAAGCTTCATAGGGTTCAGATAAGCTTGATGAAATTTAATTTTTCAAAGCTGTTTAGGCTGAAACTTTTTAGGGAAGAGACTAAAGCTAATACCAAAGAGAACTTGGAGGATAGAGTTGCCAGATAAATACTGGATGCCCATGTAAAATTGAATTACAGATACTAATTAAATTTTTAGTAAAAACTGAGCTCAAATATTGTATGGGACATACTTCTAAGGAAAAAATTACTCATTTATCTGAAATTCAACTTTAATTGTATGTCCTGTACTTTTTTTTTGCTAAATCTGACATCTTTACTTGGAGGACTCAGGGAACAATCTGAGAGTTGTTTGTGGTGGTGTATGCTGAGCCTCCAGTCCTTTAATTATCTCAGGAAAACTCAGGGGAGTGCTAGTAATGACCATGAATATTCCTATACAAAGTGCTGATATTAATCAGAGCAAAGCCTGCTATTCCCTAACTGGTATACTTTTTAATGGCCCTCTTACTATATAAAAATGAACATGAATAGGCATAGAGTTTTCTAGTGGGTCTGAAGACCCTTGGCTAATCAGTCTTTTCCACTGAGCGTATTAGTTATATGAGGTCTGGGAATAATGAAACGCTAGGAGCCAGGGCAGTTGTCTTTAGATTTAACCAGGTGAAACATGTTAAATAACATTTTGTTTAACTTGTTCAGATATTCAATGACGAGGACTGTAGGAAACTTGCATTTTTCATGACCTGGTTATAGAACTGGAAAAATTAAAGGAGGTGTAAGTATCTATTTGTTTTAAATGTTGCGTGAAATAGATCACATCAAAGCCTATATTTTTGGTGATCTCTGAGAAATTTGTGCCTGGGATCTCTCTGTACTTTTAGTAAGTAGTAGGATAGGATAATCAGCAGTGCGTAAAGGTATTCTTTTTGTCCCTTTACAGTACATGTTGTTCTGTTGAGTTCGGTAGTGTATGTAAACCTGAAAGAGAACGGAGAGATGGCTGCCCAGCCATCTTTATGGGATATTGAATAATTCTCAGGGAGGAGTCTTGTAAGATAAAGAACTAAGGTTTTACACAATTGAATATATGGAGCTTTATGGTTTTATCTCTTTTGTAAACCATATTTTCTTTATTTCAACCTTGTACATCTCTAGGAGCTGCCATTTTTATAACACATGTCAACTTGTTTAGCTTTCGTTGATTGGTCCAGAGATGGTTACTTGATAAAAATTGACCAATCATAATAGAGCTTTCTTGTTAACCCTTTCTGTGATCACTTGCGACTTCTCTAATATTCTTCTAAAGAATCAATAAATTCTCTTTTTCCCCCTAAGCCAAAGAGTTCAAGTTGGATTTCTAAGATTTGTAACTAAAAGGGTCCCAGCTAATAAAACCCAGAGATAAATTTTTATAAAATACAATGCATAAGCTGTTAGGCTGCTTTAAAGAAAAAAGCAGCAAATTAAATCTTACCCTCCTCGCAGTCAACTCTTGAACTATTTCTATTTAAACTTACTTTAATGCTGGCCCCTCCAAGAAGCTTTCTTAATCATTCTTTTGAAATTCATTTTCCCTTCAGTGAACTATCATATATATCTATATCATATATCTATACCACTGTTACCACACTTAATTCATATTTTATTGCATCACAATTATTTTTGCTCACCTCCTCCTATCCTTGAGAGCAGGGACCAATCTTTTATTCATTTTAGTAGCTCTTGCAATGTCTACCTTGTAAGTCAAAAATAATATTTGTTCAATGGACGAATAAAAATTTTCTTGGTTATTTGTTCCTAATGGGGTACAATAGAGATTTGTGTGTTTCTATATTCCAAAGAAACTACAATACTTTTATTTTGATTACTTAGAGATGTATACTTATGTTTATGAATGCCGTATTTCACAGAAAATAGAAAAAACTTAGTTTTGAAAATCTGACTCAAAAGGTGGTGGAAGGATGTGGCTGGCTGCTGAAGGACAGGAGTATTGTCCATTGAGGTTCTCTGTGTGCTCTGAGAAGACCAGCTTCCATTGGTAAGGGATGTGCAAGGGAACTGAACTGTCACAATTAGAAACAGTGAAGAAGATTCGCAACTAAATTCTTGAGTTGCCTGTGGGAGGAAAGCAGAATGAGGCCCATCAATGAAGTTAGGCTGTGGCATGGATTGGATTCCTAGAGGAAGCAACACTGCAGGGAGGCACATAAAGAACTTGGGCTACATCATCCCAAGGGAAGATGTCTGTTGGCTGGCCAATGTGCACTGGTGGGGATGTCAGAGAGAGCATGGCTCCAGGTAGAGTGCCTTGATGGCTCCTTAACCTGAGCCTCTCAAGCACCTGTATGTTCTGGCCTCTAGGGAAGAATCCTGTCTCTGGGGAATTCATGAACTCTGCTATAGGAAGAGCTTTAAAACAGCTTTTTACAGGAAATAAAAGAAAGTTTTCTTGGCCAGAGATGAACTCAGTAATTGGACTTCCCAAAGAGGCCAGAAGAGGTGGGGATAGCCTTGTGAAAGCTGTAAATGGAGAGAAGAAAAGCAAGATGAAGAGTAAAAGGGATATGGGGCTCGATTCCATGGCCTTCTTCCTCCCTGACTTCCTTTTTAATTCATTCCAGAGTCAAAGAGGAGATAACTAGGGGAGAGATTCCTGGAAAAGTCTAGACTTGGTGATAATCAAGCCAGTGGGGTTTTATATCTAGTATATATAACACATATAGTGTTATATCATATTAAGCATGTAGGTTATCTACATTATTATAGTATTTGCTAAATGTATATAGTATTATAGTAAACATGATTCATTTGTATATACTTGAATGAGAGCAAAGAACATTAGGATGGCATATATGAATGATTCGTTTAACCATTTCCAATTGTGTGACAGTGTTTATAATTTTTCAGTGTCATCAGTATTCTGGCTATGAATTCATTGTATTTAAATCTATGTTCCTACTTCTGATTATTTGCTTAGGATAAGTTCATAGAAGTATAATTAAGTCCAAGAATATGAATAATTTTATGGGTCTTGATACCCACTGATAAATTGCTTTCTAGGAAGTGTTTACTAATTTATACACCACACTGTATAACATTATTAACTTTGAGTGTTATCATTAAATTGCAAATCTTAGCACAGGTGAAACCTGGGTATGTTTTGAGTTTTTCATGATTTTTACTTTATTAATAAGATATATTAATAAAATTTATTTTATTGTGCTCCTTAGGTAAACCCTATTTGTTTGTTGTAGAATTGCTTTTAAGAAGAACTTCTTGATTTCCTTTTTATAAAAGAATTATATTTGGGGTGAAAAGTATAGGCAAACAGAAAAGAGAAAATGAAGATTACCTATAATCCTATCTTCTGGAGATAACCATAGTTGAAGCTTAGGTGCATATATGTTTAGTCTTTTTTTAATGTATACATTTCAGTGGTTTTCAAGCCTGGTTGCACATCAAAGTCACCTGTGGTGCTTTACAAAAATACAGATGGCTGGACCTTATCTCTGGAGATTTGTATCGAACACGCCTTCCTTGAAACCTTTTCTGCCATTGTGTTTAATTGTGCTGCACTCAACATGCCTTAGGATTGTTTATTTACCCACCATTTCTGGGTCATCTCATTGACTACCAAAGCTTCAAAGATCTGTTGAGAGATGGAGATTTCTACCCTTAGCCCAGAGGGTATCCCAAACCACATAGCTAGACGGACTCAAAGGTGGCCCCCAGTGATCCATGCCTTCTGGTATTTGTGTCTTTGTGTAATTCCCTCTCCTTACGTATGGGCTGGACTAGCTACTTGCTTTTAACCAATAGATAGTATGTCACTTCCATGATTAGGTCACATAAGATTGTGACTTGTGCCCTGCCAGCACGTTCTGTCTTTGCCTAGCTTTGTCAAAGCAAGCTGCCATTGCAGAGGAATGTTCCATATAGCAAGGAACTTAGTAGAATTGCTGTGAGGAACTGATTCCTGTCAAAAATCATGTGAGTTTTGAAGCAAGTCTTTCTCCATTTGAGCTTCAGATGAGACCTCAGCCCTGGCCAACACTTTGATTTCAGCCTTGTGTGAGCCTGTGAAACAGAGGGCCCAGCTAGCCTGTGTCCTGACTCCTACCCTAAGGGAACTATAAGATTAAAAAATGTGTGTTTGTGCTAAGTTGGTGGCAATTTGTTATATAGCACTAGATAACTTAATTAAAGATAAATTAATTAAAGATAAATTGAAGATAAATTAATCTTCAAATTCTGTTGTTTCAGTTTTTTTGATGTCCCTGAAAGCTGATGTATTTCCCATGTCTACAACCAATCATTGAAGTCAGGTATGTTCATGAATCCTCTGAATTGTTACAGCTGCCTTCTCACCCTGCCTATAGTCTTGTAGCCTCCAATCTTAGTTTTTCCATTGGAGAATCATTTTTCAAAATGGAAATTGTGTAAATCCACTGCCTGAAACCTTTTAGCACTCTTACATTGTTCTCGGATTCAAGTCCAGGGTGTTAAACATGGGTCACAAGGTTTTCTGTGGCCTGAACCCCTGCTTGCCTCTCTTTTAGGTCCTACATGGCATCATGTGCTCTTGGCTTTTGGTCTTCACCCTTGCTGCACCCTCTGCCTAAAGTGCTTTCTTATGTGCTTCTCCACTTGCCCTGACTCCAAACTTTTCACCTACTACAACTTATTTTTTACATACATACAATTTTCTTTAGCGAGTCTTTCCCAATTGCCCATGTCTGAGCTGGATGCCTCTGAGAATGATCTGCTCCATGTTCTTCAATTGTTATTGCACTATCATTGCCGTTATCTATTTACTTGTCTCATGTCCCCTAAAGACTGTAAGCTGTGGAGCCTCTTTAAATTTACTACTTAGTTGATACTCAATAAGTATTTATTGAATGAATAAATAAATACCAGGAGATCTTTGTTCTCTGGGTCTGGTGAAACCTTGAAAGCAGAGACCAGTTTTCTATATGCACCATGACTGGGTCAAGCTGTGGCTTGATACAACCAATGTCGGATCTCCTGCTACATTGCCGCCCACCAGATTCCAAACATCACCCAGCTTTCTGCTTTAGGTCACTGCCAAAAGGATCCTTAGGCCACATTCTTTCCAATGTTAAGGCTCATGAGGGCTAAAATGAAGTGTAAGTGGTTCCCAGGTGTCTTAAGTCCAGCCAAGGCCTCCAGCTTAGAAGAGGCAGTACAGTTCAGCAAGGGCTTCCTTCATGTATATACTGGGTTTGCTGCTCTTCCTTAGGAGAGGGCCAGGTGAATGAAATCCATTCTGGGCCTTCTCTCAATCTGGCTTTATCTTCAGTGGGTGAGTTTTTAGAAATTTGCCATCTGAATGCTGTCCTTCTCTTCCAGGCTTGCTGATAAAGGGTATCCCCTGAATTCATTGGGAAAGTGGAAAGGAAGGAATTAAATGACTGTTTAATGCCATTTGGCCTGAAAAAAAAATTGCAATTATTTAAGCTTAACTCTTTAACTTATGTAATGCTCACCACAATCCTTATATAAACGACTGCTTGATTGTGGAGTTCCTATTTTTTATTCATCCTTGTTCATGGAAATGTACTTTCAATTATATTTTTAGAGTTTTACATTCTGAGAATGTCTTTCTCTTTGCTTCATACATGAATAATGAGTTGATATAGAAAATATTTAGATAGCTACCTTTTCCCTACAAACCCTATAGCTGTTTATCTGTTTTCATCTGGCCCTCATTATAAAGAGGAGAAGTCTGCAACCAGCCTGATTATTTTCCTTTGTAGATCACATTCTTTTCTCTCTCTCTGGAATCTAATATGATTTTTTTTCTTTATCCTTGTAATTCAGTTTTTTTCTAGCATGTAATCTTTGTTCTTCATTTAGCCTAGAACATACTGAGTCCATTTGGTTTACATACTCAAGTGATTTTTTTCTAGCTTTATAAAGCAATTTTCAATCATGTCTGATAGTTCTTATCTTTTATTTATATGGATTTTCTTTTTCAGAAACATTTATAATTCTTAGATGGAATCTCTATGTCAATTGTGATTTTTTAAAAATGTCCGAGGGCTTCTTTTGTGTTGTTACTTAAGGTTTTAATATTCACTTTATTAAAAGTAGTTTTTCAGAGATTCAGTTTTTCTTAAACCTTTAAGTTTACTTTATACACTTTATCATTTGATTTATGAATCCAGTAAATTTTAACAATTATTTTCAGGGGAACCTTTGAATAATGTTTGTTCAATTTTAGTAGAACACATTTAATGCCCAAGCAGGTCCCTTTACAACTTAGTTAATAAAATCTCCTAAGTATTTAAAATCCATTTATACATTTAATACATTCAGTTTTCTTTTAAGCTTTCAGATGCCTGACCTACCAACCAGATCTTAACAACTCCAATAAATCTAATAAATTTACTTTAAATAATGAATCACATATTCTCCTATTCATTTTAATACTTTTAAACTTGATTAAATTCTCTAAATCTTTCCACTAAAAAGTAAAGTTTGAAAATCCATTTCTCAGTGGCACCTTTCAAAATGGAATCACAAGGCTAATGTGTCATATTCACTTATCAGCCATATGCTTTTAAACATTAAATCTCTTTACATACTACATATGGAAATATTGCTTCATAATTGGAAACCTATTCCTGTACTTACCACAACAATATTAATTCTGTAGGGTTGATTTACTTTATCATCTCTGTATTTAATACAAACTTCCTGGAAGGAAAAGATACTATCCCTCTAGATTTTATTATGTAAAATAAATTGAGGTTGCCATTCCATACAAGTTGGAGTTACCTTTAGGGAGAATTGGGTGCAGTGTTCCCTCAGTTAGCTGAGAATGCGTTTTGGCTAGAGATTTTTGACCAAAATGCATAGGGTCTAATAATTGTCATAATTGTTATGATGACTAGAGGCTCCTAATAACTTCTTTTAGATGAGGTTTCTTCCTTCTGTTTAAGTTATGCAGTTCTTACTTTTGATTTAAGTAAGTGGGATCCAGTACCCCCTTCACTATTGCAACTAATTACAAAAATTCCTGTTCAAAGTTTGCATTTCTTTAGCTTTTTAAAATTATTTTATTTTATTATTTTTTTAGGTGAGGCAACCAGTAGTTGACTTTACAGACTGCAAGGACTTTGTCAGCTTATATTCACTTATTTTTTATGTTTTACACTTACAGCACTTGGTCTTCCTATGTGGTCTCCAACCCAAGTACTAACCCAAGTACTAGTCTGACCCTGCTTAGCTTCCGAGATCAGGAGAGATTGGGCTTGTTCAGGATGGCATGTCCACAGACTTAAATTTATTTTAATGTATTTATCTTTATCTCTAGAGCCATGTATATATTTCTTTCCTATGACTTGAATAATGGCAACAATGCGACAACTGATTTATTGAGCATTTGCTATGTGCCAGATTAAGTGCTTTGCACAACATAACTTTTTATTCCTCACAGCAGTCCCATGAGGAAAGAATTATGAATTTAATTATTATTATAATTTTTTAGGCAAAAAGAAAGAAAGTAACTTCACCAAAGTCACATAGTGACGGATCCAGGATTTGAACCCTGGCAATGTCTTTGTGCTTTCTCACTAGGAAATATTATTTATTTTTATATTGTAGCTAAGAGAAATGGCACTTTGAGTCTAACCTATTTAGAGAGGAGTGACCTTTCCTAGATTCAAGTGATACCTTTAGTTTTGTCATACTCCAGCTAAGGTTGTAGTTAACTTCCTTCTCAATGTCTTTGCTGCCTATTTGAATTCTTGATTCATTGACAGGACCTTCATGTACTTGAAGAGCCACCACTCATGCAATTGCATTTATGTTCTGGAAGTGTTTGCCTGTATCTGTTATCACAACCGCCGCTAATCACGTGCTATTATATGTCCTGCCTTCTTACCTGGCATTTGTAGAGATTGCAGTGCACGTGTTCTCCCCATCCCTAACATTCTTTTGATTTTCTGTAGTGTGAATTCCACTCTATCATCTTCAATATCAGTTTTAATTATGTTATTATTAGTTTTCTTAAGTCTTCTTTGTTCCACCTTGTTCTTTTACACTCAGTTTATTGTTTTCAAAACTCATTCTATCGTCTTGTGTTCTTGACCTTTTTTTTTTTTTCCTACTGGATTCCTCATTGACTATCATTGAGAGCATAGCCCTTTGGACAGTACCCATTTTCAGGAGTGTGCTCTTCTTCTGCGATCTTGGATATTTTTCCTCTCTCTTTTTTTATGTGACTTTTTTTTCAAGCATCCTTGGGTAAGGGAAGAGGTCTTCCTACAGTGTGCAGCAAAGGAAGAGGAAGTAATACATCACTCACTATCTAGCTCTTGCCTTACTATTTTGTGGGAGTTTTAGTCTGCATAAATGGAGAAAAGTCAGTGAGTTATTGGAGGTGGGAGGAGAGTGAAGAGAAGGAATAAACAGCCTCTGGTTCCTCAAGCCTGTGGTCCTTCAGGTCAGAATCTCTGAAGCCCTTCAAGCATAAATTATAATCCATGTTTTTGAGCCATATATTAAGTTGAAATACTTCTCCAAGTCTAGTAATAGTTACCTATAACTCTTATTTTCTGATGGTGTTGTGGGTTTTATATTTTTCTATGAATTTATAAGTATTTTAGCTAGGAATCAGGAAAGGCCATTTCAAGGGTTGCTAGCCAGATGCCATTTAAATCAGAAGTATTTAACGATAATTCTTGAAGTTCTTGATAGAATAGGTTTGATATCCCAAATGACTTATTTCTGGATTTTAGTGTAGACGTGGATTTATCTCATTTTTTTCTTTTTATCTGAAAGGTAGTCTTTAAAATCTTATATTTCTAAGTAACCAGAACTGTATTTTATTTTCTTATTCTCAAGAACCCAAGCAATGTATGCTACTTAAAAAGATAAATATAAAACCGTTATTTAGCTCATGTACTTTTATAGTAGAGATAAAAATAAAGAATGCAACATTCTGTAAATGTGATAAATAACAAGAGGACAGTGGGCAAGAATGAGAGGATAAGGAGGGGAGGATTCTCAAAGATAAACCTTTACTGTTCCACCAGAAAAATACCATTGACTCTCTGTGGTGGACAGTAGAGTTTAAATCCCTTTGCCTGGCATTCAAAGCTACCTACAATTTGGATCCCATCTGCTTTTGCAACCCTTTCTCTTACCACCTTTCATGTGAGCTTTGTATTAAAGATAAAGCAGCCTAAAGGGCTGAACTTTGCAGCAAATCTCTGCTCTTCTGCCCCTATATCTTTCTTCACAATATCCCCTGGCCCGATGTTCTCTCCTGCTCATCTTCCAAGGCCCAACTCTTGAAATACTCCCACATTTATGGTCAGACTACCTTGTATTTTAAGCTACCTGGGTTCCTGTCTCATCTTTCAGCTTTATTGTACTTTCTAGTCTGACAAGCACCCCACATTGCATTCATGTTTGTCCAGGAAACTGAGCTGAACAGAGTAGGACCACAATGAATGGGTCATTTGATTGAAAACAGAGTTACAGTAGAAGGAAAATGAAAGGGTAAATAAATACATAAATAAATAATAACAGAGACAGGGCAGACACAGAAAATAGAGATGACAGATAGAAAGGAAAAAAGAAAAGGCAGGTCGACAGGGAGGAGTAAGATAGACAGACATCACTTTATATATATATTTCCATTGAAACGTTTGTTAGCATACCAGCACCTTTAGCATCAGAGAAAAAGTCTATCTAATTTTATTTACAAATTGCAAAGCTTATGTTGGAAGTAAACATTTATTTTCCCAGAGAATGCTACAGCTTTTGTATTGTATCAGAAAATGTGTTCGATTTTTCAAAAGTGTTTTAGAAACTCCAGGGTGTCTATCAATTTTCCAGTTATTCCTGTGAGTCTCTTTGACATTCACATTCTAGCATTTTTGCCTAATCTTTGTTATTTGAGATATTAAGCCTGGGTCCTTTCACAAAGCCAGAAAGATTTTATTTGAGATCAGCATTTATTTCATTGTATATACATTTAAAAAAATCCAAGCTATCATTTTCTCAAATCCAATTGTTTTTGTTTTTGTTTTTTCATGGTGGGGATCATATGAAGAAGAAAACAATAGTAAGAGTATACACACTCATTGAGAAGAAATGAGTTGCTCCCTGTTCACAGTTCTGAAGCAATTCTTATTAAGCCTCCTGAGCCTTAATTCTAAGCTCAGTCATCTCAAGTGCCCACTGCAGCCAGCTTAGGCTGTGGGTTGTCACGTTACTGCTAGTTCAATACCACCTCATAACAATTTCTCTCCTGCCAAATGAAATGAAGACTAACTGTGATTTCTAGGCTACTTTCCACTTTAGCTTACTCTAAGGTTCTAGTCAGTCGGAGATTTAAACATCCTGAAGCCTTTGTAATGCATACCCTTGCTGAAATGGGGTAGAACTGACTTTATGGCTATTTGAATTTACATCATTTCTTTGTGGGAATGAGTTTCCAATATCTTTGTGTGAGTCTACTGCACGGTGACAAATCTTAAGGTGGTGATTTTGCAGTCTGGCGGGCAGCTGTGTTTCCTGTCTCACTACTGTTGGAAGGCATTTATTTCTAGTGGAGAGGGAGATCCAGGGGAAGACACTGAGAAGGGCATGTGGTAGGAAAAGCTGCCAGTATTATGCTCAGTTCAGGATGCAAGTGTGCAGAAACCACCTGCATTACTAAAAATTTTGGCATTAGAAGCCAAGTTTCAGAAGGTGAGACTACAGCAATGGAGGTGGTGGGGTGTAGGGAGGAAAGTCATTTCAGGTAGAGACATTAGCATATGCAAAGATCTAGAGGCAAGTGAGAACTAACTATGCTCTAAGAAGTATGAATGTGGGTAGCACATGGTGTAGAATTGGGGGAAGTGTAAAGAGATGAGTTAGGAGAGAGCAACCAAGGGCCTTGCACACCTAGAGAAGAAACCAGGACTTTAAACTTCATAGAATAAGGAGAGCTGATACCATGAAATGAGAGTAAAGATAACACTTGCCTGAAGATTCCATTTGGTAACCATAGCCTGCCTTAAGTCAGGGCTGCTACTGGTCCAAACAGAGCCTCTGTATGAGTTAGAATTAGGCCCTGGTGGATGATGCCCTCGTTATTTGTTGCTGTAGAACCAACTACTCCAAAGCAGAGTAGCATTAAACAACCATTTTATTATGCCCAGGGACTCTGTGAGTCAGGAATTTGGATGGGGTCCAGCAATGATGGCTAGCCTCTGTTTCTCAATATCTTGGGGCATCAGTGGAGACACTAGAAGGCTGGAGGTGACACAGCAGCTAAGTATCATCTGGAGGTGTCTTCACATATGTATTTGCTGGTTGATAGCTGTCAGCCAAGACCTTAGCTCAGACTGTGAGGCAGAACACCTGTGCGTGTCATCTCCATGTTGCCTGGGCTTCCTCCTGGCATGACAGCTATGTTACAAGAGTGGATGTCCCAAAAGGCAGGAAGAGGAAGCTGCCACTTTGTCACTTCCAATATTCTATTGACTGAGCAGTAAAAAGCTTAGAATCAAAGGGGATCAAAGTGGAACCATAGATCCCACTTCTTGAACAGGAGGAGTATCAAAGAACTTGGAAGCCATTTGTTCTTTTTGTTCTTAGATTCTGCATATAAGTGAAATCATATGGTATTTATCTTTCTCTGTTTGACTTAATTTACTCAGCATGATAACCTCTAGGTTCGTCCATATCGTTGCAAATGGTAGCATTTCATTTTTTTAATGGCTGAGTAATATTCCATTGTATCATAATTTCTTTATCCAGTTGTCTGTTGATGGACATTTAGGTTGCTTCCATATCTTGGCTATTGTGCATAGAGTTGCAGTGAACATAGGGGTGTATAGATCTTTGTGAATTACTATTTTGGTTTTCTTTGGATAAATACCCAGAAGTACAATCGCTGGGTCAAAAAGTATATCTATTTTTAATATTTGAGAAACCTCCAGTTTGTTTTCCATAGTGGCTGTACCAATTTGCAATCTCCAACACTGTATAAGGGTTCCCTTTTCTCCACATCCACATCCTCTCCAACACTTGTTCTTTAATTTATTGATGATAGATATTCTGATAGGTGTGAAGTGATATCTCTTTGTGGTTTAAATTTGCATTTCTCTGATGATTAGTGACCTTGAGCATCTTTTCATATGTGTATTTCCTCTATTTTAAAAGTACTAATCTACTTTTCTCTTAAATCTTTCAAGTTTAAATATTTATCAAGTCAGAGAAGTTTGTAAAGTTTTAAAAAATTTGAATCACATTCTAATATGTTTGAATCTTTCCCTAGATCTTTCCTGAAGCAATTGCCATTAAAAGAAAGTGGGCAAGGAAAAAGATGAAGATAGCATTTACCAATGAGAAATAGCTACTGAGATAAAATTAATTAAACTATGGGCTAGGGTAGCATATTTATGACCCCACTGAGGAGGATGTGGAAAAGTAATGAAGAGAATTTGGGACAGAGCATCGTCCTGTGCCAGCCACTATCTGACCCCGTTAGCCAAGGACTGCTTTGGATATTACACAGATTAAAGAGAAAGTCAGAGGCAGAAGGGCTGGGGGCCTCATTTAAGGAAGAAAGGACATTCATATGTATGGCATATTTGCAAATAGCATACACTGAAGGATTGATTAGTAATATTATATTCTATATGTTCTGATTTATTTTCTGATAGTAAGTCATCCAAGGTCTGAAATTGGGTAACATACTTATTTTATATATTTTAGTATCCAGTCAATGCCAGGCCTATTATAAAGCCATTAAAATGAAGTAAAATTCAACAGTAATTCTTAACCAATGGCCTTCACAGCTGAAGTTTTTTTTTTTTCTTTATTCTTTTGTGAATCTACACCTACATCTCTTCTTTCCTTTCTGGATTAGGAGATCTTGATCACATTAAGAGAAGAAAAAATGTCTTTAGGAGTCATTAATAGAAAAACTGGCTTTAGATGGTCTGAGAATCATCTGAATATTCAAATTCTAAGAGTAAAGTGTTTTGGTCATTGAAAGATTGTAAATAAATACATTCTGTTTATTATATATTAAATGTTAGGGACTCTTTAAAGCAAATGGAAAATTTGCACAGCTATTTTATGTTCTTAAATGCTGCCTTTTGGAAAATCCCAGGTGAAATCAGAGAGACTTACTATTTTAAATGGGTCCACTGGGATTCAAACCAAGGTTCTACTTTAGTGGGCCCTCTAATTTCAGTTTCCTCTGAGTGTTTAGTCACTTCAGAACACCAGGAAAATATTGCCTTTCTGGGCTGCCATTGCCTCTAGGAACAGAAGGAAGAAGATAGGTGTGATCAGGGCCTGAGGAGATGGCAGCTGAGGAAGGAGAAATCTTTTGTTGTCTTGTTTTGGCTCTCTGCCTAAGGTTGTAAAAGGGACCATGAAATGCTCTTATTTAAACTGCCCTGCATTGTGAATTTCAAGATCTGGCCTCTTTTCTTTAATTCATTTATTTACAAGAGTATAACATTGTTAGATTATTTGTCTACTAGATGATGGTCCTATTGAATTCATTTTTATCCTTGCATACTTTTTTTTTTTTAACTCACTTAAGAAATGTGAAAAAGACTACTGAGTTTTAAAGCTCTGCTCTTCTTCATTTTGATGCACCATTTTTGACTTGGGTTAAAAGCTTCTTTTGAGGAATGTGATATTAGTGTAATACTATATCTCATCTGTGCCATTAAGAAAAAAAAAACCTGTCAATTAATCGTAAGATACCAGATGCCGTCAATTGTAAGATGCATTCTGATTTCAGAGATATTAAAAAGCAAAAAAAAAAAAAAAAAAGAATACTGTAGAATCAGTGAAATGAGGTGTACATCCTTGATTTTTTATCACTGTATGTAAATGTATAATTTTATATAAATACAATATTCCTTCCTTAATCCCACTATTGCTGCCATATCTATCTACCGATCCATCTACCTCATGTAATTAATTTTATATATATATATATCATAATGTAATATAGAAAAAGCATATTATGTGTAATCCATATTTATCTCCATGATTATATAATCAAACATAAACCTATACATACACACATGCAGAAATTTTAGAAGATTTTATAATAATGTGCTTATTATAAGCATTTTTTTCTACTTTTAGATTTTGTCACTGAAAATAGCTAATGGAAACTACTTTTATCCCAATTGGCAGAATTGTAATTCATTATTTTAGAAGGCTATGTGATATGCCATGATGAATCTAATTGTTTCCATTCTGTTGTCGTTATTGTTGACTTTTACAGTGATATAATAAGTATCCTGTATCATGTTCTTATGTATTTGAGCTTTTATTTCTTTGACCAGATTCCCAGGAGGTAGAAATTTTGGATAAAAGGTATATGTATTTTTAATGAGTATAGACAGGTTATTTACCAAAATGGCTTTTACAATTCATATTTTCTTCTAAACATATTTTTATTCTTATGTATATTTGTCCTTTAAGAAATGTAAAATGGACATGTTTTTAAAGCTCAACACCAATAATACTGATTATTATTCTTTCATACTTTGCCAGCTGATGAACATAAAGATGTTTCATTTGCTTTCATTCACATTTTTTGTATCACTAGTGAAATTGAACATTTTCTGGCCATTTATATCAACTCTTCTATGAGTTTTCTCTTGTTCTTTTCCTATGGAGAGAAACTGTTTGCCTTCCTGCCAATTTGTAGGAGTTTTTGTGTACACATCATATATTGACTGTTTTTCCTCTATTTTGCAATATTTTTTTCCGGATATTTTTCTTGTATTTTATATTTGTTTAAGGTAACTTTTGCCATCAAAAGCATCTAGTTATTACTTAGCCAAATGTGTCTGTTCTATCTCTAACAGTATGTGACTTTCCATTTTGGGTGAGGAAGTTCTCCCTGCCCCTTAGTATCACACATAGTCTCCTAGATTTTCTTGAAATATTTTTATTTAATATTTTTATGTTTCTGTTTAATGCATCTAAAATATGTTTTGCCATATAGAGTAAGATGAGTAGTCCCAACAACTTTTTTCCAGACAGATAACCAGTGATCCATTTTTTACCAAGTGAAATGAAATGTTACTCTTCTCATTTATTACATGCTAGCATCTGATTCTTGATTTTCTATTATGTTCCAGTGATTTAATTTTCTATTACTAAATTAATACCATATTCTCTTTATTGTATGTTTTGATATCTGGTAAACCAAATCTTCTTTTATTATGTTTTTAAATCCTTTAAAAAAAATCCTTTTCTTGCCTATTCATGGGTATTTATCCTTTCATATAAAATGTATGATCATTATAGCTAAAATTTTCTAAATGTCATATTGGAACTCTAGTTTAAATTGTATTAAAATTATATATAAGTATAGATAGATATTTATATAGACATTTTTTGTGGTATTAAGTCTTCCTATCTGAAAATATGGACCAATTTTAAGTGATATCATACTGTTTTCTTTTGCTACTCTCTTAGTACAATTTAGTATTATAATAAAGTGAGATATAACTAGTGACATTTTCTTAATTATCTATGCCCTATAATAGTTTAAATAACACTGGAATTATCTGTTTACCAGAGCATTTGTAATTGTGCCTGTATTTTGGTGATGGTGAGATGCTCAGTGATGATAAGATGCTAATGTTATTTTGTACCCAGGATCTAGGAATGAGTTTGTCAAGCAATGTAGAAGGCAGTCCTGTACAACAAATTATTACCTCATCAAAAATGCCAGTAGTGCCCCAGTTGCAAAGCACTAGGTTTGAAAAACTCAGGTGAGAACCAATCAGATTTCAATGCTTCTTTTAAAATTTTTTTTTTAACCTTTCAAACCTCTGTGCTAATGATTCTCTTTCCTTTAGATTTAAAAGTATGTTCCCATAGATTTTGGTATAAAATATTTTTCTGTTCATTGTTTTCAAAATAGTATGTCATTTCTCTTTTGATTTCCTCTTTGGTCCAAGAAATTTCTATAAGTGTGTCTTAATTTTTTGTAGTTATAGTTTTGTGGAAGAAACTTTTTATAATTGATTTCTAATTACATCATTTTATAATTGGGCTATGTAGCATGTCTATTTTTTTAAATATGTTAGAAGTTTTCTTTGTGATTAAGTAAATGATTTTAAAGATGATTTATGGATCTTCTCTCTCTGTCTCTGTCTCTGTCTCTTTCTCTCCCTCCGTAATATGTACACACACACATTCTATATCTGAGAATTAAGAAATTTAATATAGATTATATTAGTTTGCTACGGCTGCATAATAAAATACCACATATTGCATGGCTTAAACAACAAAAATTTATTTTTTACACTTCTGGAGACTAGAAGTCTAAGATCAAGGTTTCAGCAGGTTTGTTTTTTTTCTGAGGCCTTTCTTCTTTGGCACCTGGATGGCCACCTTCTTGCTGTGTCCAAATTTCCTCTTCTAATAGGACACAAGTCAAATAGGATTAAGATCCACACATATGACCTCCTTTCACCTTAATTACTTTTTAAAGGCCCAGTCTCCTTATATAGTCACGTGAATTTTGTGGGAGGTAAAAATTAAGCCCTTAAACATGTATTTATTAACTAAAGTTTTTAAATAGCACTATTCAATTTCCCTCTGATCTTATTTGTTTTGTGAACTAGAGTTATGTAATGCTCAAAATGATGCATTGATATTTCAAACTAAAATTTTCATCAAGGTCTCACATTTGTAATAATTTTTGTTTTTTATATTTAGCTGTTTATGTAGTTATATATAATTATAATTATAATATCTTCTTAACCTATACCTTCTATTGAAAGCTAATGATCCTCTATTTCCTGTTTAGGGCTTTTAACATTAAATTCCACCTTGTCTAATATTATCTTTTCCTATACATTTGTTTTAAACATTTTTAAAGCTCTTTTAAATTGTTTCTATTGTTTCTTTTAAACTACAAAAATAAGGTTTTCTTCTTTACTTCAATTAGACAGTCTTCCTCAATGAAAGAATTCAGTCGGTTTGTTTTGAGTACAATGACTTGATTTTATTATTCTCTTCTTGCTTCATGACTTGTGCTGTCGTTCTGCTTTCCCCTTATCCAGATTTTAATTGGTTTGTTCATTCTCTTATTCATTTGGAAGATTTACTTTGCTGCTTCAATTTATTAACGGTTACCTTTCCTTTTTCTATACTCATAATTTTGCATATATTTCTCTAATATTGCTTTAAAATGAAAAGCTATTATCTTACTAAGAAGCACTGTTACCCTCCATTTATTGCACCCTAGAAGGGTGAGTTTTTGAACATAGCCACTTATTTTTTTCCTCCCTCAATGCCACCTTTCCCTTGTCAAGATTCTTACTGTCCTTTCCTCTCTATAGTCTGTAGACATGCATCATCCTCGAGGTATAAGTGTTGCCGATGACAAGTCTGATGCCTGTATGATTTTTTTATTTTCTAGTAGGTTGAAGTTTATTACATTTTCTCTTTATTCTTAGAATCTATGAATTTTTTTAGGAAAGCCTGGAGCCTGTGTCTTATTAATCTATTCTTAAACCTTGTCCTTTCATTCTATACACTCAAATCTTTTCTTGATTCAGAGAAAATTTTCTCTATTATTTATTTAAATATTGTATCTCTGTTATCCTTTCCTGTCTTCTTCTAGAAAAAAAGAAAGCTTTGTTCTTGGCTTTTTCCTTCAAAGCATTTTCTTTAAAAAAATGTTTCTAACTTTTAATATTTTTGTTTCTAACTTTCTATTTTTCATTTCTTCATATTTCTGTTTATATTATTTTTTCTGTCTTTCTATGATTTGACTTTGTGTTTTGAGATGTTTCTTGCACTTGGTTTTCAAAGTCACTAATTCATATCTTAATAATCACTCTGTTTTCAAATTCACTTCTTTAATTGTTTATATACAAAATCATAGTCTTTAAAAAAAAATTTCCTCCACAAAATTCTTTTTGTTCTTCTCTTTAATTATGATTGCGTTTATTGTATTTTTTAATTAAAAAATATATTTTACATTATTGTCATTTATTTTCTCCAGCAATTCTATTTTCATAGACATGCATTCTATTTGCTCCAAATGAGTTTCCATTCTCTGGCTTTATTATAATTTTAAAAGATATATATATATTTTTTATTAACTTATTTACTCTTTTGATATCCTCACAGGGGCTCAGTTCTGGTTGCTGGAGATATGAGGTGGCAGCAATTCAGGCAGTGAGTGATAGAAGGCACTGTGGTCTCTACATTCTGGGTGTTCTAGCTCCAACCTCCCACTGAGGCAACAGGGAGAGACCTTTTGTCCCAGTTTTTATTAGACTCTGCAGGGCTGGGGACATGGAGGACCTGCTTAGTTACTTCTTATTTGCTTATCTACTAGTTCCTGTCTAAGGATCACAGGTGTGCTTAGGGAGCTAGAACCCACTGAGTTCTGTGGGCCAAGCTCTTTCAAGCATCTTGGGACTTGTGAAACTCGTGCTAGGACTCTCTGATGTTAGTTGCCTATAGTCTCTTGCTCACTTAGCTCCTATGTGAAAAACACGAACCATTTCTCCCTTTGGGGACTCCCTCTAAAGGGGAGGCCTTATTTCCTCCCAGTAGTTGTGGGATCTGAGAGCAGCATTGGGAGTATATCTATAGCAAACTTTAGCAAGGTAGCCATATTTTCAGAATCTCCAGAGGCCTCATTTAAAATGGTTATGTTATAAATCAGCAAAATCTAGGCAAAATTCAGAGCATTTCCTAGCCTTTTAAATCAGGAGAAGTAATCAATCTAGGCTGATTCTTTGCTTTAATGCACATTGGCAATGAGAGCTTAAATGGCAAATGATGTTTTTTTCTTTCACATGTGTAAGATGGAGGAACATTTATTGTAAAAGTTAAGCAGAGTGACAGCTTGCTTTGGCTGATGTGTAAGAGTTCTTGACTGGGCTGCTTTCCTTTCTTCCATAATAAGTAGTTAATAGAAATTCACTGACCTGCAGTGCAGACTTAATTTATTGCGTATATCAAGTTGATTTAACAGGAATGGAATGTGGTGGAACAATAGCTTCCCCCTCTCCCCACCTCTTGGTGATCCTCCGACATTTCATCTGGAAAGAAAATCAGATTTAACACCATGTAGAACCTTTGTGATTTTAAATAATTGGCCTGTGTTTGAAAAAAAAAAAGTATTTAATCAATGGCAATCATCTGTTTATTTGAAAAACCATTGGTTGGGGAGGTGGTATTTGTCTTTAAAATTTTCACTTGTAGGAAAGGCCGAAATGGCCGAGTACACTATGTACTTTGCACTGTACAAAAGAAGAACTGAAAATCCTGAATTGCTGCTTTCTTTCATGGCATGTTCTCTATTTAGAAAATCCTTAATTAATTTTGTGTGAAAGCAGACGGTCAAAGGATTTAAAGAAGCAGAACAACATCTTGAATTCCCTTCTGCTTGCAAAGTGGGGAAAGTTGAAAATGGTAAACTGATTAAAAGAAGTCATCTTGAAGTCTACCATGATAATGAGATGTAAATAACAACAGCAACAAATCTGAATCATTTAAGAAAGTTTTTCCATTTAAAATGCATTCTCCCTACCCTGCCCCCAACTTTGTTCTCTTGAGGCTTCAGCCATTTAAAAGCATGATATTGGAACTAACCCAGAATCACTTTTAATTAGCACAGAAATGCTAATTATACTTTTTCTGTGTGATGTTTAATGCGAGTTGTCAGGGCACTGCATTTTTCACATCACTCGCAGTGAGGTACACACGATCACCAAACCCATTTAAAAATTATAAAGGCCATTCCATCCAGGCTGAATATTATTTTTTAGACTATAGGAACCTGCTAGAAGATGCTTGAAATAATGGCATCAAAGTGAAAAAGTGACCTTTTTATTCACTCTAGACACAGCATATTTTATTTTATTCAATATTTGTGGTCGGTGCAAGTCAAAATTTCCCATTGAATCATTTAAAATACCACATAAAGCTGGATTTTGAAGGAAAGCTACTTTTCATGAAATAGTCTCTTTTGAAAAGCAAATAGCTGCCCTCTCTTCATTTTACAGGTTTAGGGCTTTGCATTAAAGGAAGGCCTATCTATGTTCTTGATGTGATTTTTTTTAAAAAGATAATAGCTTCAAGAATGCAATGGATACTATTTTTAAATAAAGTCTGTTGTATAAATTTAATTCAGCACAAACTTAATTAACTTTATTTTTGTTTCTTAAGACAATTAGACCTAATCCTTCCCTTTGCTCAATCACATAACCGTCCCTTCCAAACCTCAAAAACAAAACAGATACATCCCACTAGAAAATCTAACATAAAATCTTACATTTTATTGACATTTATCAGAATCAGAGTGAAAGTCTAAATGGCTTTTATGGTCTATATTTATCATGATAATTTTGAGGTTCTGTATAACAGAAGGGATTAATTCTATACTATGTTAATTTTTTTGAAAATATTGATGTAATGAGTGCTAGAGTCAGAAAATGGGAGAAAAATTCACAAAACTTTGTATTTTGGGGGAACAATTTTTTTCTCTTTAACTAAAGTAAATCCTCTCTAATTTTACCTCACTTGGAAAAAAAAATCTGAATTATTTTTTAAAAACCTGAATTGCAAAATATTTCAAAAGAAGTTGGATCTGATGGCTTTTGGTACACTTGGCCAACTGTATAATGATAATAGCAACACCACAGTGATCACTGTAATATTTATTGACTGCCTGCTATGGTCCTGGCACTGCGCTGTGTGCTCTACATAATAATACCAAATAAGAACCACTATTATCTCCATTTTATGACAGAGGACAATATGGCTCTGGATATTACGGAGCTCGCCCAAGGCTTCAGAGCTAGCGAGTGACAAGGATGGGCCTGGCTGGTACTAAAGCCTTCTGTTAACCATTGCCCTATATGATGAAATTTATGTTTTTTTGTGATGTAAGAGTAAGTCCTAAAGGTGTTTTTTTCTCCCTTCGAAATCATGTTAATATGACCCCATAGTCATGCTTTTACTGTGCTTAGAAAATAATTTCTTCTTATCTGTGGCAAAAGCAGAACTCTGTTGATTGTGATTTGAATGCTGATTTGTGGACTGAATTACACTGCTCACCCCAACCCTGCCCCACCAATTTATATGTTCAAGCTTTAACCCTCGATGTGTTGGTACTTGGATGTGGGGCTTTTGGGAAGTAATTAGGTTTAGATGAGGTTATGATGGTTATGATGGTAGGGCCCCAATTCTGGGATTTGTACCCTTATAAGAGGAGGAAGAGTCACCGGGGCTCTTTCTCTCTGTCTCCTATGTGAGGACACAACCAGAAGGTGGCTGCCTGCATGCCAGGAAGAGAGCCCTCATCAGGGAACCAATTCAGCTGGCACCTTGATCTCAGACTTGTCAGCCTCCAGAACTGTGAGAAATAAATTTCTGTTATTAAAGCCACACGATATTTTGTTATGGCAGCCTCAGCTAAGATACTGACAAAGTACAAATAAATGAATATAATGAACTAGTCAATGCAGAAAGTTAAATGACAAGAATCTAAGTATAACAATGTTAAACACTTATGAGTTCCACTGTGTTCCAGGCACTGATCCATGTGTCTTAAGTGTGTAATTTACTTGACTGATCCTCACAATAATCCTCTGTGGTAGCTGCTGTTGTTATCATTTTATAACTGAAAGTACTGAGGGATAGAAAGGTTGAACAACTTATCTAAGGTACAACTCTATGTAGAACCAGAATAGAACCAAGAATTCAAACTCAGACGCTCTCTCTCCAGGACTTATATTTTTCCTTCTTATTCTTCCAGAAGCTTTATGTCAGTGTTCTTATCTGTAAAATGGGCATAATGGCTGCCTCATTTATATGTCAAGGACAAATAGATGAAGTCATGAATGCAAAACTACTAAAAAAAGAGCAAAACAATATAAGGTATTTATTAGAATAAATTTATTAGGATAAAATTTAGTGAATTTATTTCTACCCCAACCTTTTCAAAAATAAATTGAGACAAACTATTTAAAAATGTCATAAAAATAAGGTTAATAGGAAAATCAGATTTAAGCAGGGGAGGAAGACAGGGCCAAAAATAGTAAACCTTCTAATACCCGAGATGAAAGGTGAAAAACTAGTTTTAGCGATAAAATAGAAAATAGAATGTTTTCTCAGGGGAAAAAAAAATTTTCCTCTACCATTACATGTAAAAAGAAACTTCTCATGTTGGAGCTTCTAAAGTGAACATAATGATCAGTGGTTCCACAGAGTAATTTGATTGATTACAATATCATCACTTCTGTTTCTCTCTTCTTGTCATGGTAGAGATATTAAGGAGCCATGAAACCTTCAAATTTGGTCGGCAGGAGGGAAATGTTGTAGAATATAAGGATATAGATAATTTAAGTCTAGATAATCAACCCTTAAATTGTCAAAAATTGACTCTTTTTCAAAGAAGGCCTCCCAAGCATGCCAGATAGATCTGCCATGGCTGTGACCATACTAACCACCAGGTCATTTCACACTGAGGCCATGTAGGGTATGATGTTGATGCATAATTAGATGATTAGATGTGGTTTCTGCTCTTGGGTCCAAGTTTTAAATTAGACACAGCATATTAGCACAGAGCATGGATCAGAATATAGATAAGGGAAACAGATATGCATTGTAGAATATATAGAAAATAAAAATATAAAGAAGAAAGTCAACATTAATCAAATTATCATTATTGTTACTTTTTGATATATATGTCCTTCCAGTCTCTTATTCTCAATCTTTTCTATAAATAGATATATAGATACAGACATGATATAGCTATTATATAGATATAGGTATAGATAGATATAGATGTAGATGCATGCATGTGTTCACATACACGTATTTAGAGGTTCAGAGATTCAAACAGGTTATGTACCTTTCCCACTGTTTCAGAGCTAGTAAGAGGCAAAGATGAAACTCAGATCCATTTCTATCTGATACTAAAGTTCCATTATATTAATTGCTATTTTACAGTCTAAATATGTCAAATTTTGATACATTGTTTAATGAAAGTAGAAGCATACATTATTTAGTGCTTTGTACTGTGTTATCCTCTCCCCAATCAAGTTAATCAGGAACAGTGTTATTAGTTATTAGTATTTTTCTAAATATGATTTTTGATATTAAATATTTTATTATAGACCATCATTCATTTAATTATCTTAAATCTTTAGGTTTCCAATGTTCACAAGTTGTTTTGTGTCATTCATAAGGGAGAGGATAATAAACTCTGCTTAAATATATCAGCAGAGCCTTTATCATTGGAGAGAAGGCACTTGGTCCAGATCTTGAAGTTGCCCAGGGGTTGACTAGTTGAACTTGCAAAAGAAGAACACACCCACGGGTATCTGAGAGGAGACAAATAAGAAACATGTTAAGGATAATGAATCACCAGAACTAAGCAATTATTTGGATTAAAGGGTAAAGTCAGCATGATATAGAAAATATCTGATATTTCTGCCTGCACAGTGTTCTGTCTTCTATTTTCAGTTTTGGAAATAGCATCTCAGATTTTTCTCTGGATAATTTCTCCTCCTTCATAGTCAATTTCCCAATTCTATTCACCCAGGTATGTGTGAATGACCCAACAGTTCCATCTCCCTGGCTATAATAACTAATTAGGAGTAGGTGAATGAACTGAGTTAGTCCAATGAAACCAGGATTCCTGCTGAAATTATTAAGGAGAACCTCTTTTCTTTGGGATTAAAACCAGATGGGTATAAGCATGGCATATGCAGTCTAGAAAGGAGCCAACAGTAGAGAAGATCTGAGAAGAGAAAAAGAGCAGCAAAGTGATTTTGTAACATCACTTAGTTGGGTCCAGTCATACTTAGAGAGCCTCCTTTAGATTTTCCAATTAGCAAGTCGATAATATTTCTCAGTCAAGCAAGCTACAGTGGACTTTCTTTCCCTTGAAACTGAATTTGAAATTCTAGCAAATACAGATGATTCCCAGATTTTTGCCTTGAGTAATTGAGTGGATTAATCAACACATGAAACATAGAAGCGATATAGATTTGAGAGAAAATAATGTCTTTGGTTTCGAGCATGTTCATGTTGAGTCTGGATTGTATGTGGGGCAAGCAGGTAGAGATGTCTGTAAGACATGTGTGTAAATGAGTCTGATACTTAGATTAGAAGTGAAGAAATAGGTTTGAATCCATCAGATTTTTATGCTTAGGAAAGTTCTGTTTTTTGCAAAGTTCTCATTTGTGGTGCATGGCTGATCCCATGGCAGGTACTCAGGATATATTAGTAAATAAAGGGGTAATGGCAAACAAATACCACGTGTAGTATTGTTCTGAGGTGATGGTACTTTATTTTTGTCTATTTGATGTTCATTTACATCACACCATTGATATATTAGTAGCACTATCAGATAATTAAGATATCAATTTTCCATCTCAGGAAAAATAAAATGTATATTTTGAAAAGCATCCTATGGTTTTTTTTTTTGGGGGGGGGGACAATTCTTTTACAAACCAGAAAAAAACTGTAGCAGGTTTGAGGGTGGATGTAGGGTAAATGGAGGAATTACAAAATATCGCTAAGAGCAAAGATGTCATTATGGACCAAAGCTAAGATCATCCACACCCTCGTATTCCCAGTTACTATGTATGGACGTGAAAGTTGAACAATGAAGAAGGCTGATAGAAAAAATGGATTCTTTTGAAATGAAAGAGGAGAGCACTACAGATACCCTGGGCTACTAGAAAGACAAACAAATGGGTCCTAGAGCAAAGTAAACCTGACACATCGCTGGAGGCAAAAACAACAAAACTGAAGCTGTCCTACTTTGGGCACATCATGAGAAAGCAGGGTTCTCTGGAAAAGACAATAATGCCAGGAAAAATAGAAGGCAGCAGGAAAAGGGGAAGACCAAATATGAGATGGATTGGCTCCATAAAAAAAGCCACAGGCGTGAGTTCAAAGGAGCTGAGCAGGGTTGCTGAGGACAGGACATTGTGGATATCACTTATTTATAGAGTCACTGAGAGTCAAAGCCAGTTCAACAGCACATAACACAGAAACCAAATAGAGGGGTTGGTGCTTCATAAACATTGGTCCTTGGATGTTTGGCATTTGAGTCATCTGGGGAGGTGGTTAAATCCATAGGATTTTAAATTCCACTCCCCAGAGAGTCTGATTCTGCAAGTCTGTGTCCAGGAACCTGTATGTTTGTTCCCAGATGAGCTCTGTTTCGATAGGTTTGGGAATTATTTAGTTGTGGGAAGAAATGTAGATGCAGTGCCCCATCACATGTGTCCCCATCTGGCTATTTTGATTGTTTGGGTCTTTGTTTCCTCATTGTTAGATTGAGGGGTTTGAAATGATGATCTCTAAGTTCCCTTCCTGCCCTAAACATACCTTCATTTTATTCACTAAACCAGTTTTTTTTTCTTCATTCATAGGTGACTCTTATAAAGTGCTTCTCTTACTTCATAAAGGAGATAAAAGAAATAAAATTCAACAGCATTTAAGCTGTCTTTTGACTGTCGACAAGATGACAGTTTGAGGACCGTCTTGGTTTAGTGATGTGTAACAGTAATGATAGTGAGCTATGTTGTCTGTAATTTAATCCTTAAGCATGCATCTATTACTTAAAGTTATTTTCTATACACTTAACATGATAAAATAGTGAGGAGAATTTTAATTTTCTCTATTTTGTTATTGTATATTGTGCTATTCCCATGAGAGAAAACGTAGTTATTTTTTTCTTCTGTCCTTTGAAAATCAAGCTCATGCAAAGTGACAGGTTTAGAACATATTTCTAAATCAAAGAATGACCATTATAGGACTCGATCATACAAGTTACTTCTCTAACTACCATTTATTTGTGCTAAAATTGGCTACATTCCTGATGCTAATTCTGCTAGACAGCAGTAGGATATGACTTGCCTTCCCACTGTTTGATATAAATCTCCACTGATACGAATTGAGTTCAGCTGCAGTGAACTTAAATGCTAATGTTGAAAACATAAGGCAGCCTGCTGTTTCATTTATACCAGAAAGTTTTAACTTCTACAGTTTTATGTATCTCCCTCCCACTCCCATTTTAGGTTAGATCAAATTAGAACCACTCCATTTATGAAGGGTGAAATGTGCAAGCTTGATTTACATAACTCAACATGAAAATGAAAGAAAGAATTAATCATAAAGATGGGTGTACCACTCTTGTCCTTGAATAATATACCGTATCAGTCATGGGAAAACAGTCAGTTCTGTAGGATTTATCAGCTAGCCAACCAGTGTTTGTTAAGCGCCAACTTCATTAAGTATGGTGTAAAGTATTTTAAAGTCTAGAAAATAATAATAATAGTAAAAATTATGATAATGAGATTTGTTGAGTGTTCACTAACTCCAGGCATTGTAGTAAGCATGATTCCCCCACGGAGTCCTTAAAACAACTCTATAAAGTTGGTACATATTATTATATAAATTTCATGGATGAAGAAATTGAGGCCCAGAGAGGTTAAAAAAAAATGGCCCAAGGACTCTAGAAACTAGGATTCAAACATAGGTATCCATACTCTTGGCCTCTTGATGTTTCCCAACTTGAAAGAATTTACAATCTAGTTGAGAACATAAGGAGCATAGCTCTTCTGGAAAAGGCCCAGTAGTGCAAGATATGCATACAACGAGTAGCTTTAGGGTTCCTCCCTGACCGTGGGAGTTGTCAACAGAAGTGAAAGAATAGTCCCGAAGTGGGAACATGATCCAGGTTGGAAAAAAAAGCAAGAATGGAAGAGTCAGTTCAATTGTACAGCACTTACCTGGTTAACACCTAGGACGTGTCCCTCAAGCTTACGTACATGCACTTTCCTCATTTCACTTTTACTCTGACTCAGAATCGATCCTGAGATGCCCTAATGTTAGGTGTGCCTGGAATCTTAGATCTTCACTATGGTCGATGCACTGAACTTGAAAGGAGAGTGAAATAAGATGAGATGGAAGCAGCAGGCAGGGGCCAGATGGTGGGGACCATTTAAGGTATCATGAGGAATGTGGTCTGTATCCTAAGTGGGTCAGGGGAGTGACATGCTCAGAACTGATTTTTAGCAAGATCATTCTGGACATGGGATGGGGATTAAGTTGAAGAAGATGCAAGAGTGATACATGTGAGCGATGATAGTGGTTTAAATTTGAGTTAGGATGGAATGAATGAGGCATATTTGAAAATATTTAAATAGAGCTATTTCCATTCTAGGCCTTCACCATTTCTCTTAACATCGCTTCTGTCACAGTCACTGTCACTTAATGGTGCTGAGTCTGTGAACACTTTTCTGTTCTCATTTAACCATATTCTAAATAGCTGACCTCTTCAATTTTTATTCAATTTTTTCTTTTTTTTTCTTTTGCTATTTATTCTTCTTGGGTTATTTATTTTTATCTTTTTTTTTTTCCTCTAACCAACACTTCAGTCTCTTTCTAACTATTTTTCTCCCTTTTAACATTTGTGATGGATTTCATCAGGGTCAATCCTGGATTTGTTTTCCTTCTCTCTATACAGTGTATTTTCTATACTTTTTTCTAATGTCTATATACTGCTGAATCACAAGTTTATGTCTCAGGCCTAGACTTCTCCTTGAAGTTCTAAGCTTATAACCCCAACTTCTGCTTCACAAGCCCATTCGGAAGTCTTAACAGATATTTCAACCTCAACACATCTAGGTGATTCCCCACCTTTCTACCACCTCAGTTAAAAGTACTACCATCCACCCATATATTCAGTTGAGGACCTGTAAATATATAATGTAAATATATGGAACCAGTAGAACATGAAGAGTGACCAAAGTGGCCGGAAGAAAAGTATATGCTGCCAATAAAAAAAAAGAGAATTTCAAGATTTCAAAAATGGTAACTGAAAAGTGACCATTGTATTTAGCAACATAGGGATCAGTGGTCATCTTGAAGAGCAGTTTTAGTGAAGTGCAAAGTGGAAGTCCAGATTTAAAGGACATGAGGAGTGAGGGAGATACAGAAACTAGGGCAGATTTGTTTAAGACAGAACAGGAATAAGAAAGAACTTTGTCAGCTGTACGTTGGATGGAGGGCTGATGGATATTTTTTAATGTGGAATAGATTTGAACATGTTAAATGCTGTCAAGAAAAAGGGGGAAAGAGGTGATAACTAGGAGAACCAGAACATGAGAGGAGATAGAAAGCAAAGTACAGTTAGGAGTGTCTTTTGACGGGAGGCGGAATAACCTGGGTTCTATCTAACAGGAAAGAGGAGAGGCCATGCGCACTGTAGACCTATTCATGGATTTGGTCAAAATTGCAAGAGCCCCATCTGATGGCTTTAAGTTTTTCTATGAAGGAGGAAGAGAATTCTGTGCCAGAGCAAACCCTTTTAGAGACAACTCTATAATATTTTGCTTGGTCAAGTATTCTTGAAATTCTTCCTTTCAGTGATAATCCAGAAGTGAGCCCATTCCTCTCTTTTAACGATGTTTCCGTTCTGTGGATAGACCTTCAGAGAACCGTGCGGATGGGTTCTAATTATTCCCATGACTAATATAAAGTTGTCTGTTTATTATTCTTTTGTTCTTTCTTCTTTTTTACGGCTACTTTGCATTTCACGTTCCTGTTTGTTGTCAGGAATGAAGAGCTGGAGCAGAGATACTTGGTATAATGATTTTAAATTATAATATCAGTACACTTTAGATGCCCATAGATGATTAATGCTGAAATTCACAGCTGGCGGTGGTAACAAGAGTCAGAAAACAACTCTAAGAATAATGCAGTATGCTTAACAATTGGCTCATTTTTTTCCTCTGCCTAATGATCAACTTTATTTTTACCTGCTATGACAAAGACTGGTTGGGGAAAAAACTTGATGTGTAACAGTCTCCTCCTTGACCTCATCCATGTCTAAAAGACATTTTACCTGTATAGTAGGTGACTGGGAATTCCAGGCAATATTGTGGTCATAGCTTTTCTGTTTCCATTTTTGAAATAACGGTAACTGCAACATCACACACCTCTTTGGACCTGAGCTGCAGCATCAACAGTCGTCTCCTGTTGATTTATTGCATGACCATTAAACAACTTTGAAAATCAGATTTTCACTGTTAATTATTAAGTAATTAGGGAATTATGTGCTTTGACAAGAGTTCTTCGTCCTTTGATCCTTATAAGGAAAATAAAAACAGGAAAATGAAAGTTAACACCCTGAATCTACTAGCTGGTTTTTAAGTCCTGCAAATGCCCCGCCATAGAAATTTCAGAGAGAGATGGGCCCGGCAACTCTGAAAGAAATTATTTTATCTCTACTGTTCCAATTGTATGTTTTATTGAAGATCTTCTTTTTTTTATCCTAGAGATAAATATGTGTGACATTGGCTGGGTGACCCTTTGGGAATTTCCCATATTCAATCAGAGGTTTGCAGAGCACTGAGAATCTGTTTTGAATGTCAATAGAGTCTGAGGAATGGTGAACAGGGTAAAAATTGCAAACTAGGAAAGAAGAAAGACTTTGAGTGTTATTTTTGTCTTGAAGTAAAACAAACTGATCCTGAAGTCAGATCTTGGTTCCATAACTTACTTTCCTTCTTTTCAGCTAGTAATTTCTTTGAGCCTCAGTTTCTCACTTCTATAGAAAGGATAATAATACCCATTTTAAGGATTCCTGGGGTTCAATAAAACAGTTTATGAGAAGCTCCTAGCATGGGGTCTTGCTCCCTTTTTCTCAAAATTTCTTTATAGCTCCTAAATATGTAAAACCTCCTTTAGCCCATTTCCCATTTCGAAAGAAAAAGTGCAACTTGCTGCCAATATTAATGTAATTTTACATAATCATGCTCTATGAGGCTGAACTGTATCTGACTGGTTTTCAATGGGAAAATAAAATATAAAAACTGTTCTTGGAGTAATTTCTAAAAAGAACTTGTCTCTAATCCTAATGAAACAGAAATGTGTACAAAAATCAGATTCATCAAATGAATCTCTGGTTAAAAACTGTCCGAGAATGATGTTAACATCACATGGAGGAATGCCACGTTTTCTAGGATTTGACATTTTCAGTGATTGAGAATTACTATATTTTGTAAACATAAATACCACTACTAAAACCAAAATGCTATATAGAATGATGTCATTTGTTTCCAAAGACTATCAATATACTAGAATGATAAGAAACTAATAAAAGTGAGCTATTTCATAGCAGACATTGGGGATAAAGCTAGGACTGTGATCCACTGTTAACCTGGAGTAAATACTATAGCTGCAAGTGACACTGGCAAGTATTCTCGGGACAAATTGAAAGTGGGTTAAAGATTCATTTTGTTAGATCTATCTCTGTGACTATCTCATGCATCTATTCTTCCTTTTCATTCCTGCTGCCAGGAATGGCTGAGTGATATCCCAAGTTCAGACTGATATCCTTAACACATGACTCTAGTCCCATGATAGGCCTGCTCTGAAGCCTTCAGTGTTTTTGCATCGTATGCCTAGAAAAATCCTAAACCTCTTAGCCCAGATGAGTGAGACCCTCCATGTTTCAATCTCCTTTCTTACCAGCGTCTTTGCTGAACCCCTTACATATACCTAACTAAATCATGCTACTCCTGTCTCCCTGAATACTCCTCATCCTGACCTCCCTTTTCTGCCTTCTCTGGCTTAGAGTCTTCTGCCCATCATCTGTTCTTGATGAAGTCCTACCCTTATAGAAGGTCAACATTAGGGGTCTGTTTACTCTAGGATATATCTCCTCCCACACCTTCTTGAAAGGATTTCTCCATCTGAAAACTCCCACAGCAATTTTTCTTTATCTGTCCATATCTGGAATGTTCTTCCCCAGCCTTCCAGCCTTATCACTTCCTATCCATTCTAAGGTCTCAGCCCAAAATCATGTCTCTAGTTGTTGTGTCTGTCAGTCCCCTTTGATATATGTGGCCTTCAGAACACTTATCTCGTGTCTCATGATGCCATAATGGTCATTCTATTGATGTTTGTCTCCCAATTGCAAGACTAGAATCTCCTGGAGGGAAAGAAAGGAGTCTGTTTTTCTTTCTCTTGTATCCTCAGTGTCTGGCAGAGAAAGCACTCAGTACATACTTTTTGAATCAACAAATTAAGTATACTACTTGCCTTTCTTTATAGATATAAGTAGCTTATATCCATGTCCATCACCTCTATATCACTGAGAAGAGGGGCTGTGTCATATTAATCCTAATTGGCCCTAAAGCACCTAGCTCAATATCTTGCTGATCATAAGTGCCCACTAAGTATTTATTTAGTAAGAAAATGAGCAAGCATAAATACAGAGAACCCTCACATGAAGATTACTGCAGACATTTTAGGTGGTATAGTAGCTATCCATAGAGGGGGAAGACTAAGCCCACTTCAGATTTAGTAGGAGTCTTCTCATTTTAGTAAACAAAACACTTGTAGTGGGTTATAAAAACCTTGATTTTCAGATCTCATTCATAAATGGTAAGATTGTTTTTTTCCAAGAAAAAAACATTCTGAAAGCAGAGGTTAAAACATAAACCCTTTTGATAATAAAAACAAAAACTGCTCTTCCACCCCCATGTTTCTGATAAAATGGCCTTTCTCTGGAGATATAATTTCCTCTGTTCACCATCTTTCTTTTAAATTGCCCAATCCATCAAGAGGGGGGATTTGCACCCCACCTGTGGCGAGACATTTTAAAGAGAGAAGACGTTTGATTGCTATGTTTAGATTTATGGGGATTGAGATGACCCTGAAGATTAAATGAAGAAGCAACTATGAAAAAGAAACTGAAACAGGGAGAAAATTGATTTTTAAGTTGAAGACATATTGGTGTTGAGAGGTTTAAATGAGGAGATAGGTCAGAATGATATGGTCCAGGTGGGGGGAGACACCTTGAGGGGAAGCCATGTTAATTGTCACTGGTGTAATCTCCGTTGACCTTCAGGAGGCTGCAAGAATGATATCATGAGCTTTGAGTTTTAAAATCACATTTAGTGAACACCTAATCAGGCTACAGATGGGTTTTAGATTTGATCCTCCTGATGAAACTGAATTAAGACTGGGTAGAAGACAGATAATAAAGAGTGACTATGAAATGAAATTCCTCAGTGTTATTTTTCAAGACGTGAGAGGCAGCAAAAATATATTGCTGGCTAAAACAAAAGAAATTTAATCAGTGCAGATAAAAATATGATTTTTTTCCAAAGGGAAAAAAAAATGTCTTGGAAATTTCCCCAAAATGTATGAGAAGATTTTTAAAGGAGATATACTCCTGCATACCTGAAATTGACTCATTCCTGCTTCCTTCCAGGTTACTGGTCTCTCATCTGTTCTTCCACATCTTGCCCTGTTACATCATTCCTTCTTGCCTTTCCCCATCACCTTTTGTTGACTTCAAAAAACATCTTTCCAGGACTGATTATGAAACTTCAGTGGCATTTAGTAAATACATTTTGAGTAGTTACTTTTTATTTAACAATATTATAGGATTTAAACTACAGGTCCTCAAGAGTTTAAAGGATATTTAAGGATACAAAGTACATATCTGAAATAATGAGTAAAGAATTAAGCTATGGACGTCAGTCTAATAGAAGTTCAAGAGAAGGGAGAGGGATCCCTCTGGGTTGGCCCATCATAATAAATTACATGAAGAAGAGGGACTCAGATGGGCTTTGGGGAATGGAGAAGTCAGGATCAATGGAGTGTGGGGGAAAGTAGACTGGAAAAATGAAGCTCAAGTTGAACATGGAGGGTGTTGAGTGGCCAGTGAGGACACTGCCCTGAGTAGACTAGAAATTGGTTATTAAGGAGAAATGAGGGTCAACTGAAGTGTAATCTGTGGTCTTTGGGTAACTGTTTGTGGTAGGATATTCTAAGAGAACAAGATTACATAACTGTTAAGTCATTTATGTGTTGCATTGATATATATATATATATATATATATATATATATATATATATATATATATATATATGGAAACACTTAGTCCTACAATTGTGTTATTTTGTCTTCCTTGAAGCCATTATGTTTATTCTGTTTATACACACACAGAGGAACACACACACACACACACACACACAGAAGACAAGGTATGCAAAGCACTTTGCTAAACACAAAGCTCTATGCAGTGTTTATAATAAATATGATGGATTTTTTCTGCATGTGTGTGGGGGTGGGAAACAGCAAACTTTGTTCTTAATGCATCCTTTTTACTTCATAAATGGGCTAAAGGGACTAGTATATGGAATTCTGCCTGCAGTATTAAATACTAAATACAAAAATTCCATGATGAGTGTAGATGAGAATAAAATTACGGCAGCTAAATGGTAGTTAGATTGTTCTTTAGAAATGTATGTTTTATAAAAAATGCAAAGTAAAGACATTTGGACAATTAAAAAGATATCAAGAACAATATAAGAATATCTTCTGACATAAGTAAAATGAGTAGATGAGTAGGGAGAAAGAATTTGCATTCGGTCATATTATAAAAGAATAATGAAGCTTATTCAAGCATCAAATTTTAAATCCTAGGAAACTAGAGTAGTGAAGAATGAGAGGATAAATTGTAATATACTTGGAGGCAGCATGAATTTTTGAATAAGTAAAATACAGGATTGAGAAGTTATAAAAATTTCCAATCCTTGTGCAAACTCAGCTTCTCTGCTTTAAAGGAAAACTATAAAAATAATAATAATCACCACCACCATCAACATTGCCATCACCTTTTCTAGATAGTCCTTGATTTATTGCTCTCAGACCCTTTTCTTGTCCTTCTCCTCCCCTGCTCTGGGGAATAGAGACCTAACTGTTTTGAAAGGTCACATGTCCGCTGGCATTTTTGCTGGGTTCAGCTGTGGGAAGCACCTGCAGGAGATTGGCATGTAGGAGGAAGGGAGAGGCAGGGTACTTCTTTCCCCTCTTTTCTGCCTAAGCTGCCTCTTCTCCATTATTCTAATCACTCCAGATGAGCCCCATAGTTTTGGCTTCAGTTAGGTGCCCCTACCTCTGGGCAGTGGAAGCAAAAACACAAACTCTCCATTGGGTTTAGAGGCAGAGACTTTCTGTGTTCCTTATTTCCAGTTACTTCACTGTCCCCTTAGGTTAGTCATCTCTTTCATCACCTGTTCAACAAAAACACTCCCTATCTAAATACTCTCTGTTTTAAATACTATTTTCCTGGTTGGACCCTGACTGATATGTTGGTTTTACATGGATAATACAAAGAGTGAAATAATACAGTAGACCAGTCTGAGATATTTGAGAAAGGCAGTTATACATGCTCAAATACTAATTTTTATTTGATACCTCATGAATCTAAAGTAATCGTATTTAACACTACAGGCTTTCACAGGAGTATTGCAAGGCTTCTCATGGGATAACATCTCCCGGTGACTCTGAAATCATGTCTAAGTATTGCTTTCTGGATTTTCACTAAAAAATTGATAAGTTTATAAGTTCTGGAATGTATCCAATGTATAAATGTGAAAGCAACCCGAGTAAATTCTTCTCAGTGCTAAATTTATTTTAATTTCTTTGACAAGGATACATGCTTACTTTTGTGTGGGTAAGATATTGTAATGTTTTCTGCATTACTTAATTGGTTTGGCCAAATCGTGGAAGATCAGAGTATATGAATCATAAACATGTCCACCTTTATGAATCAAGTATATGTCAAACAGTTCTAGCCCTGCAAATACAGGTAATACTGTAAGAACTCTGCTAGTTTGCTATCCTTAAAGTCCTAATTCTGTTGGAAAGTCTTATTGTATGACATTGACCTATAATGGCTGAACTCTATTCTAGTTCTCTCATATTTTGACTGTCCATGTCAGTTTTTCTCAAGTGTAGTTTAAGAAATGCTTCTGCTGAAATTACCTGGGCAGGGGCAGGGGAGTGTTTCTTTTTGCAAACACAAATGCTGAATCAGAACCTCTGGAAATAAGGCATGAAAACTTGAATTTTAATAAGATTATTTATTTATTTAGGTTGCTAGAATTTGCAGAACGCTGAGTACCAGTGAATGTACAATTCCCATTAGTCTGTATTTTCTCTTATCAGTGAGATCAATGGCTTCCAAAAGAAAGTTTTCTTCTTTTAATCTGTCTCCCCTACTCTGGCAGAGTAATAAGTAATTAGTAAATGTGCAATAAATATAATAGAATTGATCTGGATCTGTTAATCAACCCAAATATGAAGAGTAATTTCTTGAGCATTATCCTAATGATAATAATTATTGTTGTTCTTTAAGAAAATGAACAACACTGACATAATTATCCAGCAAAGCATGTTAGGTCTATATTGAAAGAATAGAATGAACATTAATAGAAAATCTGCAAGCATTGATGAAACATATAATGATAATGGACATTACAAAATAGAAATTTAAAAAGAGCAAATCATGCCAGAAAAACTTGATTGCTTTTTTTGATAGAACTACAAGATCAGTAGATAAAAGTAATGTGCAGTTGTAGATGCAATCTATCTCAATTTTGGTAAAGTGTTTGATAGTGTCACATGGAATTTTCCATCTTGAATTAATTGAAACTGGCATTGAGATGGACCTCTTGTTGTCTGCTAGGTACTTCAGATGGCTACTAACATAAAACAACAATGCATCTGATGACAAGATATTTCTGAAATGAGGACTAAGTTTGCCTTCTATTGCCATCTTAGTGTTTGATTTAGAGACTGTATTTAAATAAGTTGGTGACATTTTACATTTGTAGTGCATTAAAACCTATTGGAATCACCAGGGAAAGAAATACTAAGATGTGTTCAGATGTCATAAATATTCATAGTTTATACCACTGACAACCTTTAGGATTTTAAATATTTTACCAACTTGCACAGTTATGTTCACATATAGCCTTTTCTAGAGTTTGTGAATATACAAGCATATGCATGTTTCAAGCATGTTAAGAGTTGCCAGATTTATCAAATTAAAATAGAGTCAACCCTATATATACTTAGAATTCATTCTTAAACACAGACGTATTGGGATATCCTAAGGAAAAGTTATGAAAATAATGATAATGATTATGTAGGCTTACTGGGTCAATTCTTTTAAGGCTAATCTTTTAGGGCTGATATAAATGTCTAATCTGAAGTATGGTACGGCTGTCCAAGTAGGTATGTTTGGGTATAAATTAGAAATAATAGATAAAAAGGACATTGGAATTTTCCTTTTCCTATGATTCTGAGAGAAGCATTATTTGAATTATTATATTTTAAGAACTGTGTTCATGGAAAGTGATAGGAATGTTTAGTGCTAAATGATCTGATTCATGTAAGTTAGATGAAAATAAATAAATAATGAATTGTGTAGTTGATTAAAATGGTAACTTAAGGACTGTGGTGTGTTGAGGTAATTATCTAATAATATCCAAAGGACATGAACACTGCAGAATTATTACCATGGTACATAAGTAATATTGAATGACATTAAATAAATGAAAATTTAAGAAGAGTGAACTATTTTAATTATAAAACCTTCTAAGAAATTGCTAGGTAGTCTAACTTTTAATATATTTAAAATCAGACTAAAACCCAGCATATCTTTGGAAAGATTTTTAGCTAGAAATGACAATTTCTTATTTCTCATTTTCTTTGATTATATGAGCTTGCATTTTTTTCTATGTAAGGGAGCTAATGATAGTTAACTTTTATTTAGTGCTGAGCATCAGACTATCAGAACTTTTACGTGGATTAGCTCATGCTATCAACCCAAGAAATGGATATTCTTATCATCCTTATTTTATAGAAGCAATATCTGAGGCTTTGATGAGTTAAGTGACTTGGCCAAGGTCACATAGAAATCTGGGATTTGCACCCAGGCCTGCCAGTGTCCTAAACCTATGCCCTTAACCACAATGCTGCACAGCCTCCTATGAAGACTAAGGAAACTGATTCAATTCACAAAAGAGATTACTATTATTTTAAACAGGAAGTTTCACTGTTTTAAACAAAGGACATTTGTTTAAAACATTAGACTGGTGCATTTAGAATCAATCAATTAACTCAAAATTAATTTAAACACAGTTTTTTAGGAACAGATCTGGTGAATAAAGTGAGATATATCTGCAGTGCTCAGATTTCTTCTGATGGTCAGAGACATCACTAAACCCCTCTTTAATCAGACTCTATGTGGGTAAGATAGGTGAAATTCATGAACATAAAGAACATTGCCTGATGTTTTTCTAAGATTTCTATTGGATGGTCTCCCAGGATGAATGCTCCAAGAAAATATGAGCATTCCCTCAGAGGAAAACCTGGTAGTTGAGCCTAGGTGAAACTATTTAACTCACAGAGGATCTGAATCTATTTCTCCCACCCCTTTTTAATGTCACTGTACATGTAATGGCATTTTAGAAAAAAAAATTGTATTATAAGGAAGGAGACTTATTTTTTATGGTATGTTTTTTAGTTCTTTATTTAACCTCTGGTCCCAATGATTTCATCAAAATTAGGTTAGCAGTTATGACCTCAGGTTTTGAAACTTGGTTGCTTAGTTTCAAAGAGCTTGAGGACATCTGCTTCTGGCCAAGGTACAGTGATCAGAACTAGATTTATCTTCCTGTCTGAAACAGCTAGGAAATCAGGCACCATATATAACAACAAAGAACAGTTTTAAGACGTTAGACATCATGCCATGAAGGACAGTGGTCCATGAGTATGGGAAACAAATAAGGCGAGTCCTACAATGACCCCTAATTACTGCCTGGGAAAAATTTCTAGGCTGAGGTGCAGGGAAGGGAAACCCAGGTAGAACAGGATGGTCTCCCTGAGTTGAGAAGACAGAGCTAAAAGTCCAGGGAAGCCAGGGCCAGAATTTACAGGGTAGAGTATTGGAGAGAAGAGAGCTACTTGGAGAGAGAGCTCTGGATATCTACAGAGGGTCCCCTTTCAGTCTTTGGCTGAGCACATGAATGTGAAGGAACTATAAAAACTGGGGAGAGAACCACCTGAAAGGACCAGAGGGAAAATACTAGGAGCTCCCACAGGCCTGGGACCACTTCCTGTCCCCACGAGCCAGAATTTAAACCTCAGAATTCATGAGGTTTCTGAAGGATTTTGCCTCAGTAGTAGAGAATATTTAGCCCTTGACTTAACTAGTCTTGTCCTTCCTAGCAAAACTTAAAAGCAAGACTTGAAAGAATCAAATCGTTTTCAAGTAACTTAACTATATTCCAGAACACAGCTCGGGAGAAGAATACAAACATATCCAACATCCAACAGTGTAAAATTCACAATGTCTAGCTTCCAAGAAAAAAATTACCAAATCTAAACGTGACCACTTACAAGCTGTGCCTTGAGTCAGTACTCTGAGTCAGAACTCTCTAATTCTGTTTCTTTATCTTTAAAATAAGGACACTGATAGCACATTTCATAGAATAGTGAAGAGCAAATAACTTCGCCTATGTTAAGTACTTAGTTCAGAGCAGGGCACACAGTAAGTGCTCAATAGGTAATGGTCATGTATTATAGTTAACGATTGTTTGTGAAGAACTGCATTTCTTACACAGACCTTTAGGAAATTTGTTGAAGATTCTTCCACTTCTAACATCTCCATGTCCCTGAAATACAGGACAGTGCTTTACATTGTTCAACACCACCCCCTGCCCTCTTTAAAGAACACTAGTTTTAGCAGCAACCCCCAATTCTATTATGATAAGCACTTGGGACTATACTTAGGGTAACAAGAAAGTAAATACTCTATCTTGACTGAAAAAAATCTGAATTTTATCAGTTGCAGACTTTTTTGTGCTTAAAAAAAAAAAGTGAAAAGAAAATACGGCCATAAAGATGTCATTATAAAAGGGAGACCAGGATTGACCAGAAACTTCTCTTGACTGCTACCATCTGCCAAAATCTCATTCAGGTCTGTCATAATGGCCTCTCAGCATTATTCTTATTCATCTAGCATTATCTTATGATCTGTCTATTTATCTCTGTCACCAATCTTATTCTAATTCCACAAGGACCATGGGGAACAAGTGTACAGAGATACATGATGGAGTGGGTGCTATCTCCACTGGTGATCCCATCCCTGGTCTGAACACTATTATTTTCAACATCTGTGGCTGGCTCTATTAATTGTCTTCTTAGTGCAACTGCATGTTTAGTAAAACAGAATAGAATTTGTTATATTCGATTTGGTGCTGTGGAGCCTAACATAAAAAAGTAAACTAATTAAAGTGATTTTAATTTAGAATGATTTATTTCTGTTTTCTTTCATTTTACTGTATGACTGTTATTTCTAGCATTAAGCAGATTTCCAATACTTTTTTTTTATGTCTAAGGTTTCTACTGCATTATTTCCTTTCATGGCCTTCCCTTCTTTGGTTACTAGATTCTTTGTTTTATTTTATTTGTTTTTTAGATGCTTGCACACTGTACCTCCAAAGGTCGTTAGCATTTGTCAGCTCTCAGAAAGACAGTTCTATTCAATATAGGAGACAAGTCATTTTCTTCTTGAAGAAAGGGGAAGCTAATCTCCTCCCACAGTAACATGTTTTGAGAAACATAATGCAGTGGGAAAATGTACCAATTATTTTGCTGCAAATTGTCTCCCTTCCGCTAGATAGACAATCATATCAACATTTTCGGACTTTTTTTTTTTCAGTCTTATAACACAACTTGCCTCCTGCAAAGTTAAACTTGATGTTAAAGAAAATGAATGTTCCATGAACTATATGAGTGATAATGTATTGCTGTGTGGTTCTGGGCAGCTATCATTTGAGATTTCATTTCTGTTGATAGCTTCCATCTAAACCCTTTAACAAGAACATTTGTTTTCCATCATACGGAGGCAGGAGTGAGGAAGATGGCTGGATTGGTGACTTATTCTTCACGAATTCGGCAGAGGAAATTAGGTAGAGGGTATTTATTATATCTACTTCCCTCTGACCTCCTTAATGATTAGAGGGCAGTAAGAAGAAGGAAATAATTTGAGTCCATGTGTAAACTGGTCCGTGCATGACTTAAGATTCAGATTCTTACCTGAGCTGAAGTCCTGGCTCATGCACGTGCTGGCAGGGTGGCCTTAGGCAAGTTGTCCAGCTTCTCCAAAGTTTACTTTGTGCATCTGCAAAATGGAGATAGTCACAGTACCTTCTCTATAAGGTGCTTCTTGAAATTAAGCGTCCAATGCACTCAATGCCATATCCAGTACTCATCAGAGACTTTAGATGATGACTGCTGTGATCATTACTGTGGTCACAGACACGTATATAATCTCTTTAATGTAAAAGCAGCCTACACAAACTCTTTTTTCCAATAGAGTATACAGATATTGCGTGATAAGGTATCTGTGACAATCACTATTATAGTTTTTGATACACTACTCTCTCCTTATCTGTGATTTTCAGGTATCCATGATAAACCGTAGTCCAAAAATATTAAATAGAAAATTTTGGAAATAATTCAAAAGTTTTAAATTGCCCACCATTCTGTGTAGTGTGATGAGATCTTGTACCATAGAATATATAAGATTTGGTACTATCTCCAGTTTCAGGCATCCATTGGGGGTCTTGGAACGTATCCCCTGCAGATAAGGGGAGAGTATGATACAATGAAATTATCTGGCCTCCATTATTTCCCTACCATATCTTAGGGTAGGTGACCTTAAATTAATGAAAAGTTTATTTTAAAAAATGTAGAGTTGCTTCTAAATTCAGATTAATAATTCAACCTGATAGCTGAAAAGTATTTGTCCAGGACCTCCTCAACAGCTAGATAACATCTTAATTCCTAGAAATCAAGGAGACCTGTGGTGTACCTAACTCAACTATTGAGTTTGACACTTGAGGAAACAGGTATAGAGAGTTTAATTATTTTCAGGATGGTAATTTATTGCCAACAGTAGAGTATGAACTCACATTACTAGTAGAGCACTTGTTCTGCAATATCTTTAGATCACTCATGGGCTTTTTTTATAATGTTGGCCTCATTTCTATGCAAACAATGTTTATACCAGAGGTCTCACAAACATAAAAGTTACTTATCCTCCCTGCATACAGTTTACAACATTAATTCACTCTAGAATTCTTCGTTCAGTAAAGTTTTTGTCAAAGAATTACAAATTTGGAATTAGTATTATCCAAATGACTATTTTAATAGTGTCTGTAATTTCATTGTGCTATGTATGGTTTTTAACAGGAAACATTTCGTTTGCATGCCTGTGCATTTTTCCATCTTGAAAAGATAAAAATTAAGCTTTTTAGAGATAATAACTCAAGGAGAAACCCAGCCAGGTTTTAATTTGACAACGTGAGTCACATGCATGCGAGACTCACAGCTTGCATTTTCCCCCTTACTATGCAATTATCTGTAAATACTGTATGTGCTCGGCTAAAATGCTAGGAAGTCTACAATTATATTAATGTAGCTCTTTAATTGCATATAATGGGATTTTTTCAGGCTACTGCAACCTATCACATTTATCATATTCCAAATAAAATTACTCAGTTTTTGTCTAAGGCCTTTTTATTTACTCTTCATTTAATTTAGGAGAACACTAAAAAAATAATAATTTAATTCTTGAGAAATTAAATTATTTGAAATGAAGGAGGAAAATATGAAATCCATGTTAAGAGCTGTCTCCATTTAAGAGACAGTTACCCAAAACTTCAAGTCTTGTTGATGAGACATTCTATGCCGCGGGCGGCAAACGCTAATAAGTGAGTCACGCTAGGATTCTGCTTACAAGATTCCCAGCTGTCCTTTGGGGAGGAATATGAATGTTTGCAGCCCCTTTGATGTTGAAAACAGGTATCCCTTGCTATATAGTGTAGATGTATTCCCCTCCAAAAGTTAGCTGCCTTTAAGGCAAATTCTTTACTATCAGTCCCATTGCACTGATGGTCATTAGGAATCCAACTAGTGTTTCAAGACCAAAGATTCTCCAATATGTATAGTTTTGAAATCCTAATAAGGGAAATACACTGGTTTATAAGAAAACAGATTAAAAAATCACTGAAAAATACCCATGCTGACCCTCAAAATACCAGATTTGGTTTAAATCTATAATGGAGAGAAAGGACAGAGCCAAGTGCCAAGGAGCTGGATGTGCAGGGGAGTACAGCAGGCCCTGGCAGGCTCACTATGGGGACCCAGAGCCTATGAAGAGTGGGCACAAAAGTGACTGGCTATATATTATTGGCTTGTTTGCTCTGTCCTGTTCACTGTTTCTTTCTCTTTGAATCTCTGTAACCTCATTGCACGTGTTGTGTGCTGAATCACTCTCTCCTTAAGGTTTGGTTGGAGTCCCTGGGTACATATGTGGGAGCAGCCAATCTGCTCTTTCTTCCTGCTTCTTGGGAAAGCATGGCACAGAAATGGGAAGTGTAGACATACTGCTTTTGTCTGCCTGGTCTCACCCTATCAGAGTCATTCCTTTAGGACAGTGGTCGCCTCTGGCTGCTCCCCCAAGCTTAGCAAAAAATTCTGGTGGCCTGTGGTTTCTGGCTTCTGACAGCAATGTTGGTAGAGAGGTTGTGTCTTGTTCTAGCAGTGCTAAACTCCCCAGAAAACATCTGGCTATTGATCCTGTGGCATGGAAGCATTGAGAGGATATAGTTCTCTCTCTGAGAGAGAGTGAGTGAGACAGAGAGAGAGAGAGAGAGAGAGAGAGAGAGAGAGAGAGAGAGAGAGAGAGAAAGAGAAAGAGAGAAAGAACACTTGCAACACTAGAGACACTTGAAAATAGAGAGTCTCTAGTCAAGGTCTGGTTCATCCAAGTGTATCAGGGACCCTTGGGGACAGTTGAACACAGGGGTAGCAAGCCCTGACAATTGAGCTAAGATTTAAACCCCAGTGCTGATTCTTCTTGGCTGTGTGACTTTTGGCAAGTAATTTTTCCCTCTGTGGTCGTTTTCACTGTCTGGAAAATGGGTGTAACAAACTTTATAGGTTTGTTGTGAGGCATTTCTAAGAGGCAGAGAATGTTAATGCATGTGAGCTATTATTACTAGCAGTCTTTGAGTGGAATGCCTAACTCGCTCTTTCTTTTTATGTGCCTTGTATTAGTTTGGGGTCAAATGTTGTATATCTTTGGGTAAAATTAATAGGCTTGGATTTTTAGGGAACGTAGGGATCTATTTGTTTTCTATTACATATATACTGTCATTGTGAAATGCTGGTTGTCAGGAAGCTCTATCTTGAGAAGTATTGACACTAGACGCAATACATATTTCACATATATGGGGGGTAGGGTGCACAAACACTAGAGGCTTTAAACTATAGTGTCTCTAATGACAAAAAGTCTTTATGTCTGCATATTTTCTATGAGCTAAATGCTTTTCTTCATGAATATTTTTGGTTCTATCTCAGTCTCCCCCACAACCCTCTCTCCAGCCTCTAATTCTAATCACTAAATCCTTTATCTGCTAATGCTCTACAGTGGTCAGACAGTGCTAGTCCTTAGAGTTTTTTTTATTCTATTGACAACTACTGTTTAGGTCTTACTGGTGAACATAAAGGTGATGAAGTGGATGTTCGGATAATATCCTACTTTCAGCTCTTACTCTTTGCCTTTTGCAGGGATTCATCTTGTTGGTTAGACAAATAAAAGAAATACCAAAGCTTGGAATAATTTTTTTTCTCAATCTAATGGGATCATAGTTTTGAAAATGTTGACGTAGGGTGTGCGATATGTGGAGGAATAGCTCTTTGTCGCTGCCTGGAGAGTGAGAATGTTTAGGACCAGTGTGTTATTTGCTGGCCTGCCTGTCTGCTTGACCTGATGCATTGGCCTCTGAGAAAAATGAATCTCAGGAGAGAATTTATTTGGGTCACCATAGCAACAGAAGGGGGGGGTGCAGACATCTGTCTGGAAGGCTGTGAAGAATGCACACAAGTCGGTATGACAACCGCAATACCTACTTCTCTGAGTTTAAATGTTTCAGGGAAAATCTAATATTTAACTTTTCCAGTGGCATTCAAACTTTTCTTTGGCTATTGGTGGTTAATGTGGCATGACTCAGACTTTGATGTCTGATGTCTTTTTAAGAAGTTAGATTCCTGCAGGAATTCAGTGACTATTACATTTTGAGTCATGATACTCATGTGGCAGTCTAGCAGGAATAAATTTTTTTTTTTAATTATCTTGTTCTATCTTTTTGGTTTCTGACTAATAAAAAAAATGTACTTTTTACTGATGTGTACTAACACCGGGTGCCCTTCTTTATCATTCCATTACTGAGCTGAACATTTTAAATGTCATTTAGAAGAACATTATATTGAGTTGTTCACAAAGAAATGCCTTTCATGTTGGTATTCAATATGGGAATTTAATTCAGCCTTGCACTGAGATACTGGAAAGATTAACAGATTATGGGATGAGAATGGAAATTTAAATGACAGATCAAAGAGAGTTGAGTAGGCTATCATCTTAACTTCCCCAGCTAAGAGACAGAGGAGTAAAATAAAGCATATATATTTGAAAAAGAGCAGGTATAAAAGCAAGTTATACATATTTTTTGAAATCTCTACAATGGAACGTGGGTGTTGGAATGTGTAGATTCATGGAAATCTGAAAAGCATACAGTTTCCAAGATAATGACCTTCTTTAGATCCATCATATGTTTTCATCTTCAGCTTGTCCCAAGCTCAGTCTTTCTCCTACTCTCTTTTCTGCTTCAAATTTTTTTAGTCCTAGTGACTAAAAAATTCCAGGCGCTGAATTAGTTGACTCACTGTTCTAGTTCTCCTGGGACTATCACATTTTTAGCATTGAACACCCCAAGAAACTCCTCAGTTCCAGGCAAACTGGACAGGTTAGTCACTCTCGTGCCAAGTGTTCTTTGCATATTCATTCCTGCTTTCCATTCCTTTTCTCCATCACTGCTTTCCTCTCTTTATAATTTGCAAATAGTCCAGACAAGCACCATGCAATATGATTGGCACTAGCAACATGTGACTATTTAAATTTAAAAATAATTAAAATTACATTCAAAATTCAGTTCCTCATTCTCTTTAGCCAAGTGCTCAGTGACCACCCCATGGACAGTACAGATGTAGAGCATTATCATTCCATTAGTGAGCTGAACATTTTAAATGTCATTTAGAAGAACATTCTATTGGACAGTGCCAGTCTATGTAATGGAGCTATTGAGAATGGGGGTAGGGCAGTGGAGGGTAATGCAAATTTTCCTTCAAATTTATGGCTTAGATATGTTAACTGGAAATGTGAAATACTGAAAGAAACAAGTAATCCTTCAGTTCCACTTTCTTTGAATTTTTTTTTATACCAACTGTGAAACATGTAATAAGGCTATCTGTCATCCTTATTGGGTCATTTGTCAAACAGGTATTGAGCACCTGTGCTGGGATACCAGGATGAATGATGGTGTCTGCCTTCTAGGAACTTATGGTCTAAAATGAGAAGAAGATTGTGGTTGTTGTCATATAATAAGGCCCTTCATGAGATACATGGTAGGGGTTGATGAGCAATTGAGGCTGGTCGTCAGAGAGGGTTTTGCAGAGGAGATGATACAGAGCAAGATAATGAAGATACAAAAAGCAGCAGTGCAATGTGTGGTTAAGGAGCTGGACTGCCTGGGTTTGAATCTTGCCTCCTTTCTCCTCTTATAGTATATGGGCTGTGAGACTTTGCTCAAGTTTCCTAACTGATCTGTGTTGAGGTTTCTTCTTCTATTAAATGAAAATAATAATATCTGTCTCACAGGATTGTGATGATTAAATGAGTTAATACTCATGAAACTCGTTGAGTAAGACCTGACATGCGGCAAGAGCTCTACAACAACTCATTAACACAATAAACAAGAAGGAAGGGTAACAGAAGCAGAATGTGAGAAGCATAGAGATGACAACAGCATGGTGGGATTAGAGAACCACAGGATTTCGAAACTGTCAGAGTTAAAATGCTGGTGGTGGGTGGTGGCCATGCTAGGGGTGTGGATGGGTGGGTGGGAAGTAGAGAATAAGGGGTGGAGTCTGGATAGTTGAAGCATTGATGGACACACAAGTGGGGCATGCCAAAGAGAAGGGACATAATTCTGTAATGAACAGGAATTTGTTGACATTTTGTAAGCAGGGAAAGGAGGAAATTAGATTTGCAGTTTACAAAGGTCTCAATCCAATGGCCAGGAGTATGCATTTGAGAAAATGGACAGCATTTGAAATATCAGGAAGCCTAAAAGAAGATGACAGATTTGAGAGATATTCAGAAAGTTAAGGAAAAAAGAATTTGGTGGCTAATTAAGAATGAATAAAAAGAAGTGCAGTGTAACATCTATCAATTAACTCAATGTACTTGAAAATAAGTAATATAGTTTTAAATTTCAGAGCTATTTCAAAGACTGTTTTTTCTGCTTATAGATGTTGTCACAAAGACTGTGCTATTATTCTTACTTATTGCTCTATGGTTAACTCATAAATGGTGATTTCATTTTTTTTAAGAAAATTTCCCTGTGATATGGAGAAAGAAAAAGGAAAAATTTGAGGGTGGAAAGTGGTAGAAAGTTTAACATCATTCTGTTATTCTAAGTTATTGCTTTGTCTTTGGAAAAGTAATAAAAGCTTATTTCCTTTATAACTTCATCTGTGTACTCAGGGCTGTCACATTAACCCTACATTAGTATTAGATTTTAATAAAGGACAACACAGCAGGAAGAAAGATGTTTGCTAAATCTAGAGAGTGGGCCATATAATTTAGTTTTGGGAGGGCTTCTAATATTATTTTTATTTTTTCATTGTCTTGAAAATAATATTTGACTTTGTCAAATGATTGCAATGGAAAACAAAGTCTGTGTTTGAATAGTACTTGGAAGGAGCTGCTAAACAACATAAGCTGGGGACTTTATTTTTATTTTTTTTTTATCAGTTTACTTTTTAGAAGCATTTTGGAGCCAAGGAGAGTTGGATTCCTTGGTTGGAACTGAGTTTCTTGTGTTCATTTCTGGGCTTTCTGAGACATGTTTTTGAGGATGATCTTCTCTGGTGTACTTTTTTTCTTTCTTCCCACATCCCTTCCTCAATGATGAATGAGTTTGGTGATTACTTTATATAACCTCACTTAATCTCTGAGCCACCAATGGCTAATGGTCCTCAATCCAGAGCTGGTTCCTGCTGCTCATGCACCTGAATGACAGCATTGGCGTGCTCCTTCTGAGTACTGCATCTCTCACTGCACCTTCTGTGGGTTCCAGGTTTCCTACTATGTGATGCAAACCCAGATGTTTCGATAGATAGAAGATCTCTCCACTGAATCTCCAACCTTTGGGTATAGGGACACTACTGCCAAGATCTTTACTATTTTTTATTGCCTCACTTCATTTTGCTTCTCGGCTTTAAGAAGATTATAAACAAAGGGAGACACATCAGGCTTTATATTTATATTTTCTGCAAGGCTTGTTGGGATATAGGGGAGTGGAATTGGAATTAAGCAATGGTCTATGGGCTTCATTTATCTATGTCGTGCATTTTGGGTTGCTTTCTGAGAGCCAGGCACTGTGCTAGGTAGGTACTGTACATTCATTATTTCTTTTAATTTTTAATATAACTAACTGAAATATATACAGTTACCAGCCATCAATTTTTCACACATCCACCTTGCTTTACTAAGAGGTGCCCTATGTAGTAATGAAATCTGCAGAGATGTCAGTCTGCTGGGTCTTACAGAAGTATTCAGGATCTTGCAGAAACCAGACTTTCTTTGCCTTTCCTGTTACGCATGATAAGCATCTAAATCTTGCTTCTCAGTGGTTCCCAAAGTGCTCCTTAGAGACAGAGGAAATTGCCCAAACTCAGCACCTAAGTATTGAGTTTCCACAAGAGTAACTTTCTCTTTATAAGACATTCTGATAGCAGTAGCTCAAACTCTTTGAGAAGCAAGGCACAATTTTTATCACCCCTATTTTTACAGATGGAAAAAGGGACCCCAAAAGGTTAAGTGACTCTCTCAAGGTTGAATTACAAATCTTCAGAAGTGATGAAAATGGTGCCAGGAAGATAAAAACATCTCTACTTCCTTTCAAAGCCCCATAAGTTGCGGCTTCTTCAGCTTGTGTAATACCACTCTGAGTATCTGACCTGACCTCTCATTTTTCCGTGGGAAAGCTAGTGCAGCTGCCGCAACAGGTTCTCGTGTAGACCCAAGTCGGCTGATTCATTTAATAACTGCCTTTTGTTGTGCTCTTCCCACTTGGGGAGGACTGTCACTTCTGTGCTTAGTCAATCACACTGCCCATGGCTGCTGAGAAAGGCCACAGAGTATTTTTATTCTGGTCATCCTCTCATTACCCTTGGATAAAGTAGCCACAGGCACAGTGTAGATAGCATTTATAGTGGTTTTCAGTAGAGTTGGCATTCCTTTCTGTTTTTTTCCAAAACACAGCTAAGAAAAATCTCTTGGTAGTCAGAGAAAGTGGAAGCTGCTCACCCACAGGTCAAATTCTATTACAAAAAATGCTGCTACTACTGACATCTCTGTATGATGAAAAGAGTTTTCTTGCCATGACACCCATCTTTCGGAAAGCAACATGAGACCCATTTACACTTTTGAGCTACTGTCTCATCTTCTTCCTTTCATCTTAATCACTTCTGGAGCACTATTTCTTCTCACTATTTGAAATTCCCAGAGACTTCTTTCAAAAGAGCTCCTATTTCTCCAAATTACACAGAGCTACACAGAGCCCACCTCCATTTACAAGTATTGCTGAAGGTGCCCGCAACTGTCAGATACAAAGGCTGCTGCCTCTCAGCCACTCCACTGCATCCAGTACTATGAGCTACACCTTTATCCTTTACTATATTGCAAATCCTCTGAGGACCCAACAATGCCTTGGCTTCTGGGGAATAGGCCTCGAATGGGCATATTTTTTCATTGACATACCTCTTTCTCAGTTAAGTACTCCTAGAACTTTAGCCTCAGTATCTAATTCCCACCTCTATTTGTATAATCTCTCTCCTGATTTATCATCTGTGTCTTCTGGCTTATAGTGTCATCTCTTTCAACTTCCACAATTCCTACTCACTTCGGAAACTGTGATGTTTCTCATCCTCCCCAGACAAGAATACCTGCAAACTAAATGTTCTTGAAGACTGCTTCCACCAAAGGAGTAAAAACTTTTCTCCTCTTTAGGCAGCAACCTTGGTCCCTTATCTGTTCACTTACTCCCCTCTTTGCTTGACAAATAGATAAAACTGACTTGTCATTTCCAAATGGCTTTGCCTTCTTGACCTATTAGACCAAGGGTCAGCAGATTTTTCTGTAAAAGACAGAACAATAAATATATTAGGCTTTGTGAGCAATATGGCCGCTGGGGCAACTACTCAACCATATAATGTGAAAGCAGCCAGTAGGCAATGTGTAAATGAATGAGTGTGCTATGTTCCAATAAAACTTTATTTATAAAAAAAAGATAGTAAGCCTGATTTTGATTTTAGACCACATTTGGTCCATCCCTGACCTATATATTATTTTAGCCTGCAATTTTTAAACCAGTAAAACGGGAACTCAGTATAAGTTTTGTTATCAGGTACAGGTCAGCTGTGTTTTACCCATAGCAGTGGTACCCCTGGACTCTTCTGGAATGTGTGCCCAGATACTTGTAGACTTCTCTCACATTGTAGTTGAAACTTGGGTTTCACTTTCTGCAATTTTTCAGATCTCTATTGATTTAATCTTTTCCAGAGCCTTGCTTGAAGCAATTTCTTTTATTTAACTTTTTTGCTTCTTTACCTTCTTCAGTCATAGCTGTATTGCCTTAAAGTCATTTCTTTGGTTTTAGGAAACCCAAATCTAAGTTTGTTAGTTTTTTTCTTCCTAGACAATTTCTATTAAAAAGATAATTCCTAATTATAGGAAAAACATGAATGTGGGTGTGGGGGCAAGCATAGAATCTAAATGATGCATTAGTTCAGCCTGAATCCTTTGGTTGCGGACAACAGAATTTATTCTAGGCTGTTTAAAGAGAAAATGGTTTTATTACAAAGTATTGGATAATTTGCAGACTTTTCTGGCCCAGGAAACAAGTTTTCATGCCTTGCAGCCAGAAATAATGCTGTCAGCAGAAACACTCCAAAATCGCAAGGGTCTTCTTTAGAGAAGTCCTCACTACCAACTCTGTCTGCTCTTCATCAGTCCTTTGAATCAAACACATAACCTCCTTGACCACTTGCCTTCGTAAAACCACAGACTCTACACTATGCTTGCCAAGAATCCTATCTCTCTGTTTGCTGTTCCTGTTTACCTTCCTTTTCTTGCATGGGTGTATCTGTTTGGCTGAAACTAGGCTATGTGTAGGACTAGTGCTGCAAGAGAGTCTGAAAACTAACTCACTGGCCTTCATAGTACAGAAAGATACAAGGGAATAGAGTAGAATAGGTTAATGGTAGTACTTGATGCAACTATTTATTGGCTCCAACCTTGGGTGAATTATTTTATTTGAATTTTTCTATAGATAAAATGGGGAAAGAGGATACTACTCAGAGTATTGGTAAGGTAGTTTGAAAAGCACCTAAGACATAATAAGTGCTCAATAAACAAACAGTCATTATGTAATTATAAACGAACAATAAAATAACATTTTTAACTCTGTAAGAGTACAGTGAGCACATTGACAAAAGCTTTTCTTATGTTTAAAAGCATACAGAAATAAGAATGGAGCAAACTTCTTACTGCAATCATTTTAGTGTTCCTATTTGCTGACATTCAGTCCTTTGGTCAGCTCAGGCTGATCTCAAAATGCTCTTAACCCATGTGTATTCATTGGATCCAATGCTGCCAGTCTAACTCGAACCTTTAAAATATATCCCCATCTTTTTATCATAAAACATGTTTTATAGTTTATAAAAGTTATCCATAATCACTATAAAAAAACTGCAAACTATAGAAAAATGTAAAGAAGGAGGTAAAGGTCACAGGTAATCCATGCTCATCCTGACTTATACATCATAAAGTAAAAAGGTATTTGTGGTAGCCAATACAGATGTTCATTGTTTGATGCTAATGGGATCGAGGTTCAGGTTCAGCAGAAATTCAAGCACAGGCCATTATGTTTGGTGTTTGAACAAATGTTACTGACTCATTAACATTTGGAGAGGCCACTATAATTGTCATCCTCATTTGACAGTGGAGGAAACTTACCAGAGGTGACCAGCGAGTGTGTGGTTTCACAGTTTGCATCTTGAGAGGTCAAGATTCAAACTTGGGTATTCAGATTCCACATCCAGCTCCCTTTTCATTACCCTACACTTCTCTTTATATGAGTTGTGTTTCCCTGTGGTCAATCAGTAATACAGAGGGAACACTTCTGTTGCATTATACTTCAAGGTGGGCCATGCTCATCCACTCCTAATAAAGAGTGGATCGGTATCACTCTCTCAGTTTAGGAAAGACAGTGTCTTGCCAAAGATGGTGCCAGTTAGTTGCTTAGAAATAACTCTGGTATGATGACACAGTGAATTGACAGTTTAGCACAGAGTTAATTTATTATATTATAATTATGAAGATGAGATTTTTTTTGACTATGCTTAACAAATAGTAGAGTCTCAATAAATATCTCTTGAATTCAATTCATATTTAAATAAAAATTAATGACCCATAGGAAAACATATTTTTAAATTGTTTATCAGTGGTTGGCCTATATTTGGAAGGAATTATTTCCTCATACATTGATCAAATTAAGATAAAAAACAACAAATGAATACAATCTAATTTAAATATTTTAATGTGTTAAAATGCATTTGTACATGATATTTAAATTTAGAAGTGGAATAAAGTACAAAAAAAAGGACACCTGAATATGTGTATGATACACCAATGGTTCTCCTTTCTTGTGTTTCTTGGGAACTGGGTCTTATTCAACTGAAGTACATTCGATAAAATGTTCAAGCTCTGTTGTTAAACTTATGCAAGTGTGTTACCATACATAAATCTGTACTTATTTACTCAATCTCACAAGTTTTGGGAAAAAAAATTACCTTATGTAGCTGGTGGAAGATGACACACTCAAACACACTCAACTAATTTCTAGGGACATTAGGTCTCACACCAGGGCTATGAGAAACAGGCCTGATTATATAGGTGGGTGCAGCATCACTGCATGAGATCTGGTAGCGCTCAAAGTAGCCTGTGCGTGCCTCAAGTCCACATGAACTAAGGATCAGACATGGTCAAGAGGTAACAGTGTGGGTGACTGAGGCCCAGAGCAGCCAGAGCAGCAGACTGAGGGATTCCCTGTACAGGGGTGCACAGAGCTGGGATTTCTTCTGGAATGTCATCATATTGTCCTAGTCTCTCTATAGAAGCCATTCTTATGAAATAGCAAATCCTTGCTTTAGGAGACTGAATGTGAAATAGTTCAACATATATTTCTTATTTAGACACGTTTATTGTTTTCTGTGGAATTTAATTGCTTCACTCCTTAGCTAGCTTTTCTCTCATTGCATCTCATATAACTTTAAAAAAGGTCTCTCACAAGACAGAAGGAGTGGGGGAAATGAAAAGGTGTCAGTTTTCTCCCCTCTCACGATCACCTTCTAGTCAACAGATGCCACCAAAGACAATCTCACTTTAAACACAGTTCTAGGGTTTCTTCTGTAGAAATATTTTCAAGGTTGGAATAAATTATTGTGGTCTATTTAACAGGGATATTTTCTTCACTGACACTATACTTGTATCGTTAATAAAATTAGAAAGTACTTACATTTGTGCAGTTCTTTAAATTTACTTAGTGGTAAAAATAGCAATTAAAGATTAAAATTCTCCCAGTTCTTTAATTCTTGTGGAAAACATGAATTCCGAGTGGGAGTTTAGTTTTTTCCACAGAGTTGGATTCTGTCTTTAAGAATGTTTTACTTGTAAAATACCCTTTCACCCTCATTTTCTTAGAGTAGGCAGGTGGACATTAACATTAGCTCTAGACCTGTGATTCTCAGCCTTGGCTGCACATTAGAATCACCTGGGGTGTTTTAACAAGTATTGGTTGCACCCTCATAGAATCTTATTTAGTTGGCTTGGGGTGTGGCCTGAGTGCTGCAGTTTTAAAATCTCCCCAGTGATTCTAAGGTGCAGCCACTGTTGAGAACTACTGATCTAAGCAAGGACATCATAGGGCACCAGTTGGATTCTTGGTTTGTAGCTATTGAAGTGGACTCTTGCTGACTTATGTTAAAGAATAAAGAGAAGTTCATTGACTCAAAGCTTCAAAGAGGATAGAAACCAAGACAACTATGGCAATCAAGGTAGCGTGAACTAATGGCACTATTGGGGCGAATCAGTTTCTAATCATTTTCAGTCCTTGAAGTTCTGTATGATGTTCATGTTCCAAGGAGAGACAGAAGACTGGCTAAACTCTTAACCCCACCCTTAGCCAGGAGAGACTGGAGTGGAGGAGTTTCCCAAAGGAAAATTGCTTTGCTCTCCTTGGAAGATGGCACTGTTGATTCTTGGCAGACAACACCAGCAGATGTTCCCACACCCTGCAGCCATTTTGCTCTGGATGGGGAGGATGTAAGGATCATTTCTCTCCAAAGGTAGTTGGCTCAACATCAGACTCCCTTTGTGTCTGCACATTTGTTCATGGTAGTTATTCAATCATTCAGAAAATGTTTATTGAATATCTACAATATGAAAGTCTCTCTGGGAACAACAGGTTGAGGAAGTAGTTGATGCTTTTGGGGTGCTTACAATCTCATAAACGTAAGAGACATATATATAAACATGATAGTCCAGGAATATCTCCAGGCATTCTTTACTCCTGAGAGTAAAAAATGGCATCAGAAAACCAATATTGGAATGCCTACAACTTTTTAAGCCCTCAAAGCCCCCAGCCAGTGAAAAGATGGGGCACAAATCCTGTATCCCTAAACAAGCTTCATCCTTGCCTTGGTTACCCATGGCTGAAATTTCTGATCCTCTGATTAAATCTTTTTCTAAGGTTTTTGCCTCTTGGACTACCCTACCAATGGTACACTTTCTTCTAGTGTACCTGGACTCAACTGCCTTTATCCTCCTTGTTTTAGTTGACTTTTCTGGCTGTAACCTCATGTCTTCCTAACTTAGAACCTTAGCAGCATTTATGTATGTATGTATGTATGTATGTATGTATGTATTTATTTATTTATTTATTTTTAACCACTGTTCTGACATAGGTTTACCTTCTTGCTTTGCTTTTTCAAACAAGGTCCAAGAAGATAGGACCTCTCCATGGCCTTGGGCACAGTTCATTTCTTATGAAGTATGTAGAATATGCAGAAAATATATTTTTAAAGTACTCTCTAGCCTTTTAAGCTTGGGTTCTAAACTCAGACGTAGTCAGGTGATTATTACATTAGACCTATAGTGTATTTGGTTCTATTTTCTCTGATTTTATACTGAGAGTATGGTGGCAACTACAGGAATCAGAATATATTCTGATTTTTTTAAAACCAAAGGATCCAAATCATAATAATAATACTAGCTAACATTTATTGAGTATTTACTATGCTTAGTCCATGGCATGTAGTTAATTCCCTATAAAGATTGGTTGTGGGTTTATGGTTATTTTTAATATTGTTATTTTTATGTGGCCTGGCAAGCATTGTGATGTATACTTTATATTTACAAACTTGTTTAGTCTCACAATAATCATATGAGGTCAACACACTTTTATCCACATTTTACAGATGAGGAGATTGAGGTCTAGAGACATTTAAGAATTTGTCCAAGGTCCCACAGTTAAAACTAAGTGGGGACTACACTTGGGCAGTGTGGCTTAATTTTTCTTAAGATAGTTATTGTTTATTTTTACTGATAAATATAGTGACTATATACAGTCTTTCACAAATATTTGTAGAATGAATGAATGAATGAATTGTGGGTTCTGTGGTTGGCTTTTATCAACATCTTACTCTGGACCACAAGAATTCAAATTTATTTTTAATATTAACTAAGACATTATGATGAAAATTTATCTCTATAAAAAACTACTTTCTGCTCTAAAAATCTTATTTGCAGTTTGTGTTTTGTTTTGATTTATTTATGTTTTGATTTATTATGTTTGCCAGCTTTATTGAGATATAATTGACATATAATGTTGTCTAAATTTAAGCTGTACAAATGTGTTGATTTGATACACTTAGAAATAATGTCATGATTACCACCACATCATTAACTAATACCTCCATCATGTCACAGGGTTACTTACCATTTCTTTTTTAGTGGTGAGAATATTTAAGATCTCTTTTAGCAACTCTCAAGTATGCACTACACCAGAGGTCCCCAACCCATAGGACACAAACCAGAACCAGTTGTGGTTTCTTAGAAACCAGCAGGAGGTGAGCTGGTGGGCGAGCAATCAAAGCTTCACCTGTATTTGCAGCCGCTCCCCAGTGCTAGCATCACCACCTCAGCTCCACCTCAGATCATCAGGCATTTGATTCTCACAGGAGCACTGGTCCCTGGTGCCAAAAAGGTTGAGGACTACTGCACTACAGTACTATTAGTTATGGTTGCCATGCTGTACATTAGATCCCCAAAACTTGTTAATCTCATAACTGGACATTTGTACCCTTTGGCCAATATCTCCCTCTTCCTCCAACCTCCAACTCCTGGTAGCCAACACTCTTTTCTCTGTTTCTTCAGTTTTTATCTAGATGTTTGGTTAATGTGCTTCCTCATGATTTTACTAGTTTAAATCACTGAGATTTGCTTATCTTCTCAAGAATAAAGATCTGTTTGACCAGTGTAAACAGTGCTTCAGGAAAATGTAGCAATTACTAAGAAAAGTGATGGGGCTGCTTCATTCTCCTTGTCTTCCTGATTCTGTTTCCTGTGCTTGCTTTTTCTGGGCTGGGGATGACTTTCTGAATTTAATTCCTCAATTGTTTTTGCACTATCAGATGTCTTTCTTTTTTGAAGGATTTTCTTAATCCACTGTGGTTCTTTAAGTGGCTGCCTTGATCACACCAAATGTTGTTTGGTGAGCGAATGACCTTATCCGACTATCCACATATATCAGAGGAGACTGTGAACTTTGTTTTGGCCTTAATTTTAGGAAACCAAATCCCAAGACTGATTTAACAAACATGAAGACCTGTCCTATTTACTATTCCTGCACTTTGCTGGAGAATAATATAAATCATTGCTCTTTTTTATTTGTGTTTATTTACCTATTATTGAAAGAGCTACTTATTTTTAAATGGCAGGGATAGAATGCCAATAAACTGACACCTAGGCAAGTCACGGATTGAAAGTAACCCTGCTGGGGATGTCACAAAGATGCTGCTGTGCCTTTCAAACCAGGAGATCCTGAAGGCACTATTTACTGTATCTCTTTGTAAAGCATTGCCCTCAGCTAAAGTTGTGCTACGGCAAAATGAATGTCTCTGGTAAACACTGGGTTCTGAGGTAGCAAGCATTAGGCGCACTCTTGAATGTGGTTTTGAAATGATCTTCAGTCATAAAGGTAGCGTTAGCCAGGCTTCTGTGTGGGAGTAAGTTACCAGGCTGAGCACTCAGCTGGGGCTGGCAGGATGGTGGGCATGGATGGTGTTAGGTGAACTCATATTATCATTGCATAAAATGAAAGAAAGAGAAAGTATCCAGGCATATGACTCCTCGAACAATCCTATGCTAGGGAGAAACATCCAACTCAGGCCAATGTGAGTTGGAAGAAATCACCATTGATCTAGCTAGGTTTTTAAGAAGTGGAAGTTAGCTCAGTAGGTAAGTAGGTAAAAGCAACATAACTTGGTGAGTGACCAAACTTGAGTGGAAGGACTTAAGGACTTTTCTAGGCTGGGTGACTGGATGAATGGTGGCATGGATTCTGAGAAAAAGACAGTAGCAGGAGAAGGAGGTTTGGAAGGAAAGAATATATGTGTGTATATCCATGGCAGCTAATATTTATTTATGTACTAGGCTATTTTTTTTCAGTCTCAACTTTCCTTATGTACATTTACAATGGTATTTAAGTTCTCAGCCTTGGCTGATGGTCCAGTGATCTTTCTTTAGAATGTCACTGCTGATTCTCCTGTGAATTATTTCAAGACTATAGGAACTTGAAAACAGGGACATTTCCCATCTCAAAATGGCTTGAGGTCCATTCTGCCCAAAGCCTGAGCCTTAGAAACAGGGGGACCAAACCAGTGTTTTGTCTTACTACCCTCTCAGAGGTTAAACTGGTGATACTGAGCTACACCCAACAACAATCAAACCACTGGATCAAATGAAAAGGTTCACTCCTGCTCTGCCCCATTCGGGGACTTGTGCTCTCCCAACCCCACCAGGCAGAGCTCCCACATAATGTGAGAGAGGCCCACACATTTCTGCTTCTATCTCCTTCTGTCCTCACAGAAAAGGATAAATGGATTCTGTTTTCTTGCCTCTCTCAGGATCTCTGTTTGCAGACAAACATTTTACCATTTCCAAAAGTCATCCTTTGAGTCGCAAAGGCTTTCTTTCTCCAGGTTAATGGGATCTCAAAGATTATAACAAAACATTTACCTATGTATTCCTTTCTAGTCACATATTTATGGGGGTGCCTAAAAGGGGTTTTATCATATACTCATAGGAGTCCTTATATTTTTCTGTTTTGACAGGTCACAAAACCAGCCACCACTGCTGCTCTTGCTGGTTGGTGTCTTATGATATAGGTGGAAATACTGATGTCTGTACAGAGGGTTCTCTTAAGAATTCCCACTTTGATGCTGTGGTGGTTCATTGTAAGTGTTAACTTCACTAAGCTGTGGTGCCCAGCAGTTTGGTTAAACACTAGTCTAAATGTTCTTGAAGTATTTTATAGATTTGATTAATACTTATAAACAGTTGACTTTAAGGCAGATTACCTTGCATAATGTGGGAGGGTCTCTTCCAATCAGCTGAAGATCTTTAGAGCAAAAACTGAGGCTTTTCAGAAGTGAAGAAATTCTGTCTCCAGACTATAACATAGAAATCTCGAGTTTCCACCTGCTGGCCTGCCCTTTGTGTTTCAGACTTGCCAGTCCCCACAGTCATGTGAGCCAATTTCTGAAAATTATGTCTGTCTGTCATCTATCATCTATTACCTATCTAATCTATCAATAATCTATCTACCTATTTGCCTATTGAATATCTATCTTTTTATCTATCTATCATCTATATATTGGGAAAGGGCCAAGAACCTTGCCTGTATTGTACAGAGGCCTGTGTCACCCTTGTGTCACCAGTCCCTAGCAGAGTACTTAAACTTAAGGTTTAAGTGAGTTGTAATGAAAGACTACATGCTATATAATAGGAACTAAATAAATATTTGCAGAGTATCAAGTGGAGAGGGAGCTTTCCAACTATGCCCTTTAATGGTCACTTTCTCTAGATCTAACAACCTGAATGCAAATCAACTCGTTTCAGTCTTGCCCACGAACGTGCTCAGACCAAATGCGAGTACTGCTTGAGGCTCTAATTGAGGGAGTGGAGTTATGCAGTCGCCTTCCTATCTGGTTGGAATTCATCTTCCACTTGCTTCTTTCTCACACATCTTGGTCTTGCAGAACCCAGCTCATCTATCTCATTTTACATTTTAATTGTTTTTTCCACTAGTATGTTTTCTCCCAAAAGAGTGAAGCTTTGGCTTATGTATCTTTTCTTTCTCAGTACCTCAGACAGTATCTGGAGTTCCTTAGTTGCTAAGATAATTTTTTTTTTAATAAAGAAAGAATGGGTGGAAAGAGGGAGAGAAAGAAGAAGGTGGAAAGGATGGGAAAAAGGAAAGAATAAAATAGGGAAAGAAAGATGGAGAGACATAAATCCTTAGTTTTAAGACAAACTTCACACTCTCTTGTAAATTTATTTAGTTTTATCAGAGCCATCAGGTAACAAAGTCTCTTTCAGCTGGTAGCACTTTGAGAGTCTTGCTCGTTTGAAAACTATTGGTGCAATATATAGACTAGTACTCGTGGGGCATGAAGGGATAGAAGGCAACTTAAGATCTGAGAATAACCTGAGAATTCAACTCGAACTGCAGAACTCAACTTATTTCTTACACACACAGTCTGGATCAGACACTTAATGCTATAATGAAAGATAATCATATTACATGATATATTTTGACTAATGAATGTGTGGGAAGGTGCTCCTGCAACTGCAATGCACATGGCTTTTAATATGGCAAAGTGGAACTGATGCCTGGTGTGCTGAAATCAAGTGTTAGAATTGTATTTGCAGCCAGATCCTAGAGAGGCTCAGACAGAAGAATCTACCACAATTAGAATGTCAAATCGCACTTCCCCTCTACAAATTGCATTTCTAAAAATAAGATAATGAAAATATGTATTCGTGTGGGAGAGGGTTTATTGTAGAAAGCTGCAAATAAGACGCAAGAAAACGTCTGCGCTCAGAAACCCCATTCAGGAGGAGGCTTTCACTGCAGGGAGCTTCTGTGCCATGAAGAAAGCTGCATAATGTGCTCTGCGCACAAAAGGGTAGCAGCCAAGAAAGCTGATTGCATTTCTAAGCCTCTAGAATAAAAAGGCATGCAGACAACATTGTTTAACCGGTTAAGGCCAGTTTTTCCTTCTCCCTGTCATCTGATTTCAGACATTCTTTGAAGGGGTTGGGGAGAGACTTATATGGTCTATTAAACCTTGCTGCAGCTTTTAAACCTTTAAAAGGGTTTATTATTGAATACACTTGGTGGCCTCTATGTAGTGGAAGGCATCTAAGGAGTGCAAAGGATTTCTCCCTTACTTTCTTTTCCCAGCTTCCTATTGTGCAGATAAAACTAAATAAGGAAAAAAGGTTTAGGATTGTTACTAGTGGTGAGAGAAAGAATCAGCTGATCTGTGAGTTTCCTTCCTTTAGAAGATTATTCCTTGACAATAAGGATTACTTGAGGTAATCTCTCTTTTGGAATGAGAGAAAGTATTAAGTGGAAGGAGAGGTTTGGGGGCACCTGTCTTCTTAAGATTTAGTTTTTATTTGGAGAAATGTAATAAAATAGAATCATTGTCAGACCCAGGAATAGATATTTGGAGTGTCCTTCTCTAAGGTTAATGGATACTTTAGGAATATACAATTTCTCTGACTCATGTGAATGTTGGAGGGAGGAAACTACCTATTTGGAGCAAGGCGGAGGTAGTGTTATTATTTTAACAGTTGAGCACTTACTAAGAGATCACCAGAGTGCTAGGAACTGGCCATCCATTGTTGAACTCCTTGCTCTCTGGATATTACTAACAGATTTTTGAAAATGTAGGTTTTTATTCCTTTCTTCCTGCATTTGAATATTGCTATTTGAGATTATTTTCCTTCTGTCTGAAAAGAAAAATCCTTTTAATAATCTTTCTTAGTTCAAGTCTGCTAGAAATTTATTCTCTCCACTTTACAAGTTTGTTTGTTTTAAAATATCTTAATTTCTCTTTTATTTTTGAGTATTATAAACTTGGTTGTTATTTTCTTTCAATACTTTAAAGATGTCATTCCACTGTCTTCTGGATTTCATTATTTCTCATAAGAAGTTAGCTGACTGTCCTACTGTTGCTCTATTAAAGATGTCTTTTTCCCCTTCTATCTACTTTTAAGACTTAAATTTTCTTTGGTTTTCAGCAGTTTGATACAACATAGCTAGATAAAGTTTTCTTTGTATTAATTTTGTTTAGGGTTCTCAGAATTCTCTAAACTATATTCTCTTTTCTGAGTTTTTAAAAATTTTCAGTCATTATTGAAGACTAACATTCTTCTATTTTATTTCTCCCTTTCTTCTGTGAATTTAATTATATATATGTTAGACATTTTTTGTTGTACCACATGTATATATGCTCTTTTTTGTATTTTTTATTGTTCGCTTCTCTGTTCTTCACTTTGGGTGTTTTTATGGGCCCGTCTTTCATTTCAATAATTTTCTTTTGCTGTGTTAAGTCCACCCAATAAATTCTTAATTTCAGTAATTGTATTTTTTTCAGTTATAGAACTTTCATTTGATTCTTTTTTATACATTTCAATTTTTATTGAAATTCTTTATTTTTTTCATCTACTTAATTTTTTTTTTGAAGTTTAACATAGTCGTTCTAAAGTTTCTTCTCAGTTAGCTCTAATATCTGGATCAATATGGACCCATTTTAATATCTAGTTTTTCTTTGGGTTTTGAGACATGTCGTTCTGTATCTTGGCATGCCTAGTAATTTTGTAATTAAATGCCAGGCATTGTATATAAAAACAAATTGTGGTGGCTATGGATAATGTTATCTTCCTCTAGCTAGAGTTTACCTTTTATTCTGTTGGGTCGAGTTGGGGCTGTTTTTTAGTCCCAGTAAAGACTATGTTTCAATTTTAGCAAGTCTCATTCTACTCCTGGTTCACCTCCACTCCCAAGTTTTAATTAATAACCTTCCCAAGAGCTTGAGGAGCTCACTGGGTCCCTCATCCAGGCAGTGCTTAAACTTTAATCCTTTTCTCTTTAACAATTGAGATTCCTAAGACTCTGCTCTGCTTTTCAGTTTATTTGCTTAGCTTCTAAGCTTTCTGGCCTTGCTTCAAAAATTGGCATCTGTATTAAGGGAAAAGTTGGCTGTATATCAGGCTTAGTTCTTTCTTTCTCCCCGTTACAAGTAACTTAGCCCCTTCAGTCTCAAATTTTGTTTCTCTAGTGTTACAGGAGAGTGAAGAGCTCTGCTCATCTATCTGTCCTCAGCAGCGGCACAACCCAGATTTGTATTCTCTTGCTCTGAACCCAGAATTATCCAGTCACACATTGTCAGTGTGCATTTTTCTGGTTCTCGCCTTTCCAGAATCTTGTTCCCTCTAGTTCTGGTTGTTTTAGCAGCTTGCTGATGCCTTTAAGCAGAATTTTATTTTAATCATGAATTTTAAGTTAGTCTTAGAAATATTGACCTGCTGTCATACTGGATTTTTTTTTTTTTTTAAGTAGGGAAAAACTGTGTCAGCATCTAAGATGCATCAGATACTATTTGAGGAATGAGGATTGCAAAAGTGAATAGAGTTGATAAATTCTTGGGGTAGCTTCTCATATGAATAGGGCCCTTTAATGGGTTGAAGTGTATCCTCTTCAAAATGATATATTAAAATCCTTACTCCCAGTAACTCATAGGACCTTACTTGGACATAGGGTCATTTGTAGATATAATTAGATATTATGAACTCATACTGGAGTAGGGTGGGCACCTAATACAATATGACTGCTGTTCTTATAAGAAAATAACCATGTAAAGACATAGAAATGGAGGCAAAAATTGAAGTATTGCGTCTAGAAGCCAACAAAAGCCAAGGATGGATAGCCATCACCAGAAGCTAGGAACAGGCAAGTAGAGAATCTTTCCTACAGATCTCAGAGGGAGATGGCCTGCTGACACCTTGATTTTTTGACTTCTATCTTCTAAACCTGTGAGACAATAAATATCTGTTTTAAGCCCTTCAGTTTATAGTACTTTATTATGGCAGGCCTAGGAAATGAATATTTAGAAGTCAGAGAAGCTACTCTGATTAATGAGGAACTCCTGTGGGTTATAGAAAAGAGAAGGGGAAGAGATAACTTAGAAATAGTGGTTTGATACAGCGCTTTGTGTTGTCAGTAATATTTACAACATTCTAGATTTTTTTATGCATCATAGAAAAAGTACTTAATTTAATGATTAGATTTCTTGAAGTAACCAGAAAAGGGCTTGAGAGCAATGTCCAGTTAATAGTGGAATAAAACCAATTAACATCTATGGGTGTTTTGAGTACATACCTTGGGTTGCTAAGTGTAGCAGTGAAAAAGATGCATGTAGCCCCTCTCTGTGGAGTAAAGGCAAGACCAATAAATACACAAAGAAATGTATAATTACTTGTTGTAACTTTTCCATGCTTGATTTCCTCAACTTAATTGCAAATTTCTTGAAGGCATTAGGCACATCTTATACTTATTGGGTCCTTCCACTATGCTTGGTTGAACTCTCAGTAACTCTTGGCTGATTATTAATTATCTGACCATCTGGACTTGAGAAGAAATTTTAGGTTTAAGGACTTCTGGGTAGAAGGATTTGCCTGAGGCTGACATAGATTCTTACCTGGCTTCAATTTTTTTTTTCTATTTTTCCTCTTAGGAAGATACTCAAGTTTTTGAGGTTGGTTTATGATGTGGTCAGAGGTTAATTTATTCTATTAGAGAGTAATGTTCACCCATGAAATTCAAAGTATTAAACTGAAGTCAGAGGTGCTATTTTCTGTAATTGACTAAAGTTAAGCAGGTAACACAGTTTCCAATGCAGGTAATAGTGCTAAGCTAGCACAATGCTCACTCCATGTCAGAGACCCCTGAGTATTAACTTGTCTAAAATAAGCTACAGGGTTCTTTTAAACAAGTTAAGCTCTCCCCTACTTTCTGACCCCTGAACAGGGCAGGATTATTCTTATATTTCAAGACGATATCACTTGTGTTATCACACTTGGGACTTGGTTAAAGGAACTTTTATTGGACTACAGCCTCTCAGACTGCCTGGAATTCCCTTGTCTTGTTACTTAATAAGGTTAAGGGCTGCATTGATCTTCAAGTGACCACAGGAACCCAAACCCAGCAACCTGCTGGGAATAAGGCTGAAGCTCTGGCAGAAAGAGCTGTGCCTCTTAACTGAGAGAATGGGCTTGTAGAATACCCTGGAAAGGAGGAAGCTGGCAGGAAGAAAATAAGGTCAAAACCTCCACTATTCTCCTTTTTATGCCAACCAATTATTGATATAGTGTAAGAGTTTCTTCCTTGATCAAGGCATTTTCCCTTTGCTGAGACAAAAGGATGTTTTCTGTATGTTCGCACATGTCGGTACATTTTTGTCCTCCTTTGCTTTTAAATCAGAGGAATGTCCTAATAAAAGGAAGCACATGCCTCTCAGAATGTGGGGATCACTGTTGCCAGCATGTTTGTTCAATGGAAGACTAGATAGACCATGACCCCGATAGAAATTTTCATGCTTCATTCATAGTTAAGACTGTTCCCATTGTCAATAATACAAATGGAAGGCTATGATTCTTTGTTAGCATTGCTTGTTTCATGTAGTCGAGAGTCAGTCTATGGATGTGTTGTTAAAATAAAAATCTGAACTACTCGAAGAAATAAATTATTTTCTAACTTACTGTATTAGTTCCCTATGACTGTTGTAACAAATTACTGCAAATTATGTGGTTCAAAATGGCACAAATGTAGTATCTTACACTCCAGAAGTCCGAAGTCCAAAATAGGTCTCATTGGGCTAAAATCAAGGTGGTGGTAGAATGCATTTCTTTCTGGAGGCTCTAGGAGGATCTGTTTTCTTGCTTTTTCCATTTTCAGCAGACTAGCTATATTCCTTGGGTCATGTCCCTTTCCTCTATCTTCAAAGCCAACAACTTTGGGTCCAATCTTACTAATACTGCCATCGCTCTGCTTCCCTTCTGTCTCTCACTGCCCTTTTTAAGGACTCTTATGATTACATCAGATCTCCCTGGATGAACTAAGTCACTCTCCATGATTAAAGTCATTAGCAACTTCCATCTGCAACCTTAGTTCCTTTTTGATAAGTAACTTTATGTATTCACAGGTTCTGGAAATTAGTCTGGGCATATTTGTGGGGGCAGAGGGAGGAGGGTGTGGGGGATAGCATTATTCTACCTAAAACAGGAATTAGGAGATCTTTTCCATCTTTTAAAATTTGATTTTTGATAATTCCAGGGCCTGTGCTTTGGTTATGGGTTTTTTATCTGTCAAATATTGAAGAAAAAATTAGATCTTCCCAGAGTCTTCACTGATCTCAATTCAGTTTCACTTTATGATATTCTCGATTTTGCAACTTAATCAGTTAGACATAGGCATTGATTATCAACCACCTATTTCATGAGATTAGAAACTGCTGGTGAATTACTTATTGATTATGTATGACTATGACATAATCGTCTTTGCTTTATAGTGTGTGTTTGCAGAGAGTTTAAGATAGAATCAGATCGAACTTTTTTCCAATACAACTTAGTGTCCCCAGACTACCATACCCAATAGACTGCTTCTTTGAATTTCTGATTTTCTCTGAGACACATGGACTGGAAATTTTGGTGTCATTTCAATAGTTGTTCTCAGGGCCCTGACATCTAAGATACATCAGTTCCCTGATTGTTGCTATAGCTTCTAATCACTTGCCCTGATTCCAATCTTTAACCCCTCTATCCATTTGCACATTCTAACCAGAAGAATTTTTCACAAATCATTACTTCTTGGTCCAATGCTTAACTAACTGTGTAACTTTGCAAAATTAATCTCTCTGTGAGACACAGAAAAAAATGGAGCTAATAATATACAGTATCTACTTTTAAGACTGTTGTGAAAATGAAATGAAATTTCATACATGTAATGTACTTTAAACAGTGTCAGGCATATATTAAACACTTGCCAAACATTTGCAGATATCATTATGATTATCATTAGTATTATTAAGATATCAACCAATGTGAATGCCTCTGCTCTTGTCTGTGTGAATTCTCTGGCCCAATCATCTCCTGTAGAGAGACTGACCTCTTCCCTACTTATTTCACCTTCATCTTCTTCTACTCACTACCTACCCATGAGCCTTAACATTATCTGCTTTTGGGCAGGGGGAGGTGAGAAGCCTTTCTTTATGTATCAAGCCTTCTTGCCTGTATCCTCTGGGACTGAGCTTCTGAGACCTAAAAGGCCAGGCTTTGTACTTCAAAAAAGCTTCTTCTCTTCTTTTTTGTTCTGACAATGCTTGCTGAGTTCGAAGCTTCACTTTTTGGCTTGAATCAGGAAAGTGTCAAAGTGCATGGAAAATACTAGGAATCTCCCAACCCAGTATACGCTCACACATACACACATTAAATTATTGAAATTTTATTTGGTTTAAGAAGTGTTTTGAATAACAACAACAAAAAATATTTATGAAGCTCTTCAAGCTCTTTTTATGCAGCAGTCACTTCTTTGGCTCCACCCACCTGTATCATCTCATTTCCAGCCCTGCTTTCATGGGTACTCTGCCTCTGACTTTTACTCCTTGATCCTGGATTTGCATTCCTACCCCTGAGACTTTGCTTCTTCTACTTCGCATTTGGATTGCCCTCTTCCTTCTTGTCCATTTACCCAAGTCCTCCCTATTTTTTACATGACCCATCTGTAACACATTCTCTGAGCACTCTGAAACCCATGGTTCCTTCCTTGGCCAGGCACTATGGAGATAAAAGTGAAACAAAAGGAAAGGATATGATCATTGAAACTCTAATTAAGGAGACAAGACTGATATAGTCATAACAGAGAAAACTCTACAGTACTGTTAAATTCTCGGATAAAAATCATAATTTCTGTACAAGTTCCCAGAAAGCATAGTTAATTGACCAATTTCAATTCTAAATCTACACATATATGAAATTAACCATATCCTTTCATCCTTTGAGCAGATTTTTGTCATGAGCTTATGCACCAGTTCCAACTACTATGTATATATTAGTTTGGAAGCTTCCCACTTCTAGTAAAGCTGATATATACAAAACAAGATTTACAAAACATTTCAGGTCATGATTTGTTTTTTTCCACCAAAAGACTCACAATAAAATTTCTTCTAAGGAGCAAAGTTTATTTGCTAAATAGATTTAAAACATGATTTGATTTACAAAATGATTTTGTTTGCACAGAATTTCAGGACAGGTAGCTATCGCATAATGCAGCAAACCTGTAATTATTTTACCACATAGCCTGGAGTGCCATCAGGTAATGCAACTTCCCAATAAGCTTAATTCATTCCCAGGAAGTAATTTGAAATTAAGTTTTGGTAAAAAGTATTAACAGAGCATGTCCAAGAGATAATTAACTGCTCATATTCATCAATTCATGTGCTCTTGGGGGAGTCTCACCTCCATCTTTACTCATTGATGGCTTTATTTGTGATTAATGAGTCATGACAGAAAGAGTGTTTGAACCAACAGAAAGGAAAGATCTTAAAATTTAGGTTGATTCAGTATCTAGAGCAAGGGTTCTTAAATGGGATTCTCAAGTCATGGATGAGTTTTAGAGAGTTCTCAAACAATGAAAATTTAAGCCAAAAGTTGTGTGTATGCATGCACTTTTTGTCAGGATTGAACCTTAGATAACTGTGATCAAATTTTTCAGAGGGATCTGTGACCCCTGCCTCCCATCCTAAGCCACTCCTTATTCTCCTATGGATGACTTCAGGAAGTTCCACCAACCACCTTTATTTGTATCACAACCTTGTATATAAAATACAGCTAAGACAAAAGCCAGTGAGGGACTCAGGCTCTCAAATCCCCATAGTTCTCCCCTCCTTCACCCTTCTTTACTCTGGCATTAACATTTGCCTATTTGGATTCTGAGAACTTGACTTTATACTGAGTTTCATTAAATACATTTTTCTTAGTATTGTCAAATGATAAAACTAAAACAATTTATTAACAAATTTGTGCCTTTACTCAAGGGAAAACAATTCGTGGATTGGGTGAGTACAGTGCCTTACAAGCAGTGGAGCACTCTCTCCCAAAGGAATTCTGGTCAAGAGCGATTTTATAGATCCTTAGAAGAGGCACCGAGGAAATGGCATGCTTGGCTAGGAGGACATGGATTTCTTTATAAGGTGAGCGGGTCCTGTTTTTTAGGGTGAAGTAGAGTGGCTGAAGCTGAGCTGGAAGATTTAGATTAGTGTTAGAGTTCCTTGATATAAAGGCATTGCCTGTAAGTGCAGGCTGAAGTGGGCCAAACCATTGGGACGGCCTCCATTTTTTGAGTTCCAATATATGAATTTATCAGTGTGGATTTTGTACTATAGGGGCATCTGAGTGCCTTGAGAGGGATTGCAACCTGTCATCCTTGTAGCTGTCTGTTTGTTGTGAATTGTACAAATTTCTCCTTTAGAGTGGTCATCTCGTTTTTACTAGGGATGTTTTATCCAGCATGACCCTTCTGATATCATCTTATTCAGTGAGTATGAGATGATTTGTATCATTTTCATTGGTTTATTTCGGCTTTAATGGAATTCTTTTTTCTGCATTAAAGGTTAAATTACTTAACACCATGTGTATGCCTTTTTGTGAGCATTGTCTTAGTCATAAACTAGAAAATAACATCACAGGAAAAAAAAAAACTAAAAAGGATCAGGGGAGCAACCATATTGTAGAATAATTGATGAAGGGAAAAAACCTTGTTAGGTTATGTTGTGATAATGAATGTTAACTATTGGGGTAATTGAGCTCATTGTAATGGGATTTGATGTTGTTTAACATAAACATCTATCAATCTGGAGGGTGGAAACACAAAACTTCCCACTGAAATTGATTGTAATAGCATTTTTGAGAAATAGCCTTATAGATTTCTTTTCAGGAACAAAATACTCCCAATAGTTGGTGTAAGAATCTTATTTTATTCTTGTTCTATCTAGAAAACTTTTTTGTCCCACATTTTTTCTGATCAACAACTGTATCTACCTCTTCTAGTTTTAGGGCAAATGCAGTATATGTGATGACCATTCTTCTGTGTCAGAGACAGATGACTTTGCTTTCTGTTAGAAGAAAAGTCTCACACTATAAACATGGGTACTGAAAGAAAAAGATGAGGATAAATGATTGCCTTACAGAAATTTAAGTAAGATAACTTTCATCTTACTGTAGAATGTTCCAAATTTCATCATTGACTAGAAGTGCCAAAAACATGTGTCAGTCTATCGTGTGTGTGTGTGTGTGTGTGTGTGTGTGTGGTGTAGTGTATGTGTTGGAGGTGGTTGACTTAGAGAATCCTGAGAAGCAGAAAGACTGCAATAGGCCCCATGGTGCTGTAGGAAGATTTTGATAGATGCTGTTTACTTTTGTTGAAGATCTGACTCAAGCCTTTTGGAGAAAGGTCATTAGTAACTCTCAACAAATCACTTTTATGTTGAGGCGGATGTGAAAGTCAAATGGAATTTGTTTTTAGAAGTCAATCAGAGTGAGACTCACTGTTAAGTCTGTCTTAACAGTGAAAATAACTTTTCCTAAACTTATCAGTTTATGGTCTAGAAAGCCGTGATAGTAACAGAAATAATGAAAAAGATCTGGCATCAGTAATCACTGTGGGAATGAGAGCCTGGAAGAGAACTGTTTTTCAGGGTAATACAGACTTTCCAAAGCCAGAACCGTTCGGCTCCCCTCGGCATTACCTCAACAATATGAACACTTAGCACAGAATGTTGCCAGTGATGTTGGACAGAGCTGGCTAAGCAAGCAGTGACTGCTAGCTCAAGCATAAAGACGGAAGGGAATTGAAGTCCGTGATTAGGAAATTGAAGGCTGGCTGAAAACTTGTGATTTCCTGTACTTAGCTGGGGGACTCCTGAGAGAGTTGATTAGAATGCACACTGAGCAACCCACTCTTTTGTCTCTTCTGCTCTACACTGGACTGAAGTGGTGGGGTGCATTCCAGCGCCCTTATTGGATTTGTCTCTGAAGATTTAAAGCATTCAAAAGCAAAATTTCATTGATCTGAAAGGTCAGGAGGGGCAGGAGAAGGCATTACAGGTTTAATTTCCAGTTCTGGGTGACTTTCTAGTTTTTTACCTCCATGACTCAGTACCTCCTCTATAAAAATGGAAGAAATGAATGTTAAAAATAAATAAAGATCAAAGAAACATTCCCCAGAACACAGTCTGAGAAAAAAGTAAATATGCTACACACTTCCAAAAGAAGTTAGTAAAAATCAACATTGTTAATATTTTTTTCAGCATAAATCCCGCAGCATTTACTACTATAAATAAGAAGTAAAAATAAGACAAGAAACTGTGTATGGTAGTAAATGATAGTCAGTGTGAAGATAAGTATTTTTTTATAAAGGAGAAAGAGAAGTTGGGTTTCCACCATAGCTTTGGATCCAATGAAATCCACTTATCTAAAGGGGGAGGAGGAGAGAAAAAAGACCAGACTATGTTGGGTAAACTGTATTGCCAAGAAATAGCCCACTGCAGGTAACTTGGGTAGCAAGACATGAACAGAATGTGTTAAAAGTTGCTTCCTTATCTCTGGGAGCCAATGACAGTGACATGCTTTCCTCCTCACTATTGTGAACCCCTTTCAAGTTAGGTCTTGGATACTCTGCCAGTTTCCTGTCCTGCCAGAATCCTTTTGATTTAGTGGCATTTTAAAGTTATCTCATGTATTTTCCTTCTCCTTCCTTCTGAAGTTAGCATAGCCAGATCACTTTGATGTACAGCTGCCCTGTATTTCTGAACTTAAGAATCCCAGAGAGAGCCCAGTTGTGGTGCCTCTGACTTTCCTAATACAGAAGCAGTCAGAGCTGAAGTGTATCTGTAATAGAAAATGTTTTACATAGTAAATACAAATGGCCCCACTCTCTCCTAGGTCACATTTCATATTTAACAGCAATTTCAGATGCCAGCCTTGCTTCCTTTTCTCTCCACTTGGTACTTTTACATCAAGATTCTTTTCAATCATTTTCAGCTAAATCAGTCCCCACATGTTTACATTCTATTTGTAACAGGGGTATACATTGTCGGAATGCTAGAAAAAACTGAAGACTAGGAAAGGAAGTGTGTATTATTCATAATTACGTCCCTAATGCCTAATGTTCCTGCCTAAGTTGTCTAGTGCCTTGCTGGCCTATATTAGGTACTAAATTGTATTTTTGCAATGGAATCATTTTGTCTATGGGTGGAAGTACCAATGACTAAAATTAATAATCAAACTCAAGTTCCTAGAATAATTGTTTAAAATTAGAAGATCTTTCTGAGTTTTAGGTGGAAAAAATAATTCTAATATGTTTATAATAAGCATCTAAGTCAGGGAAAGCTATTGGGGGTCCTCTCTGTTCATTCCATGTTTCCTGTGGGCAATTAAAAGCAATAAGAATAATTTCCTGTCTTAATTTAGTCAGTGACCTTGTCAATATTGGCTAGTGTTATATTTTCTTTCCTGGACATTCCTGGACTTTAAAATTTTTAACAATTCTTTCATCATTCTAGCTTCTTACACCAAAGATCTTGGAGTCATCTTGTAATTTTTTCTCTCATTCCTACACCCAATGAGTCAACACATTCTATTGTTCCTACCTTCAAAATATCCAGGATATGACCTTTACTCACCATTCAGGGTTCAAGTCACCACTGTCTCTTGTCTGGATGGTCAGTAGCCTCCTAACAGGTCCCCTTTGAACTTTTTTCAGCACAGCAGGCAGACTGATTTCTTCAGACCCTTTTAAGTTGGATCATTAAACTCCTCTTCTTAAGAACACTCATGGCTCCCCATCTCACTCAGAGTAAAAGCCAGAGTGCTGACAGTGGCCTCAGACCTGGACCACATCATCTCTTGTACTTCATCTTGGACCTCGTCTCCTTCCCATGCCTCTGCTTGCCGACCACATTTGTCCTTACAGCGCCATGAACACGCTCTCTCACCCCGCACTTGCCCTTTCTTCCACCCAGAATGTTTTCCCCACCCACATTTCCATCACTGGTTCTTTCTGGTATTTACTCAAATGTTACCTTCTCCAAAAGTTTTTCTCCGATCATTCTATTTTAAATGGCTCCCTCCCGACAATCTTCTCTCTGTTTTATTTTTCTTCATATTGCTTATTGTCATGTGACATACTTAGATTTTATGGATTTGTGAAAATCCCCCAGTAGAAGGTGAACTCCTTAATACCTGAGGGCTTTGTCTGCTCTGTTCCCTGCTCTATCTCTGGAACTCAGCAGGGAGCTGACTCACTAAATATTTGCTGAATGCGTGAATGAATGAATGCTTTCCCACTGTTCTGACCAAGCTACAATGTTTATCTCTCCACCTTTTAACAAGCCACGTAGACCAATTCTTTCTATGATATAGTTTAAAAATATGATTCAATATGTGTTTAAAAGTAGATGACAGAAAGAAACTCCATCAGACCTATACTCCTTAAATTAATGTGAAGTCTTTTCTGAACATTTTTCTTTTGACATTACTGACCAACTGAAGAAAGCTGTAACAATATTTCTCATACATAATGGTGACCAATGAAAAGTAAACCCCTTACAGAACTGACTGCTCTTGAAAGCCCATTAAAATACTGACTACATTCCAAAGCCCATTAATAAGCCTAATTAATGGCATCCTATTTCAGTATTAATGAGACAACTCTTTGATATGGTCTTTGGTTTTGTAACAATGGAATATACAAAGAACAGTGAGATGTTTAAAAAAAAAAAAGAACAATGCTTATTCCTGTTACTCAGCCCAAGAAACTTTGAAACCACTTGAGTTTTCTAGCTGAAATACTTTAGTAGAATTAATTATTCATATGAATTGATTTCCTTTTACCTTAATTTGTTATATAAATACATTTATATATTTATGCTTATGTGGACATTGGAATATATTGGAAGATGTTAAATCTAGTAAAATACTTTATTTGGTATAGAAGTATTATTTTACAATTAGCTAAGACAGGTATTTTTATCTGATTTACCTTATAAAATTATTGTCTAGATACATAGTATTTTGGGGAGTCTTTTAATTTTCTTTACAAAACTAATTTATAGGGCAAATGTGGCAGTCTAGCATTTCCCCTTTATTTTAAAATAATGCTAAATTTTCTGGTTTTAGAATATCATGGTAAAAAAATCTATGGTAAAAATAATGCTAAATTTTCTGATTTTAGAATATCATGATAAAAAATCTATGATAAAAACATTAAAAGAATGTTTTTTTCTTATTGCATTTTTTTCATGGTTTTTGTTCAAATCATCACAACTAATACTGGGCGGGCTAACACTGCCCATAATCTGGGCAGCTTAGGGCACAATGGCTGTTACATATCCATCCCCCTCTACCTAAATGATTAAATTTATGTCACAAAATGTGTAATAGCAATGGAGCTGTGCGTAACACCGGCAACCTTATTGACAATCACTGCAAACCTAAGAGATAGTGTCACCTTTAAATTTGAGAAAGAGAGGGGAAGAGATTATGTTGGTTGGATATCAAAATAAGTAGCCATTTGAAGCCCATCAAATTGGTGTTCTTCAGCCCATTTTTATTTCCTCATAATGTTTTTTATAAATATTGATGTGTAGAACCAGTGCCTTTGCAGAGGTGACTTTTTCTCTCTGCAAAACTATTTTAAAGAAGTTGATATTAAGATAAACAAGTGGAAGCTAAACAGCTGAGATTCTAACCCCATTTTTGCCATTTACTAGCTATGTGGCCTTGGGCAAGTAAATTAATTTTTCTTTGCCACAGTTATTTCATCTGTAAAATGGGAATTAATTGCCTCTACCTTAAAGTCTTGATAGAAAGACAAAATGAGAAAATATATGTAATTTATTTAGAACATAGTAATCTCTGTTATGTGAATGAAATATTATTTGGAATAAAATATATTATGGTTTGAATATTTTTTAAATTTAATTATTAGCCATATAATAAGTTATACAACCTTTTACAGCCTTGGTTTTCTCATCTGAAAGACTGGGAAAGTAATTTCTGTCTCCTAGGATTGTTGTGCAACATCAAATGAAATGATATTTTTCACTATTAGAGTTGAAAAAAAGCATATTTAATTCTCTCAACTTTTGGGAAAATATAGGAAAATAATTCATACTCTGTTAGTAAGAGTATAAATTGGTGCAATTATTTTGAAGGAAAATTAGGCAAATCTCTTATCTTTTTAAATACACATAGCTTTTTTCAGCAATTTTCCTTCTAGAAGTTTATTTCATGGATAAATAAAAAACATATAAATAAATATAAATAAATTTATATAAAGATACTTATTGCAAAATTGTTTACAATAATGAAATAGTGGACACTACTTAGATGACCATCAATAGGGAACTAATTAAATAAATGATAATAAATCTGTACTATGAAATTATATGTAGCCATGAAAAAAAAAAGATAGATATACAAATATTGGAAAATATGCCCAAGAAGTATTATTACATTAAATAACTAGTTGAAAAATAGTATATGGTGGTAGTCATCATGCAGACACACGAATAGATGTGTGTATATGTGTTTACACACATATAATAAGTATGTATAGACATGAAAATATACAGTATTGTAACCAGCTTGATATACTTCACTAACTTGGTACACAGCTGACTACATCTCTCCTATTTTTTCCACTAATTGCTCAAGTATCCACATTTCCCTAATACATTTTTTGAAAACTCCAAGGTTTATGCAGTTCAAAAGGGAGTGTCATCCAGCTCCTAACACCAGGGGGAGCTAGTTTAGCAGAGTCTGTTCAATCCTCTGCTGGCCTTTTCATTTCTAGGCTAAATTGTACTGACTAGTTGTGGCACCAGCCATCACTTGTCCATGGCTTTTGGAATGCCTCACTCCTCCAGAATCCTGAGAAACTGTGATGGCCCATGTTTGTGCTGTGGAAGGATAGCTGTTTTTAGTTTATACTCACAAGTTCAGTCGTTATTCTCCAATTCACAAGTCTAGTCTTAACCACGTTCCTTGAAGGAGCCCTGCAATGAAAACCCTTGGGCCCTGTTGATGAGCTGATATCCTTTAGCCCTCCAAGGGAGGCCTCAGTATACATTCCTGATGGAACCACCAACTAGCCATCCAGCCTAACTTCAGGCGGGGTTTGAACTCTAGATTTCTTCTTTACCAGAAGACAGTGGAGATGAGTTCTTTTTCAGATTGGTCAATCTCCTCTCTATACTCTGCAAACCAAAGATAAGAATGGCTTTTGCTAAAACACGCATGTCTGAATTGTGCCTTATAGTCTTGTCCCAGGAGACTGAGTATCCGCTCATCTTGTATTTGCATAATTATGAGCAATTACTTTTTCTTTGCAGAATAAAGACTTTCCTTCTAGGTGACTTCCTGGATGTGCCTATTCAAATAGGTAACAACTGGGGGATGTGGGTACTTACTCTGACTTACTAAGAGTCCCTTTATCTGAATAGTTATATTTCTCATGAACACACATTTTTATTTGCTGATGATGTTTATATGTATAGAAACTTCCTAGAACTTGAGTGGAAGAACACTAGAGAAATTATTGATGTGTTTATGAGAAGTAAGAATGATTGTTAGGAGGAAGACCTTTATTTTTTGCCTTGTCCCTTACTGTTTTGCTTGGATTTAAAAAAATGTACTTTGTAATAAAAACAAAAGTACAGAAAAAGATAATTTTGAAAATGAGAAAATATGTTTCCCAGCATATGACAAATGTAAAAAAAAAATGATTGTTTCCTTTCTCCAGTTGTAACTGGCATTATTTTGACCCCGTTTTCTGGACACGGGAGGGTGAGCAGGTCTAACATGTCCAATATTGATGGCAGAAATGGCAAAAATATGAGATAAGGGTCAAAAGGACTTGAACTGTTTCAAGGTGGACCAGTATGTATGGTATTATTTATTACAGTCTGCTCACAGGGCTGCCATGTACAGTTGTGTTGGGTGTATACTGAAGGAGAGATCACATCTAATGGATATGTTCATATAACAAAGTGCATTAGTATGTTTATCTTTGCCTTTACCTAGAAGACACAAAAAATATCCCATTCAAACAAAATTATTATATTATGACAATTATATAGCAGATGGCAGTAAAGCATATTGATATAGCAAACCATAAGGACCACTGCCAGAAGTGATCATATCTAACAGTGATGGAGAAAGCAATTGTCTGTTCTTCTCTGGCTTACATTCACCTTCATGGTTGTATTGTCATGTGCCACTGAATCCCCACTCCTGTAGGAGGAGGAAGAAGAACAAAGGGTAGCATACACTCTCCTTTTCCCTGAGCCCTCTTCTTCTCAAACAAGGTACCTTCAGAATTAGTGGATGGGTTTATAGTTTTTCCTGCAAACTAAGACAGAAGTTCTTTGGTCCTTGCTTATATCAGAATGCTCTTAAGTAGACTGTGACTGAGCCTAAACTAGATGGAGTTTTTGTACCTTCAGACACAAGATCCTTTACCTTCAAATTGTTGTGAACTTTGAATGACAAGAAACTCAATATGATTGAGAACTTTGCTTGAGTTGATTATTTGGTATATTTGTCAAAACATAAGAACTGTTGTTAGAATACTGCTTAGAACTATCTAAAGCATAACTTGTTTTAATACATTGGTGTGTATTAATGTTTGTAAATGTTATTTAACTTTAGGCTGAGTTTATTTGTAATATAAACACTGATAGTTGTGCTTATGTCTTTAGTGTGCTCAGCCTCTAATAGACAAAGTGCTGCATAAATACCTAAAGTTCATGTATGGAATACATTTCCAGGAGTCTACCTATTCAACTCTGTTGATCTTATCATATACAAGGTACAACAATTAACCCCCCTAGTCACAAAAACCTGAGTAGGGTATTAAATAGATAAAAGGTTTATGTCAGTTAGAACTCTTTCAGCTTCAAGGCTTAAACACTCAAGTCCAACTGGCTTAAGCACAAAGGGAAGTGTGTTATTGGCTTCTATATTAGAAAGCCCAGAAGCAATGAAGCCTTTTAGGACAGACTTGAAGCAGGAGCTTAAACAATACAATGAATACCTAATCTTTCTCCAGACGAGTTTTGTTCTCAGGCTTTATATGCCAGTTAAATACAAAAACAAAACAAAACAAAACAAAACAAAACAAAACAAAACAAAAGCAAAACTGGAAAAAGCTCTTGACACTTACTCGCCCAGGTTCAAGTTCAGCAGTGAAGAGCATGTTCTTCTCCCTCGGTCTTACTGCATCTCTTTCAGATTGAGCATGTGTCATTCCTGAATCAAATGCTGTAACCAGAGAATATAACCTTTTATTTGGCCAGGAATGAATCATGTGTTTCTACCTGGAGCCAGCTGTGAAGTCAGCTGTCCTGTAAATCCATGTCTCAGATTGGAGGAAGGGCTGTTTCCTCAGAAGAATGTCAGAATTTGGGTAACAGAAGATACTGGGGAGCAAAAGGAAAAGATGCCTTTTGCTAAAGGTAGAGAGTCTAACCAAAATAGAGTAGAAAGTTAGATTTCCATATGAACATTGCTCGTTAAGGTACAGAAAAACCAAAATAGAGAACAGCAGCTGGGCCATGTGCAGTGATAATGCTGGTTGTATATGTCATTCTGTTATGCGCTGGTTGTTCATCAGATTCATTTCAGTCTTCATGACCTTTTTACCTAGGTCTGGTGGAAAGCATTTATACTTACAACATTCTTGTTTTTAAAATGATTTTTTCTTTTAATTTCTTTATTTTTTAATGTAAATTTTTGTTTCATCTCCATCCCCACTATGTGTCATTGTAGAAAACTTGGGAAAGTTCCATAAATAAAAAGAAATGAACAAAAATCACTCAGATACCATCTAAAGATTTTCGCTGTTAGCATCTTGGCATATTTCTTTTTTTTCCCCTATTGTTTTATTTTGCATCATAAATCATACAAATGATTTGGGTAGAGGGGTTAATGAAATAGTAGCAATTCTGGGGTAGGGGCTCAGAATCTAGATATAAAGATTCAGATATAAAATGTTTCAAGAGCATTTAATGTATGAAAACAAACCTCAGAAGACAACTGCATTTTCTGATGCTGTTTTCTATCCTGCAGGCAAGACATTATTCTTTCTCAGGATATGAAAGGTTATTTCAGTGATATTGGTTTAAATCAAAGAGTCAGGTCAATTTGTCATATGTCCCTGAGTTTTCTAATCAACAGGATTTATAATATTATTAATCACATTTGTATGTCATTTTATCAGCTGTAGAGGTTCTGGATAGGGCTCCTGTGAGAATATACAGTGTGTCATACATTTTTAATACACTTGATATTATACCTTCCACAGAGCTCCTCTCCCTTCATATTGGTGTATTGTTAAATTAAATCATTTTTAGAATAACATGAAAGTAAAGCAAGGAAGAATGCTGGTTTTACTTCTCCTGATGGTCTTTTCCGCTTTGCAAGTGGAGATGGTATTTAATAAAGGTTGCCTAAGAGCAAGCATCCAAGTTAAGTTAGCCTTGGGCCTTTTATGGCTCAGTTTCTCATATACTCGTAAAGGCTATGGCTCCCTTTAGTTACTGAACAAGATACAACTTCCACGTTATTTTTAAAAAATTCTATAATAATGCTGTACAGTTCAGACAAGATTCCTGTCTTGTCTTTTTCTTTCTTAGACAAACTTGGTCTTTTGCTCATAACCGCTATCAGGAAAATTTTTCACTTCCACGCAGTTGTCAAGAGTGGAGATCTGTGTCACCTCTGATTCTTGTTTGCCTGTCTCCCTGTATCCAAAACCAATTCTTGTCCATCCTACATCATAAATATCTCGTGTGATCATGAAGGACAAATCTAGAAAATCACAGGAACACCTGTCATTTTGGAATTACCGCATAAACACCAGCCTACCTGATTTCTTGTTATATGAGAAAGATAACCCCCATCTGTTTAAGCCACCATCATTTGGACATTCTCTTCCTTGAAGCTGAAAGCATTCCTAATTGACATGGTGCCATGTGCTCTAATTTGTACACTACCCTCACTTCATATAATATTTATATTTTATTATAATTTATTACCTAATTATCTCTTTAGCTAGAAGACAAACTTTAGTGCACATCTGTCTTGATCACTGCTGTACATACCAAACCTAGCAGAATGTCAAGAACCAGAATGCCAGAATCAGATTCGTCAAAATTGGATCCAATTTCCAGCTGAAGTTGAGTAGGGGATGAACCCCTGAACAGGAGGCATCCATGACCAATTTGCCATATTCCCTACCATTTATATTTTGTCTCTGCTATTGAAGGCAACTGTTAGTGGTTGACATTTATACTCACACTGCTAATTCCCAGCCAAGGACAGTCTTTGTAACTATGTAACTAGAGGTAAATTATTAAGAGGTAATTAAATGAATATGTGGCTTATATTACCATGCCCTATCTCTTTTGTAGCCATACCCCTTAGGATACTAGAATCAACTTAAAGAAGGGAAACACTAATTGAATCACAGAAATTCAGATAATTTGGTAAATATTTGGGATTACTATATCACACAATGACAGAAGGTTTTACAAGGCTAACTTCATGCCTTAATTTCAACTCAAAAGCCACTTTTTTGGGGAATCCCTACCTTAGACTTTCCTTTTCTTTGGGGTTGGAAATTTAAATGCAAAACAGTTAACATAGATGAGTATTGTAGGATTATGTAAGCAGAAGGGCACCTTAAACTGTATTCTTCCAACACATTGTATTTGCATTAAAACATGGAACAATTCATCATTTTCACAAAGAAATATGCTCTCTCCTATTTTTCTTGAAATGATCTTCTCTTTCCATTTATTTTCTACTTTCTCATTTTTGATAGTTACATTGGTACAAAGACAGTGTTCTCTGCTGAAGTTAGACAGCTGTAAAATCACAACTGTGGCCTCTAAAATTGGCTTCAATATCAGGCACACAGATAAATGGGGGGAATGACGGAAAATTGGTTATTGATGTCCCTTGTTCAGGGATTCATCTCCTACTCAACTTTAGCTGGAAATGTGGGTCTAGTTTGAATTTTCAGAGGAGAAAATTTAGATTTTTGTGGGGAATCCATGTTAAAGTTTGGGTCAAATTAAAATGAACACAGAAACAAACAAATGCTGTGCCAGCCATAGCTGGAATTTAGATCTGTCCATGGTTCATGAGTTTGCAACCTCTGTTCCAGGAGTCAAACTTCTACAGCCATTATTTGCTAATACATCTTAACATAGTATGTGCATTGCACATGGATGAATGAAGAACTGATCTTTCTGCTTTTGATTTCTTCTTCTTTCAATTTTTGTCTCTAGCATGGTTTTGCTTGCCTCTTCATCCACCTGTATATCTCATGCTCCAGGCACATTGACCACTCCCTTGGGTAAATGTGTTTGTCCTAATTTTGTTCTTACAATTCTTCAGGCTAGAATGCTTTCCTTCTCATTCCTGTCACAGTAAATCCTGCAAGTCCCATATTAATTGTAACCTCCTCTATGAAGCCTTTGCAGATATATGAGGCAAAAATAATGGCTTCCTCTGTCTTCTCATATTACTTTTTCTTATACCAGTAATATAGCATGGGCCCTGTTTTAATACTGATACATTTTTAACTGGTTGTCTCTCTAGCTATGTTATGAAACACTCAAGGGTAGGGACCAGTTTCGGGATCTCTTCTTGAGTAACTGGTGTCTTACTGCTACTTTGCTTTTTTAACTTAATTTTTCAATGCCTTAGCAATTAATTTGGAAACTAATGAGGACAGAGATTGTTGGCTCATAAGATATTATACTCTGCTATACCTAGAGTACATGTTTAATAATTATATTTTTAAAATGTCAATACTTTTTAGAAAAGAATAGGATATTATTTAAGACCAGTGACGTGCTCTGTGTTCTCTTTAAATTAAATTGATCCTAAGGGCCATTAAACTGGGCATATTATCCTTAATCTAAGCAATTTTTTAAAAAGTACAAACAAAAATTATAAGTTTTGTAAGGAAACTATATTCATTACATTTATGTGCATGAAACAACAGTGCTTTTTAAAATCAGCCCATTCATACTGCACAGAATTTTTTAATGAGTATTGAAAAGTTTGCTGGCTTTTGTGCTTAAGCAGACCAAATTCACCTTTGTTTGCTTTGTTCATTTGCTTAGCAATGAATACTTTTCCCATTTTCTATCCACATACAGTAGAAAGGCAAATAGCACTGGGATGTAATTGCTCCACTATGATTATTACTGCTACACTGGAGACTTTTATAACTATCTGTGGAGCCCCTGTTGAAACATCGTAGGACAGATTCTAGTGTTTTTAAACAAACTGGTACATAATGTCTATTATTTAGAATTTTTTGGTTGCAAGAAACAGAAACAGACTCTGCCCTATTTTTATTAGATTGACAGATAGCTTATAGAATCAACAGGCTTGTTTTTTTTTTTTTAATTCTGACAAAATCTGAATATAGGTTATTTTTATGTTTTTTTTTTTTTTTGTCCTTTAGTTAAGTGGTTTCATAAGTAAGTTAGCTTAATTTCTGGTTTCGTGGAATATCTCATAGTCTCCTTAATTTGAGTACCTTAAAGGAAAATAGTTCTCCCACCATAACCCTATCAACCTCAGCCATGACTTTCTTCCTTTCTATTTTTTACTCCATGGGAAGATATGAAATAACACCAGGAAAGAAGGCTTCGCCATTCTTTTAATAGGCCCAATTGCATTCCAGGCTGTAAGTGAGTTTCAATTCAAGACAAGTGGAAGGTCAAAGTCAGGATATTAATGAGCACAATATTTTGTCTTCCTTGGTGGCTATTAAAATGATAGATGCCAGTGCAGTGGGCTAGAGGAAACCCACTCAAGACCTTGAATGTTACCATCGATCGTTAAATCTCACACACACACGTGTCATTATGTGTGAGTTGTATAAGTGCAGCCACACTAAGGCCATGGCTACTTTCTGGTTCTGTCTGTCACTGAGCTGTCAAATCCCGTGTAAACAAAGAAGGTTTGCTTATTATTGATTTCATGTGGAACAGCAAGGAAGAGCTGGAGCTAAATCTTGGTGGATGCGTTCCTGAGCTGAGTTCACACCTGTTCAGAAGGGCAGGAGTCTGGCAGCAAAGCAAATTATCCCATGCAAAATGCTAGCCCTGAAAAGTGATCCACAGAGGCAAAGCTCTGTTTACCAAATGATCTTGATCTCTAAATTTTTCTTTTCTGTCAACCATTCTTATGCTTAGTGACAGTTTTAAGGGCTGCTGTTTTACTGGACTTTGGTCATAGCTGGCATTTTAAATTAGTGGGGGAGACAAATGGAAATGTATTGGGAGGGGCAGACTGAGAAAGTACAGAGGAAAGACTGTGGAAGGGTGGTTAATATGGCATGGGTCTATTGTCTAAATTTATTAATTCATTCATTTACTCAATCAATTTTTATTGAACATCTTATGTGCCAGGCACCCTGCTAAATGCCGGATGTGTGGGTGGTTTCCAGAGCTACTCTCAGATTTCACAATTCAATAGAAGGACTCACAGAACTCAGGAAAACTGTTATATTTATATTTAAGCTTTATTATAGCAAAAGATACAGGTTAAAAGGAAATAGTCATGTAGGGCAGAGCCTGGGAGAGACCAGCTCAAGATTCCAGCTGTCACTTCTCAGTGGAGTCACATGGATAGTGCTTAGTTCTCCTAGCAATGATGTATGACAACATGTGTGAAGTATTACTAACCAAGGAAGATCAACAGAACTTTGGTATCCAAGGTTTCATTGGGGGTGACTCATGTAGGTGTGGAACACTCTCAAAGATCAAGTTGATACAATGGGGCCCAGAGCCCAAGGCAAACAAAAACAAGCATTTACCATAAACCACACTGTTAGTGGAAACTATCTTTGGCATGGCCCAAGGCTCTAGGTATACAAAGGCACTCTATTAGCCAAGATATGGTAAGGCCATACAGGTCATTTTCCAAAAGCTAATCAAGGGCCTGTTCTTATTTTGAAAGGTGCAGGGTTTGAACACATAGAATTTTGGTATCAAAATTCACATCTGCTGAATTAACCCTTTACTGTGCACTGAGGATGGGGCTCTTTCTCCCAAGAGCCTGGAAGTCTAGTTATGCAATCAAATACATGTAAAAAGGCACAACCAATACTGTATTCTGTTATTTTGACTTAGCTTTGTTTCTTCTTCAACAACTAGAGTGTTTACTATGTGCCGGTGACTGCTGTAGGTAGCGGAGGTAAAGCTGTGTTCTAAACATCCCTCTTACTCTCATGGAGCTTCCACTCAAACTGGGGAAGGTAGACAGTAGATAGCTACATTAATAAATATGTTATATATCAGCTATTTTTTAAAAAAAAGTAAATAAAAGTAAAGGATATAATGAGAGATGGGGATATGGAGGTTCATGTTTTATGTGGGATGATGAGGGCAGGTCCTACTGATAAGATATTTGAGCAAAGACTTGAGGGAAGTGAGGGAGGGAACCCAGTGGACATCTTGGGAAAGGATGTTCCAGGCAGAGGAAGAGTGGGTATAAAGGCCAGAAGACATGAGCTTGCTTGGTGTTCGAGGAAGGACAGGGAAGCCAGTGGTGCAGAAGCAGAGAGAGGAGGGCGAGCGAGGTGGCAGAGGGAGTAGGGCCTGGACTGCTACTCTGGAGAGATGGGAAGACTTAGGGAGGTGTTGAAAAGAGTGACATGGTCTGAATTATGTTTTCAAATTGTCTTTCTTGTTTCTATAAGGAAAATAGACTTTAGAGGGAAAAGATGGAAACAAGAAGATGAGTTGAGATGCTAATATATAAAATGGTGGCTTAGACTAGGCTTGTGGTAGCAGCAGTCGGGATGCTTAGGAGTCCTGATCCATGTAAATAGATCCTTACAATTTTCAGATGGAATGGCTGTGGAATGGGAAGAAAATAAGGAAAGAATAAAGGATGGTTTTACTAAGATGAGTAGTTTATCAGCCTGAATTGCCCCTGTAAGCTTTAATTTCTAAAACATTTACCTGATGTTTCAGGATGAATTGTAATTAACGCCTGTGCAGTATGTTATGATTTTAAAAATTTCATTTAATTGCAGAGATAATACATGGCATATGAATTAATATTCCCCTTTAATAGATATCAAATAATGCCAGTGGTCAATGTTATATAGTATTAGTGAAATTTGATAGGCATAGTTGGTTCAACCCTAAGTCTTACTTTTCATATATGACATCTTTATTCTGTTAATCTCTGTATCTTTAGAATGTTTTTGGCTGCAAGCAGTAGAAATGTGACTCAACCTACCTTAAACATTGAAGATGTTCCTTGTGTTATATAATTGCAAATCTAGAAATGGGATGGGTTAAGGTCATGGTATGATCTGGGCTCAAAAAGGTCATTGAAGACCCAGGTTCTTTCTGTCTCTCTAATCTGGTCTTTAACATCATCTCCCTGATAAGAGTGTTTTTCCTTATGGTTGCAGTATGGCTGCCAGTAACAATCTAAGCTTTGTGTTTTCTTGTTCAAGTGTGGGATGAAAGTTCTTCATCAGTGTTACCAGAGCAGCTTACCAGCCTAAGACCAAGAACTGTTATCAGCTAAATGCCCTGCTCTGAATGGCTTAAATTAGTCAAGATCTATCTCTTGAATGTGGGGAGGAAATCACTGTCCTCTGATTTATGTATATTAAAGTCAGTGGAAACAGTTAAAGCAGAGGTCTTAAAGAGCATACCTAGAACATTCTAGTAATAGCAAGAAGATTAGAGTGGCTGGAGAGAAATGAATTAGGAGTTGAGTAGTAGGGAATGAGGTTAGAGGCTGAGAGGGATCAGACAATGTAGGACCTTATTATCTGAACAAAATGGGACGCTATTGCAGGATTTTGAGCAGAAGAATGGCATGATCTGACCTATATTTTAAAAGGATTTCTCTGACTTGTAATAGAAATAGATTGTCACAGCAAAGGTGAAATCAGAGAGACTTATTTGGAGGTTAATGCAGTTATTTATGTAAACAGTACTGATAGCTAACAAAGGAGGTAGCAGTGGACATCGTGAGAAGTGATTGGATTTTGGATGTATTTTGAATGCAGAACCAACAGAATTTCGGAAAAAAAATTAGATGTGGAGTGTGAAAGAAGGAGGGGTTCAGGGTGTCTGTAATAGAAGGATGGAATTGTCATGAACTTTCACAGAGAAGACTTAGAATATGTTTTGGAGGTCTATGAGAATTTCATTTTTGTTTAGCCATGTCGATTTTGAGATGTATTTCGATGCCAAAATGGAAACATGGAGTAAGCACTAACTTGTTGTTATGGGAAGTCAAGGCTAGAGACACTAATAGAAGATGTGTTAACATATGCATGGCGTTAAAATCTGCAAGAGTAGACAAGAGCACCATGGAAGTGAGAGTGAGTAAAGAAGAGGACCAGAGACTGAGCCCTGAGGCACTTTACATTTATAAAGTTAGGGAAAAGGTGAGAAACCAGCTGCTGTGACTGGTGACAGAGGAGGGAAACTAGGAGAAGGTGATGCTCTGGAAGCCAAGAGCTTCTGGGAGAAGCAGCATGGAGGAGGAAGTGATGAATGTGCCTGTGCTGCCACATGGAGGTCTTTGGTGACCTTGACAAAGTACAGTAGAGGAGGCAGAGTCCTGATTAGAGTGCTTTACTTATTATTATTATTATTGAGTTCATACAAACAACATGTAACGCTCTTAATTTAAGTACTCTTTTCAAGTATTCTTCGAATGTTTCTAATAGCATACAGCTCTCTATCCCAAAACAGACAGGAATGCTAACTCTACACATCATTTTTTCCCTTTCTGTAACAGTACTTTCCTTCTGGTGAGGAAGCCTGTATATATTGCCGTGAGCAATAGAAGCTTTCTTTGATATTCGAAATATGAACAGAAAGGATAAATTGAAGGTTACTAAAGGATAAATCGAAGGCCAATGCTGAGAACTCTAACACATGGACTGTTGCATTTGGTATCCATAACTTACAACTCTCATCACCGTTTTAGGGATGATATAACTAGAATTAGAGAGAGTTTGTTACCTAGCAAAGTTTTCACTGCTGTGGTTGGTAACATGGCAGACCTTTGATTTGAACCAGGTCTTATTTCTATAATTAGTTCTGATATTACAAAACTTGAATTACAAAATTTAGTTTATGTAAAGTTTATGGTGCCTAATAAAATTATAAATGCCACAGAAATCCTTGTTGAATTTTATTGAATTGAATCACAGGATGTGAATATTGAGATACCCATGCCATGCCCTGTTTGCAGTGTTCTTTGGCCAGTCACCTCTTTTCCCTACTGAGATATTTTCTCCCCTTTTCCCTGCTACACCAGGCAGACACAATTTCAGGTTGCCTGGTTTAAAAGCAATTATACCTCTAGAGAATCTCGTTGCCTCTGATTTCTAAGTGCTGGTTGTTTATAGAATTACTGCTCAGATCCCTTTAGTTCAAAATGAACATGCCAATGAAACTGAAATGAGAATCTGCACTTCTAAATTGGATTATCAGCTTCCCTAGTGTACCAGTTTGCACCATTCCTCCCTCAGCAAAGTTGCCAGTAATTCTCAGCAGTTTAGTTTTACAGCTTATGCTGGATGGTTGGAGCTAGGTGCATCTAGTTAACTTATTAGTTATGCTGTGTCTTGGGGATTACTGTTGCCACAGTAACAGACTAACAGATCTTCCTAACCTTTTAAAATAGGTTCTAAACCTTAAAAAAAATTTTTGTTGAGAGAAGGGTAAGATTCAACTATCAGTTCTAAATCAGTATGCTCTGATGCAAAAATTTTTTTGAGAAAAGGGAAATGTTCCCTTGCCTCTTTCCCTCTTGCTTTCTGCTTGGAAAACCCTTTTCAGTGTTTCTTTGTAAAACAGAGTTGAAATCAATATGGCTATTTTGATCCAACAGCAATTTATACAGCATGTTTTCATTGCTGACTATTTTTGTTTGGCACCAGCATAATTGACTGATGTCAACGGAGCTGGATTAGTGTTTATCAGTTAACCACCGGCTGTAGAACTGTACAGAGGCAGCAACACAAAGCAGTGTTTTCATGAACTTGATAAAAAGAATTGGGCGAGTGGTTTAATTTCCCCCTGAAAGGAGTATTAGAAGAATTAACAGACTTTCTGGAGTGCAGTAAGATTAACTGTCAGGTAAATCAGGCTTGGGTCTACTTTCAGTCAAGTTACATTTTAATGTCTAGAAAATAATTCAACCAAAACATTTGTTGAGAGAGAGAGAGAGAGAGAGAGAGAGAGAGAGAGTTTTAAATACTGTTTTAATGAAGTACTGCATATTTATAATTAAGTAAAAACTTACTATATTCCCAAGTTTTTGACAACAACAGTTAATTATGGGAAGACAGAGCAGCCCGATGTCCAGGTTGAAGAAAACCAAACATGGGGATAGATGTATGATCCAGGAGCTGGAGTCTGAGAACACACGCAGGATACTTATGCTCTTGTGTAGGCAAAGGGAAAGATGCCGATGGACGATGATGATCCACATACCATCTTTGCCATCCTCTTGATTGGCACATACTCTTCAGGGAACAATCTCCCTTCTCTGCCAAGGGAAATAAAAATATGGCAACACATTGGCAGCTGCTAATGAGAATGAAGAGGCCAAATGGGAAAAATGGAATACGTTATGTTTATTTAGCTGGTTTTGGATAGATTTTTAAAAAGATACTATGTAACAAATGCCAGAGTAGAAAATGTTTTCATTCTTTTATAAATAGAAACTAAAGTGAAGGAATCAATGCCCACCAGCAAGCTTAGACTTACCTGGTTGACTCATAGAACCTCTACTTGGTACTCTGTCATGTCTATTCACAAGAGAGAGCCCTGGGCTCAACCTCAGCTGCCCATTAGAATCGCCTGGGGAGCTTTCCAAAATCTTGATGCTCAGACCATTAATTGGGGTTTCCAGCATTCTTATTAAAAAAAATAAAAAATCCCAGGTGATTCTAATGTGCAACCAAGTTTGAAAACCTCCAGTTTGGAGACTATGCTCTTCTGTCTGCCCAGAAAAGGAGGAGGGGTGGCGATCTTTTTGTGCAGGTGAGTCACTAATTATGGGGAGAAAGCACATTTATGAGAGTGGGAACCAGAAGCAAATATTTTCTATGATGATGATATATAACTTTTTTAATTAGCAAAAATATTTTTAAATGGAAATAAATGCTGGGCATAAGAGGTAATCATGACAAATGCCCTTTATTAGCACCTCATTTTGTTCAAGGGAGCTGAGTAGCTACCTCTATGTGAGATTTCTTTCAATCTCAATAGCAATGTTATAAGGTAGCTGGATTTATCCACTTGACAGATGAAGAAATAGAAGCTCTGGGAAAAATAAGACGGATTACACAGCTGGTGGAGCTGGAGTCGCATCTGGAGCTGGGAGATTCCAAAGCTGCTTCCATCATGCTCACTGGGCTTCCTACAGCCTAACTTAAAGCTGTGCAGCCTTGGCCTCCTTTATTCATAGTCTTCACTCTGAGCCGTGCAAACAAGGGTGCCATTTTGCATCCTTCATGTTATTTGAAATTGCCTCTGTTTTCCTCCCTGTTGGTTCCTCTTTCCTTCTGTTCTCTTTTCCTATCTTGTTATAGTCCTGCTCTTTTCACTTTCTCTGCTAAGGCCAATATTAGAATGTTTAAATGGTGCATTGCAAAAGCTGTTTTCTGGCACATTAAATACTTTTTTTTTATATCAGTATTTGCATACATTCAACTCACAACACACATTTCATTAAACAGATGGGAAACTGAGGGGAAGCGATCTCATTGTTTCTCTAAGATTTGAAATATTTTCCCCAATGTAAGAATTTGACCATACATCTTCCATACTGTAAAACTACGATTGCCAAAAGGCTCCACACCACAAATAAGACAGAAAAAGTGAAAGGCAAAAGTCCCACACTGTTAATTTCTGCAGTTGGCAATTTATGTGTCTTGGGTAAATGCTTGCTACCCACATTGGTCTGGAGATACACACTGTGATGCTAAGGGTATGACCTAAAATGATGATTTGAAGAATGATGTGAAATTGAGGTGGGTCCTTGCTTGAGTCATAGTGAATAATGCTTTGTCTGCAAATGGAGGATTAGCTGCAATTGAGATTCCTGTCCCACAATAGTTCAGGAGAAGACCTATTAAAATATCAATAAGCTGCATCCATTTATATAGCGTTGTAACAAAGATAATTGGTGAGTTTCTCATTTTTTTCGTGTTCCTCCTCCCCCTCACTTATTTATGAGTGTTACATAGTAATGAAAAAGATAAGCCGTAATGGACTACCGCGAAGTGGAATGTTTTCCCAGTGTTGCTGAGTTTCTTTTCTTTCAGATAAAATTCTTCCTTTCTCCTCATAATCATTAGTCTGTGTTTTGATGGAAAAACAGAATTAGAAAGTTGGATATCCGTAATTAATACATGTTTACTGTGCCAAGTGATTTCTATCTGGAGGAAATAATGGCAGGAACAGAACAAGAAGGGCTTCGATTCTGTGACTCTCAGGAAAGCCACATTAGTTACCTACGGTAGAGGGGCTGTATCTTAAATATCTTAAATAGCTGTGATTTGGGGTGGGGTACCACAACAGAGTTTATTTGAATGAAATTTCCCTGACATTTAGGCATTTGCTGTATTTCTTTTTTGTTTGTTTTTTGACATAATTAAAAGGTAGAAACAAAATTGTAGCAAATCTTTGGAAAAAATAATTATGCTAGCAGCTGCAAATTTAAAAAGCCAAACAAATAGTACAGTTGTCCAATATGGCAGTCCCCACTGACATTCCTTGAACAAGATTGATATTAGTTACCATTTTGGAACATTGGCTTATTCATAGTTTCTATGTTGGAAAAAGTCCAAACATTTCTGATGGAAATCAGAGGTAATGTATGTCTCGCCTCAAGAATGATAACTTTGTATCTGTTCTTGGAAATCATTAAGCCTCATCTTCTCTCTGCTATACAACCCCATGTTGTGCCAGAGCCACAGAATTTTCTTCCCGCTACTTTTTATTTCTGGTATTTATGCATTTTATTGATTATGTGACATAATAAAACATAGCAAGTCAGAGCCGTATGTGCTATATGTTTTGTTCAACGGTGATGCAGAATGTTAGGGCTCTGCTCTCCACTTGGAGAAACATCTTGCTGAGATATAAATAGATTTATAATGACTACTAGGCTCTGTGCCTGCAAAATATCCTGGTAGGTAGCTCATTATAGAGCTAACATCATTAATAAAATAGCCAAAAAATTTCACAAGTACAGGAATATCTTTTATATCAGTAGCTGTAAGGAAAATACCTAGCGTATGCATAATTCAGACTCATTTTAAAGGTATAATTTATCATCATTATCTACATATTATAATGGCAAAACAGGTTTAATTGCTTTTGACTGGACTGGCATGATGATGAGGAGAAAAGTTAGTAGCAGATGGCCCCACTGTCAAAACCACAGTCTCTTAGCCCAAAATAAAGTAACAGACTGAACAGAGCATGTTTCTGGTTTCTAGCTCTATCTTATCTTGATAAGTATGAATTAGCATTTTCTCATATTATAGTTGTCTAGAGAAAAGTAGAAATAGTAATTATTTACAGAAGACTTAAAGAGCTGTGAAATTCAACTTTAGCAGGTTTAAATTGTCTAACATTTTTGGATAACTTTGGAAATATTTACTCTGGGTATGAATTAGTAGGTTTCCACAATCTTTCCATTCCAGCTTTATGTATTAAATTCCTGCCATGTGCACATTTTAGAGCATCTTCCTTTCAGTGTTGCATAATATTTATTTGCTCCTCCTCCAAAGTTCTTCATTCTTTTAATAATATCAGTGACAAATTTATTTTATTTGGAATAACCAGCCTGTATTTGAAGAAATAACTTATCCAGTAGCCCCTAATGATATATATTTTTTACTTCTTATTGTTTGAAATTTTAATATCGCCTAATCAGTTAAAATTCAATGTAAAAAGTGTCCTCCTTTATTAGACATAATGAGGATAAATAAATGTGATTTGTTTTAAAAAATCCCACCTTATCCAGTGATGGAGTTCCTCAGCAAATCAAAAATTTAAGATTAAATGATAAGAATTCAAACTATAAAACTGCAAAAATTAAGTTTTTTTTTTTTTTGTGGTCTTTAAAACTTTGGTGGCCTACGACGAACACAATTATCAAGTGGTAGATTACACTGTTGGCTGGTCAATGCAAGTAAATTAACTGCTTTAGCTGATAGAAGAGAAATGCCAGCCATAGCAACTTAAGTGAAGGTGACATGCTATCTGCAAAACAATGCGAATTCGAAAGTGCAGTTTAACCCCAAAGTAAAGGTGGGGAGAAAAAAGAATGGTGCAATCTGCCAGACTAAAATAATGTGCGACAGAGAAATTATTCGGAAATGGAACTGGTTATAAAGATACAGATTTATTATTTGGTTGCTGTCATGATAAATTTGCCTCAGCTATGTCCATACATGTTACAGTATTCATGTCTGAGGTGAGTGGGGATGTTGCAAAAAATGTTGCACAATCGGAAATTCATTTTGCAAATGTAAATGACTAAATGTTCTTTTTAAAGAGCATATATATGTGCACACACACATTTTCTATTTAAAAAGAAAATGATCAGTTAGTGAATTGAGGTGTCCACATACCATAGGGAATTTGAAACTATAAAATGAGTTTATTATTATTACCTATTGGTATAAATGGTTTAGAAAATTATTTCAATGGCTATAAAATGGTTATTCTGATCTAATATCTAAAAGTGACTTTCAACTCTAGACACTATGTGAGTCATCATTATTAATGGGAATTGTTTATTGGATTTTAGTCCATATTTAAGCTAGATGATACAATTTAATCTAGCCATGTTTTTCTTGTTTTTGTCTTCACATATAGCAATTTTTGCTATCATGTGATGGATTCATCATGAAGTAGATCTGGTCAAATGTTATGGAAAGCAGAGGATTCAGAGGGCATGCAATGACTTTTAATACAAGAGAGAAATGAGGTAATTCCTTTAGTTAGGATTCATGGAACCTCTCATGGCTTGGGAAGCCATATATATATAGTAGATTTGGTGAAAAGACTCCCACCATTTGAAACACATTTCTCTAAGAAATATTCATGTGTATGTCTCCAGTTTGGAAAGTTTCAATTATATAAAGCTTCTCTCTACTCTTTGAAGATATTCGTTGAATGACTATTGTCATTCAATAGCAGAGTTCTGCTTCTAGCTGTTCTTGATATCAGACATCTTCCTGGAGCTATCTGAAGCATCTGTGGCTACACCAGTGTCTTCATCTCCTCTTCCCTTTCTTTAAATAAGTCTCCTGATTCCTATTTTTTCAGTCACTCTTATTCTCTAACATGGAGGCATCTTACATATCTCTTACCTAAAACATTGTAATTTGTACTAAGTGTAGGGAAGGGAAAACCATCTTTTTTCCTCTACTCAGTTTAGATTCATTGACTGGGGTCCTACAGATTGGACTGACAAGTGACAGATTAACAGGAGAAAAAGAAACAGAAGGGCATCACATGTATCACACATGCAAGTTGGAGTATTCAGTGGAAGTAACTCAAAGGAAGAGTTAGAACTTTGGGCTATAGAGCATTACAAAGAAGAACAAGAATATGTAGAGAACTGACAGGAAAATGGAAAATGGACTTTGAGCTTCTAGGGGCAGCAAGTTGTGGTAAGGTAAATATATGGAGAATCTAATGGTGGATAAGGGCTAGTTGGTAGGTAAGTAAGGCTTGTTTGTGTAGACTAATTCAGTGCCATATTTTCTTGGGTGTTAAAGTAATTATCTCCTTCTTGGTATGTGAAAAGGTGGGGAAGTAGGAGAACACCCTTACAAGGGTAATTTATGTTCCGTTTTCAAGCAGATAAGAGGAGGGCAGAAAGTTTATCTTGTCTCCGCTTTTTCTCAATTCCCTTCTGCTCAAAATAATAAGCCAAAGTGGCATATTCTGAGGTGGCATATTCTGCTTCTCCTCATAAACAGTGGAATGACAAAATATATTCTGTAGGTATATATGTGCCCACTTCTGATCACCTTAAACTCTAGTTTCCTGTCATCAAGAATATCATTTCAGGTATCTTTAATCATAATATTTTGTGGCACATGAATTTGCAGTGTCAGTATTGTTCTTACCATCATCACCTTCATTACTATTGCATAAATAAACAGCTTATAACATGCAGGCACTACCTCAGTGTGCATGATCACATTTGGTGCAGCAGCTGTGAGGTCATCAGTTTGATCATCAATTTACAGATCAAGAAACTGAGGATTAAAAAGTAAAGTGCCCAAAGCCCACAATTAATGGGTGTGATTTAAGATCCCAACCCATATATCTTAGACTCCAGAGTCTATGCTGTCAACCACTAAGCTTTGCTGTTATCCAAGAATTTCAGAATTTGGATTCTTTATAATTTAATACAGTCATATATACTTAGTCCATATATGTTTTCTGGTATTAGCATCATTCTGGAATTGCAATTTTATTTTATTTATTTATTTTTATTTGTAATTTATATGTACATAACTAATCAATTGATTTTTACTTAGGTTCTACATTTTCAAAATTTAAAATGACAAATTCCCCCTAAATAATCTTTTTTATATTTAACTCATCTCCAAAATATAGAATTGGTTAGTGCCTCTGAAATGACTGGTATTTGAAAGTGTATTGAAAAAAAAAAAATAGAAATTAAAAGTAACACCAATGAAAAGGGAGACTAGTAAGAACATTCTTTTGTCTTTTTACAGTGGACTTGTTTTATGTTTTGGACAAATTGGAAGCAACAATAAAGTGAATGTAAAGTAGAAGCTATTTGTTGGGGGCAAGGAGAAGTTTTACTGTAGCAATAGATTTTGCATGATTATTTATAATTTTCTCCTCTAGAACAATACAAAAAGAGCATTTTGGAACTATAATAATAATTATAGCCTGTTATAGCAGCTTACATTATCTTTTAAATATTTATCGCTTTGAATGATAATTAGATTTAGGATATTTGAATTCATTTGGTGACTGTGCTGTTAATTTTTCATATATTTTGATAGCATACCAATTGTTCACTTGTCTAACACCTAGCAAATGTACCTGAGTAGTGCAAAACTTTATAACAAAATTATTCATCTTTCTGGATCCTCTTGAATATTTATATCCAAATAAAATACCCATTACAAACTAGAAAAATTCAGTTATTGATTTACCTTTGGTGGCTAAAAATTAATTTGACTAGCTTCCTATTTTACTTCCCTTCGTAGCTGAAAATAATGGTTAAAAATAAATGAAGATGATATTACATCAAAACTATTCCAAAGCTCAAAGAGGTTTATAGGCTGTTTCCATGGTACCCAGTGTGACAGCTCACCAGTGGAGTTTGGCAGTAGCATCCTCAACAAAATGGGCCTAACTTTTGTTTTCTACAGGAATAGTAAGATGCCAAAGGCCGGTGTTGACAGGTAATGAGATTTAATTCATAAGAGGACAAAACAACAACAAAAACGAGGGCGGGGTGGGGGGTGTACAGGGGGTAGAGATATCCGTATTCATTCCTTAATCAAATACAATTCTTTCAGAGGATTCTGGGAATTCTCCCCAGATGCTTCCAAAGCTTCCCTTTGATAGCTGTAAACAAATTACCTTACGAATAACTTCTTAATCAGGAAAGAGAAGTGCTGTTTTCTACTTGCTCTTTCCCTTTGGGTGGTCCCAGCCAGAGAGCAGCATTCTTCCTCCTGATAGCTTGGCTTCTAAAACGCCATATAGCATTATGCTGACAGCTGTAGACCTCTTTTTTGTTAGGATAACAAACATCCTGTGTTGAGGACAGCGTCAAGCCAGCTTGCAGTATGCCCAATTAGAGTAGCTAAAATCTCATTTGTTTCACCATGGGAGCTCCCTGAAAGCACACCGTTTTGGCCTCATTACAGTATTTTTAACTTTACAAAAACAATTTCATTATGGAAATTAAAGAAGCTCATTTGGCCTTAGCATGTATACTGAAGTTAATAAATTCCAGAAGTATTTCAACTACCGCAGTATGTAGTTTTATCTTCACTTAATCACAGCCAGTAGTGGTTTTGTGGAAAATATGGTGGGTCCAAAGAAAATTATCATTTTCACTTGCTGTTTGCTGTGCCTTGATTAAAAAGCAAACAAACCTGTAAGAAAAATATTAATTTCAACTGTGTTGAGATGGAATGAATTCATGAAATTGGTGTCTTTGTGGACATGTTAATCACACAAATGCATGAGCTCGGCATGCTGTTTATTTGCAACATCTTTGGATGGTAACCACAAGCTAAAGAATTAAATTGAAATAACATCCTCTACTTACTCAGTGCCCATGGAGTTCATGGTGGATGTTTACAGAAAATGCTAAAAATTTCCACGGTTACTATTATTTGAAAAGGGGGGAATTTTCCTGTTTTGGAAGTAGTGGGATTTTGTCATACCAACTAAGAGGGAATATAATACAATAAGTAAGTAATCGAATGGTGATGCTTGGTGGTGTTGGATTTGAGACTCCAAATAGGTTTATATAAGATAATGTCCCTATAACTGCCCAAGTGATGGATATGCTGTGCTGGTCCCCTGCTCCCCTCACATTGGACCCTGTGCTGGGCTCCACTGAACTCAGTTAGTTACCTTCTGAGAGGAGAAACTCTGGACCAAAACACATCACGTTGACCTTTCCCTGTTCTTCTTCAAGCTTCAGTTATTCTTAGATTTCCCTTAGATCAAGTTCTAGTCAATAAATTGATAACATTAAACAGAAGACCTCTAAAATTACACCACTGAGACTTTAAATTATTAAGATGTAAATATACACTTTTCTTTCCTCATCAGAAGATAGAAAAATGGTGTATTAAACTAAAAAATAATTGGAAAGGGAGAAAAAAGATTTATTTATAACCTAGATCAAAATCACTGTCAAAAACATTGTAATAGTTCGGTTTGAAAAATAAAAGATAATGAGCCATAATTCCACCTTTCTGATACATAGAAATTTATTATTTATTTTTGTGTATTTCCTCCTAGTTACTCTCTCTCTATTCATTTAATCTCCCTTCCCTCTCTGCCTTCTGCTATCCCCTCCTAGCTCTTCCTTCCTCTCTTCCTCCCTCCCCTATTTCTTCCTACCTCCCTTCAATCCATCTGTCTGTCCATCTATCTGTCTATCATCTTTATCTGGAGAGTAGTTGAATAGTTACATATAATGTCCTTTGTAATATAATATCTTATCTTCCTACATTTTATCAGTAAATGCTGTTCATTTGATTCCTCTTCTAGAGAGGGAAGTAGAAAAACTCCTAGAGGCAGCAGTAACCTAGGTGAGATTAATTCCCTGTCAGATTAGTTCCACTATTCTCTATGAAGATATCTTTGCCGCCTCATAGTAGAAAGTTCTGTCAATATCCCCAAAAACATTATTAGCAGTTTAAGCTAAACATCTATGGCCTTTCTCATTCTCAAAGATTATAAACAGCAGCTCAATATGGTGGAAAGATTACTGGGTTTGGAATCAAGAGGCTTGAGTTCTGGTGTAGTTCTGAGTATTGGTTCTGCAAAATATATTGTATTAAAATTTAGTGGCTAAAAACAACAATAAACATTTGATGTGATATTTACCTGATTACATCTACAAAGACTCTACTTCCAAATGAGGTCTTATTCACAGTACTGGGGGTTGGGACTTAAACATATCATTTTTGAGAAATAAAAGTTCATCTTATAACAGGACTCCCATGAAATTACAGTAAGATGTGTGCCAGGCCTGAAGTCATCTGAAGTCTTAACTGAGGCTAAAAAGTCTGCTTCAAGGTAGCTCATTCACATGGCTGGTGTAGAAGACCAGAATATGCCACCCCAAAATATTCCTCTTTGGCATAAGGATTATTTTAAGAAACAGAAGATACAGGAGAAGCCCTGACGACAGAGCAGAAGGGAAGTTTACATTTATAAAGAAATCTCCATTTTTAAGGCAATCTCCCTCTCTGAACCAGGAGAGGATGACTCTTAATCACAAGAAACTCATCCCTGGAGAAGGATCCAACTTAAATCTGCATAATAAACCTTACCCTTGTTTACCTACTTTTCCTAATTACCTTCCCATGATTTGTTCAGAAGCCTAAACTTTTTTTTCTTTGTTTTTGCCCATGTTAGGATATAAACCCAAACTCTAACCACTCCTTTTGAATCCCTCATCCCAAGTTTCTCCCATGTATGTATAAAATATACATGGAAATAAATTTATGTCTGTTTTTCTCTTCTTAATCTATCTCTTTTTATAGAGTCCCAGCTGAGACCCTAAAAGGATAGAAGGCAAAGATCTTTTTTCTCCCCTACACTCATATGCCGATGCTGGTTGTGGCAGGAGGTCTCAGTTTTTTCCCACTGGGCCTCACTAGAGCCTGCTGAGTATCCTCATAATGTAGCCCCGGGCTTCCTTCAAAACAGTCTGTCCAAAAGAAAGCAAAGCAAAAGTGGTAATGTCTTTCGTGACTTCAGTTTGGAAGTAATACACCATCACTTCTACCACGTTCTGTTTATTAAAAGTGAGCCACTAAGTCTGGCCCCCATTCACAGACAGGAAAATTAGACTCTACATTTTGAAAGAAGTCACATCAAAGAATATACTTTAAAATCCCTGCCTCTGCTATTTAAGAAATATGAGATCTTGGAAAAGCCATGGTGTGTTTGGACCTGTGATATCATCACAGTCATCCTGCAGTTTTGAGACTGAATTGGCTGCTTCATACATAAATGACAGTCCCAGAGATAGAATCAGAGCAGGAAGGACCTGAAAGCCCCTCCAGTCTAAATAGTTTACACTGCCTGTAGGAGTCTTAATCCCAAAGCAGCAAAATCATATAGTAAGAATTTCACTCACCTTTCCAGAATATTTGGAAGAGAAAGTTTGCTCACCTTTTCTTCAGGTGTGTGAGTGTGTGTTCCTACCCTGCTAAACTTTTTATGTTCATTCTGCTCTCTGTGGCTGGGTATAGACATCAGATCCAACATTTGGATGCGGTGATGGTTTCATCATGTTTATAATTCAAAGTTAAGTGTAGGAAACAGAGAACACTATTTATTTCAAGCACAAAGGGATTTAATATATGGGATTGCAGGTCTTCACAAAATTAAGATGTGATGATTGGTTTTGGGTGTTAATTTGACTGTGCTAAGGGATGCTCAGATAGCTGATGAAAATTTCTAGGCTTTTCTGTGAGGGTATTTCTGAAATAGATTAACATTTGAATTGGTAGACTGAGTGGAGAAGATTTATCTCGCTGATGCAGAAGAGCATCATCCAATCCACTGAGGGCCCAAATAGAACAAAAAGAAGGAAGAGGGCAAATTTGCTCTCTACCTGTGCTGTCCTGCCCTGAGACATTGGCACTCTTGAGTCTCAGGCCTTCAGACCAGATTTGGACTTACATCATTGGTGGGACTTATCAGCCTCTATAATTATATATAGATATACTTTAGGAAAGAAAGGAGGGCAGGAAAGGAGAGAGAGGAAGTCAGGGGAGGGAGGGGAAAAGAAAGGGCAGAAGAGAAGAGTACTGAATAAATAGAGAGTCACTAGAAGAAAAAAACGCATGTATTCTGTTTCTCTGAAGAACCCTGACTAATACACAAAGGAAGAGGTAGAAGAGCTGAAATCAAGAGAGTTCTACCCCACTGCTGGTTGAAATAGTTTCAACACTGTAGTTACAATCTAGCATCAAAAAACTGCTGTGACAAAACTACTGTATACCCGTGGAGTGGGCCTACGTGAAATGAAGTCCATCATTGTACGTTGTAACATTCACCTGTTGGAGCTTGCTTTTCAGCATGTAGCCACAACCACAGGACGATGGCCACTGCATCACTATGCTAGTGCAGTCTTCACCTTTTGAAAGTGTATCTAATTAGCAAACATAATTCACACTAAAAATTTTAGCTGCCAGGAAGTCTGGGAAATGTCATTTTACATTTTCTAAACTATCCAATAGCAACAGGGTAAAATGAAAGTTGAGAGAGCCAATGCAAGTTTATACATACCATGATCTAACTTAAGACTGATGATGGTTACTGTCACATATCATGATAATTACCTTTTATGGCAATGACCTTCTGACATTTTGCTTCAACTACCAAGCTTCTAATCCCTTCTGGTGGGTTTTTAGTCTTTCAGTGGTTGCTAGTGATTATGAACCCCCATCTATCTGTCCACTAACCAGCTTGCAAAATTTTGAAGGCAAACACCTTGTCTGATGTTTTCACCACAGTAACCTTGGCATCTGATTTAGTGTCTCTGTTTATTAGGAAGTCAATATAAATTTGATAAATAATTGAAGGGTTGAGAGCTGTTATGAGTCTGCAGGCACCTTCTTGCCTTCTTGTTGGTGGGGACAGGGGTTGCAAAGCATTTATAAGGAACAGAACCTCCCTCAGCACTAGAACCAGTACAGATATAATTCTGAAGAGTGGTCCTAGGGAGAGCTTTGTAATAAAGAAACCAATTTTCAGCTCTCTCTTCTCAGAATTGCGTGACAATCAACTATCTGGGTCAATTTGGTTGAAGAGTTCTCTTATTGAGTGCCATTATCCCATACTTTGAAATTTCACATGACTCTGGATTGATTTTTAACTGGCTCTTGATATCTTTTTTAATGGAATAACTTATTTACCTGCTTTTTACTTATGCGTCTTTTTCACAGAGTCTACCTATGTATTAAAAGATCCTTTGAAGGAGACAAAGAAAGTCATTTAGTACAACCTTGTGACCAATGTTTCATCTTCAGCATTGTCTTTTCCAGGACTATGTGCCTAGAATAGTTAACAACGTAATAATATACCCATTTTTACTTCAAATAAGATCTCTTCTACTTTCTGCTTTACTTTCCGACATGGTGCTATTTGCATTTGTGACTTCGGCGACCCAAACAAAATGAATTTCTGGTCTCATAGATGCCTCTTTTCTCATTTCTCCTTTATTTGCTATGTGCTTCTGTTGAAAGGAAAAAATAAGAATTCTAAAATTGATTCTTCAAATGTACATGATTCAGCCTCTAGATTATAACAAAAGAATTTTTCACGTATATGCCACATGAATCAATTCTGGTTCATTTGTTGTCTCCTGTTTATATGTGGAGTCAGCTATGTGCTCTGATGGCTTTGGAATTCTACATTGGATGGGTTGAGGAGTAGAAGTCTGGCTTATATATTGTGGCTGTGTGAGTATTGGGGGAGGAGGAATGTGCATATCTACATGTCAAGGGCAATGCTCAAGTATTTTGTTCTTGAAGTTGCAATTACATAGCAAGCATACTCTTTTTATTTAAGTTGCCTGTTCTTTTTTGGCTACTTGTGAACAGCTAGTGTGGGGTTTGGGGAAAAGGTATTTAATGTCCCTCCAAACTGTGCCATAGTGTACCCAACAAGAATTTGACTTCCTCCAATCCCCAGAAAAATAGTGCTCTGTATCTAAAAAAGAAATGGACTTTGTATTGAACATATTGATAGAATGGAACTTTGAATCCTAGAATATCAGAGCTGCATGAGACTTTATGAGATTTTCCAGTTTTATTCTCATTTTACAAATGAGAAAAGTGGATTCCAGAGAGATTAAGTGATTTCTGAGAGAAAAGGAAAAAAAAAAAAAAAGCACAGTCGGGAGAGTTGATTCAGTTTTGGAACATCCAGGCTAGACCACTGTACTTTCTACTACAGTTCTACTTACTCCAATGTTAAAAGACAAGTTATCTTTCATTGCCTCTCAGCAGTGGGAAAATTTAAAAAGGCCCGAGATATACTAAACATCAATACTCTTGGCCTATTAGTAGTTATATTAACTCATTTAGGAGAGACAGGCTATTGATAAATAGATTTGGCTGCTGTGGCAAGTGTAAATAGCTCCTTCATTGTCTTAGAAGTCAATGATTCTTTTTAAACATTAGGCATACCTCCTGAGAGTTACAATTATCACTCCTAGACATTACTAAAGAATTCGAAGCTTTGAAGAAAGTTTAAATAAAAATCAAAAGGAGGAACTAATATTGTGCAGTAGGCAGTCTACCCTGAGCACCATCTGACTCCCAGTGGAAACACTGTTTTATAGATCAAGGGTTTTGTGTTCATAGCTTATACACCAATAAATCTGAAAAGCAGAGTTTTTTGTTTTTGCCTCTAAACTGTGGCTGAATTTCAAATAGGGGCATTCTCATAATTCTAAATATTTTGAATAAAGTAGAGGATATTATACAAAGCAATTAATAGCCAAATATGAGATTTTGACAAGTCGTTTAACCTTTTTAACCCTCCATTTCCACACCTGTATTTTAAGGAGTCCTTGAGGCCATCCAATGGGGATGGAATAAACTGTGATTTATTCATTTATTTATTCATTTAATCATTCCTTTAATAAATAATCGAGGAGCTAGGAAGCTTCTAATTTTTAAAAAATGCCCTGTTCCTTATCTCACAAAGCAAAATTGTGTTGCCTGTTTTCTGCCCGAACTTCTACTGCTATTACTAGACTAGATGTCCTCTGAGGGCAGGCACTATGTCTTTCTTATTCACTGATGAATTCTAAGTACCCAAGAGGTCACCTGTCATAGATCTTCGGTCATTAGCAATCATTGAATGTAGATGCGTCTCTCATGAACCTGCAGTGTGCTGACAGAGACAAAACCACACAGTGTTCTCGGATCCTGGTATGGGCTGTGACAAGAAGATAGGTTCGGTTTTAAGGAAGTATAAAGGAGAGGCACCTCAGCTTGGTGGAATCAGGGAGAAAGTATTCAATCTATTCAAAAATTGTGACATAGGTGCTGTTCTATTTACTTGTATACTTGAGGAAAATGAAGCTAGGTACTCTTAAGACTCACAGTCAGAAAGTACTGAAGACTCATGGGTCTGCATGCAGAATTTTCTCAGACTCTCCTTTGTCTCTTCTCCAGAAAGTTCACAGGTCGGTCTTTCTTAGGGAGTTGTCCAGGAGATCTGGGAGCATCTGAATCCTTTCAGATGAAAGTGGTTTTGTGTTGTGATGTCTTTAAGCTGAGAGAATGCACCCAAACTTATCCTTCTTTGTTTCAGGTGGTCTTCCTTAAGACAGGAAGTTTCATAGGTACCAAGTTTTTGTTTCTCTATTTCAAATTATCCATATAGTGGCCAATACTATTTTAATTTTTTTTTTTTTTACTTTTAGGTGTATATTGATTGATGGATCCATAAAGTGCCTTTTCTCCTCATTTTGTGATTACAAAATACAAGTATTTAAATTTCAAAAATGAGATCAGCATTTCCACCCTCTTTTTAGTTAAATATTGTTTTGATCCCTCATGTTCCAAACATCCTTTCAGTGGTTTCAAAAGGTAGCTTCCATACCATTGATTACCAATTTAATAATGGCTTTTTCATTTTCTACCTAGGAAGTCAAAATATTAACTGACCTTTGTCTTTGCTATAAATCCTATCAGTGTTTACATCTACCTCTGGATCTCTTAAATGCAAATAAACAAGTTCAGCAGAAACACAAATACCACGTGGATCGTTAACTGCAGCCTGCAGACTGTTCCAGTCGTTAACCTCAGCTTGCAGAGATTCTGGACAAAACAAAGAAAAAAAAAAGAACAGAAAAAGAAAAAGGAAGGGATGGTTTCTTTAATGAGGCTTTCCTTCTCATTTATCAAAGATAGTGTAACTTTGTTCAGGTGGCCTGGTTTGAAAATTGGAAAATAGCTTAATCTGATTCACATAGAAGACCTCTCCAGCAGGTGAAGAAAAAAATGTATTATGTACCTATATTTCTTTGATTTACTTTTTAAAACCATGCCCTTTACCATAGGACCTTGGGTCTGTGATAGAGATGATTAAAGAATACAAAAAATCTGGCCCTTTGAGTAGGTGCCCTATTGAGTAGACAACAATTTTTCTTTCTGATTATTTTGTACACGTCCTCCTAGTCAAGATTTTTGGGTAAGTATTAGAGCAAAATTGTGGGCTGATGAACCCCTAGAAATTCTCCAATTGGGACTCCAAATTTCCTAGATGAGAATCCTCAGATACCCACCCACACTAATTCAGTGGCTTGACCACTTTCTCAGATAGTTAGGGGCACTTGTGGAACCAGAAAGCAGTGCTTCCTGCTCCTGACCCTTTCCCACTACTTTACAATGGAAAATTATGCATGGGAAGGATATTTCCTTCTTTGGAGGATGAAATATGCAACACAGTTTTGAATTTCTTTGACATGGTCTATTCAGGTAAGGAGGCACAGAAAGCTCAGGTCAAATGAGCTTACATTTGAAAAAAAACAGAACTTAGAGGTTCATGTGACTGTAAAATCTAAAGCTTAATAAGGACTCAGTTCTCTTAATTTCTGATCAGTGGCTGCCTACAGTGCTGAGACTAGCCTCCCAGGTTCAAATCCAAGGCAAAAGAGACTCCCTCTCTAGTAGTTTTAATTAACACTTCTTAGCTCAGTTGAGTCACATACCCACTAACAAATGTATATAAACCAGGGGAATATGATGCTTTCCATGGACAGGCTTGAATCATATGCCCCTCCCTTAGAGCCAAGAACTTTATTACTTCTAAAAGAAGCATTGAGAGTGAAGGAGAATGTGATTCTCTAGAAGACTTGGATACATTTACCTGATGAAGGTTGAGTGGATGTGGATAGTACAAACAACAGATAATCATTACAAACAACATTTTATGACAGTCTTTTCAGAAGTCATAGAAGTCATCGTCTTCCTTTCCTTTGTTCATTTGTAAAATTCTTTCAGCTTTAGCCTAGCAGAATCATAAATATGCAAAGAATAGTTAAAGTCCTACGGGAGAGAGTATGCTTGAATATGATAATGATCCTTTCATTAAAATGTAAGTTCTTATTATTTTAGAAAAAAAAAAAACACATGGAGAAATTTTAAAGCAATAACCTGAGCTGACTACCGATAGGCTAGAGAACTCAGGGCATACAGGCAGTGGTCTCTGGAGGAGAGGAATTTCTTCAAGCCTGGCTGACTCTCTCTTCCCTCCAGCTCACCCACTGTGCTCCTCAATGAATATTGCCTCATATAGTGGGCTTCTTAGAATTCTATTGCTGCAGAATTTTTTTCTCATTATTCTAATACTCTTACATCATATAGAGAACAAGTTATCACACAATGATCGAGAAAGTTTTAGCCTCCCTTTTCTTTTCTATCTGGCTTGGATAATTAAAAGAAGTTTAGATTTAGTTTGACCTCAAAGTAATCCAGTGGACTTGACAGGAGTCTTCTTAAGCTCCCAAAGCCCTCTTTTGTAGTGTCTTTTAGATTTCCCAGTCTGTTATGGTTTGGTGGGGCACACCCTCTGGGTCTTGGTATTTAGATATCTTCTTTCTACTAATCGTCCTGAGGAAGGACTCATGTGGCCAATGTTATCTGGGGTGCTCCATTCAGGAACTGATGGGGCCTCTAGGAAATGGACCCCATCCATTCCTTCAGCATGAAAGTGGCTTCACATTCCTAGTTCATGCCTCTGTTTGCATGTTGTATCACCGTCAAATGCAAGTCTGAGAATGATTCATTTAAAAATCACACCTGGAACTATTCTAACAGGCATCTGTCCATGTTGATTAGCTTTCATTTCCACACTTAGAGAGCTCCCTGGAATTGGAATGTATACAACGGTGATATTTAACCCATTCAAATATTAATTAACTAGCAAGCATGTCTACGCACATATGCCATCACATTTTCTTTTGTTCAGTAAGCTTGTATAGAGATAATATTCTCCAGCAAAGTTGACTCTCTGAGTGAGACATTCGTTGGTTAGAAGCTGAATACCATAGTAGCAACATGTGCCCACAGTATTCCTTTTCCTGTGAAATCTCTCATTTGGGCACAGCATGAATATACACTTTTACGATTCAGCCAAAAATGGGAGATTTGCTTGAAGCCTTTGATTAATGCAAATAATTGCTGCACTAGAGCAGCTCTGATGCTTGGGAGGCCATTAGTGGTGCACAGCTGCCATCAACCAGGAGCAGGCTGCACATGCAAAGATGATTCATGGACTGATTCTGTGACTTGAACATACTGAGTGCCCTACAATTTGGTTTGGATAATTCTTAGAGTTGAACAGTGTGCACATGGGGGTGGGGAACACAGGTGGCTAGAAGAGAGAGTGCCAGCAGAGGTGGTAGAACAGAATAGATAATAAAGGAAATGTCTGCATTAACAATCTCTTCTGTTTCTTTGGTGCTTTATAGTTGGTCTGTTTTGACTTAGATTCTCACAATGTGTGTGGTAAGTAAGGAAGGATTTATCACATCCATTTTACCATTAAGGACAATGTGGACCATGGAAATTGAATGACTTGTTCAGAATCACAGTGCTGACAATTGGCAGAATCAGGACACAAATCAAGACTGAAGCAAAATCTATTGCTTTTTCTACTCTACCAAGAGGTAGCATTGCTCTCTGGCTAAATATAAAGGTGTATGTGAATTTACTCCTTAAAATCATGGGTGAAGTGATGGGGCATTAGAGAGAGGTGAAAGGTATCTGAACTCTATATGAGTATTGAATACCGTGCATCAAAATAAGTATCTAGTCAGCCAAAAATGCACATTATTATCTACAGAGTATAGACTTATTGGCATGAGTCATCCTATGCAGTTCTTGGCAAATATCATGAACAGAAACCTGACTAGTTAGTCCATGGAAAAATGTGTTTATTTCAGGAGAAGACTCATACTAATCAAGTCTGCAGAGGCAATGTTCCAAATTATTAATTTACTCTAAGAATTATAAAATCAGGAAGCATAGGACAGCCCAATCTCTTCCTGTGCACACACTACACAGAATACTGTGGGGATTTTCTTTGTATTATTTGTTTACACTTCTTTTTTTATTCTCACCTTTGTCATGATTGACTGAGGGAAGAATATACATACCTTCCCCTACTGACTTTGGGCTTGGCCATGTGGCCTGACTTGGTCAATGGAATACAAGGGGCATAAGGTACAAAATATCCAATTCAAAGCTTTATATGGGCTTGTGTGTTTTGACTTGAACATGTGTTCCTGCCCTCCATAGTGAGAAGAATATGCTCAAGTTGCCATGGTCTTTCATCCTGAGTCCTGAAATGAGAGACACCGGACACGGGTCTTAGCCCAACCTGAAGTAGAAAATAGAGCAACCACAGCCAGCCCAAAGATCTATGAGCAATAAACAAATATTTGTTATTGAGAGTTATTGAGATTTTTTTTCATTGTTTTTTTTATGGAACAGTATACAAAAATAGCCAGCCAATACAGATGCCAAGTCATAATCAGAAAGATAATGCTTGAGCATGGAATGGTATCAGATGGTTCAAGGCCTCAGCCTCATTTATCTCCTCCATGGGGACATACATATCTGCCACCTGGTCCAAATGGAATGAGTCTTTGGGTTTGATTACCTCTCCTGAATGGACATTCCCATTATCGACTTCCTTTTTCTTTGTTGCTGTCTCTTACCAACTCTTCTTCTGATCAACAGTTTTTTCTTTCTCAAGGGTGAAGGAAGACTTTGGAGTTCATCTATCTCTTTTATGTTATTTACAGTTTTACTTCTAGAAAGTAGTTATACTAATTGATTTCTAGTTGGATAAGGGCTTGCCTCATTTGACCCTCTTTGCAACTACTGTAGTTAAGTCTGGATCATTTGGTAGGTGGGAAAGAAGCCCCTGCTAAGTTGTAATCATAGTGAGTGACTGAGAGGAGAGGCATGGTGTAATTAGAGCAACCATGAACTGGGGGCCTATTTATCTCCCTGAAGTGGGGGTGGGAGAAGAGTGGTGATAAACTGATTGCTGACCACCTGCTGGAAAGAGTAAGAGGACAGAAGGGGAAGCTGAGTGAGGTGGGCCCAGAGTGAGGATTGGTGGGAGGCCAGGCAGGCAGAGTTATAGGTCCTCCACCCCCAATTCAACCAAATCTACTTAGTTGAAAAATTGACTATGTCAAGCATTATAATTGAAGCAGGGAAAGTTCTAGATAAAGAGAAATTTAATAAGCCACATAGTCTCAGGATTAAGATTGCAAGTTTAGGAGCCAGGCTCCCTGGGTTTGTACCCTGGCTCTGTCACCACTGTAAGCTGTGTCACATGAGCACATTATTCTTTACCTCACCTTTTATGTGGAGATAGTAATAGTGTCCATATCCTAGGGTTATTTGGGGAATGAACAAGTTAATTAAATAAGTTAATATGTATAAATATGTACTTAGGACATAACCTATAGAACACAGTAAGTGGTCAACAAATATGACTTGTTTTTTATCAGATACAGTGTCATCAGAACTTGTATGATACCACATGTAAAACAGTCTTAATGCTTAAGGAACTTATAGTCTAATTAAAAAGACTTTACCATTTATCTCTAAAATAGAAATAATACAGATAATATATATAAGAAAGAAAATTATAAATATTGGTGTGTATTTTATGTTTTAGTATAGAGCAAGATTTTTCTGTGCTTGAAAAATAGGAGCCATCATTATGAGACCGGTTGAATACATTATAGTACAATCACACAATGGAGTACCATACAGCTGCAAAAAAGAATGGAAAAGAACTCTAGATTCTTATTGTGGTGGTCTCCAGAGTATATTAAGAGAAAAATAACAAAGTCCTGATCTGAGTGTGTAGTCTGAAAGTAGATTAAATAAAAATTTATGTGGATATTTACTTACTTGTGAAATAAAAAACACTGGAAGGATATGCCATTTTTAACAAAAATGGCTACCTTTATGGGTTGGGAGGATAAATGGTCAATTCCTTTGAGTATAATTTTTTAAATATATTTTTGATTTTTAAGTATGTGAATATTTAAATATTCAATGGACAGAATTAATTCAAAGGATTAAAAAAAGATAGGCCCCCAAGTGGAAATGAATGGAAAGAAATCAATCTAATTCTATATCAGAATAATAACATAATCATACAGAAAAGGATGTAGGCCATGTGACTTTTGAGTACAATGTTTGAACTGTTCATAAGTGGGATATATAATTAAGAACAACTACAGAGAAATTTTAAATTTTATTTAGTGATTTTGTTGTTAGTAGTAGTAACACTGGGGTTTTTAAAACTACTTTCTGTATAAAAAAATTAAAAATTTTTTATGCTATTAGAAGCCAAGTTATTCTAATATAAATATAAAACCCAAGACATTAAGAAAAATTCTGTAATTTGGATTTGAACTGGAAAATACCAATATGAATTTGTGATTTCTAAACCATCAAAAGGTTTAGAAACAATAATACCCCAGTAGTAAAGAACACATCTAATACAGGATCTTGTCTTCTAAATAGCATTCTCTGTTCATAAGAACCAGAGTTCATTAAATAAATGGATAATTCCAAATTTGGGGCAGGGAAAAATATGAGCAAGGGGTATGCAGTGCCAGAAGACAAAGAAATACTCAAAGACTAACAGGGGCATGTCAGAGTTCTCACCAGCAACTCCTTGGGACTTCTACTGCCCCTAGTTTGTGGCAATTTGGAGATAATAATTATATAATTAAGTTTAAAACATCAAATAAATAAAAATCATGAATCCATGCTAAAAGAGTCATTTGACAATATTGGAAGTAGTTATTACATCAGCTTTTTAACTGTAGTGATTAAAAATAAATCAGTAATTAATAAAGGATTTACTATATGCTTTTAAGGAAGAAATATAGTTCATCCCTGTTGTTGAGGAAAAGTTCTTTTAAAAAAATCCAACCAGAGGATATGGGGGAGAGGATAAAGGAGAGGGAGGTAGACAGGTTAAAGGGGTCAAATATGTCGTGACACAAAGAAATCTAACTGTGGGAGGTGAGCACACAATGTAAATATCTCTATCTATCTATCTATCTATCTATCTATCAATCTATCTATCTATCATCTACATGCACCTTACTGTTAAAGTGTACAGCTGAAATATTGGATTCGTTAACCAATGTCACCATAAAAAGAAATAATTAATTAATTTTTTTAATCCTACAACTAAATGTAGAAGAATAATGGAATTAGAAAAAATCACCATTTTTCAGCCCCCAATAAAATTTTTGATTTAAACAAAGATCATAAATAGATAAGAAAACATCTTTAAAAGATTTTTAAAAGTGAATATGCACTGAATGATAGATGATGTAGAATTTTTTTTTAAATTTTCTTAGGTGTGATGGTAGAGTTGTGTTTATGCAGAAGAATGAGTTTATTTTTAGGAGCTGCTGCTGAAGTATTTACAGGTAAAATGTTTTATCATCTACAGTTCACTTTCAAATGACCTAGCAAAAAAAATACATATACATATTTAGATATAAAGCACATATGAAAGAATGTAAATATTGAATCTAGAAGATAGTTAAATTAATATTCATTAGACCTAATACTTTCAATTATTCTCTGTTTGAAACTGTTCATAATACAAGGTTGGAAAAAATAAAGACTCTTCTCATTAGCTTTTTTTAGTGATTTTAATAATTTTGAAATGTCTATATTATTGACAAACTCTTCTATTAGATTTCAGTCAAGTGCAAACCACATTAATGCCACCACTAATCATGTAGAGTTCTCTGTTATAGATTTTATTTCTCTGCTATTAATAGTAATTTTCAGGCAAGATGAGCTGTGAGAAGATCTATCCTTTAGTAACACTGGTTTGTGTTTTTTTTTGTGATTCTCATGTCAGAATCTAAAAGAAGACCTGTCTAGCCCTCACATCAGCACTGATCAAGTTTGAAAGAATGTCATATATCTTTTCTCAGAACTGTTTGAAGAGCCAGATTCCTTGTAAAAGAAAGTTTGCTTGCAAAACTAACACAGCACAGTTACTATGTATCATTCTGGGATTTAAGGACGTGTACTGGCTTTTTTTTTCTCTCAATGTATTTAATACTTGAGTGATTTGGTTTAGGGATCAATGAGACATAAAAAAATCTTTGAAAATTTATCTCAGAAACTAGACAGATCAAGATTTATTTTCATAATGACTCAGGGTCTTGGTGTGAACTTGACACTAAGGTTCTGCCTGTAAGCATTAAGTAGGGTGGAAGAGACTGGAGAATGGAGAGAATTGAGTTAATCTCTTTGATCCCTTTATGTAGTGATTTCTTGTGTATGCTCTCTATATGTGTGTGTATCTATATGTATTCTCTTTTAAACACTTCACATTTCTCCTACCTCTGTGCCAGTGTAGCAGCTCTTTCTATTTCTATCTCCTCTCTCTCTTCCAGTTCCCTTCATATAGCTGGACTCCTGCTGTCAGTCTTAAATGCTCAAGCTTTCCAGAGAGTCAGGGCTCCTGTTTTGACAGGGCTTTCTTGTCACTCAGCTTAGCTGGGGACTGGACTTCTTGGAGCAAATTAATCAGAAGGGCATGGTTAGCCCTGTTATTTGCTGCCCTGCTGCTTTGATTTTTCCACCAGCAAGGGAAGAACAATTTAGAGGTGAAACCTCTGGGGCAGGTACATAAAAGTTTTCAAGTGAGACCTAACTACCTACAAAAAGAGGTACCATGAGGAGACCTCAAGTAGTAATGTTCATTAAAACAAACAAAAATAAAACAAAATGAAAACAAGGACCCCATTGTTAATGTCATTTTATTTAATTGGAAATGGCTATTTGTTATATTTGCAAAAAAAGAAACACTAGGAAGACAAATCAGAAACCCCTATTCATCCTTTAATGAGTTTAATTTATTTATGAAAACCCTGCCACTACGTGAAAAGCCATTTAATAAAAACACTTTTTCCATTAATTTTAATTGGAAAAGTTGTGATGCATTCTACCCAACCTCAAATAACCAAACAATATTCACAGGTAGAAAAATTTCATCAATTCAATAATAGAAATAAATTTCTATAGCTAATAAACTATTTAAAAGTAAAGATTATTTATTTTAAACATATAATGTAACGAAGGTTTATTGAAATGAATGCTATTCATCAAGGAGGAGAGAGGATGGATGGGGTTGTTGCCAGGGAGTCATTCTTTGGAAGATGATGGAGAGTCAGAGGATCAGCTTCCAGACAGGTAACTTTCTGGGACCACAGTTGTCTTGCTTTCAAACTGCATATGAAAATAAAGTTATAACATATTTCTCTGGTGTCCTTGGATGAACATGTCAGTATATAAGAAAAACAAAAGAATTGTGCAAAAGTGGTATGGTTTTCATGAATCTTCATGGTGAAACTCCTTAACTTAGTGGCCATTATGTGAATGAGTGTGTGTGCATGTGCATGTGCGTGTGCATGTGTGTGTGTGTGTGTGTGTGTGTGTGTGTGTGTCCCCTGACAACAGTATGTTTCTTAGAATTTGTTCAACCCATTTTTAGTAGACCCAGATTTGATGGTAGCTTTTATTAGTTCTCTCAGAAGATTGAAACTATATTGTTAGAAATGTCAACCATCAGAAATTTATCTCAACCATCAGAATCAAGTTTCTTTTGTCTTCATGTTTGTCATCTTGAGTGAAACCAAGAGTCATGTTCCAGAGTCTCAAACTAGATTGTTGTGTTCCCAGGGCAGGCACTAGGTCTCGATCCTCTGGGTATCTCCACTGGCTACCTGAGTGACTGTTATACAGCGGAGCTTCCTCCTGCATGTACCCCCAGCCTTGTTGAATGAATAAACGAGGTTAGGCATGGCTCTCTGTACCTAATACTCATGTGTTTTGTCTTCACATCTGCTTTCACTGCCCTTCACCACTTGGAACACCTCTCTGGTGCTCTAGGTGGCTTTACTACTGTCTGCAACTCAGAGCTGGCTACAGAGAGCCAGAGTAGCTTCATTTGAAGTTTCATCTGCATAGAGAAGACCCTGGTGGAAACCAAAAACCAGTGCTTCACATTTTTTCCCAAGACGTGAATATCTAATAATCAACCATTAGATCCAGGCAAATTTCCATTAGACCTTTTTATACAAGCAAAAACCTCAATCTATCATCTTTTTTCTTTGTCTCTTCCCTCTTCTTCCATGTTCCTTGTTTGGACAGAAATAATCACCATTCATTCACCCGGTTACCTTAGCCAGAAACCTGGGAGTCATTCTTCCTGAATGCTTCCTAGAGAGGTAGAAGGATGGAAAAGAAGTACTGGATTTTGAGATCATGTGAGTAATGAGATTCTTTCCACTGAAATTCCTATCTAGAGATATAGGGACAGGATTTATAAATTTGGCCTCATCTGCTGTCATCTTCCCTTCCCTTTTTTTTAAAAGTCCTTTTCAATTGTTCCTTGTATTCATCCAATTTCAAAGTTCTCTCTTAACATTCCAAGAGAAAAAGAAAAACTGAAGAAAAAATATGACTTTTATTGAGTTGCTACTTTATAATGCCTTGTGGTTGTTTAAATATTTTATTGGGGTAAAAGATTGTTCTAGGCATTTAGGCTAGCACTTATTTTCATGGTTGGGCTAAATGTTTATTTTTCCCAGATTTACAAGAATGCTATTTTCTATGACTTAAGAATTGCATAGCCTCCTAATACTTTCAAACCATTTTCCCCAAAATATCGGCTCCTAAGATGTTTCTTCCAGATTGTTCTGCACAGTTATTTTCCTGTTGCAGACCTCTCAGTTGAGACTGGAATTCACAGCATCTCCCCACAGTTTCTTTAGTAACATTCATTAAGATACTCTTTTGTCTCATCATTTAGATCATTAACGAAGCTGTTAACTAACACTAGAGCTTCAATGATTCCTGGGGCAAGGCTACCAGACACCTCTGTAATGCCACATGTTGCCTTTATCCTTGGTTTCTGTCATCAGCCCTCTGCTTTCAGCCAGCATAGAATGCTGGAGTCCAAATCCAATACAATTTGAATTCATTTTGCAAGTAAGACTTTATTAGATACTGTATTAAGTGCTTTACCAAAATTAGGTTATGTTACATCTTCATTTTCTCTCTCTCTTTTATTAATCATGCAATTCCCACTCCCTTTAAAAAAGAAAGAAAGAAAAAAAAAGCAATTAGGTTTGCCCAGCTTGATTCAATCTTTAAATCCAGGCTGCTTATTGCCCCTAGTTCCATTATAATCTAAACGCTTGCAGATGTTAACTGTCAGGGTCCCTGTCTTGCTTCTCTATGAGATCAGTGCCACATCAGCTTCTATCAAAACTTCACACCTCCTTAGGCTTCAGATTTTTCAGACTGAATGTCCCACCTGATTAATGATGCTTGGAGCTGGAAGTCTCCCCAGAGACATTAAATAATGTGGTTTTCAAAGTGCTTTTCTCAAATTCCTGTTTCCCCCACAGGGGAATAGTCAGGTAGGAGCCCAGAAGAGAGGGTTCCTTATTCTGCTTTAATCAGAGCGATATAGCTGTGATTGTCTTATGTATTAGTGTACCATGCAGGGCTACCTCTTGTCCATATGGAGCCTTCATGCAAATTAGGAAAAGTCACCTTTCCTCAAGGCAGACATGGACCCACGACAGGGAGTCGTGGTTTTATATGGTTTTATATAACATTTGATTTCCAAAATGGGGCTCTGATGCTGAAAATTAAGTTGGAGAACCTTTAACCCAGGCCAGCCTCTTATGTAATCCAAGGCAAAACCCAAGCAACAAAACTGATTTCTCACCACTCTACAGCAAGGCAGTGTATTCAGACCCTTCCATCTTGAGTATGTATTTTTGTTATTTTTCAGTGGATAGCCATTCCTGCCTTGACTACTCATTTTTGCTCACAGATAAATGAATTCATTCAATACATATTTATTAAGGACTCACAAAGTCTGTGTTTTTGTGAAGCTTATATTTCAGAAGAGGAAGACAAGTGATAAACAAAATCACACATATATGAAATGCCAGGTAGTACAATGTGCTACAAAGAAACATAAAGCAAAACGAATGGACAGAGAGTCAAGGGAGGGGAATACTATTTCAGGTATCCCATAGATTAATCTCAGAGAGCAATTAGTATCTCTGTCACTTGCTTATTTTGAAGTTTTCTATGTTACAAATTTTAAAAAAAACAAACATATTTCTCTTCTCTACTTAGTATTCAGACTATACTAATAATGTCAATAATGAAATATGTGTTAAACATATGAGTTTTTTCAAAAAATTTTACCAAATAGACACTGAAATGAATAAATGCAGTCAAATAACATGTGTAATAAAAAAAATTTCCTGCCCTCAAGGTGCTTGAAGTCTAGTGAGAGACAGAATATACATTTAACCAACTATAACATATTTCAAAGGTCTTTCAGAGAACTGTGATTAATTGTAACTGGTAAGAGATGCTGGGAAGAAGAGAATTTTACTCAATAATATTCAACAAACATTTGTGTGTTTGTATTCAATTAGTGAAGCTTAGCTAAGTATCAAAGATGGGATGGGTTTCAGTAGGAAGCAAAGAGAGAGAAGGTATGAATAGAGACAAGAAAGCTAGTCTGAAAAACAGTAGCTTGATGAGATAGAACATGTGGGCCATAAGACTGAAGGCATTGAATAACAGGCTAAGTAAGGAGTTGGGGATTTCTTCCACAGGCAATAGTGAAAAATGGAAGACTCTGATGAGAGAGCAAATTGATCTAAAAGGGACTTGCAATGATTTTGTGGTAAATATATTAGTTAATATATTGCTATATATTGCATAAGTCAGGGTTCTCCATAGAAATAGAACCAATAGGATATATATACATACATACATATATACATACAGAAAGTAAAGAGAGAGAAAGAGAGAGAGAGAGAGAGAGAGAGCGAAAGAGAGCGAGAGAGAGAAAGAAAGAAAGAAAGAAAGAAAGAAAGAAAGAAAGAAAGAGAAATTGATTTTTTTTTTTTTAAAAAAGGAATTGGCTTATGCGGTCCTGGATATTAGCAAGTCCAAAATCTGCTGGGTAAAGTGATGGCAGGCTGGAGAGAGTTTGCTGGCAGAATTCTTTCTCCCTCAGGGAAGGTCAAACTTTTTTATCTTAAGGTCTTCAACTGAATGGATGAGGCCCACCCACTTTATGGAGGATAATCTGCTTTATTCAAAATGTACTGATTTAATGAACCTTCACAACCACATCTAGACTAATGTTTGGGTTCCATAGCCTAGCCAAGTTGACACCTAACAGTCCCCATCACAGATTCCTCCTACCATTTTGTCTATTGTATCCAATAGATACTCAGTGATTCTACCACTGGTTTCAGCAGCATAAGTTTGTGGACAGTGTAAGCTGCAGCCTGTACTCAAGTAATGAGAATGGAGGGAGTCACTGACTGTATTTCAGGAGCAGACCCAGAGTTTGAGCTCAGTGCTTCCCAAACACTAACTAGCTTAGGAAGTACCTGATTTGGTAAGTACCTGATTTGGTATGTCTAGGGTCAGGCCAAAAAGTGGCATTTCTAACAAGACGTGCTGATACCACACTGGTCCATAGTTCCAAACTTAGGGCAGTGAATCAGTAGAATTTCCAAAGATCAGATTTTGGCAAGATGGATGCAAGGCAGCTTGTGTTTCTGAAAAGAACAAGGCCCTCTGAGTTATTTTTTTAAGGGGTAGCAAAAATTGCCTCTAGTGTCTGTTCGAAGGCAATGGTTGTCAGACATTTGTGCCTCACAGTCCCCTGGAGTGTTTATAAAACAGAAGCTTTACCTCTGGAGCTGGTTACTGAGTGTTTCCACGTTAGCAATAACAATCCCAAGAGCAACTGATACAAATCTGGAAGTATCTTTTGAGAAACACTGACTTAAATTTTTAAGGTTCAGAAAAAACTACAAATACATTTTCTGAGAAAAGTCTTTGAGTCCCTGCAACCTCATTTGCTGGAAAACAACAAAACTAGAAGGAAGGAAAATAAATTTGGGCTAATTTAAAGGTTTACTAGGGTGAGGGGATACATGGCCCTAGGGGATAATGAGTCTGCAAGCTATATTAACAAACAAACAAACAAACAAACAAAAAACAAACAAACAAACCTTAACCAGATGGGGCATCAATTCCTCTCCTGTTCAAAGCCTACCCAGGGCTAGTATCAGGAGTCACCTCTAAGGACTTTTCACAGATAAAGTCTTTAGTTGTACTGGTTGTAGCATATAGGATTAGGTCTAGCTGTTATATCAAAAATGCCTAAAATGACAGTGACTTTGCTGAGATTTATTTTTCTAATATAGAAAAAGTTTGGCAGTAAGTCATAGTGTCATATGGCTGGTGTGGTAACTTCAGAAAACTCTCAGTGGCACAGTCTCTTTCTATCCTTAGTAAATTGCCTCATGTTCTAAGATGGCTGCTAGAGAACCAGCCATCACTTCTATATCTTAATTAGTGAGAGGGAGGAAGAAATGATGAAAGGCATATATTTTTCCTTTTAAGAAAACTTTTCAGAAGTCCCATATCATACTTACTTTTACATTTTAAGGACCATATTTACTCAAACGGACAATTTTGCTGGAGTATGGGAAATTTCTCAACTCTACTCCCTATCAGTATTCTCTGCTAAAACTCAAGTTTTCTCTTACAAAGGAAAATGGGAGAATGAACATTGGGAAGCAGCTATAAGTCTCTGCTAAAGGAGTTGCTAGGTGTTCATCAGTCCACAGAGATGTCAGGCTGGCAGACAGAGGAAGTAAGGAGGCCCTTACTGGAATAACCTAGGATGCAACAATAAAAAAGAGAGAGTTCCACAGCTGATTTTTATAGTCATACTGCCCTTCATTCATTTATTCAAGAAATGCTGATGGATTCCTTCAGCATTCCAGGCACTGAACTGGTCAGTGATACAACTATGAATAAAGTATAGGCCCTGTCATTCAGACACTTAGTTTCTAGTGAGAGTTACTGATAAATTTACAGGCTATTACAATGTGTCAATTACAACTGTGCTAAGCATAGGTGCTGAAGTGACCTATAGATGCACTATCTAGTGTAGTTCTGAGAATCAAGGAAGATATCCTAGGTGAGGCAAAGGGTACCCTGGGTCCTGAGGGGCGAAGATGAGTTAGAAGTGAGTGTATATACATGTGTGTCTGTGTCTGCACATATGCGCATACCTGTGGGAATGTTCCAGATGCAGGGAGATACTAAAGGGACCCAGTATGACAACCTGCAAAGAAAGTTGTCTACATCCCGAACTGCAATATACATGTGCAGCCAAACACAGTGGTGTGTCAATGAGTGTCAGCTTGCACATGCAAGCATGCTCAGCTATGTGCTTTGAAAGAGGGCATTTAGTTGGAGGTAAGTCTGAAAACAGCAATTATTTGCAAGACCACGTAGGTAATCATATTTCCAATATTCTCCACACAAAATAAAATATGTAGGTGATAAAAGATCTTTTTTTCACACATAAAGGCTCATGGTACTCAGATTGTGACAGTAAAAATAAAGGATTAGGGGTAAAGAGATGGGGCAAATCCAGATCTGCAGCATTATACATGCAAGCATGGAAAAAGGCTAGGTTGGTTCTCGTGGGGTTAGTTTTTTAAAAATAAAATTTTACATTCAAAAGAGCAGAAAGAGCCCTTGAAACAAAGAATTATTATTTTTTTTAAGAGACCAAATTTGAAAATTTAAAAATTTGGTAAAAAGTTCTCATTAAGGTCTCTTTGGTCCATTGCAGTGGATTCATCACAAATCCTAAAAACCCAGGATGGAATGTTAGCATACTGATAAAACTTACCCACAACCCCAAAGATGCTGTCATAATTAAGAAGTTTTTGTTTCTCCTAATGGAATTTGATGGTCTTAGTTTATCAGCAACCTTTGAATTGAATTAACAACACGAAACTAATTAATCCTGGTATACCCTAGCAATCCACTTAGAAGCGGCATGCAAAATTCAATTAAGTTCTTTTCCCTTTTATGAAGCATGCACAGTTGAGAAGCTTCGGTTTACAGCTGAGAATTAGGTAACAAAAAGAAAGAGCTTGTCATGTTTTTCAAACCCAACATTTGAAATTAGACAATGGGTTTTAGAATTCTCCCCTGATTCGGAAAGTTGGAATCTAAAAGGACAGAACAAAAACCCTCTCTGAGCTAATCAGCCCTTTCCGCTCTCGCCTTTCCTTAGATCAGAAGAGAAAGATGGTGGTCTGTGCCTCTGCCTCACTGGCCCTGGTTTGTCACCAGAACCTTATAGTTCAGGCTGTTTCTTGAATGCTTTTTGCAAACTCTTTTTTTCCCTGGCTCTGGCATGCTCTGTGCTGTCAGTCTTATTGATTAAAACCCTTGGTGGATTTCAAGACCTTCTCGCCCTGTATTGTCACAGATCTACTTAAAATGGATTTTCTCTCTTTGCCAGACCTGCATTTCTCAGTTGGTCGAGCAGATGCAAAGCAGGTGGTACTGAGATTTCAAATAGAGGCTGTTTCTAGTTACCGGGGGATAAATGGTGGCATTATAACTTCTTTTGTTTTCTTGTCTCTTTACATTTTTATTTATCTTTAAAAAAATCTTTATACCTCTCACTGTATACGGTTAATTCAAATAAGTAGCATTTATTGCTGTTAATAAAAGCGTATTTGGCAGGGGTAACAATTCGAGGCTTTGATTATCTGAGACCCAATGTGAGAAAGATGTGATAATGCACTCAAAACAGAAACTGTTGTGTGTACACACTAGTTGTTTCTCTCATATTTATTTTTACTTTTTCCTTCCCAGCATTCCTTGGCATTGGAAAAAATTCATGGAATCTGGTGAATTTGATTTCAACCCCTCCAGATTCTAGTTTGGATTCTATAACTTAGGAAATATTTATTGGAACATTTCTTCCGCTGACTATGTTGATTGGTTCAGGAGCAAACAGTGATGTAAGATGGTTCTATTAGAAGGAATCTCAGGAATTTGTTTGGAAAGCTAGAATAAAGGCATTCTTTATCTCCTTTTTTTTTTTTTAAGACGAAATATACAAGATAAAGTATGCAGATAGCAGACCCACAACTTCTGCTATCATTTTTGTACCAAGAGAGTAGTTTTGTCTGAAGACAAAGCTGACACATGGAAGAATACAGAAGCCAGCAAATGCAGAGAAGTTTGCACAAGTTTTAGACCTCTAGATCAAACCGAATCTAAAACTAAAACTATTCCTGGCCTTTTTAGTTTGGTGAAATAATACATTTTTTAAATACTTAAGCCAGTTTTAGGGTCAGATTTTATGTTACTTAAAATGAAAAACCTTCTAACTATATGAGTCAACTTTTGTTATATAACAAAACATCCCCACAGTCAATAACATATTAAAAATAAATAAAATAATTTAATTTAATATAGTACAATTGCCTATAGGTTGGTTGGGGTCAGTTGATCTAGGCTCAACTTTGCTAGGCTTCTTTACTGTTATCTCCTGGGATTGTTCCTAAGCCTGCTGTGGGTCAACTAGCCAGTCTATTCTTCTGAGAATAAACTGGGGCTATGGTTGAGTCTGAACTAGGTTGAGACAACTTACCTGGGGCAGGTCACCCATTTTCTACAGGTCACTCATTTTCTTGGGACCAGAAGGCTAGCCCAGGCATGATTTTTTTCTTGGATATGGTAGATGCACATTGTGATAAGCAAAGACCTTCAGGAACTCTTAAGGCCCAAGTTTGTTACTGGCTCATTGTGCCTCATTCTAATGGCCAAAGGCAATCACATGGCCAAACCCAAAGTCAAGAGGTGAGAAAATAGACTTGACCTCTTTGGGAAAGAGGTGAAAAATTATATGGTAAAGGTCAGGAAAGAGGGAAGGGTGAAAAATTGGGGCCAATAATGCAGTCTGTCACACTGACTGATACAAGATCTGGGCATCAACATTTATTGTTATCTTGATAATGCAAAGAAGTTAGAAAAATAGCTTGTAAAACTATATAGAAACTTGTTATGCCAGACGTGGTAGCCATTTGGAACCTGCATTTTGTTGGTTAATCAATGGACATATTTGTTTTAATTTTTTTTTTAGTGAAGATGCAAATTTGATTTTGGATTATGCTTTGGTTTCTGTATAAGCTGATTTCTGTTCAGCGATTTATTAACAGATATAATGCAAATAAACTTGGCTTTGTTTCTTTGATATCATGTTTGCACAAATATTGATGAATAAGACCTTGAACCAGGTACCACCATTAGATGACAAGTTTTTTGAAGATAAAAATTATAACTTATTTATTGATATACCACCAGAACCTAATATAGTGACTGGTGCATAATAGTTATCAATGGAAATATAGATAGATAGATGGATAGATAGGTAGGTGGTTGAGTGGATGAATATCAAAGAAGTAAAATTTGTTCATTTAAGTATATATTAGTGTCCTTTGATCACAAGGAGATATTGTCTACTCACTAAGCTTAGAGGAACTGAAACACTTACTTTCTCACCAAAATTAGTAACAACTGCCATATATTGATTATTAAAAATACAAAGCAAGGCAAGGGAAAAAAATAGTGTGGTTTCAACCATCTATACTACAAATTATACTTCCAATTGAATGCTGCCTTTCAAACAAGGGGAGACAGGCTTATATAATTTTACTTTGCTGCTTGGGCTTAAAATATTCTTGCAGTTTTCTTGAAGGAGATATTACTCTCTCAGACATATGTTTGGGCATGCTTATTAAAAGTCATTCACATTACTTTGTAACCACATGCTCATATTTTATTAAAGTGAAAGATGACATCTGGAAAAACAAGATGACAGAGGTAAAAATATTAAACTTATTGAACTAATGAGATAATATCATGATCTGCTGGGAGATTTGATAGCTGAGCAAGTTTCAAAATATCTTTTAGGGTCCTTAAATATGGGATGATGATAAAATACTGCACATCAATTATAAGACTGCATCTTATCTGCATTTCATTTTGGAAGACTGCATTTTCAAAGGACTAATTTTTAGCTGTTGCTTCCCTTGGTTTATGTTCCATAATATTTAAGTAGGTGACTAGATGGACACATGTCTCAAACACCTGGCTGTCATTCTGCAGCTTAGTGCGTGGACTGTCTAAAAGCAAGTACCATTATCCTGTATACCTTCATGGCAAGGGCATTTTGACATTTTCCTAATAAATTATTGATAAGTGCATTGAGAGATTTAAAGAGCGATGTAACTGTTATTATCTAGCTCTTAAGCATCCTGTAGTTCATTTTTTAATGCTCACTATTATATGCCTTTAGATCATTTAAACTGAGAATTCTCTGTTATGGAATTCACATATCAGGAGGTTTGGGGGCTTTTGAGGCTTCTGTGGAAGGTATTGATTATCAAAGAGGAATTCAAGATTTTTTTTATTCATATGAAATTTTTATTTTCTCTATCATAACGTTTTTAGAGATCTTCCTTCTCCTTACCCCAGGCTAAAGATTATATCAAGAGATGTGTGTGTGTGTGTGTGTGTGTGTGTGTGTGTGTGTGTGTGTGTGTGTGTGTTTTAAGTCTAGTTTAGTATGTCTTCTCACAAGTGGTGGTCTAAATGTAGCTTTTTTTTCAATAAAAAAAATCACCTCTTTTTTGTAAACAAAACAAAGTTTAAAAAAACTTTGAAGGTATATGTCTAATTTTCTGTCATTGAGATTTTTTTAAAAACCAATTTAATATGCCATCTCACAAATGGTTATCTTGTTTTTAAATATGCAACTGTTTTCTAATACAAAAAAAAACCACTTCTGTTTTCTAAAAAAAAAGTCTAAAAATATAATTTTCCATTTTGAATGTGAAATCCTGGGGTCATGGTTATTCTGTCAGCTATATTGCAGTTATATATATATATATATCTCATAGTTATTGTTGTAGCTGTGACCATCGCTAGCAGCTTCCCTTGTAAGATATTCTTTTGTTTTCTTAAGCACATTTTGAGCATAGTTTTAAATAACCACCTCCATTTCCTTGTAGAAAACCATATTTTATTCTACCGTTGGAACCCACCTTTCCTTGGGTTTTACCACTGTAACTTAGGTTCTAGGGACTAAAATCACAGATTTGTGTGTCTTTTGTTTGTTCTAATATCCTATTTTTACCTCCACTAAGCAGGTTTTTAACTTAAGAATTTATATCTCCTTTTATTACTCATCTGTCTTCCCTTACTTTTAAAGATTCCTTTCCCTACCTGTTTTTTTCTTCTTTTTTAAATGATAGTCTGAGAATTTTTTAAAAAGATGTTGGGAAAAATAAAATCCTTTGGAAATTTAGTGTAGATAAGAATTGACCTAATTAATAAATGCAGTTTTAAAAACCATAAGTGGGTAATGTGGGAAAATGTAAAAGATTGTCTTCTATGGTAAAATATTGTCCCTTTCCCCCATCCTCTCCCTTGATAAATATAAGAGAGTGGTGTAATAAAACAGAGAAAATAAAGAAATTCTTTCTTCTCAGTACTGTCATCTTGTTATTCCTATTTTAAGTTGTAGGCTTGACTCTGACACTGGCAATAGTCATTATGAGATATGTGGATTAGAGAGAGAATGACAAGAGACAGTGAAAAGATTTCAGATGCATCAAGGAGAGGGGCTTCTAAAAGCTCTGCTGCTTGCAAAAATAGGCTTTTGTTAAAGTGGAAACCTCCAGTCATCTCTAAAATAATTGATTGGCAAATACAATGAGTGACCTAGCTGAACCAGATAGAATTCGAAAAGTGCCAACAACAAAATTATATCCCTTTAGTCAAATATGTTTTCTTTTCACTAAAATATAATTGAGTCATAATAATGCCCATTATGCCTAATTATCATATCAATTATTTTACCCTAGCAAGAACATTTCATCATTGTGTTTATCAGTTATCTAATAATAATTTATATTTTCCCCTATTTTAAAGAAAAGTTTTACTGGTTTAAACATGCTTCACTTCCGTGGTTTGGTGAGATATATAATTATTATTGTTGGCTTTTATTTCACTGCAGGTCTTCAGTGAGTTAGAATAGGTATCTCTAAGCTCTTCTATAATAAGTTTTATCAGGAGACTAGTTTAAGTTACATAACTGGGCCTCTGTAAGAACCTCACTTGTACCTTTACTGATTAATTGAGGGAAATGAAATATCTTTTTGTGGGTTGAATGTGGCCAAGCACCTGATACAGTGGCAGCAAGAAAACATTAAGCTGATATTATGGTCTCTGAGTTTCTTAAAAAAATAAATCGTCGTCGTCGTCATCATCATCATCATCCCACCAATGTGCAGACCATTAAATGGGAAAGTTCATTTTTAACATCCCTACCATGTCTCCAGCTGGTCAGCCTTTGACAGTCTTCAGATCTGAGGTAGTCAATTGACCGGAAACAGCCCCACCTGCCAGTAAGAGTCTTTTTCTCTGAAGAGAAATGCTTCTAGCTCTCCGTCCCGCCTCCGCTTCTAGGGGCCACACAGAACACATCTAAAACCTCCTCCACATGACAAGTATTCAATTTTAATAATGATGCTTAATATTTGTAAAGCATTAGCTCATGGACCAACTAGTTTCACATACATTATCACATTTAATCATATCAGTGGCCCTGTGACATAAGCGTAATTATCCTCTATTTTAGAGAACATTTTTCTTACTCCGCTGCCTCACCTTTACCTTTCTTCAAACCTGTCTCACTTAACCTTCGAATCTCTGAATACCCTTTTGTTCTAGCAACTATCTTCAAAATCTTTCTTTCTCTGCTTTTTATTGTATTAAAAGTGTAATTCTGAGAACTAAATGTCCTGTTTTAGGCCTGGTTGTCAAGAGCCATGTTTTAAGCTACTGTGGTCAAAGACTATTCTTGTAAGTCAATGTGAGTTTTCATTCGTGGTTTCAGCAATGCCATCTTCTTAAGAATCCAGAGTTCGGCTTGGCCTCAACTAGAACTTTTAATGATTTTTAATCATGAGGCTAAGTTACCTTCTTGCTAATCACTTTCCCCCATCCTACCATTGTGAAGGTTTTTTTTTTTTTTTTCCTGTTTTTGGTTTTAAGTTTAGAACAGCCCCACTTTTTTAGGGCAAGGGCAGCTTGTAACTCAAGTTTAATTTCCTGTTATATCACTTAATTAGTTGTCTTTCCATCAGAGTAAATGGCAACCCTATCCTTTTAGTTGCTCAGACCTAGAATCTTGAAGTGAGCTTCGATTCCTCTCTCAAAATTCCTGCCAGGTTCACCTTCAAACACTTCTAGAAGCTGATCCTTTCTTACCACCTCGATTTTAACCTCTCAGGTTCCAGCGCCATTGATTCCGCCTGGATAGCTGCAAACAGCCTCCTAATTGGTTTCATCTCTTCCATATCTGCTCCATTACAATCCATGCTCAGTACAACAGCCAGTGTGATCCTTTTAAATAATGTCAGAACATGTTATTCCTCTGCTCAAAATTCTCCACTGTCTTCTTATTTAATTCAGAGTGAAAGGTAAAATATTTACAATGCCTCCAGTGTTCCACAAAATCGACTTTCTTCTCATCCCCATGATTCTCTCCTTGTCTCAAACCACATATTTTTTTATTCACTTCATTTGGTTCTAGACTCCTTTGGCTCCTTGAACTCACTCTGCCTGGTTCCTCTTGTGGACCTTTGCACTTGTTGCCTCTACACAAAACCCTCTTCTACATATTTCTGCTTTGCCCACTCCCTCACTGCTTCAGATCTCTGCTCAAATGTTCCCTTATCAGAGGACCCTTTCCTGACCTAGAATAGCAACCCCAGTCCTCTGTAGCCTGCTTTATTTTCTTCCATAGCACTTTTCTACTACCTGCTATATTGCATTGTTTAAATGTAAACTGAAACATATCGCAAATTTTAAGAATTTATTTAAGGAAAAATGGATTTGAGCAGTGCCAAACCAGAAGTGGTTAGGAGTGCTCCACCTGTAGGAACCAGAGGAAAGATTTATATAGAGAAGGTATGAAAGTAAAGGGAAATTATTGACTGGCTTAAACATAGTTGGCTATTTGTGATTTGTTCTTTTTAAGTTTGATTTTAGAACCTTGAGGCCTTTACAGGCTTCAGTTTTGATTTGCTTACATGGGCTGCCAAGGCATTAGAGTCACCTCAGTCTAATATACTCCTTGTTAATTAATTTAACAATTTATTCACTTGGTTTCATTACTTATTGTCTGTCTTCTTCAATTAGAGTGGAGGCTCCTTATGGCCAGAGCTGTTTTGTTTACTAGCTGAATCCAAACATTTAGAATAATGCCTGGCACATAGTAGGCACACCACATATATTTGTCAAATGAAAGAATTTCTTTTCTTTTTTTTTTTTTTTTTTACATTTCTGACTTTAGTTTCCTTGTTCATAAAAAAAGTGCTAGTGTTAATTCTTAGGGCCGTGTCAACAAAGTCCCACAAACTTGGTGGCTTAAGACAATGGAAATTTATTCTCTCATAATTCTAGAAGCCAGATACCCAAAATCAAGGTGTTATGAGGTTGGTTCCTTCTGGAGTCTCTGAGGGAGAATTTTTTCCATGTGTCTCTCCTTGTCTGGGAGCTAACAACCCTTGGTGTCCCTTGACTTATAGATACATCACTCCTGTCTTTGTGTCCATCTTTCCATCACCTTCTATGTGCCATATCCCCTTCTCTTATAAAAATACTTGTAATTGCATTGAAGATTCCTCCTAATCAAAGATGATCTCATCTCAAGATCCCTAAGTTAATTAATTACATCTATGAAAACCCTCTTTTCCAAATAAAGTCACATTTACAGATTCTGGGTAGACATATCTTTGTGGGAGCCACCGTTCAACCCACTACAGCACTATTGTGAGAACTATACAAAGTAAGATTTATGTAAGCTCTTTGTACAATTTAGTAGAGTATTCAGGTATGAGTCATTATGTTAAAATGGTTCAGCATCTCAGATCTGATCTAGCGTTTCAGCCTATTGAAATATGTTTAAATACTAATTCTAGTTTCCAGAGTATTTATTGACTTTCCTAAATCTACCCCAATAGTAAAATTGCTGAATATGTCTTCTATACATTCATCCCAGTTCTTGCTTTAAAGGAAAGATTAAATAGAAAAGAACCATGGGAAAAGTAGTGAGGTCTGAAAGCATACTGCTTTTCTAGATCAGCATGTATTGGTTCATCTGTACATTTTGGGCATAGGGCTGTGTCCACTTATGAATCTCCCATGGAGTAGTTGCATTTCTGTTACTCCATATTAACCTCAGCAATATTATGCTATTCTGTTGAATGTTGCTTAGAAATATAGATATAGCTGGCCTATCCCAATTCAATGATTTCTTTGTTGATTTTTCACCCATTCATTCAACCAAGAATCATTGAATGCCTGCTATGTGCCAAGCAATGAGGAGCTGGCAGTAAACCAAAGAGACAGTGTCCGTACTCTCATGGAACTCATTGTCACTTATTGCCTGCTCTAGTAATTTGATTTAGAATAAAAACTCTGTGTGTATTGGGAGGAGGGGACTGGAAATGAAGTCAGCCAGTCATGACTTTTTTGTGGCCCATCCTAGCCATCACTGTTCCTTTTTAGGTGTTTCAGACCATCCCAATTAGCTGATCAGTTCATGGGTTCCAGCTATCTCTTTATCTTGTTTGAAAATTAGAAGTGCATTTGCTGGCCTCCTTTCTGAGGGTGTATATTTAGGTCTCTGATTCTTCAAATCCCATTTATGGAGGTTGGTCAATTTGCTTGGAAATTTCTCTTGGCATCATTCATGTAAGGCAGCAAACTTGAACCTCTTACCAGAATCTGGATGTCGTTTATTATTATAGTACTAAAATGAGAATTATTTTAAAGAGAATACCATTGCTGTAATTTATTCAGCAACTCCACTGGGCTAAATGCCTAACAAACATTTTTTTTTTTAATTCCCACAAATTTCTCCTATGAATATAGTATTTTACCTCTGCTTTACTGATGAAGGAGCTATGGCAACAAGGGGTTAAGTAACTTGCCCAAGTCTACAAAGCTAGTAATTATCAGAGCCAAGTTCAGACCGGCAGCTCAGATTCTTCTACCACTAGACTACCCTGTCTCCATTTTTTCCCTTTGATCTCAGAGCTCTTTAACTCCCTCCTAGTGTTCTTTTTTACTGATCGATGCTTCACTTCTTTAGGTTTAGAAATCCCCCCTACTTTTACATCGCTTCTGTGTTCTTCTTCCTCTTGGTTATCCATTGAATTAGACCACCAGCTCAAGGCAGAAAGCTGCTTATCCCTGTCGACTTCATGTTCTGAATAAAACTGTAAAAGCTTCTTTTGTTGTCCCTCACATTTTTCTCATCAAGCCTCAGTTCACTTGGGGCTTTTGCTTTCTGACATAGTTCTTATAAGTCCATGCCGCTTTCATCTGGTTAAGAGCCTTCCTTAACCATCTTTTGAATATTTCCATTTTAAAACCTGAGTATCTCAGAGAATTGGCTTCTTTAGGTACTTCTTTTCTTCCTGATGGGATTTATTTGTAATTGTATGTCAGAATTACTTTTTTTTTAAACTTCCCACTTTTTTTGAGTAATCTCCTTTTTAGCATTTTATAGTCTTGGTGTCACCAATCAAAAAATAATTGTGTAAGTATACATACACCCTGGGTCAAGCACTGTGTTTAGTACAGAAGTCTAAGAATCTGGTTCTTTACTCTCTTGAAAAAGATATTGTAATATGTATGTCAGCATATGCTGACATACATATTAAGTGTCAAATGTATGTTTACTCATTAAGTGGCATAGAATGGGTTGGAGGAATAGATGTGGGCTGGATCAGCAAGAAAATACTTTACTGAACAGGAGAGAATTGAAAGATAATATAGTTTTGAAAACATTATAAACCCACTTAATCACTACCGATAACCCAATGAGTTAAGTACTTAGAGTATTCTCATGTTTCAAATAAAAAGGTGAAATTACAGAAGCTAAGCAAGTTGTCCAGGGACACACAGCTTGTAAGTGGCTAAGGCAGGATTTAAACTTTGTACAAAGTTTAAATCCTCTCAAGTTCAAAATTTTAACTGTCCAACTCTCTTGGAAAGCTTCTCAATAAAAAGATAGGGAGAAAGGATGACTACCAGATCAATGTTCAGGACTTGAATGGGGCAACATTGAGAAGAAGAGTTTTATCTAAGGACCTCTACTTTTCTTTGAAGGAAAAGAATGTGGGTTCTGATGGCACAATACCTTAATTCCTGCACTGAAAAACAGCTGAGCCACAATGTGCTCAGAGGAAGCAGCACCAGATCTCACTGAAGCCTAGCTCCAATAACATAACCAGAGTAAAGAGGAGAGACTCATTTTGTGAATAATTTTTTTTTTAAATTGGAGTGGCAAATGACAGCAAGCAGTGCCAGTAGATGCCCCTTGCAACTAATCAAATGCATTCAGTGTGAAAAATTGTTACAGGACATTTTGACATCTTGGGCCATTCTCGTGCTCAAAGGTAGCTGTATTGTTAACAACGCTGTCATTGAAAAGGAAGAAAAATGACACACATAACAGGTAAAAATAAAGCCATGTGAAAAGTATGGAATTTCTCAGAGAAACAAATTTGAGAAAGATTCAAAGAAATACATATGTGTTTCAGTGTTCAGTTATGAAACACCCTGAATGCAAAAACAGATGACTTTGAATACCAGTTGGCTGTATGGTCAGCTGATGGGACCTACCCCCAATAGGTATCTGTGAAAATACTACTCCTCTTGTGATCTAACCCCATGTTTTTAATGGAGTATTTTAATGAAGTTGCATTCTGAAAAGTTTTAAATATTGAGTTGCCGACTGGGAATAATTATTAACAATCAAGTAATTTTATTCACAAGTATAAAGGTTGTAGTTCTGGGAATCTGGCTAATTTCTAATTGGGTAATTAGAAATACAGTAGTCTCTCCTTATCTGTGGGAGATACATTCCAAGACCCCCAGTGGATGCCTGGAATTGCAGATAATACCAAACCTTGTATATATTATGTTTTTTGTATGCATACATACACATGATAAAATTTAATTTATGTTAGGTACAGTAAGAGATTACCAATAGCAACTGATAATGAAGTAGGGAAATTATAACAATGCACTATGATAACTAGTCTGATAACGGAGACAGCTGCTAAGTGGCTAACAGGCAGGTAGCATATACAGTGTGGATATGCTGGACAAAAGGATGTTTCATTTTCCAGGTTAGACAGACAGATTTCATCATACTACTCAGAACAGCATGCTATTTCAATCTTATGAATTGTTTTTTTTTTCTGGAATTTTCTATTAAAAAATTTCAAGCCATGGTTGAATGCACATAACAGAAACCATGGAAAGTGAACTGCAGATAAGGGAAACTACTGTATAGAGAAACTTGTTGAATCCCCGTGGAGCTTTAGTTATAGAAGCAACTTATAGAGTGATTTGTTATTGTGCCGTGGCCAGAAAAATAGTGTAATACATTAAAATTAAAATAAGCAGTGGCCTCCACGAAAAAGATAGAAAGAAACCATAGTGTCTGATATGGAAAGCTAATAGCCACCCTTAAGATAAGAAAAAAAAATGATTACTGACACAATCATAATAAAATGTAAAAGAATTCTTTCTAGTTCTAGTTTTGCAGAATATAGTTAATAACCAAATTACAGCAATATGTCAGGGATCATTTTGGGGTAATCAAATATTTGCTTTTGTATTACCTATCCTATAGATATTTCTTAGGGAATAACCGAAGTCCAAAACCTCCTAAATATTTTTGATATAATAAAGCAAAATGCTTTTTTTTTTATAAATTATATCATCCTAAACTTTGCTTACAGTAGATAAGAATGCAATTAAACTTTTTTTTTATTAAAAGATTTTATAATTTGTGTTACCAGGTCTCAGACTCAATTATTCATGAAAATCCCTGAGAAGCTTAAAGATAAAAGAATTCCATGTTCCTAAGTCCCATACATGATCTGCTTTGTCAGTGGTTTGGGTAGGACTTGGTTAAGCACCTTCTGTTGGGTCTGATGTGCAGCCAGGTTTGAGAACATCTGATGAACTCTACTCAGCTTCTAGACAACTGCTTTCCTTATGAATTAGGTGTTAAAAAGAATGATGATAACCAGAATAACTTCCCTTTCAGAGCTCTGGGAATTGACAGTAAGTGCTGTAGTAAGGGCATCTGGAACCATTTCTTTTGACATAGCCTCAAAGTCATTGTTGAAAAAAAAACTTAAATTTTATTGGTGTCTGATTGTTTTTAGACAAATATTGTCAATCATGAGAAATTCTTGTTTCTTAAATGCATTTCACAGAAACTTCCTGAACATATGCTACAATCATTTTCAAAAACAATCTCTTAAAAAAATAATAACTAGGGAGCTGCAACATTTTCTGTCAAAGTCACAAAGGAAAACAAAAGTTCATCTATTGTTCTTTTAGGGTGCATTTTTTTGCTCCCGCATTGATAACATATTTATAGAAGTGATGAAAGCTACCTAACTTAAATTGACTTTGTTTATTAAAAAAAGTTTATTTTTTGTAGTTTGGGGAAGCTCTAGTGTCTTAGGCAGAACCATGGCCGTCTCAATTCATCAGACGACCTATAACTCAAAACAGTGTATTCAACAGATTTTGCCAGTTTATTGGCAATTGAAAAGAAAAGTTTATTCATCTTCTTGGATTAGATGATCTCTAAGGTCCTTTCCATCTATAGAATTCTATTATTATTTTCCACTCGAATGATAAAGTATAGAAATTCTTCACATCACTCTGGTTCAGTAGCAACTAGTAGAATCCACAAGTATTTTAACCCTAAAGTTTTTGTTTTCTCTTATATTTCACTGGTGATGCACATTTTACAACTTCATATTTTTTTTACGATCCATTCATCATCCATTATGATGAATGGAAATTCATCAGTAGTAATGGTTATAACCAATATGAAGGTGCTGAGTGGTAATGGTAAATAATAGACTCATTACTATTCTCTTGGGTCTAATTCCCAGTTGATTATGAATAATCTTTGAGATATATAAAATCCTCTAGGACATTTAATTATATGAAACCTACAGAATGTTAGATAGTTGTGGCTCTATTTTTGGTGCTCCTGTAGTTTTTCACATATCTGTAATGTTTATTATGCTCTTTTGTATTTTTCTTGTTTGTCATTTACTAGACTGTGAGTTCTTTGAGGGTCAGAAACATTTATCTTTACAGTCCCAGGATGTAGTACAGTGCTTAATGCATAGTTTGTCCACATGTGATTGGATATCTCTTGACTATTAAATGAATTCAACCACTTACAAATAACTGCTTAGTTTTTTGAAATCAATTCCCAAAGTTAAAAATCCTTCTGCAAAGTCCATGATGAAGCTTATAAAAGAAACTAAGAGAACCTCAAGTACCTAGAAATTTTAAGAGAAGAAGACTGGAATGTTTACCTAACAGGTTAACTTCTCACTTCTATTTCTAGCAAGGATGGATAGATCAATTAAACAATTATTATATTTCATTTCAGTTTAGTGTTTCTTAGTGTTTAGACCAAAGGACATACCATATGAGCCTTTGATTTCATGGGGGAACCTCTCCCAAAGTTAGGAGGTAGGTATTCATCTGGTAGCTTTGGCAAGATATGTAACCTGTCTGAACTTCAGTACATCTTTTGAAATGGAAAGGTTAAATAAATCTATAGTTCTCTAACATTATTAATAGTGGAATTCTTTTTGTCTTTAAACATTTATACGGAAGCCTTTATGTCTAAAGGATACAGTGCTATTTAGATGGAAGGAGGAATATATTAGTTAAGATATTAACACTAGTACTATAACAGATGACCCCGAATCTTAGTGACATAACAAAATAGTTTGTTTTTTACTCACTTAGAGTTAATTTATAGTCAAGACTTGAGATTGAGGCCTCTCTCTAGATCATCACTTAGAGACTCCAGTAGACCATGTCTCTGCAACATTCAACTCAATCAGAAAATTGAAAATGAGAGAAGGTGTTTTATGGTCCAGGCAAGGAAGGGCTCACACAGATTTCATCACACTTAACTACCAGGGAGGCTGGGAAATGTCTTCCTCTGTATCCAGGATAAACAATAAGAAATGAGTTTGGTAAGCAGATAGCTGGGCTCTCCCACAAGAAATGGAGCCTGGTACCCAGAAAGGCTTGCTTAGGACTATGAAGAGCACAATTTTTAACCTCTGAAGCAGATGAACCTCAAGAGCTCCTTCAGCTTAAATGTTTGTAATTCTAGCAAGCGCAGGGTCTGCGACACAGAAATTTAATAAATGATTCATTTTCTCTGTCTCTATGAAAAAGAGATTTTAATTTCTATTCAGTGATTGAACTCTGATCAATAGCATAACCCATGTTTGGTACCTCCCCTCTACCCACCCCTTCAGTGTGATAACACTCTTGGTAGTTTCGATTGGCCCTTGAATTTGGGCACTTGCATGGAGTATGATCTTGCAGAGCTCTTTTAATTCTGGCTTGAAGTTGTGAAATGGATATAGTTATCTTTCCTTCAAATTAAGGAGGACTTAGAAGACATAAGTGAAAAGAGTTTTACTTACCCCAATCAGATGAAGATTAAAATCCATGTGATGTCTAAGATATCAGTAGTTCTTTCCATGCTGAAACACCATTACAAACTATTGGCAAGATCTTCTTATACTGCTTCTGCCTGGCTGTTATCCTCTACTGGGTCAATCCTTTCATCCTGCCTCTTGCCACACCATCTCTTCCCTATATCTCTCACTATTTGTACCTTCCTTTGGCAAGCTAATTGCAAACAGGGTTTTGGTTATCATCTGGTAACTTCCATATCTGTTTATTCTTTCTGAAGATCTAAATATCCAAATGCTCACAGACATCTCCATTTAGACATCTCAGTGTCACCTCACATTCAAAATGTCCAGAACCAAATCTTTTCCGTCTCCTCCCTCAAAACTTTTTCTCGAATCTCAGTCTTGGAATATGGCATCATCATTTATTAGTTTATCCAAATTGGGCCCAGGAACCATTAGCTGTTTCTCTCTCTTTTTCATCTTCCTCCAAGCTAAAATGGTCACAAAGTCTTAATGATGTCTTCTTGAAAGTTTTCCAAATTGTCACTCTCTCTCTCTTTAAATCACAAGAAGCAAAACATGCATCTTCTCTCACCTGAACTATTTCCATAGCCTCTTAGTTTATCTCCCAGACTATAGTCTAGTCTCTCTCCTCTCCAGTCTTCAGTGCATCCAGTTCCCAAACACACACTCCCCTATGTAAACCCTTTGCCTGACCTAATAGACTATTCACGGTCTGACTCCTGCTAACTGTCTTCACTTACTGTCCCTCTCCAAAATGAACAATTTATCACAAAATACTTCCATTCCCCAAATACACTGTTCCTCTATACAGGCCCTAAAAATAGCCATAGAAAATGAGTAAATGAATGGGTATAGCTTTGTTCCAATAAAACTTTATTTACAAAAGTAGGCGGTGGTTAGATTTGAACTAGAGGCTCCAGTTAGTTGACCTCTGCTCCATAAATTTGTATTTGTTATTCCTTCTGCCTGGAATGCCCTTTCATCCTTATTGCACCTCATTTTCAAATTCTAGTTTTTCAAATGTTTGCTTAAGCATTTTTCTTCCATAAAGCCATCTCTGAATAATGCTCATTCCCAAGGCATGTTATACATATAGTCAATTCTCATGATTTATTGTAGTTGTAGTTTTCAAAGTTGCCTTGAACATTGAATTAGTGAACACAGAATCATTGCAGGGTCAGGCTCCTGAGAGCCTGTGGCCACAACATTTTTGTCAACTGATAGATAGATAACCTTATTTTGCGTGTATTTCTGTCTTAAGACACCTTATTTGATATATATTATTGGTTCATTGATGTTGAACTCATGGCTAACAACACTCTAACATGCCTAAGCAAAACTTATTTGACACACTTATTTTCTCCATGAGGCACGTCACAGCCATCTTGTGCTTAAGAACAGCACTTCAACACTGCTTGGGGAATATTTTAAACATCAAGATCACCAACAAAAGCACAAAAATGTGATAAATGTGGCACTGTATAGACTTCAGAAGGACAATTATTTGCATTATGAGAACAGAAACAAGAAGACAGAGAGTTCCACCTCAGATTGTTTCATTTCAGCTGAGAATGTGCACATCAGGATACTCAGTTTTCACTGCTCTGCACATGTCTTTGATAGCACCATGACTGTTTATTTTGGGGTTACAAATACTTTTTAGTGAGTAGGGGAATTTGCAAATATGGAATTGGTGAGGAATGACTATACTGCATAGCAGAGTCAACAGACTGGACAGCTAGGTCTTTGTGAACTAGTTAGCTTGTTTTCTCTTTTCTATTTCTATGATTTTTAGAGCTTACATGAAGATTTTGGATATTTATATGAATGAATGAGTTTAATGAAATATATTTTGCTTAATTTTTTCAGTATAGACTTTATGTGCAGGAAAACTTTTTAAAAATTGCTCTTTCCAGCATTTGCTAAGTGATTAATAATTCTACTGCAGTACGTAGGGACTGATGTTGCTTCCTTCCTATTTAACATCTTTATTAATGATCTTCATCAGGCAGTAAACAATAAATTAATGAAATCTGCAGATGATACTAAATTAAGAGGTGTTGAAAACACCAATGAGAGTACTGCTGTAGCATAAATGTACTTACAAAAGTTAAAAATATGAAATAAATCAAGAATGATGCAACCAGAAAAATACAAACTAGAAAATCGAGCCAAGGAAATTTGAAATGCTCAGGAAACCTGGAAATTTCTGCTTGCTGATTTTAAATTACCTGGGCATTTATTTATTTTTCAGGCATTTATTGCGGGCCTACTATGTGCCTAGTCTAGTGCTCTGTCCTGGGTTATCAATGTGAACAAGACTATCAAGGCTCTTACCTCATGGAGTTCATATTCCAGAGGAGGAGATAGAAAAGAGGAGTAAATAGTCAAGAATCTCTAAGATAAGTGAAGAAGTGATATTAGAGTTGAACATGAAGGAAGAACAAGAGAGGAGAATGCTCTAGAGAGAGAAATCTCAAGTGCAGAGACCCAGAGGGGAAAAAAAATAAGTGTGGCAGACACAAAGAGCAGAAAAGGAAGATGCCTGAAGCTTATGGTAGGGGTATCCTGGAGGATAAGAATGACTTGTGGCCAGTGAAAGAGCAGGTAGGGGAAAGATTGTGTAGTGCCATATAAGCACTGTGAAGGAAGTTGGATTTTATTCTAGGTCCATGGAAAACAAGAGTTTTAAGAGTAAGAAACATGATTTGACCCACATTATTGGACTGAAGTTGAGGCAAATATATAGTAAGGAGTTCAATTAGAAAGTTATAGCAGTAATTTCAAGCAAGAGGAAATGTGGCTTGGACTAAGAACTGGAGAGGAAAAGTTTTGGAAGAATTGGGATGTGTTTTAGAAGGAAAACTGTCAGGACTTGTAACAGATTGGCTGGGGCGGGGGTAGGGGGTAGGGGAAACTGGAAGGACAGGGAAGAATCAAGGGTAAACTCCTAAATTTTTTGACTTATGTAACTGTTGGCTTGGGCAACCAGGAACTGGAGCTACTAATTAAGTTAAGGAGGCCTAAAGGAGGAAGAATTTAAAGGAGAAGAAGGTAGAAATTGAACCATTGTGGATATATTAAGCTTGAAGTACCAATTAGACATTTAAATGAGATTTCATTGTGATTTTAGTTTGCATTTTCCTGATGATGAATGATGTTGAATGCTTTCTCATGTTCTCATGGCCCATTTGTAAGTAAGTGTGTGTATATATATTTTTTAAGGTTTCTGTTTAAGTCTTTTGGGGCCATTTTATTTGATTATTTATTTTTGCTAATAATTATTAATTATTTTTGTTTCTGTGATCTTGGGAAAATGGTATATAGTCTTCTTTAATATCTTTGTTTAGTTTTGGTATCAGGGTAATGCTGGCCTATAATTTGCTTATTAATTTTCATAACATAGCCAATGATGAGTAGCAGCTTTTAATTTTTAAGATGTTTATTATGTCTTTTATTATTTTTTAAAAAAATTTGTTTTTGGTGCTTTCTGGTTGCTGTCAAAAAAAAATCTTTGCCTATCTCATTGTGGAGACTTGGGGAGAACAGCATGCCTGGAGAGGGCATGGGAGCTCTTTGCCCTTTTTCCATACTTTGCACTATGCATCGCTTCCATTTGTTCTGACTTATGTCCTTTTATAATAAACCAGTAATCTAGAGAGTAAAATGTTTTCCTGAGTTCTGTGAGCTGCTCTAGCAAATTAATCAAACTTAAGGAGGGGGTTGTTGGAATCTCTGATTTGTAAGTGGTTGGTGAGAAGCATAGGTGACAACCTGGATTTTTGATTGGCTTCTGAAGTTAGGGATTGGGCACAGTGATATAGAACTGAGCCCTTAACCTGTGGGGTGATGCTGTCTCCAGAGAGATAGGGTTAGAACTGAGTAGAATTGTAAGACACCCAGCTGGTTATCCAAGAATTGGTTATGGTGGTGGGGAACTACCCACTCTACATTGAAGACTGGATCCAAACTTTATACCGTCTATCTATTGAGACTTAATTTTTGGGCGAATAGATGGTGTATCCTGGAAAATATCTCATGTGCATTTGAGAGAATGTATATTATGTTGTTATTGGGTAGAATGGTCTCAGTATGCCTATTACATCTAGTTGGTTTATTGTGTTGTGTAAGTCCTCTATTTCCTTACTTATCTTTTGCCTTTTCAACATATCACTGTTTCTCTTTACAAATAAAATACATAAAAAATTAAGAACTCATAATTCACTTCATGAATTATATGCTGTCTAACTATTGTGCTGTTTACCTGAAACTAATACAAAAACAAAAATCATTGAACTGTTTAGAAATAGACCGCAATGGATATGCCAATAATGTAACTTTTCTTAGAAACAAGTAATATTAACCTGTTTAATACGTGTTTTCATCACAAGAACAGACACTTGGTATTTTCCTTAGGATTGGTTTTAGATATTAGAGATTGAAAAAGCAGAGTTGGCCACAAAACATCCACCCTCCCTATTTAAGAAAATAGCTAAATCTCCAGGAGCCTGAATGACCTTCTCATTTTGGTCCACCACTTTAGAATGATTGCATCAGATTTCCAATTGTGTTGGGCAGAGATGAGCACTCTGAAATGTGGATGGCAGGAGGGAGCTATGGTGGGATAGGCTCTTCCCCCAAGCTATGTGATTGTCTCGAGTACTTCTGTGGGTTGGCCAGCCATGACTTGTCTGATTACTTCCTTTTCCACATTTTTTAACTTTCAGTTCTCTTAGCTAAAAGTTAGCTTAATTTTTAAAAGTCTCTGAACTCTGATTATTTAAATGAACTTAAGTGGATTCAATATCCACAACCTCATTATACACTGTACCAAATCCATTAATAAATCAACCATAATTCAAATTGCTTCTGTATAATGGAATTTTTGCTGGAAGTGCTGTAATTGGAAGAACACCACCAATTGCTTGTTATTTAGTCTAGTGATTTATACAGATTTTTTAAAATGCATATAATAGGAAAGCAATTAGCATTAGTTGGGAGTTTCATTTTTCAATTAATTTTTGGACTCTAATAATTAAGTATAGTTACCTGAAATAACTGGTAATGAGCTAAAACATGATGAAAATATAAGCTGTTAATTGACTCATCAATTTATATGACACAGAACTGTTCAGTTAATATATTTTTAAGAATTAGGAAAAAAAATCTCTTTGGATTTTTTTTTGGAGGAAGAGGCTAGAGGGTAGTCATAACCATGGGCAAGGAACTCTAGTTTTCTCTTTCAAAATAAACTTTATAAATAGTTTTAAGCTCAAAAAATCTAAAATTCAAAAATAGACTTCGGTAAGGGTGGCATGTGCTGGAAGCCTGTGCTGTCACAATGCAGAGTGATTTTGTCAGGCCATGCGATTTTATCACAAAAGCCCATGTCCTGCAAAGGAGGGCAAGTTTCCATGTTTCTGTTTCGGTCAGCTCTTTGCATTGTTGATTGATGCGCTGTAGTGCTGTTGTCAGTATTTTATCAATAGTCACATAGATCTCATGACTGGCATTTTGCCTTTTTAAAACCATCCTTTTTGCCGTCATAGAGAATTGGAAACTCGAAGCCTATTAGGAATGGCTGGTAGGCTTTTTATTATTATTTATGAATTCATCAGAAAGGAATATTGACCTCTAATTAAAGCCAGAAAATTACTCCTGGAATAGATTGCTAAAGGTCAGTTTCTTTGCAAAGAACTTGATATGTGTTTCTATGTGCCTTGTGTTATCATTGTTATAAATAAGGCAGCTTTCAACCTATTTGTAGGTGAAGGTAGCGAATTGTTGTATTAGTTCTTGCTTTTGGTATTGAATTTCAATTAAACGTTTCTAATGTTTTTTTCTGTTCTTGGTATGTTTATCTTCTGAAGGTGAGAAAAACTGCTCTGTACTAAAGGCAATTAGAATTTTCCATTCTTGAGAAAAGTAATATGTGTATTTTTGGTGTAAGAGAATTAAAATGGCAAAAATACTTTGGAACCTGATTTCCTAACAAAAGAGAAAAATCTCCTCAATTATAGGAAGTTCTAGGAAAAGCATTTGTCTGTTCTGGAAATCAAATTTGTCTGTTTTGGAATTTCCTATATATAGGAAATCAAAGTGAATCAAAATACTGTAATAATCAAAAGAAATAATCAAAAGAAACAGCTTCACTTGAGGTTTTGGCACAGTGAATAGATATTTAAATATTTAACAACTCTTTTTATCTTTACCTGTTCACAAGTTATAAACAGGGAGTTGGAATGAAATAAAAAAGCTGCCTATTGACTTTGAAATGAAGTAGGTATTATGCCCAGGTTTTGAATAACTTCCCTCTGTCTGTCAGAAGGTTCTGCTCTCCGTCTTGCTGGTGTTAAATTAATTATGTGCCTAAAGAGGTTCATCATACTATGTTGATGCTACATACTTATTAATATTTTAAATTATTGAGTAGTTTTTAACATTTATTAACCCTGAAAAAATATCTTGGAGGTGATTTCTGAAATTTTTTTGGTATTAAATTTAATGGGTAAATTTAAAAAGTCACAATCTTTCTAATTTAAGCATTTAGCATAGAGGTCTTCAACAGGGGGTGATTTTATCAATGTCTGGAGATATTTTGGTTGTCACAAATTGGGGAAGGTTATGCTACTGGCATCTAGTGGGTGGAGGCCGGGGATGCTATTATATTAAACATCTTACAGTGCACAAGACAGCCTCCATAACAAACAGTAAATCTGGCCCAAAATATTAATAGTGCAGGAGTTGAGAAACCCTAATTTAGAAAAACATGTTAAAATGTCATTTAATGGTAATAGCAACTCAAAACGAAAATTTCACGTTGGAAAATATAAATTTAAATAACAATAAGTTGTCTTATTACCCATCTGAATAACAAAAATGAAAAGAAATCATAATACCAGTTCTGCAAAGATGGTAGGAAGCAAGTTCACTCATACATTGCTGGAGAGAGTATTCTGGCAATAGCCACTGAAAATAAAAGTACAACCTTCCTTTTACTCAGCAATTTCTCACTTGGAAATATCCAGCTTTTTTGTTGTGGTTAAAAAATTACTGGAAAAAACCTTAATGAGACATCTATAATATAGAATATTATGAAGTTAGTAAAAATGTATTATATTCCTAATGATGTTTATCATAATGTTTTATTAGGTGAGAAAAATCAGTTTTATAGTAGCATGTACATTATGAGCTCATTTTTGAAAAACAAATAACAAATGCTTCCTACACATTTATATATTTTCAATGAGCATGTGGAGAACTTTTTAGCCAATGTTTAATTTGGTTGCTTCCTTAGAAGAGATAAGAATAAAGATGGCTAGAGGTTAATTATTAACTTTTCCTTTTTTCTATTTGCTTTTTCATTTTCAATTTTAATTATTTTAATATTACTTTTTTAATTTACGAAACAATTTAAGAAAACCCAAAGAAAAATTTGTATTACTCTTTGGGGACTATTTTTTGTTTAGTGTTGTCTTGTGAACCTCATGGAAATGTACCCCTTGGTTAGTGTAATCACAGGAAGAATAGTTGGATTTTGATTTTTTTTTGTCAGTGAATAATGCTGAAGTTATATGTATTATAAAATGAGTATCACCTAGGAAGACCAGGTGCTATAGACATAAAAAATAAAAAAAAAAATAAGGGATTGTAAACTGACAAGTTCTTTGCAATCTATGAAGTCAACCAACAGTCGCCTCACCTAAAAAACAAAACAAAACAAAAACGAGTATCTATAAATACTTATTTTTTGCATACATAGTGTTTTATTCTATTATTTATAATATGATATAGATTCCATCTGATAAAAATTGCCTGCATTAGGAAAATCTTAATTTGATGGCATGTAGTGAAGAGGGGCAATAGGGAATTGTAGAATTGTGCTCTGGGCTGGATTCATGGGCCAGCCATTCGGAGCTGCCCAGGACCTGTTGAAGAAAGGGCCCTGTTGTTTTCCTTAATGTCAACCTCAAAGGTTAGGAGCCTTTCCTGAAATTATAATCCCCAAGTTGTTGTGCCTCAAAGCATAGAAGTTGTTGGAAGTGTGATTTGATTGTTTTACATTTTGAGAACAGTGATGAAATTATTTTCTTGTCTTGAAAATGACATATGAACACTTTGGTGTATAAATTATAGTTAAAATATGGCATTGGCTACCATTAAGAAAGGGAAAGAACAGTGAGAAAAAATGTAAGGCTCGACACCTTATTCAGAATTTAATTATGATGAGTAATGAAACCACAACAGAGAAGCATTAACTGATCTGATTACCCCTATCCCCATGCTTCTCCACAAAATCAGCCAACATTACTGAATATTATATTTCTGACCCTATTCTAATCAGTTCACATATACTGACTATTTTAAATTTTCATGACAACCTAATGAGGAGTATGGGTTTTTTTAATCCTCATTTTATATGTGAGAAAACAGACACAGAAAAGTTAGGCATCTTGCCCAAAGTCACACAGCTTCCAGTGTGACAGAGCCAAAATTCTGGCTGGGGAAGAATAACCCCAGGGAATGTGAAAGTACAGTGAAAATTTGAGACTATGGGAATTAAAGAACCTTCTGATTTTCTTCTGAGTGATTAAAAAAAAAAACAACCAGAGCATCCTAATTGAACAAATTTTAGTTTTAGTAATAGGTAGTATGGTAAAGAGGACCCTTATGGATTAATTTGAGAATTGGTATCCCCTATTATGGACATTAGCATTTGGTATTTAGCTTGATCTGCTCACAATTTTAAATGATGGCTTTTATTTTGACCCGCTTAATAAATAACTAATATAATTCCTTCAACTTCTTCTCTTCTTTAGAATGAGTATGTATGTACGCATATGTTACTCCAATTGCCTTGGAGATTAGTTCATAAGCAATGCAATCTCCTGTAAATAAAAATATTGAAAGTTTAAATCATTTGGACCATAACCCAGCTTTTCTGGCCTGGTGATCTTGTGTCTATGGTTATAATGAATGCAGTTCTATTACCATTTAATATCTCATGTATATGTTCAACGGCAATATGACACCAACACATCACAGAATGTAGGTTATTCGATGAATAAAAATAAATAGTTTGAGAGTGCTTTCTCACATTTGAGGTTTAATTCTCTCTCTGCCGAGAGTGTTATATTGAGAAGAACATATTTTGCAGATCTTTCCGCCTTTGCAATTTCAGTCCTCAATTTCTGCCTCCCTTCCCCCTTTATAATTTTCATATTCCCGTACAATTCTTCAGCCATAAAGCCTAGCACTAGATGACTGGCTTTGCAGGGGTCAATTTTGTATCTATGTTTTCTTGTCACCAGTGAGTATTTTTTCCTTTCTCCTTGTATTGCATAGATTTTTCATATAGCACATAAACCACACACCCTAAAGTAAAATGCTGGGTATAAACTCCATTGTTAGGAGACTAATCCCCCCTCCCCTTTTTTTGCCCGAAGAAGAGAAAATTCAAAACACGAAATACTGTAACAACTTATCTACTGTTTTTGATGAACAAACATTTGTACTGACAAGGTGAAAAAATATCTAAGTGTGAAGATTTTTGAGCAAGAAGATTTCTGACAGTTGAGGTTATCAGAGCTGGAAATAAACGGCAGAGGGGAGGTGGCAGAGTCTCATTCTTAGAGAAGGCTGTGACAGGGCAGACAGCTCTAGGGCCAGGCCCCCTAAGGGATAATTCTTCATGATGGTGCCTTGTGTGATGGAGGATGGGTGGAGTAGTATTTGCTTACCTTTCCTAGTGCTTTCCTAGAAATAAAATCAAGTAATGTTTAAGTAGCCTGAGGAAGAATCAACATCAATGTATTAATTAATATGCCATGGGGTTCTCCCTAAATGAGAGTGATATCTTTGGAAAATATTTATCCTATTGAACCAGCGTACTTTTCTTTTTTCACCATAATGATCTCTTATCTAATAGATGTAGAGGGTGAACAAAGTTGGATAAGACATGGTGCCTGCTCTCTAGAGATACATGAGCAATTCACTGTGGAGATAAGCATCCTCAGGACTAAGTCTAGAAAGTCTGTTGGTAATAACTATTATGAAGGGTACAAGTTCTATGACACTGAAAGACAAGAGGAAATTTTTTTTTTAAATCAAGGATAAGGAATCTAATCTGATCACATGAAGGAGATGGTATGTGAAACAGAGGCTTTAAAAGTGCATACAACTTGGGAAGGAAAAAAGTGAGGGATGCATGGGAGGAGGCTGAAGCCTGAGTAAAGGCAGGGGAATGCAAGTTTTGCACACTGACTACTTTGAGATGGTTGGAGTAGAGGCTATCAAGGAGGCTGTAGTGAGAGATAAATTTGGGATCGAATCATGGCAGATCTGTACGTTTCAATCACTTGCTTACTTGAGTCTAAGATCTCCTTTAAGAGAAGAAAATATCATTGCATGTCGCATTGCCTAACACTCAATAGATGCTCAAAGTATATTTCTGAATAAACAGCCAGTTCTCTGTAAGCAATCTGGTTGTACACTCAAGTTTATTTTGGCAATAGTCACTCGCATCCATTGTTGATGTGAATTTCCATCATTAATTTAGTTTTAGGCAGTATGTGTTCTGAATTTTAAATCTTATGCAGAATGGTACATTACCTTGTGGTTCAGCATTATGCACATGGTTGTAAATATGGAATAGATGGCACTTGACTCAAATGGGATTAATGCAATCCCCCATTTGTTTGGCCAATTTGAAGAAGACAAAACACTACCATATCTAGCAGCAGTACTCTCAAACACCATAACTCTTGGCATTGAAAAATAAAACTGACGAAAGAAGCCTTGGCTGCTCTATCTTTTGCACCCTCTCTATCTTGGACACTGGATTGAAGGGGAGGCAGCCTCTGAATAAGGTGAAACAAATCACGTCAGCGTGATTGATCTAGGCTGTGCTTGGCACACCCCAGGTGATTGTGTTGGGTAGAAGAGTCATCAATTTGCTCCCCCAAAAGGGTGTGTGATAGAGTCATAAATATTTTACAAAATGTGGGGTGACATCTGCTTTCTTGTTTACTGAGAACAGTGCCTGCTAGATTGTGTCTCCTCCAGACAGTTGTTCCTATTTCTGATCTATCAAAGACTTATTTACCTGCCCATGGGAAGTGTTGCTATTTCTTTTATTTTCCTTTGAGTTTTCATTCTGATTTTTGATAACTGCATATTCTCCAGAGGATGAACTTTATTTTATTATGCATTTTGTGGAAGGCAAAAGAAAACACACATTCTTGCTTACGAGTTTGAAGTGGGAGCAGATTTTAAAGGGCAGAATCATTTTTCATGTATTGGTATTTTGTGACTCAGGAAAGAGAAGCTGAATTCTTGTAACATCACAATCGAGAGAGAGATCAAGGTGCTCTTTGGAACTTTGGCTGGTCTCCTGTTATAGCTTGAACATTTTCATAAAACTTCACATTTTTAAGGTACTTTCATATGTATAACTTTATATGATTATCACAAGCTCTAGAAGAAAGGGTATAGATTTTTTTTTTTTCTGAAAAAAGCAAACCAAGTCTTAGGTAGATTTATACAACTGGTTAGTGCTGGAACTAGGCTTAGAACAGTGACCAAGTTTATACAGTTCTTTAAATATGCACAAGAAAGAAAAAAGGAAAGAAGGAAGGTAGGAAGGAAGCAAGTCAGGGAGGAGAGGATGAAGGCAGGAAGAGGGAGATGGCAAGTAGAAGGGGCAATGGGTCGATGGGACATACATAGGTGATTGTTCCATCTCAGTCCCCCGAAAACTGACCTTGACATGAGGATCTGGGTTCAAATAGTCTGTATCTTTTTGCCTGTTAATTATGTTACATATGGAGCATTCAGACATCAATAAAGATTTAAATCATCATTGACAATAGACATTATTCATGTTATTTTGCCCTCTATGCAGGTAGGAGAAATTGGGGTAGGAACCGGTGAAGTGAGTGATTTGCTTGTGGTTGTGAAAAAGCCACCATGGGAAGGACTGACAAGACTCTGAATTTTCTAGACTCAGCTCAGTGGAGTCACACTGCTCTTGAAGTCTCTTCCCCTTAATCCAAATAATGAATCTGCAGAGGTGGCAGTGCACTTGTAATCATCCAGCGGGCCTAACACTGTGCCATCCTGGTCATCATTGTCATGTACTGGAACCACAGCTATCCTGCTTAGTGGAAGATTCCATCCTTTCTTAAAAGTACTATGACTATGAGTTGCCGTGAGGCCAGGCTGCATTTGGTGCCATTTTCGATAGAAGTGAATCGTTAACCAATTCCTGATTGTAAGCACTTGCAATAAGTTTAAAAAAAAAAAAAAAAAGTTCCAAATGAACACTGGAAATGATATTGAAACACAACTTAATGAGGTTTCTGTGGTAACTGAACATTAAAATGGGCACAAACCTGAGGTTATTTTGATTTTAATATCACCCCCTCTCTGGGGTGTTTACAACAGAAAGCAGCTTATATTTGTAATGGGATCTTGTTTCAGTTTTTTTTTTTATATTTATATTTACAAATATTTGCTACCAGGACCTTGCTTATGTAGGAATAGGAATCATAGTGTTTATTCCTAGTGGGATTGCTTTTGTGTCTGGCATTAATGAGAGTATGTTCAAAGTCATAAATGGGACCTAGGGGACAAAGAAACAGTGCCAAGCAGGGAGGCTTTTTCTTGAGGACAGCAAGGGAAAATAAGTGTAGACTTGGTTTGGATGGATTATTCGTCCCTCCCCTCCCCACCCGACATTATAAATATAAACCAGTGCATGCGGGACAAGATGCTGATGTCCTCGGCAACACAGCTGAAGCAAGTTGTCTCTGGAAATGCCACATGGATTCCTTTGGGGAGATTCTCTAATTGGAGTAGCCACACTCTTCCAGCTCCAGGTAGCTTCTGGGACCTGAAGGTTCTGAAACTTTTTTTCATTCTTGGAAATCGCATTCCCTCTGAGTTTTCAGTTTGGGGCGTATTCTGGCTTTTTGAATAAATATCAGGAGATGATCACCCCTTGACTATATGTAATTTACATACACGATGGTTTCTCTTTTGGTTCTAAGTCAGTAAGATGGTTGACTAAGGCCATGGGAAATAGAATCAGATGCATTTTTCAGCTTGAAATGAGATTATTGGATCTGATAGACATCTTCTTCATTCATTTTATTTGTTCAATCAATTGCTCAACAAATATTTATTAAATGTTCACTATGTGACCAACAGTGCCTTAGGCACTTAGGATACAACAGTGCAAAATAATACGACAGTAATAAGTGTGAGCATTTAATAGTATTCACTATGCACCTGGCATTGTTCTAAGAATTACACTTTAAAACTGTTTAAGAATTATACTTCTTTCATCACTTTCATCACACTTTCATCACTTACTAAGCATATCATTTTATTCTTCCCAACAAATGTGTGAAGTCAGGGTAGCAATACTGTTTTTACTGTTATTCATGGATGAAGAACCTGACATAGAGGAACTGGCCTGAGGTTCCATGGAAATGGCTGGGTGAGGATAATTCCAGCACACACTCCTCATCACCACCCACCTTTCAATTCTTACCTTGATTGGCATTTTTATTGACAGTGTTGTTGTAGTGCGGTTGGCAAAATTTTCTAATATCCCACCAAATTAAAACCAATTGGGACAATACCCAGGTTTGAACTGATAAATATTTTGAGGTGAAGAGAGAGGGCTCATGACTTAGAGAAACTTTGACGAACCAGGCAGTTTAGGCAGCAATCATTATTTCTAATGTGCATAGCAACCATGCGAGGTAGATACCATTTCCCTCATTTTATGAAGGGATGAAAATAAACATTCAGTGTAGTATTGTGAGGAAATTTTTTTAAGACCTAGGGGCCGAATCGGGATCTGAATCTATGATTTGGTGATTCTAAAACCTGTTCACTTCCTCCTGCAAGGTTGTTTCCCTTGCTTATAAGTAAATCACTTAACTTTTATTCTCAGCATGATCTTCAAAGGTATTATGAGAGATAATGTAAAAGGATGAGACAGTAAGAAAAAAATCGAACCCTATTCCATAGAGAAAGAACAACATACTTCCAAGGAAACTGATTTTACTGCTTTTTCTTTTTTTCTTTCTTTTTTTTTATCCCTGTGCTATTTAAAAAAATATATATAAGGGACAAAGAAAATGAAACCTTTTTAATATTCCTTTGAAATAAATATATTCAGTGAACTCTCTTTTGAGTACAATGTGATTAATTGAGTCTCTCATTTTTCAGAAGTTAAAAAGTGCATTTCTCTTGATTATTCAACATTGCTGAATAACCAACAGCAGTATGTAAAGGGCAGAAAGGAAATGTGACTGGATCAGCCATGCTGCTGTTAATAGCTTAGATGGTTCCGGAAGCAAGCACGTGGCAGTTGCTCTAAGGCTTATTTGGGCACATGCTCCAGTTCTTCATCTCTCCTTTAGAGTCAAGAGTGCAGTCTAGTGGCCTCAGAAACAGATGTAGGTCTGTAAAGTTCATGGTGTGACTGTGGGCGAGTCATTTCTGGCCCCCTCAGGCTTATTTCTGCCTCTGAAGTTACACATAATTATCCCCACACAGGTTTCGGGAGAAGATTCATTAAGGAAATTACCACTCATTTAGAAAATTGCTGTTCAAGTTCACTAAATGTTTCCCCAGTGGGCCTTAATGAGCACAGGGTTCTCAAGGTGAATGAATCACCTCTGGCTCCCCAGGGAAGAGCTTTGCTTTTCCTCCACCTCACGCCTTGTCTAGGGGTGCCCAGGACTATCAGTCTGGTTTCCCTAGGAAGAACATTGACCTATTTACCCAGTCTTTAAAAAGAGTTATGTGCTTCTCTACTAAAGTGATCTGGTTTGTTCTGAATATCTTCTTCCAGTTCATTCTAGACTTGTGAACATGGCGGGGGACGGGGGGAGAAAACGGCTCACACAAAGTGGCATTAAGACAAGCCTCCTTGATGTTTCCATAATCACGGGTGATTATTCACTCTGTAATTTTCGGATATGATTAGTCAGGATAAACATTATTTTGTGCTGAGCTGATTCGTCAAGGCACATAAGAGCAGCGTGCGAGCCAGTTCAATGATCTTACCCACTGTTAGGTATTTTATAACCTCCTTGTTTCTCAAGTCATCAGCGAGCACTAGGAGCAAATGCCAAAGAGAGCCAGCCTGACTTGTTCAGCAATCAGGCGGATGGTTGAAGATGCTTGGTCAAAATTCTCAGTGAATATCTGACTATATGAATAAAATGATAAAGTAGACACTCATATTGAAGGTGATGGATGGAAAGACTGGAGTATTAGCAATTTGTCTCTCCTCACACACCGCCTCCCACCCCCCCATTCACTGATTACTTTAGGCTTCAACTGTATTCTATTCCATATTCTTCTCTTAAAAGAGAAAACACATGACTTATTCTGATTGACTAGAGACATTGGCTGATCCAATATTGTCCTTCTCTTCTATTTCTGGCCTCAACTGTCCATCACATAATGATCTCTGAAATCAAGGATTGGGCTGGCAAATACAATAAGCCTCCGACAGAGGCTCAATGTGATTAAAAGTTTTGCCTTCATCTTTTCATCAATATGGAGGCCTTCCTACATTGGCTGGAGGTTTTTAGTAGGGGCTCTAAAACCAAACCTCAGGTGGATTTGCACACCCACAAAGTCAGCTTTTTAGGTATGTTTTCTCAAATTCTGTCATTTCTTGATATTTCTATTATATTTCAAAATTATATATGAAGAAATTGAGCCCATTTATTCATGCACCCAACCAATATTTTATTGAGACTTTCTACATGGCAATATCTATATGATACTATAGCATACTGTCTCCAGTGATAAGTAGTAGAGATACTATAATGAGAGGAAAGGAAAAGATGTGGTCTAGGAGACTCAGATTCTTTACGTCAGTAAAGAGCAGAGTTAGGAAAAGATGGAAAGTGTGTGTGTGTGTGTGTGTGTGTGTGTGTGTGTGTGTGTGTGTGTGTGTGTTGGGGGTGGGGGGACAGGGGCAGAGACCAAAGGCCTAAAAAAAAATTGACCAGTTCTTCTCTTCATTGAATAAATATTTGTTCTAAATTTGGGAGGGAAATAATGGTGACACTGTCTGCCTTCACAGTATTTTTCTTGAGTTGATGGAATAAATTTGGAAAATTCTACTTCCAAAAATTTATTTAAGTTATTTTAGTGATAGGCCAATATTGGCGAGCAGTAGAGGGAAGTCCATGTCCTTGGAGGTCTTGGGGACCCTGTCAGATATCTTCGCTGCTGTCATTTCACTGAGGGATTCCACAGGCATTCAGGGTAGGCCAAGTCCTCTATGTTTTTAATGACAAAGCAGCCTCAGAGACATAATTTAGCTTCTTCAAATGAGGAAGGAGAAGAAGAGGAAATACCCGCATCCAAAAAGTATGTGGTAATTAACAGGTGCTTCTTGATCCTGGCTGCACCTTACAGGTTTACATCCTTAGTGTCCAGGCTACATCCAGACCAATTAATTCCCACTCTCCTGGGTAGAGACCCAACATCAGTGTTTTTAAAGCTCTTAAGGTGACTCCAATGTCAGCTAATGTTGAGAACAACAGTTTTAATTGATGCTTAAGGCATATTATATGTACATTTCTTTCTTCAAGGTTCAGAATCAAGAAACGTTAGGGCAAGAAAAAATCCTAAAATCATCCAGTCTAATTGCTTAATTGTACAAAAGAAGAAACTATGGGTAAGATAAGTAAGGTAGCTAACAAAATTTACATAGCTAATCAGTGACAGAGCTAGGTGTCTTTCTTCAACTGTGACTTGCTGACCCCCCAAGAAAGGCTTGAATACAGTCACTTCCATATAGCTATGTGAATAGTTACTCTTGGAGATTTATTTTAAATTTTCATGAAATTTTTAAAATTGTGGGAGCCATTTCTAAACAAACACTAATATTTTAGTATTTTAGTAGCTGTTTTGATAGGTCTTTTGTTGGGGTGGTGAGTTTTTTTTTTTTTTTTTCAAAACAAAGACTATCCAGAAGGCAAGGCTAAAAAAGTAATTTAAATTTTATCAAGTTTTTGCATAACTGGTATATCTTCACTGTCTCAGAAAAGGACTAGGGAATCAGAGGTCAACTTGAAGCACCTCATTTATATGATAATTACCAGTAAGCAGTGGCCAGTGATTCATGATACAAATCATTTGTTCCTCTGGGACTTGTATGTTTACTGGGCAGGAAGTATGTGATTATGTCGTACTAATTAGTTTCTAGGTGACAGAAGAATGTAGCACAATTGAGACTAAGTTTGTTAATTGTGTGCTGTTTCGTTTCTTTATTTACTTGTTGTGGAAGAGTTTTTAATTTAATTTTTAAGCTACAGGAAGTCTCTGAATGAATACATACCTGGATGACTAGATACCAACCTTCATATTATCACTTTCACAGTTTATAATGTGCTTTAATGTGCTAAACTTTAATCCTAGCACCAGTTCTCCAAGGCACAAGTTATTGTTACAGAACTCCCTTTACAGATGAACAAATGAAGGCAGAGAAGTTAGAATGACTTGACGATCCTACAGCTAGAAATGTATCATATTACTTGATATTCACATATCCTATGATTAATAATTATGAGGAATGGTAATTAATGGCCAGAAATGATCATTGTTTAGCCAACTTTTTGTAATTTTCTCAACCACTAAGAAAAAGGCTATAAAGAAATGTGATAATAAGAAACCATTATATTAGAGGTAGAGAATAAAATTACTAGGGGAGAATATAAATTCATAGAGGTTATATTTTCACACAAGGGAAAAGAACTTCAGTAGGCATAAGTTGAATTAAAAAAAAAACAATGGAATACTATTATAGTCTAGCATAAAAGAGGTCTGAGAAAAGAAAAGAGAAAGTAAGAGTAAGCTTAAGAATAGAAACCCACAAAAGACATTAACAGCAAATCGGGGAGGGCAGAAGAAAATAAAAAATCATGATCAAATGTAATGGAAAAGAAGTCTGTCATTAAACCAGGGCAGATGTGAAATTAGAATTAGATGAATAATAAGTTTTGTTTTTAGTGATTTTTAAAAAACATTCCAGCAGTCCAGAAATATTCATTTAAAGGATAGATAGAAGGTCATTATTATCTGAAATGGAACAGAAAGAATAGATAGGAGTCACTTCTGCCTAAAGCACAGTGCTCACTGCGTTTGTCTCCCAGGCAAATGTTTCCTGAATATTTATGACAGAATCTTTCTGACAAATAATACAGAGTTGTATTGCCTGAAATATGGAGAAAATGCTAGCTAGCACGGAACCCAAAGGCCCTCAGATATGGGCAATGTGGAAAGAATATTTTCTCTGAGATGGCAGACTTTGCTATGCTTATAAAAAGCCTTGGGCAAAATGTAGATATTATAAGAACCTGAGACTATCATTCTATAGGTGAAGCATTCCACAATCTGATATGCTGAACAGTACTGCCATAGATGATTAAACTTCACAAACTTAAAGGGCGTCATTTGATTTAATGCCTTTATTAGTCTCCAAATGCTTTCCTGAGGAATATTTTCACAAATTCAAAGTAAAAAAATAATTTAGGGCAAAGGGTATTATTATTTTGCTACCTGTTAAATCTCCATTAAATAAGCTTCTATTATCTTAGGCCCTCATGTGGCCCATCAGGAGAACATCAGAAATAACTAATGTATTACTCAGGACTTTTCAGAGAAATAGAGCCAATAGGATGTGTGTGTATATATATATGGGGAGATTTATTATAAGGAATTGGCTCTGGTAATTATGAAAACTATCAAATTCAAAATCTGCAGGATGGGCTGGCAGACTAGAGATGTACGAAGAGTCAGTGTTACAGATAAAGTCTGAAGGCCATCTGCTGGCAGAATTCCCTCTTGCTCAGAAGTCAGTCTTTTGTTCTGTTCTGGCCTTTCATTGATTGGATGAGATCTATCAGTATGACGGAGGGCAGTTTGCTCTACTCACAGTCCACCAGTTTAATTGTAAATCTCAGCCACATCCTCACAGAACCATCCAGAATAATGTTTCACCAAATAGCTGTACTCTGTGGCCCAGTCAAAGTTGACACAAAATTAACCATCACAGCTCAGCTGGTGATATTTTATATTCATTGCCTTTTCATTATCTAAATTCTTATAGTTAAGCCCTACAAGGTGTGTGTGTGTGTGTGTGTGTGTGTGTGTGTGTGTGTGTGTGTGTGTGTGTGGTCATTTTATTCACAAAAGAAAAGAGACATCATTGGCCAACTAGAGAAAATCAGTAATAGAATTTGACTTTTTATCAGTGTGTCTAGGAAGCCCAAGAAGGAATGTGTAGAGTAGGACATAACTTGGACAACAGATTCCAGTAACACTGGATGATGGTATCTTCAGAAACTACTATTTGAATATATAAGCATAGAGATGTAGATTTCCATTTCAAAGGAACAATCTTCAGATACACATAATAATGGAGAGTTGCAAAATTCCCCGATATTCCAAAGAATGAGGCTTGAATCTTCAAAAGAAAAAGATTCTACAACCATTGGTTTATGGAGTAATAATAATAATGAGGATAATATTAATAATGGCTAACAATTTGCCAAGTGCTTTATGGAAGTGATTTTCAAATAATTCTCAAGACAGCCATTCTGAGTTTGCAAATAAGGAGACCTGAGACACAGGTCAAGAAGCCATCCAGTGCAAGGAAGTCCTTGGGTATGACTTTACTAGTCATATGGGTTGCTCTTGAACATCCCGAGAACAGCTCTGGCAGATGGCTATCCTGCTGCTGCCCAACATCTGCAGAGACGGATTACTGCCTGTCTATCATTTTTGCATCAAGGAAGGATTCTGCAGAGACATCTGTTTGTGAATGGTGACCTACATTTCATTTTAAACCCTCCAGCTGTACTTGGGCCCTCCATGCTACTTGTCCATTATTTTGCTCATCTCTGGCTGGCAGTTTTCCTCATTCCCTCAATGACTACTTTGAATTTTCACCATCTCAGTTCCCCTCCCATCCCTTGTCACTCAGGAAAAATGATTTCGTTGACTGCCTCACTGAAATGTAGAGGCTGATAGGCATGCAATTCCACAACTTGCTTCTTCTACATCCTAAAGTCAGCCTCATCTTCACCCATTTTTCCACCCTTTGGGGCAATGCTGATCAGTTTAGGGCAGTCCAGGATGTAGTTAAATACTTTGTAGGGAGGGATGAAGGGGAGACTCTTAGGACACACCTTCTCTTCAAGTTAAGTCTTGAACTTTCTAATTAGACCTTTTCAAACTTTGCCACCCTATTTTTGAATTTCTTGATTCAAGTCTATTTATCCTATCCTCTACTCATCCTTCAGATTTAATGAACAGATTTTTTATTTTGTTCCTTTTTTATTATTATAATTTTGGCTTTTGCCTCAACCAGAGTGATGATTTGTCTTGCAGAAATCCTTCCTTGGAAAACCTAGAGAATGAACTGTTTGCTACATAATAATAATAGTTAAATAGTTACTGACTGTTTACCATATGGCAGGTACTATTTCAAGTGTTTTACAGGGCCTTCTTCATGTAAAGATATTTAACATATCTTGTATCACTATCCGTTGTATCCGTTGGGAATCTGGATCCTTTTCCCAGAAAAATCTGCACTCAGGAGCACCCACATATCTTCTGTTTTTTAACTGTGAAACAAACTTCCTCAAAGCAACAACAGTTTTTATAATTCCATGATTGTTTGTATTGACATGTGATCCTTCTGTTTCATCTGGTATCAGCTAGGACACTGGGCCACCTGGAAATTCCAAAATGGCCCCTGTGACATGGCTGATTGTTGGATCCAGCTACTGGATTTTGCCTTTAGTTATCTTTATGTGGCTGCTTTGATTTCTAATAGTCTGGTGGTCATAGAGTCACTTCCTCTGAATTCTGTTAGCTAAAACAAATCACAGAGCTTGCCCAGCTTCATGGGAGAAAACTACATGTAGGCCTGAGTATTGGGAGACATGCTTTATTGCAGGCCACCAAATTTACAGCCAACCATGTGCACACCCAATTTTGTATAATAATTTCAAGAGGTATGCACACCCCATAAATCCATTTAAAGACCCCAAGGAGTGGATAGACTTCAGGTTAAGAACTCATGACCTACAGTAAAAAAAAGAGAAGCCTTTTACCCATCAGTCTAATATAGAGAAGAGGACAGACAGCCCTCATTTTAAAAGAAATTGCAAATGAATAGGGCTCTGATGTGACCATGCATGGCATGCTCCAGGGACAGGGAACAATCAGTTAACTAAAAAACTAAGAATTTAAGTTGGAATCAGATTATGAAATATTTTGAAAGGAAGCTTGTGATGCTTAAACTTCATTCAGTAGGCACTGGGGAGCCATTGCAAGTTTTTTTTTTTTTTAAACAGGTGTAATGAGCACAAATGCTGAAATAATTCAGGAGAATTATAAGAAGGAGAATTACAAGAATTAAGAAACAAGGAGAATGGTGTAGAGGGAATTATGATAAGGAGCTTTTATGAGCTTGTGGAATTTTGACTCAGAAGTCAGTTTTAAAGTCAGGACTAACAAAATTGCCCTAATAAAGAATGGAGGCATAAAAATTACTATAGAAAAGGGTTTTATAGTACATAATATAGCAAATATATAACAATATAGAAAGCATTATATATCTAGTATCATCTTGTGTAATTGTATTAACAAAGAACTCAGTCAGCCTTTATGGCTTCAATTGATATTAAAAAAAATTAAGCCGAGAATTTTGGGGATTAATTTCCACCCAGAGTTAATAGAGTTCTCAAGTGTAGCTGTAAAGGATAATGAGTCTAAGACTCATTTGGGTCCCTAAGAATAAAGAAGAAGCCTGTGGGGTCAGAGCAAACTTTCAATGTTAGCAGGTTACTTTTCACTAAGAGAGAATGATAAACCTACAGCAAAAATCCCAAAGGGCACAGAACTGTCAGTAGGGATCTAATTTCTTTTTTTTAGTCCATGAAACTGAGAAGATCTCCCCAATTTTGGCCCTAAAATGACACCTGGAATAGTATTTAGAGGATATATAACAAAGGTTAGGTGAGAGAGCATAGAAGTTTATGTTATTTGCAGGGATGAAATTTATTTTGCAAGCTTGAATCTGCCTCTTGCTTTAAGAAGCCACTTCTGTTGCTCTTCTTTAGCATCAAGTTTTTGCTTCTCTGTACTTATTAAGAGTGGCTCTGACAGGTGAGGGGATGGATTGATGCTGCGCTGTCCTTTTCTATACTGGAGCTTTCTAAGGTCTGCTGTCCAAGACTGAGGGATTGGACAGGATGGGATTGAGAGTGCCATTAGGGGTACGGAGCTGATCAAAATCAGTGGGACCACAGAGATTCCTCAATACTGCAGGTTCTCAAAAAAAAATCTTGCATTTCATCTCTAGAAATTTTTATTTAATTGCTCTGGGGTGCAGCCTTGGAATGGGTAACTACATATGTGTGTGTGTTTGTTTTTTCTTTTCAAATCTTTTTGCTTGTTTTTGTTATTAACTGTATTGAGGAAGGGCTGACAAATATAATTGTATATATTTAAAGTGTACAACAGGATTATTTGACACACATATATGTTGTAGAATGATTACCAAGATCAAGGTAGCTAGAAATCTGTGCCCATTGACCTACCCCACTGGAATGGGACATTTTAGCAACCTGTCCTGATGATTCTGATGGACAGCCACATTTGGAAATCACTGCTTTATACTCTTTGCTTGTTGGTACTGGGCTCTTATCTATTGAGTTACCTAGTCATGGTTCCCGATTTTGTAATTATTAAGATTACTTGGGATAGATTTTTCTATCAGATAGAGGATGGTAATAATAAGTACTGCGTCTATCATGTTATTGACATGAGAAATGCAAGAGAATGCTTAAATAATGTCTTAGAGGGTTATTAGCTTTCTGCTTTCCTAACAGTTATGTCTCTGAGATGGATCTCAGTTAAAAACCACCTGAAAATTCAGTGGTAACAACATTCGACCTAAGAATGCAAGAAAAAAGAAAAAGATAACACAGTTGTCTGCTCTTTCACTTAATGTGGCCTAGTGTGTTGATGAGTTGTATGTTTTGTTATCTTATACTTGATTTAAGGAGTTCCATACTTCCTTCTCAGAAGCATACATTATCACTTCTGGATTTCCATCCTCTCCTTAGCCGTTTATAATTATCACTTCCTCGTAATGCATAGCTTCTGGCCCTCAATCTGCTAATTGTACTTTTCAGCTCTAATTCCATTTTGGCTGTTCTATACTGAGCCTGGCCTTTCACCTCTCAAATCTGTGTTTTCAACACTATGCCCTCCAGCTAGCATTTTAATCAACCAATCTCTCTCTTTCTCTCTCAATTCTTTCCCTCACCTTATAATTCTATTTCATCTCTCTTTTTCTAACTTTCAACAACTCCAAAACAGCCTCTCAGGTGCAAGTCACATTCAATAACTTTATGCTTCCATTTTCTAGAGTAGAGCACACTTTTTTTCCCTCACTGCAACAGTAAGAGCCTTTACGCTGACAGAGCAAGAGCTTTGTTCTTAGTTTACTCAGAGCCACAAATAAATGTAGGTCTGTGTATGTAGATACATTGCAAGAGAGGGAAAGAGAGTTTATAAACTGAAAGATGAACAAAGCTAGCGGTTTGTACTGGGCTTGAAAACTAGTTGGACAATCTGTCTTGACTTTAGTTGAAAACTTTTCATATTGAATTGCCCTCTTGGGGATTGAATCTATTCAAATTGATCTTTTCTATGAGTAGGCACATCATTTTAGAAATGTTTCTGTGAAGATGTGCTGTTTTCATGCTTAGGGAAGCACACTGCGTGCTGAGTGAGACTGAAGGAAATGCCAGATTAATTCATTATGTCCGTGGCAATGTTCTTTTCTCAGTGAAAGGCTGCTTTAATAAGGTGGCCGTGTGTGCCATGGTGTACCTGCCTCTGTAGGAAGCTTGGTAATTCTCTCACTAGAAATTTCAGCTCTTGTGTTTGTTGTTTGAGGCTCTTGATTGTAATATTAGTTTACAGTCCCACTCCTGGCCACATTATACAAACAGTGGGAGAAGAATGACAATGGAAATTATGGCAGAGAATGCTTTACTTAAGCCTTTCAAAATGGACAGCGTTGTGCATGACTGTGGGTCTGTTTTCAGCACCCTGCCTGAAAGAGTGAATGGCTGCTGTTTCCAGCCAAATGCAGGCGACGGCAGGGCCACTTCAAACCATCAGCGCGACAATGTTATCAAGCAGCCGAGTCCTTGCTTCTGTCAGTAAGCCATCATTATTCCTCATGAAGCAACTGCAGGAGAGGGCTGCCGTGACAAATACACTATTATGTTGCATTTTAATGTGTGCCAATCAGTTTAATTCTGGCTCTGACATTCATCTCAGGTACTGCTCTTTTCCACAACAGATGCCTGTGTGCTTTCTTCAGTTGCAGTTCCCAGAGGTTTCTGAAAGAGAGGATAGCCACCATGAGAGGTCACTTCCAAAGAAACAGAAAGGAACTAAATTTGTGGGATGGTTGAGCTCTTTCCAGTTAAGTTCTTTGAGACCTTCCAAAATCCTATGGCCATTGGTGGCTAAGCAGTCTGCTTGTTCACTGATATGTTTGGAGATCAGATCCTGAGACAGCCATCCAGCCATAACTGCATCAAAGAGTCTGTTGATCTTTGGGGACTTGTAGGTCCTGTGGGGACTTAATTTTGTTCCTTAGAGTGGGGCGTAAGATGTAGATGTCATGTTGGCCATCACTTGACATTCATTTTAGGCTTGGATTTGGAGGTTACCAGAGGTTATTGCCTTTGAAGTTTCATATCTTGATCCAGAATGGCTGCCACCCAGACACTGTGGTGGCTGGATTGTTGCTTCTGAGTCACAGTAACCTGTCTTCCTGGAAGAAGGGACAAATGAGTCAGTGAGTATTAGTAATAGTTCTGTCCAACCATATCTGTCTTGTGGGAGAATGGGAAAGAATTTTATTAAAATATCTGAGCCAAACAATCATTGCATTTTAAAAAGGTCTAAATGTGGACCTTGAAGCAAGGCTGAAAAAACACACATGTACTTTGGTAAACTCCTCACTAACCTTCAACTGTTGTCACTTATGTATCTGAACTTTATTAAAAAAATTTTTACCTCGAATTTCCTAAACAAGTTCAATCTCCTTGCAGGTGTTTTGGGAAGTCTTATGTTAAAAGTCTCTTAGCTTTTGCTCTGCTGGGACATTCCTTCCGCCCAGGGCTCCCAAATGCTATAATTTCCTCTGCAAGGAAAACAGATGAATATGTACAATGTGGTGAGTTTTTTTTAAAGGTGGATTTATTGAAATTAAAGTTCTGTTCTTTACTTTGAGATTATGACTTCACTACTTGTGGTTGATTTGTATTTTCTTTATTAAATGACTATGACAAAGCATGGTGATTTTTTTTAATGTCCTAACTTGGCAAAACAAAGTTTAGTGTCTGTGGCAGTACACTTAATTCCTCTATTCATCCAAGTACTATATTTTTTTAATTTTTGTTTTTCTCGGTTCTTGAAATCTAGAAGGCTAGGGACCACTTTCACCAAATGAATCACACATTTTTGGAAGATTCAGAATGCTGCCAAATAATAACTGTCAAATAATAACAAAATAAAACAAAGAACCAATTACATAGCGATGTGAGATGTAAACCTGCAAGAGTCACATTTTTTTTCTAATTAGCAATGCTCTACTCAGTAGCTTCTGTAACTTTCAGTCCTCTCTCTCATTAAGTATGTAGTAGATGTATACGAATTAATGTATATAGACTACAATACCCATACTTGGATGAATAGAGGAATTTTATATATTATATATAAAATTATATATATATATATATATATATATATATATATATATATATATATATATATATATATATATATAATTTCTTTTTGATCCCTTGCACTCAGTTCTCTCACCCACCACTTCTTACCCTGGCAACCACCAATCTGTCCTCTATATCTTTGAGCTTGTTTTTTGTTTGTTTGTTTTTGTTTCTAAATTCCACATGTAAGAGATCATATGGTATTTGTCTTTCTCTGTCTGACTTGTTTCACTTAGCATAGGACCCTAAAGGTTCATCCACGTGGTCACAAAAGGCAAGATTTCATTCTTGTTTATGGCTGAATAATATTCCATTATATATATCTATTACATGTTCTCTATTCATTCATCCATTGATAGACACTTAAGTTTTTTCCATATCTTATCTATTGTAAATAGTGCTGCAATGAACATGAGGGTGCACATATCTTTTTGAGTGTTTTTGTTTTCCTAATAAATACCCAGAAGTGAAATTTCTGGGTCATATGGTAGTTCTATTTTTAATTTTTTGAGGAACTTTCATACTGTTTTCCATAGTGGCTACACCAATTTACATTCCTACAAGGATGCACATCCTCACCAATATTTCTTATCTTTTTGATAATAGCCATTTTAACAGGTATGAAATGATATCTCATTATGGTTTTGATTCATATTTCTCTGATGATTTATGATGTTTGAGCATATTTTTGTGTAACTGTTAGCCATCTGTATGTCCTTTGGAAAAATGTCTACTTAGATCTCCTACCCATTTTTTAATTAGACTGTTTGGTGAGTTCTTTATATATTTTAGACATTAATCTCTTGTCAGATATGTGATTTGCAAATATTTTCTTCCATTCAGTTGGTTGCCTTTTTATTTTGTTGATTTGTGTGTGTGTGTGTGTGTGTGTGTGCGCACAGAAGCTTTTCATTTTGATGTAGTTCCACTTGTTTATTTTTGTTTTTGTTGCTTTTACTTTTGGTGTCTGATTTAAAATATCATTTTCAAGATCTATGTCAAGGAGCTTACTGCCTATGTTTTCTTTTAGAAGTTTTATGGTTTCAGGTCTTAGGTTCAAGTCTCGAATCTATTTGAAGTTCATTTTCATGTATGGTGTAAGATAGTGGTCCATTCATTCTTTTGCATGTGGCTGTTTCCCAACACCATTTATTGAAGAGACTATCTTTTCCCCATTGTATATTCATGGCTCCTTTTTCACAAATTAATTGGCTATATATGCATACATTTATTTCCGGGCTCTTTATTCTGTTTTATTTATATATGTGTCTGTTTTTATGCAAATACCATGCCATTTTAATTACTATAGATTTGTAATAGAATCTGAAATCAGGGAGCATGATACCTCCAGCTTTGTTTTGTTTTATTTTGTTTTTTATCAAGATTGCTTTAGCTATTTGTTTTTTTTGTGTGTGTGTGGTTCAATACAATATTTAGGATTGTTTGTTCTATTTCTATGAAACATGCCATTGGAATTTTGATAGGGATTGCATTGAATCTGTGGATAGCTTTGAGTAGTATGCTATGGACATTTTAACAGTATTAATTCTTCTAATCTATGAGCACTGAATATCTTTTCATTTATTTATTTTTTCTTTAATTTCTTTCTTTAATGCCTTATACTTTTTAGTATACAGGTCTTTTGCCTCCTTGGTTAAATTTATTCCTAGGTACATATGACATTCTTAGTCTCTCCAGCATGATTACATGAGCTTCTATAATGTGAGATTCCACACTAAATATGTGAATCACAAAGTTGTTTTTTTTGACAGGTACATCTTAAATTCAGCCATTGAAAGAGTCACAGTTACTCTTTAACATCCTACATTTGTTATCTATTGCTGCATAACAAATTACTACAAACTTAGTGGCTAAAAACAACTAATGTTTATCATTTCATGGTTTCTATGTTCAGGAATCTGGTCACAGAATAGCTGGGTTCTCTGCGTCAGGGCCTCTCATGGGCTGCCATCCGTTCTTGGTCAGGGCTAGGTCTTATCTGAAGGCTAGATGTTTGTTTGCAGAATTCTGTTTCTGGAGAGTTATTGGAACAATTGCCTCAATTCCTAGCTTACTGCTGGCTGAAGGCCATTCTCAGTTCTTTGCAATGTGGGCCTCCCTAAAATGGCTACTTGCTTCATCAAAGCATGCCAATTGAGAAGGCAAAAGAGAGTCAGCTAGGAATACAGAAGTTACGATCATATGTAACATAATCATGGGAGGAACACCCCATCCGTGTGCCATAGTTTACTGATTAAAAGCAAGTCACAGGTTCCACCTGCACTAAAGGTAAGGGGATTACATAAGGGCGTAAATATCAAGAGGCAGGGTAATTGGGGGTCATCGTAGAGTATGTATGCTACATACCCCTGGACATCAGAGGTGTGAAATTTAAATGCTTAGTTCTTTGTTTCAGTTTCTTCTTGAAAAAAGAGAACATTGAGTTCATTTGGAAGAAGTTAATCTGAAAGTCTGAATTATGGAATAATATAATGGCATGTAATTTTGCTACTTATGGTAGAGAATCTTAAATTTCATGCAAATAAAGTATTATTAATTAAATGTCTTATATATCATTCTTCAGTAACTACATGATATCCAGTTATCATTTTGTTTTCATTCTGGTCAATAATTGAAGAAGCATGTTTTTGTTTGTTTCTAGTACCTGAAAAATGTGGTAAAGAATATAAATTAAGATTATGACAAAGTTTACGCTCTTAAGAGACTTGTATCTAGAAGCAAGGGGTGATGAGAGGGGAACAAAACATATACAATTATAACAGAAAATAAAAAGTATACAATCAAGTGCTAAATCCATTTACTAACACCCTCAACTCTGTGGTACAGGAAAGAGAGAGATTAGTGTTAGGTGAGGTTACTAAGAGCTTTCTTGGGAGTAAAACTTGAAAGATGAGTGAGGTTTGGAGAGTAAGTAAGAAAGAAAGTTAGGAGACTATAAAGAAAAAGTAAAGGGAGGCAGGAAGATCCTGGACCTCACAGAGAAGACTGAGTGTGTAGTGAAAGGAATGGAGAGCAATAAAAGTAAAACAGAGGAATGTGGATGGGTTTGCTTCTGAAGGCTGTTGATGGCTGGGGTAAGGATGGTGACTTGATGGGCAATGGAGAATCATTCTAAATTTTTCAGCAGGAGATAAAAGTGGTATTCGTAGGATCTGTTTGTGCAGGATGGATAATATAAAGAGAGCCTGAAAGAGGGAAGAGGGGTAACAAAAATCTGGGCTAGGCTGATATAATTGGACATGATAAATTAGAACAATGTATATGGTGAGAAATCCATAGTTTAGAGAGACTGAGCAGATAAACTAATAGCTGCAGAGTGTGTGTTCACCCCTGACTTTGGCTAGTCTCTTCTCTTCATTTGAAATGGATAGCATTTAGGCAGCTAAGGGCCTAATTAGGATTCCCACTGATCACTTGGTTTCACTAACTAGTTGTTATCCCTTGGATTTGATTCCTGAGATTTTTGTTTATTAATAAAGGCCTCAAAAGGCCAACAGCTTCTAAGAGTTATTGACATTTTAGATGTTATGACGGGGTCAGGAGGGACCTTTATACGCCCTCAGATTATTCTATATATGTGATCACGTGCAGGCTGTAATGATGCTTTCTAAGGTGTTCCACAAACCAGTAGTTTTCATAATATTTACTGGGTTTTCTGAAAACAAAATCAACAAAAACCAAAACCATATTCACATTGTGGAAAGGTCCGTGGTCAAAAAAGTTTGAGAAACCCTGAGTTAAAATTTAAAAATTTAACATGTTCAACGTTAACTAACTACCAAGAGGATTCTAGGTGGAAGGAGCTATAATCATAAGTGTTTCCCAAACTTTTTCGCTAATGGAACCCTGTGAGTGTGTGTGTATGTATGTGTGTGTGTAGCATGCATGTCCATCATCTTTAGGACTAGTATTCTATCCAACACACTTGAGTAAATACCAGCGTGTTAACAAGTTTTCAATAAAGTCGGCAGCTTTTCAGGAATATTTGGCTTGTGAATCATCAGGTTTTATCTTCTTATAACTTCTTTCGATGTTTTATATAACTATATTTTAAAGTTATTTCTTTCCCAACAGTAACTATACCAGAAATTGGGTAAGGAAAGAAAAATAAGAAGCAAAAGTAAGTCTTTTGCTTGATGTTTCTTATAAGTGTTTTGAGAACAAAGCATAGGAAAGGAAATGATTCAAACAAAGGTTGCTACCTGCCTGGGATGTCAAGTAGCCCAATTTTCTAATATTCTTTGCTTGCTGCTACTACCCTCATTCAACAGGCAGACCTCGGTTTAAATCCTGCCTGGATCATTTTCCTGTTGTTGGACCTTGGATAAGTGACTTCACCTCTCAGCTATTCCATCTTTTTCTGTTTTTTTCTCCATCTCTCCATTAATTTATATTGATTTATTCCGTGAACTTTATTTCTTAGAAAACAGTTCTGTAGGAAGAGCAAATAACCCTTTAAGCTCATAGTTTAAAATGTACTAAGCAATTTCAAAAAACTCCCATTGAGCTATTTTATTAAATTTGGATTCCAGATTATCAGTTTTGGGATGCTAACAGAAGCAATTATAAGAGGTGGTAGTTGGTAAATAGATTGGTGCTGGCCCGAGGTGTACAAGTGACCTACTTTATTAAACCTATTCTCACCTGCTATTGTCATTCAGAAGGTGCTATTTTCTTTTTGCAAGGTCGGTGTCATAGTAGAAAGTGTTTTATATGTCCATGTCATGTCATGTTTATGCTTCATTTGCAAAATTTCTAGCATGATTTAGGTCATGTAACTTTTTGTATGTGTCTAGTTATAGACAGAGAGAAAGGAAGAGAGAAAGGTTATTGGTAGGATACTAAAATGTTCATGGTTTTAATTTCTGTGTCTTCAATGAAAACTCAATGCTTTACATATAACAAAACCTACAAAATCCTCCATGCAAAGCCTATGTATTGTGGGTTGCTGGGTTTTCTTTGTCATTGAGTAATTTTATTTTCATCATTTGAGTCTCTCCTAAATCTTTTAGAAACAGAGCTTATAAGTGGTGTTTCTGTAATTGTTTTGCTTGAGACATAAACATTTGAAGGTTATTTTAACTATGTTGTTAAAATCATAACAGTGGGTGAAATTGTGTGTATGGCGAGGAGAGCATGTACTTGCATGTTGAATATAAGTTTGAAAATCTAAATTCTCTATGGGACTCCTGGTTCAAGATTTTTTTTACCTTGTCAGATTTGTTGATACCAAAAGAGAACAGTCCTGTCACATAGAAAACTGAACTTAGTAAATGATAGCTCTCTTATCATTATTTATTGAGCACCTTCTATGTGTGACATGGTGGGAATGCAACCGGGAGCAAAGGTACTAGATACAACAACACTGGTTTAGGTCTGAGAACAACACAGAAATGTTGTTCCCTCAAAAGCACACATACTAGCTTCTTACTCACCTTTAAAATGCTGAATTTCAAATCAGTTAACTGCCCCAGGACCTAAGGTTGATTCTGCAGTCTATGTCTAGTCATGATAAAAGTTCCTTAATTTGTAATCACCAAAAGGACTAAGGTACTTGATTCATTTCTTGTTTATTTGAGCTGCCCTTTTCTCTCCCAATTCTTCATGACTGTTGTTGAGCTAAGTAGCAGTTAGTTACCCATTAATATTATTCAATTTAAGGTTTCCTTGTGCATCCAATCCCTAGATTTTTATAACTAATTAAAATGCACCTTAACTTTAAATTTTTAAATTTATTTAGTTAAATTCTGTCATCTTATGAGGCTACCTCTGTAAAGCCTCTAACATCCCTCACATTTATTCCAATGGAGCTAGCCAATCTCTCCACTATTCCCTGCCTCTATATACTCCTATCACATGAATGGCATTTAATTATTTAGATGTTGAACTCACAGAGCACAGGAGCTATATATTAATCATCTCTATGTCGCTATCACATAGGACACAGTCTGAATCATAAATATTAGTTGAATTGGACTGAACAGGCACAAAAAATAACACTGCCAGGAATCACAGATAGGAACATATTTCTGGTCAGCCTTTATTTTGTCTCTGAGCCACCACATACCAAGCTGGGAAGGGAACCAGGTAAATGAAAGGTCATTTGGGAAACACTGGTGAGCACAGCCACAGCTATTAGAAGAGAGGAGACCCTTTTCTTCTTTTGATAAACACCAGAAAACCTTACCAGGGAACAGTTTCCAAGAGTTCCCACCAAAGTAGGAAATTTACAATATATTTAGTGGCTTGTAAATATTTATTTTTTAAGCATATGTAGACAGAAGTTGTTGAATCTGAAGTGTATGCTGCGGAGATTCAGAATTTGCCGTGCTGACAACCTGTTATAAATTTTAACAGTATTTGAATTTTTTAATTTTTTTTTATTGCTAATTAGCCGATTTGATATTTGGTTGCTGCCTTGGAGAATTTACAATGACCTATTAACAATTTAACACTAGGCCAATTAGGTAAAACTCAGCTTCCTGGAAATGCCTAGGTATGTGACAGAAGAAAACAATGATCACACTTGGGTGACTAGATGTTAAATGGTGCTCCCCTCACTCCCACCTAGGAGATCTGGATATGCTTTCTGAGAACCACAATTCTGTGACTCAGTGAGCATTTCTGTCCCTGCCCATATGGCTGGTGGTCCTTACTTTGGCAGCGGTGGGGAAGGGAGCAGAGGTAGGGGCTGGAGAGGGTGGGCTTACTTCCTCCTGCATCCTCTTTCTCTTTTTCTTTCTCTCTCTCTCCCTTCTCCTTCCTTCCCCTTTCATGCCCTTCCCTTTTTCTTCTCTCCGCTGAGCTACCATGCTACTGTGTCAGTGTGCACGAAGCCCCAGCTCCTTCCTTGGCTTCTGAAAAAATTCCCTTGCATCTGAGTTTAGTGACTTTCTTAAAGAGTCAGATAATAAGGTAGGCAACAAATACAGGGGTTGGTCATAGAGGATAGGAAGGTTGGCTTTGCTGCCTTCCTCCTGCAACTCGTCTTCCTCCATTCTATTCTCCAGTATAACCGAGTTTTTTCATTTTCCTCAGACAGGAAAGTTCTATCTACATTGAGATCTACTCTCAGGTGGCTTATCTAAGTGTTTTCCCAATAAAGATAAGGCCTTTCTTGAAATGAGTTCTAGAGCCAGCAGCTACATTCCCTGCCTGCTCCTGCCCCCGCCCCATGTTGTTATTCCTATTACATTTTAAAAACAAGTTTGTGTTAAAGTTATATTAAGGTGATTTCTTGTATTTTGCTGTAACTGTGCTTGGTTTGAGGTGAGACAGAGGTATGGAGTGACCTGGACATAAAAGTTCAGCTATCAGAAATGCTTTTAGCTCTATCCTATTCATTTTAGTATCCACTTATTTTTTTCTTAATACTCTGGACACAACTGTTGTCTCATATATATGCATTTATTACAGAGAACTGTATTACATGAATGTGGAGGCTAGTAAACAAGTCTAAAATCTAGGATAGGACGTGAAAGTCATGAGCAGGCTGGAACTCACAGGCAAGCACTGAAACTGGTTCACAGATAGAATTTCTTCTCTTTTGAGGAGAAGTCTCAGCCCTCATTAAATAAATTCTTGTGGTAAAATACACACAGCACATATTATTTAGGCCTAAATCCTGGATATTTTTTAGACTTTAAATAAAGTTAGGTAGGTAGGAGCTTTACATCTGCAAAATACTTTTACAGAAATATTTAGATTACTGTTTGATGAAATAATGGGGGGACTGTAGCCTAGCCAAGTTGAATATCAAAATTCAAGTCGTTGCAGATGGGCAAACTGAATGAAATGTTTACCAAAGGGTGAGGTTAGAATGCATTTCAACAAAATTTTCAAGTTAAATAACAAAAGGAAATATACATATCTAAGAACGCTTCTTCTATTATATTAAAATCTTCATCAAAGTGTTTTTCCTAAGGAAGTATTTAAAAGTACTGATGGCAGTGCAGAGACTAAAGAGTTATTCTGATTTGTAGTGAGAGAAATAACACTTATTTTAATTATTACATTTTTGAAGTTCTACCTAAATTTGTGATTATGGACTGAAAAAGAAAAAAACTTGAGATTAGTTTTTTTAAGTGGTCCAGTAAGATTCTCTCATAATATTGGACTCATTACGCCAATAAATTCATTCAGTTCAACAAATATATAATGTGAATGTTATGTAAAGCAGATACTATTTTAAATTCTGTGGATAAAATGGTGAGTAAAACAAATAATGGCCTTGCCTTCAGGAACTCTATAGTCTAGTCAGGGAAAAATATATTAATCAAACATTGACACAAAATATTAGTAAAACATTGACACAAATAATTCTTACAAACAGTGATAGTTTCTATGAGTCTACAGTAAATGGTTCCTGACCTTCTCTGGGATGTTAGAAAGTTTACCTAGAATCTAAAAAATGGGCAGAAGTTATTTGGTTAAAAAACCTACTTGAAAAACTTGACCAAGGCCAGGAAGGCTGCAACCCAGAGAGATGGGGAACATGGCAAAGACAATCCTGGAGAAGTTGGCAGGAGCTGATATCTTGAAACCGCATTAAGAGCTCTATTTGGTCTTTATCCTAATAGCAATGCAAGGCATTAAGGAAGTTTAAGATTTTACACAAGGGAGAGATATAATCAATAGATAATTTTTTGTAGAACTTTGCAAGATAGAGGTTCTACTTTAGCTTCTGAAGGGAGAAAGCAGAAATTCAGCTTCTATATCAGTAAATCCTTGTGCCTTATCCATGGCAGCCATCACTAATCAATCATGGCAATATTTTTTCCTGACTGAGCTGAGACAATAATCTCAGAACATTCCAGACAACTAATATCAATCAATGGGTTTCAGCAATTAAGACAAACCCTATTTTACTAAATTCTTTGGTTTTCTTAATAAAAGTACAAGATTGTTTGGGATAAGGTTGCCAGATAAAATACAAGACACCTAATTAAACTTGAATTTCAAATAAACAAATAATCTTTTAGTGTGACTATATTCCGTGCACTATTTGGGACATACTTAAATAAAAAATTATTTCTTGTCTAGGTCAAATTTATATTGAACTGGCTATTTTCTAAATCTGGCAACCCTCATTTAAGGGAATTAATTGAGATGATAGGTGACAAAAGCCCACAACACAGTGCCACCCATAATAAATTCTTAATAAGTGTTTATTAATTCAATCAGTTCATTTATCCTAACTTTTGGACAGTGTAGAAAGTATAAACCATGACTTACCTTAATTTTTCTTCATGTGTTAGTTATAAGAAATAGTCAAAAAAAAGATCTGAAGTTATAGTTAACTGCTTTCCCACTGTTCTTTGCCTAGACAAATGGAACTCCATCATTTTTCACTGTACCCTATAAAAGAATGCAAAAAACCCACAGTCCATTTACTCAACCCCTTTCTAATCTCTAAGGAAAAAAAGATAACATGTCAGTGCTTAGGAAGTAAGCTGTAAGGTTAACCAAACAACCCACAACAAACTACCTTGATAAGGATTTAAGTAAATAATACTTTTAAATTCAAAAGGAATCATGGAAGTCATTCATGAAAATTCTTGATGCAATGAAAACAAATCACTTTTTTTGAATTTTGTGAGATTTCCGGTAAACTGCAAGTGATAATACACAATAGGAGTTTTTCATCCCCGTCAAAAGCTGTGTGGCTGTCAGGTATCTCGGAAGAATATTGAATTATATTCCTCAATAAACTCTGGGAGCTACCTGGTTTTAGTTTTTGGATCTCAAATTTTAGTGACTATTAACTGATAAGGAATGTACTAGAAAATAAACCTTGGTTGTTTATATAAATGAAAGCCTATGGAATTGTGAGTATTTCACTCAAAAGAACTAAAACAGAGACTTGCAATTGTATATTAGTCTGAGAGTTATTAGGTAGCCTCATGGGGCCCATACTTTGAGAATTACTGATCCAGGTAAAAGTACTATCTTTTTCTGGCATTTGAGCTCTAAAGTAGATGGCAGATATTAGAGTATCTCAATCTGTAAATTCAGGTAAACTTTATGAAATGGAAATGATAATTTAAGGCTTCTAATTGTATCACCAGGAATTGGGGAAAATGTGAGTTAATAAAATATACCAAAGCACTTGGACCTCTTGGGTCCAAAAAGTATTATAGAAGCATATTATCTATTGTATCTCTAAGTGATTCTAATATCTCAGTGTCTTGAAGCTGACAGGAATCAGAGCACCTTTCTTCTGAAAGAGTTTATATTACAAGCTTAACTGCCATCTTTCCTTATGGAATTTGTCCTTGGTTGACCATATTCGTATTATATTCAAGACTAATGCACTCGGAGCTCCTTTGTGGGCTCGCCCAGATTCTTTTCAATATAAGGGTCCTGTAATTAAGTTTGGGAGGCGTGGTTTTGACTGAGTGCCCTACAGATTGCTGATTACCCTGCCATCTGAACAATTTAATAACCTTTTTAATTAATCCAAAATTGGCATGTCCCCCTTCAGGGCTACAGTGCAGCTTTTGCAAGAGTGGGTCTCTTGGTAGTTCTCAATTTAGCTTATTATTTGAAACCTAAATCTGCCCAGGCTAATGAGCGTGACCAATTCCTCTTACCAAGACCACATAGGAGTCTCCATCTGTACTTCACTAAAGGCTGAGAGGACCAGATGGCTCGGGGTGATGTTCTGGTTCTTGGCTTTTTAAAGAAGTTCCCATCAGTCTAGAGATGAAAGAAAATAATTTATAGAGTAGTCAAAAATCACTTTTTACTTTCACTTTTCACTTGTTCTTTTATTATTATTTTTTTAGCTTTCACGTTTGACTTTTAGAACCTTTACTCTCAATTAGTCCTTCATACTTTGGTGTTAAATATGATTTGAAATAGTTCAACAGTTTTTGGCAATTTGATATTCTGAAGCTTTAGTATTCCTGAAGAAACTGGCTATCCTAATGCATTTAAAATATATTTTGGCAAAGTGGAACTTGTACTTAGATTCTTTTTTTCTTTTTAACTTGGAAAGATAGGACTGAGAGACACTCATTTTTTAAAGCCTGAAAAAGTTGCTTGTGTGTATGTGTGTGTATTTTACCTGGCCACAGTCTCCACTGTTTGAGCTTCTTTTCTACAACCAAACAGAAGATTACTGATCTTAAAATGTACTACAGATGTTCATGGAGGCTCATAAAAGAATGCCTCATGCAGTCCTACTTTCTCTGGCTGTTCAGTTGCATTCACCATGGTCTTTCCTCTATCTTCTCCATTTTCCAACTTACTAGCTTCTGCCTCGGACCAATGCTTTCTGTTGCCCTTGCTAAGAATCTCAGTCATTCATTCTTAAAATAAATGTTTAGTTGGGTTTTTACATGCGCCAAGTGCTATGCCAGAAATTCTTAAAAACCAGTGTCATTGCCTATGCTGCTATCTTCATACACTCACCAGAAGTCTCTTCTGAAGATACAACAATGGGGCTGCAGTCCGTACAAAGGATAGAATGTCCTCTCCCCATCGACACCTATGGACACCAGCACTTTGAAGCAGCTCCTCTCACACCCTTAATTTCATAAACATCTCTTATAAATAGCCCCTCTTACAAAACAAAGGAAGGTTTGAAATGTAGGTTTTCCTGGTTGTACTTGCTCTGTCAAAGATGCTAAGATTTGAGCAAGAAATCTTCCTGATTTTGAGCTCTGAGCCCTCTCCTGGGCAATTACGGATGTGAGAAGGAAACCTGTCTAAGAGTGTTGCCCGGGAATGGAAGCTCAGCCCTGCAATGTGGCAGTGGGAGGTCTACTCCCCTGTCCCACATCAATTCGCTTGAAGAAAAAATATTTTACATCTGGAAGTGTAAAGTCCCATCAGAGATTAGCACAGGCCCAGTACCAGGCACTGCCATCTCCCACCAGACAGCATCAGCGATCAAGAAAGCCTCCCCTGTTGTCCGTATCAACATCCTTCATCAATGTGGTACATTTGTTACAGTTGATGTACAGGTGGGGAGGCTATGCATGTTGGAGGGTGGGTTACATATAGGAAATCTCTATACCTTCTTCACAATCTTCATTTCATCATCTCCCACAAACCTTGTAAAGCAGGCCAGATGATACCTAAGTACAAGTCTCCAGCCCGTGGCTGTTAGTCTCAGCCACAATGATGCCCCGGGTTCCTGCTCGGAAGTACAAATTCAGATGCACTTCACAGAAGATGGTAGATAAGACAAAGCGTGGCTGTCGGCAAAATGGGCAGTGGTGCTTACCTCCGCTCGTAAACAAGAAGGAGCCTGATTCCACCTGAACCTCACTGAATCTTGCAGGATCCAGTTTTTATTCTGTTGGATTATTTTTGTTGGTGCTTGAGAACCCTAGAGAACAAACTGCCATTCTTCAAAACATATCAGATGTACTTGCACTGCCTGTATTTCACATGCGGTTACAAGTTAAGAAGCCACACTCCAGATGCTCGTGCCACTTCCCTGCGTACCTGCTAAATATGGATGAAGTGCTCAGTTCCACCATAGGGCTCCTCTGAAGTCGCTGCGTGGGGTCGTTCTCCTTTCTGTTGAATTCCTCCATTCTGTCTGTGAATGGAGAGTGAGCAACATAACTGACAGGAGAAAGTGCTAGAACCTGTGTTATATAAAAACAATAAACAAAAGAGGTCCTTTGGGCATATGTTTTGAATTGGAAGGAAATGTATGCTTTCGCATGACAATATTTGCTACATTTCCCTAAATATGGTACCTTGAAAATGCTAGAGGGCCAACAGGCGTATGGCAAAGCATATGGGTATTGAATCTTAGGTGTTCACAGGTGAGATTGTTAACCTCTGATGCACACCAGCCCCGTCTATAACAGAACTTCAAGGTGTTGAAGAATTAACTGCGATAAAGTACATGTTTCATAAGATATACATTTATTTTCCTCTTTCTTCCTTTAAAGCCTAGAAAACTGGAGAAAGAGAACCAGCAGCTGAGGTCCTACCACAATTTCCATGGGGGAGGAAAGGTTTTTCTCAACCCTCTTAAGGTCTAAAGCCCAGGTCTAAAAATTAACCTGACAGATTAATAGGAGAAAAGCATACAAACTTATTTAAGCTTTACATGACCTGGAAGCCTTCATAAGGAAATTAAGACCCAAAGAAACAGTTAGACCTGTGTATTTTTTATGCTGGGTTTGATGAATGCACAGTCGTGGAGGAATATGATAGCTCTAGGAATATGAGGTAATTGTAATAAACTGGGAAAATTTAGCAAGTCCTGTTTGGATTCTTCTCAGCATCACTTTGTCTTCTCTGAGATAAGAATGCTCCTTTTCTCTGGGTACAGGGAGGGCACCTCTCATCTGAGGGTTTTATGACCTGTTTCAGGGAAGAGGGGTGGGGGGAGGTCAGAGTGACCTTCAGCTTACAAGATTCAATACACCAAGGTGCCATATTCTGGGGTAATGTGTCCAGAACCCCATCAACTCCAGTGACTCATGTACAAGAATTTGTGCTCAAAAATGTTTACCAAATTGTATACAATGGAAAAAAAAAAAACTGTGCCTTTTATCTTTTGGTCCCTTCCTCGCTCCCTACTCAGAACCTTATTTATTAAAGCCTAGTTTTCGGTGTGTGCGAGGGGCTGGGAGAGGTCGCACTTGGCTAAATGTCAAGTTGACTTCTGAGCTTCTGTTTCTGTGGGCAGAAGCCCCGCTCGGGCAGACTCCCCTCTGCTGAGTGTTTCTCTGTCATTTTAAAAAGGAGAACAGCAAAGATGCAAATTGCCAAGCCTGCTCCGGGAGACGGCACACAAAGAGGCAATTCAGGCGACAAGTGCGCAGGGAGCGTTGGAGGCTGATGAGGGGGCCAAGGCAGGGTGCATTCTTCAGGTTCTTTCTTCTGCCTTTTGTTAGCGGATTTATTGGGCTTGTTAAGCACTAAGGAAACACTGTGAGTCTTGGTGGCCTCTGGGCCTGGGAGGCCCTTCAGAATTCTAAACTGCAGGCATCTTGGGGCTCTCCGCCTCCTCAGGTCCCCTGAGAACCTTGGGAATGGGCTCTTAGAAATTGCAGAGATGAATCACATTTTTGTTTGAAGCGGCAGGCATAGGACACAGTACACGACACAGGCAGGTTAAAGTCACAGCCTCCTGGCATCCGACGCAGCCCCCAGTTCACCCCTACCCACTCCTCTGCCCCTCTCCACCCAACCTGCGCTTCTTTTTCAGCGATAGACCTCCTCTTGAACATGACCCGCGCTCCCTGAAGCAAACTCCCACCACACTGCTCAGAGCAAACATGAGCTGACAGCCGTGAGCATGTTTCTCCTCCACCAGACCCTGAAGGCAGTCCCCCAACGGGTGGGGTTTTGAACACGGAGGAAGCAGAGCGTTTGTGGTGTCTGGAGAGACCTGGGTTCCTGTGGCAGCCCTAATTGGCACTGTGACTCTGGGCAAGTCACTCTCCCCCTCTGGGCCTGTTACTTCTTCTGTAAAACGAGGGGGTTGGGCTGGGGTCTGCAGAGCCCTGTCCTGCTCTGACAGTCCAGCTCTAATTGCCTCATTAGAACACCAGGGAATGCCTGTCTAGTAATTGTCTCCCTGGCTCCTGTCTTTACCCACTCCCCACTGGGCTCTGCCTCCCAGGAAACAAAAGCAGCTGCTCTCTCCTCTGGGGCTTCTCAGAATCTGGCGAGCCCTTCTTGTCAGCATATGCGCACAGGCATTCTCTGTCTGTCTTTCTCTCTGTGTCTCAGGCCTCTTTCTGAAAGCCTTCTGAGTACCCCCTTTGAGCCGCTCCTTCTCTTTTCTGCTCCTCTGGCTAGCGTAGCTGGCCTCCATCCCAGGTGAGATTAAAGTTTCCTTTATTACTCTCCATCCTGCACATGGATTTGGCGGCGGGCACTTTACAAAGAACCACGCGTGTTGTAGCTGTGATCGAATCATGCTTGGAAGGTGAAATGGCTCAGATGCAAATGGCAGTGAATGGAGAAGGTTAATCTCATAGGACTGTCCTCGAAGAAATACACATTCAGAAGCTCGACAGCTGCTCCTAAGAGATGGTCTCTTCACTAAACACAATATATTTCATTGTCTGTGTTTTAAGAACCAGGTACAAACTGTGCAGATAATGTGGTTTTAAAATTCTCCCTGTGAGATTCTTACAAAACTCTTGATATGTTTAGGAGTGTGGCATATCTGCGAGATCAGGAGACAGTTTCTGTATGTTCATCTGGCACATTCAGGGCAAGAGAGCAGAGACATAGGAGGGGTTGGGGCTGGGTGGGAAACTCTGGTCTAATTGGAGCCTGAAGAAACACGCAAGTCTGGTAGAATCCAGAACATCAGAGGTCTAGACACAGAGAGAGCAAGTCTAGGGACTCCGCTGAGGCAGGAAAGGTCAGGTAAACTTTGAAAGATCATGGCAGGTGGGGTCTAGCATCCAGCGAGGCCAAGATTGAGGCCCCAGCAGAAACAAGATGCTATGGTGATTCGTGCCTGTAGAGAAAAGCTACTGCTCTCTGCCTTGCTTAAGTCCCTAGGGAGGATAGGTGCTCATGCATGGCAGGTCTGTGCCCAGAGCCAGAGTTCTGTGGGTAACAGCTATTTCTGATTGATTCAGCGCTTTCCTTCAGTCCTGGGAGGTTGAAGCATGTGGATTTTGGCATTAGAATGGGTTCAAATCCGAGATCTGCCAGTTTACTCGCTCTTACTCTATGCCTCGATATTCTCATCTGCAAATTGGGAATAATAATAGCAATGGCCTCATTGTTGGGAGGTTGGGAGGATTGAAAGTGCCTAATGTAGTTCCTAATACATTGGAAGGTTCTATAAATGACAAATACCATTACTTTGTAAAAATATTTATTTATTGAGAACTTTAATGAAAGCCAAAGGACAGCAAGATTCTTCAGATTTTTTAGCATCCGTCGGAATCAGTTGAGGACTCCTTTAAACACAGACTTCTCAGAGACATCCCCATAGTTTCTCACTTGCTTGATGTGGGGTATGTCCGTGGAACATACTTTGAGAACCACTACTCTGTGTCCTATACACAGGACATAATGAGATCATTATTTATTTAACAAACACCTGATTAGCACTTACCATGTACCAGACTTTGCACATATGTACAATACATAGTATTACAAATGTTGACTCCTTTACTCCTTCTAGAGACCCTATGAGGCAAATTCTGTTATACCTACTTTACAGATGAGAAAACTGAGGCACAGAGAAGTTAAGTAACTTGCCCAGGAATTCTCAGCTAGTACGTGACTGGGTCATAAAACCGAATAAATGCCACAAGGATGCAATACCTTCAACAGGAGGCAAAAAGATTTTAGGATTCAGGAAGTGTTTGGCATCTTCCGGGTTTCTGATTTGGGCAGCATGCTTGGGTAGGTCCTAACTGGAACCCCAGATTAAGGCAGTGTAAGTGCAATGGGAGGAGCAGAGACTCTGGAGTCAAACTGGAAGTAGGATCCCCGTGCTGCCATGTGTGAGCTGTGTGACCTCAAGCAAGAAAACTCATATCGCTGTGCCATTTTCTTCATCTAAAAGAAGAAGGGAAAAGGATGAGCATAATAACACGTCACCAGCAGGGGTTTTGTCAGGAACAAATGGAGGAAGCTTACAGGAAGTCCTTGAAGGAGAATGGAGGCTCACTGAAGGACAGTGTCTTTCCTATTTCCTTCAGCTCACTGTCCCCTTCATCCTGTCATTCCATCAGTAATGGCTTTTGCTTGTTGGTGATAATTAATCACTTTTCTCCCCCCAGATTACCTTTTCTTCAACCCAATTTTAGTTTCCCTTTATCAATTTGTTGCATCTTAGGAGGATAGAACTAGAAAATATCTTAGATCATTTATTCCTGGCTGTATATCCAAGTCACCTGGGAACTGAAAACACACACACACACACACACACACACACACACACACACACACACAGTTTTTTGCATCCTGTGTTAGATTGGATTATTCTTCAAGTATATTCACTCCTTTCTCCTAATTCCCATAAGAAGAATATATTTTTCCCCTCCAGTGTTAGCCAAAGCATTGTTTTGGTCAGTTGAATATTAAACAGACATGATGTAGCAGAGCCTTGAAATGAGTTTGTGAAGTTAAGCTGGCTCATTTGCACCTCTGCTGTTGCTGTGAGAAGATGTCCCCAACCTAAAAAGCTGGTCCCTTGAGTAGAGTAAGATACCTGTGGATCAGAGCTGAGCTGCCCCCAGTGAAGCCCAGTTCTCATCAGGCAACCCCCAGCTGACCCCCAGATGTGACTGAGCCAGCTGAGATCTGCTGAACCACCCAGTCCAGCCCAGCGGCTGATGTCCAGCCAGACCATAGACTTTTGACCTACATATTTATTGACATATGCCATTGAGATGTTGTGGTTCTTCATTAAGGGCCTGATTTTGAATTTATCTCTAGAGATTTTGAGTAACACACTTGGGGGCCCAGGAATCTGTGTTTCTGAAAGCCAGCCCCACCCCCTACCCCCCACCTCTATTCCCATGTGATTATATTTACCTAGATTTGGAAACCACTGATCTCTGATCTTTTCTCTCAGAGAGAGATGCTGAGACCAAAAAGGTAAAATGACTTGCCCAAAGTCTCAATACTTGCCAAGGTTAGTATTAGAATCCTTGATATTTTATATTAATACTCTTTCTAGTCCACTGTTCACATAAAAAAAAATTAACATGGAAGAAGAAATTCTTTATGTTCTCATAACTTAGATGCTTTGAACTAGAGTATTTCAACCCCAAACTGACATCCACCCTTTGAAACCCACTGATGAAAGGATATATGCAACGGAAAGAGTATATTGACTTTGGTTATAATTGTATTTACTGTGCCAAACGACTCAGCTCAGGGTAAAAATGTGGTCACTGAATCATGTGTTTTAGAGAGAATTTAAAGTACAGTATTCTTTTTCAACTTGGGAAAGTTTATGCAATTTCTAGGCAATTATTTCTTGTAGGAATAAAAATGTGTTACTCTTTCATCCTGTTCCTCTTGCCACAGTTTCTCCTCATTAGTAGCTTCCTTCCTCTTGAGCTGCAGTGATGCTCTCAAAGGGCTGAATCCATTACAGCTGAAGCTGGGCTTTGCAGACCTGACAGAAATACAGATTGGCAAGCTGAAATGTCTATCTCAATTCAGACTAATGTTTATTGAGCACCTGCTATGTGCCCAGCTCCATGTCAGCCGCTTTCACAGACACTATTTTTATTAAATGTACAGGAATTTACAAGGAGTGTATGTAGAAGGTAAAGAGGAGAGACACTCATGGCTTAAGGCTGTTATTAGACTCCTTTCGTGACATTTCTCTATTTGCCAACATTCTCCTGTTTAATCTCCCCCATCTGTTAAGTAGTGAAGAATCATCTCTTTCCCATATCAGCCCTCTAGCCCAAATACCACTTTTTCCCACTCCTTTACCTTACCAAGGATTACTTAAGTAATTAAAGCCAGACTAGGTACTAAATACTTCTCAGCTGAACCAGGCAGGAACAGGGGCTCCTCTTGGTCTAGGGTTCTTATTGCTTCCCATGTGGATCATTGCAATATCTTCTCTCATCTTCTTCCCATCCATTTCACTCCTGTCCTGCCCAGCTCAACCTTCATAATGCTACACCCCTAGGACTACAGTCCTTTCTTTATTTCATTGCTCAACTCCCAAAGAATCTCTCTATTCTGATCTAGACACAGCCATTGCTCACTTCTTAGTCCTCTACCTTTTCTAGCTCGGACTATACATACATGCATGTGCACACACACGCCCACACATGGCATTATAATCTCTGCTTTCATGCCTTTCCGCATGCTTTCTCCCCAGCCTGAGAATCTCTGCCTCTATATTCAGTCTCAGTTTCCCACTGGGGCCATTCAGTGTGAATGAGAGAAGCAGATAGGTGAGAGACAATAGGAGGTGGTGGGGAGCATAGCAAGCTAGAGAGGACACACCAGGTCTAAAGGGCGCGTTCACTACTAGGTCCTAGAAAATGGATGCCATGTCTCATTGTGGCAAATGTTGCCATACGTTCTACATTTCTAGAAGCTAGAAATCCAGATTTTGTGTGAAAAATCTCTAGACTTTCAAAGGTGTGGAAGTACATTAAAACAAAGCAAAACAAAAACAAAAACAAACAAACAAAAAAACCTTTGTATGCCAAACAAACAGACCTGTTCTATACCTTTTGTTTGTTCCAGTCCCATCAAATCTTAAAGCCCAGCTTAGGCCCCATTTCTCTCTTGAAGCCTTCTTTGATGATTCTGATTGCTACATTCTTTCCTCTGACTCTTTCTGTAAAAAGAGACCTGAATAATTATGTGCATAAGGAAGCAAAACCACAGACTAGGTGTGCAGCCTCTGGCAAAGTAATTAACTTCTCAAAGCTTTTTCTTTGTCTTCAAAAAGGAGGGGATAGCCATGGTCTCTATTTCATAATCATGTGATGAAGACTAAAAAAGAATAGGGCTATAAAGAACTCAACCCAATGTGGGACATACAGTAAGGTCTCAGTGAGTGTTAGCTGTTGTTGCTTCTTATTCCACAATCACAAGCATCATCACATAGTGGTTAAGAAGAGAGCACTCTAGAGGCTGATTTCCAAGTTTAAAATCTCAGCTCCACTACTTTCCAGCTATGGGCTTTGTGCAAGTTACTTAACTCTCTGCCTTAGTTTTCTTATCTATAAAATGGGGTTAGTAAGACCCATTAAATTATTATGAAGAAATACCTCTTGAAATATTTTTCCTCAGCTCCAGGAATGATATTTTTCTTTTTTAACTGCACTGGTTATCAATGTATAGGCTCTGAGCTCCAAATTTTGCCTTGAATTTCTGGTCAGCAATAGCAATAGACTGGCCACTAAGCATTTCCCTTTACGGATGGCATTCTGTTAACCATTCCCAGTAGAGGGCGCTGGAGGAACACTGGGAGGAGGAGGGGGTCTTCGCTTCCTGGTTGCCTTGTGATCAATGCCTTTAATTTCTTGTTCCTGCAGCATTGTGTGTGTGTGTGTGTGTGTGTGTGTGTGTGTGTGTGTGTGTGTGTGTGTGTGTCTGTGTCTGTGAGAGATCTGGTGCTGCTGTTTTAGTCATGTGCCTAGAGTGTACAATTTCTATGCCAACTTGCAGCACTGACCAGGCTTGGGGACACCTTGCTGTGGCCCTCTGGATACAGATATTGCCTACTTCAGGACTTGTGCTGATAGGGGTGCCCATCCCCCTCTGTGTGCCTACCCCCAGCACTGACTTACCTGCACCTGGAAGGCTGGTCCTTGCTTGCTCTGCAGCTGTGGGCCAGCTCTGGCTCAGAGATCCCAGCAAAATTCTCAGCCATTCTTTTCTTCCAATGAGATCTGAGCCCCAGCTGTGGGCCCTCTCCCTCAGCCTTAGCACATTCTTTAGTGTTCCTGATTTCTTCATATTTCTTCATAACCTTCCTATCACAGGTTAATAATTCTTTATATTAAACTGCCCCTTTTTAAATTGCTGTGTGATTTCTGTCTTCTGATTGACCCCCGACTGATACATACCTTGAGTCTAAACTTGCTCCTCGATAACTCAGACATTCTGTTTATCGTCTTTTCTCTGGATCTACTTACACTGCATTTGCTTCCTTTCCTACCGACATGCTATGTAGTGCTTAACAGATACTCGTTGAGATCACCTTTAGCCTGGATGTATGTTTGTTTGTGAAGCCCTTAAACCCAGAGGGACTAATATGGGCTGTGGACCAGACTGTGGCTTTGCAACATGGTATCTGTGGTAAAGGACTGTTTTTTAAAATTTAATTGTCAAATCTGTTATAAACCAATTCTTCTATGAAGCATAATAAAAATGAATTACTGCTAACATAAAAGTTTTTTTAAAGACATACAAAATACAAGCCCAATTTTTTAGTATTAGATTCAGTAGACATAATTACTCTATGAAACTATTAAAGTTTCTAAGTACCCTCAGTTTCTGTGCTTGTGTTGCCATAGGTGGTGACAACTTGTAGACCATACCTTAAACTCTGATCTACAATTTGGTGATAGACAGAGGTGAGGGGCATTGGGGGGCTAGGAGGATGGGATGAAGTACAAATTAGTAGTTGAGCATGGCACAGGGAATGCAGTTAGCATTAGTATGTTGGCTAGGTGGAGGGCCACGGAAGGGAGGAAGCAATTGGGGAGATCGTTTTATGAACTATATAGATCTTTAACCAATGTATTCTATATTTGAAACCAATTAAAATAAATAAATAATTTTTTTTTAAAAAAGGAAAACTCTGATCTTGGTTATTCGCCAATAACAGAATCATATTGCATTCTACACCTGAATTTTCAAATATAATCTTCTCATTGCACCTCACTTGTATATTGTTTTTTTTTTTTTTTTTTTACTGTTTCAGAGAGACAGTGACAGGATTCTCGCATCCATCCTCTGATTCTGTCCATGTGCCCCCTCCAGCACGTGCTCCTATCAGCATCGCTACCATGAGACATCTTAGCCTGGTGTGGTAACTCTAGTCTCTTTTTCATAGGCACAGTCCCTCTTCCATTTGTCAGGAGGCAGTGGCAGTGGCAATAAAGTGTTCCCATATTTCCCTGGGCTGTAGGCCACTGAATTCATAAAGAGACATCCCACCATTCTTCCTCCCACCCTCCACTATGTTTGCAGCTGATAAGAGCCAGGAGCTGAGGGTTATTTGCATATGTGACTTGTCTTAATAGCACGGGTTGCACCTATTATTAGAGCCAAAAAGCCATGTGTCAAAGCCTGAGTTCAGCCAATCAGACAGGAAAATACAAATGAACTGGCCATGATGTCCAGCAAAAGCACCATAATTGCAGCTTTAAATGTTAAAATGGAGGCTAGCTATAGTACCCAGTCTCCCCGTTCTTCTATTATAATGTGGACACAGCATCCTCCTGTTTCTTAATTATTGTCATTAGATGAGTCTATCCAAAACGATATTTATAAAATTCTTTATAATTCATGGTAATTCCACTGAGTTTATTTTCTCATCTTTCCTCTGGGTTTATGTCCTGCCTTCCCTGCTCAGTTTGTCAGCCAAAGACTTATTCTGTATTCAGTAGAGCTTCCATGCCATTGTTGGTGCTCACTAGGTTGTAATAGAAATGCCATGCCACCGAGCTGTGAGTTGAAGCTGTATTATAATGATACCGCCCCAATTTTACAGATGCTGCCCAGTGCCAAAGAGCTTTAATAAAATGCTCAAGGTCACAGAGCAAATCCAATGTAGAATTAGGGGTGGGACCAGCCGTTGTGAATTTTGAGCCCAAATCTCTTTTCACTGTATCAGACTGCCTCTCAAAACCACAAGAGATACACTTATCAATGTTGTTTGGTAGGTGTTTAGTTCACCGCAGTCGATACCGTCAAATGAAATCTTCAAATGCCAGAAGTATGCTTTCATACAGTCTTCACCTTTATGAACCCCAGAGTTGTAAGCTGCAGCAGCACAGACACAACCAGGAAATCTATAGCCACAGTTAAATCTGGCTGTTAAAAGTATGTCTGCTTAGAAGTTATTCTAGAGTTGTAATGATCATAATAATCAATGCTGGTATTCATTAAAACAACAGTGACAACAAAAAACAAAAAATATAAAAACAAAAAACAACAAAACCTACAACCTGCCTGAAACAAAATCTAAACTACCAGAGGGATGGCCCATGGCTCCTATAGAGGACATAGAAATATATCCCTAATAATCCAAATAATCCAATTTGAAATAATGTAATGTTAAATACGCCTTTTTCAAACACTACCCACATCTTCCCTCCTCTTTCTTTTCTCTTTCCCAGGATATTCTGAACACTTCTCCTCCCTCCTCTCCCACACCCCATTCCCCTAATCATTGATATTGGGTCAAGGCCAGCTGAAATAGAAGTAAGGAAAACTGGATTAAAGATAATTTAACATAAATTGCCAACATACTTTTTAGGTGGTTAACATTTATTGTGTTAACTACTCAGAGCAAATACTATGATGGATGTTTTACATATATTTACTCTAATTCTTACATCAGTCTCATAAATGAGGAAACTGAGTCTTTGAGAAGGCGATTTCCCTGTGGTTTAGAATGGTAAGCAACCAGGTTTCAAATGGGGTCTCTCTGGTTCTAAGTCTTATCCTTCTGTTCCATTCTGTACCTTCCCTTAAGACATGGAAAGTTACATTAACTAATGGCAGTGGTTTATTGATTTATCTTTAACTCCAGTTATAGTGCATGGTTAGAATTGCAGCAGTAGTCGACACGAACTGTTCAAAATGTAGACAAACTCTGAGTACTGAAAAACAGAACAACTTAAAAAAATTAAAAGTCAGTGTTCTGACTCTGATTTATAGATTCTATTTTAGATTACCAACTGGTGATCATAAAACCAAAAGAAAATGATGAGAAAGGGATCATAATTTTTGTGGCATTCGAAGTTATTTATTCTTTTTCACTTTAAAGCTTGACTATTAGAAGGCATGAGAAGGAATTTGGACTGGGGAAATGAGGCTTTCTATGTGAGATTTAGAAGCGTCTTTGTTTTACCAGCATTTTCTACCCTCTCCACAATTTCATGTGTAGTCCCCACTACTCCCAAACTATTTCACTTTTTCTGACTAAATTAGATTAAGTAAAACAGATGTAGGAATTTCTCTCATCTGTGGAGTTGATGGATCTCTGTGATGATGTATCCACAGCTAATTTCAGGTAAGGTAGAAACAGCAATAATTTTAAAAATATCTTGACTACATTTGACTCTTTTTTTAGCTTTATTGAGGTAAAATTGAAAAATAAGAATTGTATATATTTAAGGTGTACAACGTGATGTTTGGGTATATGTATACATTGTGAAGTGATAATCACAATCAATCTGATTAATGTATCCATCACCTCACATACTCACCTTGTGTGTGTGTGTGTTAAGCATACTTAAGAGACTACCCTCTTAGCATATTTAAAGTATACAAAACCATGTCATTAACAAGTTAACAATTTAGTATTCATATCGCTGTACCTTAGATCCCAAGAATTTACTCATCTTATATAACTGAAACTTTGTACCCTTTGATCAATATCTTTCTATTTCCCATTTTCCCCAATGCCAGTAAGCAACATTCTACTTCGTTACTATGCATTCAACTATTTGATATCCTGCATATAAGTGAGATCATACAGTATCCATCTTTCTGTATCTGGCTCATTTCCTTTAGTATATTGTCCTCCAGGTTCATCTATGTTGTCTTCAAATGGCAATATTTCCTTCTTTTTTAAGGCTGAATAACATTTCTCTGTGTGTGTGAACACACACACACACACACACACACACACACACACACACATTGTTCCATCAATAGACATTTAATTTGTTTCTATGTCTTGGCTATTTGAATAATGCTGCAATGAACATATGAGTACAGATATCTCTTCAGCATACTGATTTCATTTCTTTTGGATATTTAACAAGAAATGGGGTTACTGGATCATATGGCAGTTCTATTTTTAATTTTTTGAGAAAATTCCATATTGTTTTTGATGACTGAGTCAATTTACATTCCCATTAGTAGTGGATAGTGGTTCTCTTTTCTCCACATCCTTGTCAAAACTTGTTAGCTTTTTTCTTTTTAATAGCCATTCTAACAAGTATGAAGTGATATTTCACTGTGGTTTTGGTTTGCATTTCCCTGGCAATTAGTAATTTTGAACACCTTTTTATATATCTATTGTCCTTTTGTATATCTTCTCTTTAGAAATATCTGTTCAGGTCCTTTTCCCAATTTTTAATTGAGTTATTTTGTGGGTTTGTTGTTGTTGTTTGTTTTGTTTTGTTTGGTATTGAATTATTTGAGTTCATCATGTATTTTTGTCTTTAACCCTTTATCAGATATATGTTTGCAAATATTTACTACAATTCTGTAGGTTGCCTTTTCACTGTTGATTGTTTCCTTCACTATGCAGAAGCTTTTTCAGTTTGGTGCAATTGCATCTGTCTATTTTTACTTTTGTTGCCTGTGCTTTTGGTGCCATAATCAAAAAATCTTTACCCAAACCAAAGTTTGACTTTTTTTTCTTTATTTATCCAAGACCATGGCATTCCAAAGACACATTCATAGAATATATTGACACTTAATTCCCTCCAAATTGATAGGCAGCAGTTAATGACTTCATTTTGCACATGTCAAGACTGAGGCATATGGTCACATTAAAGATTTGTCTGAGGGAATGCAGTCAATGATGCAAGAATATAAGCCAAAATCTGGAGCTTCTCATTCCTCATTTGATGTCGATTTAACAATACATTAGATGTTTAGGTACTGCTGGTATTTTCTTCATTGCAACTATTTTAATTTCATAACAAATTTCTGGCTAAAATGTATAGAAATACCATAAAAACAGTATTTCTATAACTGAATTCTAATACTGTGCTAATCATACTCTGCTCAAGAAGCAAAGAATATGTGAGCATATTCTAAATGACATCAAGCATAGTGTTAAACCTTGGGAAGACACTAGGAAAGTATAAGACATGAGTCTATATTAAACATATTCCAAATCTGATATGTGAGAAACTAAACTCACTCCTATAACGTCATCACAGCCCAAAATATGTGGTGCTGACCAGAATAACAAGAGGGGTCAGTGGAACAAAGAGATTGACTAGAAGCTGCAGAGTCCATGGGAGATGTGATTGTTGAATCTTAAAGGGTGGATAAAGTTCAACAAGGACAGAAAAGAGAGAAAAAGAACATCCTATGCAACAATTGTATAGTGTTTTTTAGTTGTACTTTTACATTCATCATGGATTTGATCCCTATGATAACTCAGCAGGAAATGTTACTATTCTCAAGGATCCTGAAGCTCATAAAAGTTAAGTAGACTTCCAAAGGTAACACAGCTATTAAGGGGTAGGGCTTAGAGTCAGCTTTATGTCTGAGGCATACTCCTTTGTGCCAGATTCTGGAAGATTATTAAACTAGGCAGAGGGAAATTATTGTTAATCCTAAATCAGCAATATAATATAATAAAAATAAGGTACCAGAGGGTTGGAGAAATAAGAAACAGGAAGATGAATCAGGGATCTTTCCCAGCCACCAGAGCACCTGTGCTACTTCTGTCATGAGCTCATGGAGCTTGGTTGTATTTGTCCATTTCCAGTCTACCTGTCCCCGTGACTTTAAGCTCCTGGAGGACAGGGCTTCCTTTTTGATATCAGTAGGTTCAGCATTCTGTTCATCTAATAGGAATTTTTAATAATATTTTGAATGAATGAGTGAAGTAGCTGCAGCTGTGATCTTGGCATGGAGTAATGATAATCTGGTGACACCGTGGAATTAGAGCAGTGAAAGTGTATGCATGGGGGATGTTGAAGTGGTGAGTATTAAGATTACCAGAGTGGGGCCCATAAATGACTAATATTCTGTCTGATATACGTTTTATATTTCACTAATAAAATGGGAAAAAATAGAAATAGAAAAAATACATAACATTGGATGGCAAGCTTGATAAGAAGGAAATAACAAGAATAACTTCAGGTTTATTAGTTTGACTCAAAGAATGGTTCCCTGCTGGAAGAAATGAGACACTTCAAGGAATAGATAAGGTCAATTTTGGACATTTTCAGGGAGCCATGAACCTGCAAGTTAAGTCTTTAGAGATACATGTCTATCCTGGGAATTCCCTTGTTCCCTTTGCTCCTAAGCCCACATCCAGGGAGTTGACTTTCTTCTTGGTGTTAGGGGTCTGCTCTTTTTTCAAAACAGATTTGGTAGCTGGATGATTCTTCTTAGCCCCTCTCTTTATTGATATCCCCCACACTAAACTCATAGAGACCCTATTTAGAGATTTTACTGCTGACCTCTGTGGGACTATAGATAAAGGTTAGCAAAACTTACAAGCACTTGGGGAGTTATAAAGTTTGCAGAAAATTATAAAATTCTCTAACGATCCAAGTCAGTATTTCTGTGTTTGTGTGTCTGTGTGTGGATATGTGTGTTTGGGTAGTATTCAGAAATCTCTTATGTGGTCCTGAGAACTTTCCTTAGATAGTTCTAAATGATAGCTTTCATGTAACTAATCCTAGTTACATGCTTACAATGTAACCAGTCAGTACTCTGAACACATAACATATATTATTTTACTTAATCCTCATAAAAAAAAACAGACTTAGAGGTGTATACTATTATTCTCCCTATTTTACAGATAAGGATGTTGAGGCACAAAATATCTGAATATTGATTCACCGGTTGGTTATACAGCTAGTAGTTGGAAAAGCTGAGATTTGAATCCAGGCAGCCTGGTTTCAGAGCCTGTCTACTTGTCTTAGATTGTACACCATTCAGAAGTAACCTCAGAGGTGGAGGCCAAGAGCTTTCAAGATGTGATGCAATACATGATTCTTTTCTGAGTTTCAATTCCAAGGTGGACCACTTGGGCTCAGGTTGTCATTTCTACCCTTAAACATTCCTCTCCTGGGTTTTAGAGTATTGTGCAGTAGCAGCAAAGATACTTTTCTGACCTCTCCTCTAGCTAGCCCCCAGAAATCCAGTTCCTGTCTCAGGCTCTCTCCCCTTCCCTATCTGGTTTCTACAGATTCTTCCCCTGGGCTTTGAAATCATTCTGCATAGACTTGAAATGGCCTCCCCTTCATCTGTCATTCACTTATTCATTCAACAAATGTTCAACAATTTATTATGTGCTGGGCACAACGCTAAGACTCTAGGGGATACCTGGATAAATAATTTATCACCCTCATTCTCTAAGGTACTCACAGTCTCATGGGATATACAGGTATAGAAATATAGTTCACCATAATGAATGCTGTGGAGGAGACATGTACAAACAGTGAAGAGAGCACATTTGGTAATTAACCATGTGAGGAAGTAGGGAGGGTTTCACAGTAGAGATAACTTGACTTTGGATGGTTAGAACTTTTCTAGATTTATCAGGATGGAGGAATGTCATTCTAAAGACAGAGAAGAGCTCAAATATAATTTGTTATTGCAAAGAATCATGAATGTGAAGCTTTAATTCAGAGATTCCTTAACTTCCCCTTTAAATGTTTATTGTGAGCCTACTTTGTGCAGAGCTTCATGCTACATGCTGGTGATGCCATGTAAATGCAGAGTCATTGCCCTGATGGAACTTTTGACCAAGCAGTTATTCTGCACAGGGTTGAAATCAGTGTGTCAGCAGGACTGTATCTCTTCTACAGGCACCAGGAAGATCTGTTTCCTTGACTTTTCTAGCATCTAGAGGCTGCCTGTGTACTTTGGCTTATGGTTCCTTCCTTTTTCTTCAAAGCCAGTGTGTAGCATCTTCAAATTTCTCTATTATCACATGTGCTTCTCTCCTTTCCTGCCACGCTAGTTTTTCAATAAATGCCTTTCACAGTGTGAGTGTTCACAAAGGTCTCTTTACCTAACTTTCCCTAAGACCTTTTGTCCCTGATCTTTCAGCCATTTTTACTTCCAGCCTTCTGATCAACTAGTCTAGCCATTCACGACTGTCCACGAGTCTGTCTGGTCTTTTAAAAACCACACACAGCAGATGTCCCGATAAATCACTCCAAGTTTTGTTCAATGGGAGGATTTTCCCTCATGGATGTTTTACAGGACAGTAGAAGTCCATTTCGGGTTTGCATTTTCACACTGAACAACCTCATTTGTAAACTAAGCTTGTCCTTTTTTCTTTCTTTATCAGCTGGTTTTAAGGGACCCCATCATGCGACTATAAGTATGAACTGATAAGCAGTGATGATGCAACAGCAGTGACGTGGGGGTCTAGACCACTTGCTAGTGTGGCTCTCTTGTGCTCTATGACCCTGCTGTGCCTGACCTCAGATGTACTATTTCCATCTTATGATGGATTGTTATCAGGCTGTCCAACCTTATGATTTGGGGTGTATGCCAGGATCAGCTCATGATGGACAGTTCCAGCTGCACAGCCATGTGATCCTCATGTTCAGACACTCATCCGTAAGTCTCAGGTAGCATATCAGAAACTATTTTGAGAAATGTGTATAATCCTCCAATGCAGAAGGCATGGCCTTGCTCCAGAACCCTAAGGGACCTACATGGTGGTTCTCCTGCTAGGCCTTGCCCCATAGTTCTGTGAGAAGTGTTTAGATCAAACACAGTAGCTGCCATGAGACTGCTGTTGACACCATGAGACTCATTGTTGACACCAACTGCATGTTTGGAAGTTTCTGAATCCTTAATTTCGATAATTTGCTGGAAGAACTCACAGAAGTTACTGAAAGTTATTAGACTCACAGTTATGGCTTATTTCAGGAGAAAAAAATTACTGATCAAAATCAGTAAAGGAAAAATGTACACAGCACTGAGTCTAGGAAAGTTCCAGACGTGGAGCTTCCATTGTCTTCATTCTGAGAGGTCAGGAAGTGTTGCTTTCCCAGCGCTGATGTGTGACAATGCACATGGACGATTGCCGGGTAGGGAAGCTCACTCAAACCTCGGTCTTCAGAGTTTTTATTGAGCCCCACCACACAGGTGTGACTGATAGATTGACCACATGCTTGGTTTCAGTCTCTAGGTCAACTGATATGATATGACTCAAAACTCTCACTCTAAATTATATGTTGATCTTCCTGGCATAGCTAGTTTCCATACTAAAACATGGCCCGTGCCCACTTGAAATCACATTGTTACTACCTGGCTGGCCAGTACCCCCAGGCAAATAAAAGTTTTCTTACAGGAGCCAAGAGCAAAGGACAAAACACTTTTGTAAAAGTTTAAATCCTTCACTACACATTCCCCACTGTTTTTTCTCTGCTACAGATATCTCAGTTCCCATAGGGACTGGCAGGTTATATGGCCCAAGCAGCAGGACTGGACCTGCCCAGGCAGCCTTCTGTGTCACTTGGTGAATGGGTCGAAGTAGAATAGCCAGGCATAGACCATATTGCCTCTGGAACTCCAAGCCCTTTGGTTTTCCTTGCCAGCTGGTATGAAGGTATGTAGGTGATCCATCTGCAAACTGCTTCCTGTTTAGGGGTGTAGTTATGAAATACCATAATTTGCCCATTTTTTAGGAAAGGATATCTTGGCATATCTCAGGCCACTGGTCTCCTAAAATCTTCAGTAAGGCAGGGAGGGCTCGAATTCTCATAGAGTAACTGATGCCTCCCATCGACTTGTCTGATATTGTTCATCATAGCCAATTAGCATAATGTTATTGATGTAGTCAACCAATATGATGTTCTGAGGTATATTCAGATGGTCCAGGTCCCTTCAGTACTACATTGTAACAGAGGGTGGGAGAATTTACATGGCCCTGAGGTATTATAAAAAATGTAAAGTGTTTTCTGTCCCCATGTGAATTCAAACTGCTTCAGATCTTCTGGCTTAATGGGATTGGAAAAAAATGTACTCGAAGCTGCGTTGATCTACTTAAGAAGAGGGACCACTTCTGGGCACTTCCACAGGCTCAGGAGGTTCAGGGGAATCTGAGACTCAGGTTTTCAAGTATATTCATCCAGATGTTCCCATCACATGTTTTAGGTCCCATTTCTTCCTTATTAGGTAGGTCTCTGGCCTTGGCATAGCAGACTTGTTGGGGTTGAGAATTCAACCTTCACTGGGGCTCTCATCTCTGTATAATTAAGTCCTGGCCTGAACCTCAGCTTTTTCTACCCCCCTGGTGCTGGAGAAAAGAACCTTTTCATCTGACTTTCACAATTCACCTTGAGCTGGAGATAAACCATCTTCAGACTTTCATTCTTTCTCCATTATATGAATATGAGTCACTCACTTCCATAGTCCTTCTAATTGTCATTTCCCCCAACCCTCTCAAACTCCTTAGATATTGCATCTGCCAGTAGATTTGTTTCACTTCTATAACATTCTGTTTCATCATCAATGAAGATTTAAAACATTGTATTGCTACGGCATGCCAGGGATATTAGTCCTTCTCCTACTAGGAGTGATGGGGTTTTCCTTGCCAGCTGGCACACAGGTGATTCATCCCCCAAATGACATTTTAGAATTGACTTCCGAAGATGCCTTCCAGGACCAACTCTCTTTGTTCTAACTCCCCAGGAGACAGACGCCGAGGCAGGGATTTTCCATGCAAGCACTTTATTGGTGGGCATTCTCGGGAATAGTACTTGTAAAGGAGCGAGCAAAACAGGATTGGAGAAGGGGAAGAAGATGAACTCAGATGACCTATAATTACAAATTTTGTATTGATGGATTTGACCATATCAACACCAAAAATACCTGTTCAGCTCAAGATATATAGACAAAGTTGACAGTGGAAAAAGAAATATGTGATGTCCAAAAACCAACAAGCGCTTATTATCTGGAATTAAGGAAGAAATTATGGTACATCAGCAATAAAAAAAAAAAAAAAAGAAAATAAGAAATAGGATAAATAGGTAACTTTCAAAGGGTAAGTCTGGTTGCCTAACAAATAAATGACAACATACTCAGCCTCTCTGGGAATCAGAGAAATACAAATCAAATTGACAAGGAAATGCCACTTTAGACCCAATAGATGAGCAAAAATTAGATAGTCACATCATATTAAGTGCTGGCAAAGATGTGGGGATGCACCCTTTATGTACTACAGAGTGAAGCATAAGTGGAACAGCATTCTGAACGGAGAGAATATGGTTGTATGTAATGCAATTAAGTGTGTACATATCCAATAAGCTAGAAATTCAGCTCCTGAGAATAGACCGGAGACAAGTTGGCTAAAGGCCTTGTAGAGGCATTTATGAAGATGTTTATTACAATGGTGTTTGTGGAATACCAGACACTGACTCAGCCTTGCTGTGTCTTTCATTGGGGAAATCAGTATGTAAAACCAAGGCAAACAACTGAAAAGCTCAGTGGTGTCTCTCTCTCTCTCTCTCTCTCTCTCTTTCTCTTTCTCTTTCTGTGTGTGTGTATGTGTGTGTGTGTGTACGTGCGTGTGTGTTTGTGTGTGCACACACATGTACCTGTAGAAGGTGAAATGGAAGAATATACATGGAATCTATAGCATAAGGGTGAGGGAAGATGAGTATGCTCAACCAAATGTTATACATCTGAGGTCTTAGAAGGAAGAGGGAAACAAAAGATTGGCTATAAATTTGATTAATATCTGTGGCCTTTGCAAATGTACATTTATTTGTAAATTATCATAAATTATTGAATTACATAGATTTATTATGAATTATAAATAGTTATTAGTTATTAACCCACAAACCACTAATAAGGCATGAATGAACCACTAATAATAAACTTATTGAGAATTACCTAAAGACATTTTTCTGATCCCCATTCATAATTGCATCCAGCATTTGGGGACTCTTTTTTAACTAAGACTGTAATTAACACTCTCTTGAGGGTTTGGCTGATGTTATGTCCCTCACTACAAACCTACGGGGAATGAGCCATAGTCTTAATTTTACAGTTGAGGGGAAAGGCTCGGAGAGGTTGAGCAGTGCGTCCATGCTTGTGTATGCTCTCAGCGGATTGGAATTAAGATCAGTCTAACGCCAGCAGTTACATTCTTTCCTCATCATCTGGTTCAGTTCAAGTCTCAGCAGAATGGTGCACAAAAGAAGGTGAAATTCACGGAGATGTGGAGTGCTTATGTTGCTGACAGAAAGAAAAGGTTGATTTTTTTTTCCCTCGTTTTGAAACACATCACAACCTTACACTGGAACTGGAGTCTCTTCAAGGCTCAAATATCCAACGAACCATGCCTGGCAGAGTTCAGACTTGATCTGAGGAAAATGACTCTCGTCTTGGAAAGCACTATATTTGGGCTCTCAGCTTTAGCTGATTTCTCTCCTCAGGAGTTCTCCATTAAGAATTAATTTACTGGCAGAGAGAAATATAATCTTCATAATCTCCCCAGCGTCTGGGGCTGTTATCTGTCTCCTTTTTATGTCCTTTCTGTACTTTCCTCAAAACACAGATAGAATTGAACATGGCTAGTGATTTGTCAAATACTACTATGAGAACAACAGCAACTCACATCTGTCTGGTGCTTTACAGTTTGCAAAACCCTCTCCACAAGTTTTATCATTGCATCCTCATAACAGTCCCTTGAGGTGTCACTCATTATGCAGAAGAAGAAATGAGGCTTTTAGGGGGTAGGGCATGGATTTAAATCTTACTTTAAATTCCTTGCTCTTTTTTGTAAAACCATGCCTTCTCTCATAAAAGCCAAAAATGTTTTATCATTTCCAAAGCTTTTTCACATACTCGCATCCACCATTCCTGTCTTAGAGCTAAGATACAAGTGCTTGTAGAGGTTAGCTGACTTGGCCAACATCAGAGCTTCTGCTGGAGTCGGGGAGGCAGTTTGGAGGTTCTGCCTTCATACCCCTTACTTTTTTCACAATTACAGAAAAGAGTACTCTTCCACTGTAACGTGCGTTTTTTTTTAACTTCAGCCGTAGACTGTGCCAATAAAATGCTTAAGGGTGACGAATGGTGCTACGCCTCCTGTGAGACTCTGAGTGTGCAGTGAAAATTTCAAGAGAGAAAATAACCTGTTGTAAGTTACTTGGTAGAGCTGGAATTGGAGCACAGAGCCCCCCAGGCCCAGCCCCCTTTTCAGTGACTCTTAGACTGTGAAGAACAGCCCACCAGGGAGCAGGAAGTGGGCTCTAGGATGGGGGAGCCTTGATGAAGGTTCCCACAGAGCTTTGTAAAACAATTGAGATGTGAAAGATGGTCTAAGAGATTTGAATGAGTCAAGGGATGATTAGTCAGTAGAGCTTTCTACCAGTTCCCCTTGGTTCTCAGCCTCGCCTTGGGGCCCGTGCCTTCCTTCCCTTCCATGTTTTCACTGCTCATTAGTATGTCCAGCAGGGGATGTCAGAGGAAATGAATGCTGGAGCAGTTGGCTTCATTGCTTGACAACAGTATACATTTTGGATACCAAGGACTTCCTTCTCAGTCAATAACCCCATGTCCCCAGAGCAGCTAGCTCTCCAGACTGTAGGAAGAATAAGTTGCAAATAGGGCTCTAATCAATAAGCCTGGAATGGGGTGTTCTCCGAGAAGCCTGGTTTTTAAAGGCAGTGATCAAGAGATGGTCCTTTTCAGACTTGGAATCAAAGGTAACATGAAATCTTGTATAGAAGAGGCATTATCCATCAATGATGGGTCTATTGTAGGCTAGTTAGCCTCAGCACAAACACAGGAAATCTGTATTTCTCACCTGTTCACATTGTTCTAACCTTGGTCTTTTATTTACAAATGCATGTAGTTCATAGGGCGACCTGGTAGATGGAGTTTTGATGACTCGGGGCCTCTGCTGTCACCACTGGTGGGTAAACAAAGTTAAGCTCATGTTCTGACTGCAAGTTCATGGCATTATCATTATAAGTTAAAAGACAGCCCTCCTGTATCACTACAATATAAACCAGTTAGCAGGTCGGTCTCATAGATGGAACATCTGCAGTGTCCCTAGAATTTATCCTTTCCTCCCCATTTTAACAGCCCCATTTTAACAATCAACTCAGACCCTTCTATCCAGCTATACTCACAGACTCTTACATAGTCTCCTGCCCACCCCCGCTTTCCCTGGCATCTACCCAACCCAGGGAATTCAGATTCTCTTTCTCATGCATAGCTTTCTATGTGCCACTTACCATTAATGAATCTTTCAGGAAACCAAATGCCTGCATTCCTGCCTCCTCTGAGCATTCAGAATACTTTGTTTTCACTGTGTTGCACACAGACTTTCATCTTGCATTCTTTTCAAGCTGTTTTCTAAAAATGAATGGGCTTGCGGGTCTCTTTTCCTGTATAGTGAGCTTCCTCTAGGGAAAGTCTAGCCTTCTTCATCTTGTGTGCCCCCAAAAGCCTAGCCTATGCATGACCCATAGTAAGGACCCATCATATGACAGCAAAAATATTTAATGGGAATTAAAGTTTTATATATACCTACACATATGTCCTGTTATCTTTCCTAGAGCAGAGGATATCAAATTACATTCAACCAGCAACCAACTAAACCAAAATCAACCAGCTATTTGTTTGTAGAAGTAAAGTTTTATTTGAACACAGCCATGTTCATTTATTTACATATTATCTATGGCTTCTTTTGTACTATAGGAGAGTTGAAAAGTTGTTGTTGAGATCGTCTGCACTGCAAAACTGAAAATATTTACTATTTGGCACTTTACAGAACCTAGAGTATAAATGCTTCAAAGACAGCTTTGCTTATTTTTAAATCTAGTCTACCTAACCAGAAACATAATAAATACTTATTGTATACATTAATCAATGAAACAATATTTCATGAGGAACCATAATCCAAAAACTTGGTCTCTTTTGTTTGTTAATTTTTGAGATGAACCATGCTGGCTAACTTTCTGATGATGGATCTGTTCTGTTATTCATTCATTCATTCATTTCATGATTATTTATTGAGCATCTACTATGTATCAGACACTGTTCTTGGCTTTGAGACAAATGATAAGTAAAACACTACTTTCATGAACCTTAGAGTCTTCTGGGGGAGCCAGACATCACTTAAATGTCAAGTGCATTGTCTTAATTGCAGTAGGAAGAGAGAGGCACATGGGGTGCTAAGACCCTATACCCATGGGATTAGCCCTATTAGGAAGGTCAGGGAAGGCTTCTCTGAGAAAGTGGCTCTGAAACTAAGATCTGCAGGAAGAGTAGGGGAGTAGATGCCAGCAGTTAAGTGAAAAGTATCCCATGAAAAGGAACAGCATGCAGAAGACTGATTGACAGGGGGAGCTTGGTGAGTATGAGGAACAGGGCCAAGTGGCAAAAAGCTAGGAGAAGGGGCATGATATGGGGCTGCAGGAGACAAGAGGCCGGTAGAGAGCCTTCAAGGAGTTTTCACTCTCCTAGGAACAATGAAAGACCCCTGAAGGATAAGCAGGGAAACACTAGGGAGGTGAGAAGGGGTGGATTTTTATACAATTTGCATTTTGCAGAGATCACTCTTCAGAGAAAGATTTCTCAGTGACAGCTGCTTTCCAATATTGATTGCATACTTCTTAATAAATCAAACTCAGGAAAATGACAGTCATGTTCTTATTAAATATTGTGATAGTAATACCTTGTTCAGCTTAAAAAGAAAAATCCTCCATTTTCACATTTAATGCTGTCTCTTTTAATAAGTATTGCACATATAGTACTACAATGTGGAAGATTTGAGCAAAGTCTACTGTGTCACCCACCCCATGAATTGCACCCAGCAGCACATTAATGGAGGCCTTTGGACATTGGTTTTTGTTCCGGGGCTGATATTTCTGAATCTGTTCAGGCTGAAAGCTCCTGGTCGAGGTTAGCTGCTAAAAGAAAGGATGGGTTCCAGTGCCTATGAGGCTCAGTGATGGCAACTTGCTGTTACATTTTGTTCATAGGTTCTCGAGACTTTCGGACTGGCTCTAGTGAGTCACTCGTTCCTAATTGTTCTAGCTACGTAATATCTTATGTCTCTTGCCTTTCTTTTTCTCTACCCCCGCCCCTTTACCTTCCTTTCCACTTAGTCGTTAAAATGTCTCTCTGCTGCCTTGCCATCCTTTCTGTGAAAAAATTTCCATCTCTTCTCAGCTGGAGCAGATGCCTCTCCTGCTTTTCTGCAAAGAGCTGTGAGATGGCTGATCAGGCAGAGGGCGGAGGCACAGCTGCTGGGAGCACAGAGCAACCTTGCCCTGGATAAGCCAGGGTAGAAAAACAGGACACATACCCTAGTCTTTTTGTTTTGTTTTGTTTTTTCTCTAATTAAACTGGGGCAGTTATATAGTTGGGGATGTCATATAAAACCCTGAGCAGTTGTGTTGGTGTACTAGATGCCCTGAGAGTCGACACCAGGAGATCTGGGAGGGCCACTGGAATCCTGAAAATACTTGGCCGACGTCTGCCTTTTTTGAGGCAGCTGGATAATTAAGAAGAATGTCATGGGTTTTTTGTGTTTTTTTTTTTTTCTTGGTGTCACTCTATATCACATCATTTATTTGTTATTTGATTAAGACATTTTAATGAAACTGCAGCCATTATTTAGAAAGAGAGGGGTTTTTTAATTCAGTTGTCTTGGCCTTGCCTAACGCTACTCATACTCTGAGTCTAACCTAGTATTTGTTTAGCATTTTGATTGCAGTTCAATGTGAACTGGAAAATTATGTCAGTGAAATGCTGTGAAAACATTTTCCTGTTTGAGATTCCCTTTGGGGTTTAACTATCTCTTTGGAGGTATTTTTTGTTTGTTTTCATTATCCATAAATGTATATGATGCTCAAGTGTGATTACCAGAGCTCATTTTGATTCACTTTTCTTCTTAGGCATCTTTTTTTCCCCCTCTTGAAATTTTTTCTTTGAAATTTATTTACCCATTTATCATCCTTTGGTTCACTAGGTTCCTTTTCACTGTAACCATGATTGCATTAATCTCTTGGTCCAAAATGAAATAGTTGGCTGTAAAGAGAGAAGGGAGAGAAAAACAGATTCAATTTGGGAGCAGTCCTGATGATCAAAGAAGAGATGAGCTCTGTGAACCATGAAAGATAAGAACTAAAAGAAAACTGATACATTCATGACCTTGCTCTATGTTAAGTGTCCAGAGAATCATAGTTAGTAAAATTACAGTGGAGACACTCCTGTTCTGATCAAAACCAAATAAAAAATAGATTTAAGGAAAATATTATTTTAAAAATTAGATTACAAGATTTTGACTAAGACTAAAACTCTTAATTTTTCCATCTTGCTCTAACCAGAGCTGATTTTGAATTGATGACATTCCCAGGATCTCCCATCGTCTCCTGGCATTAGTGAAATAAACATAAATTTTCAGTTTATTTTCATTTTAGATACCATGTGATAAAAGTTCATTTTTGGTTACATAAAAATAAAACTCTACCTGTTTGGTTCTGGGATGCCCTGTGGATAGAACAAATGGTTCCCTTTACTTCAGAGGTAGTGAGGCTCATTAGCAAGGTACTATTACATTAGCCACAGACTGAACGCTGCAACCCTATGCAAGCCAGTGGGATAGAAAGTAAGACAAAGAACTCTTACCACCCTCAAGATGGTTGGGATCAGCTGTTTGAATTTTCCCACAGAGGAGCTAGAGTGACCGACTGACTCACACATAAAAAAAAAAAAGGTAGTGAATCCTTGGAGGATGCCATATGCTCTCTGTTCTGTGCAGCAAGCTGCTGACAGTACATGACAATTACAGACCTAAGATCTGCACCACCCCAAAATCCAGTGGACAGGAATTTTCTAGGCTTTTTCATCGCTCATTGGGGCTTACCTCCTCCATTTCTGATATTTATCTCAAAGTGAATAAGTTAAATTGCAAATTATCTCTGCCTGAAGAAGTCTACATGTGGAGTGAATTAATAAAATATTTTTAAAGTATTGTGTTGAAGTTATGGTTAGAATTCATCTCACCTCTCTATCCTTGCAGCCCTGGATATCTTAACATTTTTAAGTTTTGGCCCTTTAAAGCTAACCTGTTTGATTGCTAACTGAGTCTAAAATGAAGTTGTTGTTCTAGAACCTTCTTTATAAATATTCATCTCAAAAGGCAAAGGTGACAGTGTTGTAACAGGGCAGTTTTGCATACAAAGCAAGTGTATACAGGCCTGTATTGTTAAAGGTACTTTTAGTTCCTTTTTCTCATGCTCAGGAAATTCTCCTGCCTGTAATTACTGGCTAGTCTCTCTGCTCCTGCAACGTGGAGCAGTTGGCCTATTGTATGAGCCGTGATGGATGTGTACCATGTGCCGGCAGAAGGAGCATCTCCTTTAACAGGCATGGTTTGCTGCATATTTATTATGTATTATTATAGTCTTCATTGTAACCTAGCCCAGAGTAAGGACTGCGATGTGATTTCCATTGTAATTTCTTATTTTCATTCACTTAGCCCTGAGAAATGAGGTGAATTCTTTCATGAGGGCACTAAAAGACCCTTTAGTTATATTCTGGCTATTCACCTGGCTCCTTCTGACCCAATGAATGTAACGATAAAAGCACTAATATATATTTCTGAGAGATTGAGAGACGAATTTATGAGTCAGTGATATTTTGCTATGGCTTTTGCATAATATTCGCTTTCCATATTTTTACTGCTGATAGTTCTTTCTATTAGCATGGAAGTTTATGTTGTATTACAGCATCCTATTTAATGTCCACTCAAGATCTGGCCTGCCTGCTAATGGTTAAGCAAAACAACAGGCCAAAGGAGAGGGAACTCAGTTTCATATTTAAAAAATTCAGGTTAGTGAGTCCTTTTCTGGCTCTTCTCAACAAAACTCTTCTCATTTGATCACCACTTTGCTTGCTTTCTTTGTCTCTGTGATTTTTGTTTATTGCTCTAAATTTAATGCTTTGGAAAATTTAACTCTGTTATAAAGCTATTTAACTTGAGATAAAGAATTCAGCACAAACATTGAGGTGCTGGACAGGTTGATAGGAAGCAGTGGCATAACCAGTAAAACATTTAATAACATGGAGATAAGGGCAGAAGAAAAATAATGGATGACACGGGACATGATTAAAATATTGACAGAACAACAACGTTATCACGTTGAGTTCCAGCCAATCATAATGTGGCTTGTTAGACCCTAGAATGAAGCGTTTTTTCTATATCTGGCCATGGTGTTGTGTTGGTTGTGGGGGAAAGCAGTGGTTTTCAAAGTGTGATCTCTAAATCCCCAGCAATATCATCACCTGAGAACCAGTTAGAACCAGTTAGAGCAGATAGATATTGGTCTATACTCCAGAGTTACTGAATCAGAAACTCGGAATGGGACCTGCAATCAGTGTTTTAACAAGAACTTTCAGGTGATTTTGATGCAGCTGAAAGCCTGATAACTCACTTGCCCAAGGGCCCAGACACTTACATTTTAATCTTCAGATCTTAAGAGTTACTTTGAATGAAGTACCCTTGACTTGAACCTTTATTTATAATTTAAATGTTTTATTACCAGCAGTTGGTCAAACCAAAGGTGGAGAACCTCAAATACCACAGTTCTCTTGGTTATATTATCAGGCTGTTGGGTGACTTCTAAATCAACAACCAGGTGGCTGTTCTGTACTATGATTCTGATTTTGATGACCGATTGCCACTAGGAAAAGATGAAGATTTTTTATTTGTTTTTACAGAAAATAATCTCTTGGTTTCTTATGTGTTCTTAACTAGCAACTGGTAGTCTCTTTCTATTTTTTTTATCTGTAAAATACCAGTGGAATACCAGTAAATACTTTTTCTGGGAACTTTTTTTCCAGTGTATGTCTGTTGAGGAGGAGATGGGAGAGTCTCAAAGAATCCATGATATTATTGATCATTTCGTACAATGACCACAGAGTACACAGTTTAGGAAAAACTGCTTCCTCCTCCAGTTCTTTTGCATTTATTAACATTTGGTAATCCAGTGGATCTGTTAATAGTGACCTCTGCTGTCTGGAAGCAGTACTACAACCATACAACAGTATGGAAATTAGTGTTCAATAAGAAGAAAGTAATGGATTTACTGAAGTTATATAAAAAGGAAAATACCTTTTTCCAAAAACATTTGGGTATTCTCAAATAAAAGTACATGGCATTTATCTTGAAAAGAAAGTTATAGTGTTTCTCTTCCATTGCCAGTTAGCAAATGTTACCTTGGATGGCATTACTCCATGGGAGGGAATTGCTAGAATGAAAGAAGGAAGTCAACGTGACTTCCTAACTACCAAGACAATTCTTAGGCCTTAGCATATGATTTCATTACTTAACACTAGGTTATTTCTGATAATCTGAAATAAAATGTCACAAATCTCAAAATAAAATAAAATATATTTATATGTGCGTAAAGTACCTTAACATAAATTGTGGTATTGGTGGGACTAGGGCTCCCATTAACCAGTAGGTGATCAAATATATTCGTTGGATGATTATTTAAAGACAAGTAGTACAGAGTTAATGTGCTACACCTGCAGCATCTAAGACAGTCCTGCTTACAGTAGTGAGGCAATCAAGATGGCTCTTTGCCTGTTTAAAAGGTAGGATCTCACCCAGAATTGAAGGACCCTCATTTACATTCTCTTTTTCAGTGTATAACCTTTGCCAATGAGAAATTTAAGCACTCTGGAACAGGTGTCAATTTTTTTAAGTTACTTGGTTAATATTTTTTAAACTAAGCTTTAAGATACTACTCTTGTGTCAATCAATTTAGAAATATGTGTTTAATACCTTCAATGTCCCTAACTATAGAATTGTAGAAGAAAGTTGGGCTTTGGAAATAGACAAACCTTAGAACTGATAGATGGTTCTACTTATCTGTGGCTATAGGCAAGGGACTTTACTACTCTGAACCTCAGTTTTCACATCTGTATATTGGGAAATCAGGCAGAAAGAAGATAAAGTGATCTTAATACCATGCTAAGAACATTTACTAAAAAAGTCCACCTTAAGGTCATCTAACTATATAGGAAAATATAAATTTGAACAATTGATTAGGGTCCGGATGTTTTCCAATTGTGTAAAATTGATAAGATGTGATAATATATATTTCTGTCCAATAGAAAAGATAATCCCCAAAGTATAGGTTTATTGCCTAAAGCTAGTAGGGTACAAACTAGTTTTGTAACCTTCTAATACGCCACTGGCTATAATTCTTGTTTCTCATAACTTTTTTGAACTGAGTTTGCCATTCAGCTTACTTCTTTAATAATGATGTATGCTTGCTATATATTTGTATAAGAATTATGTCTTTAACATTCCAAAAATTATGCTATGACTTACTATCCTGGAGGGTTTTTGTCAGAATTGTATGAAAACATGTGTGAGGAATCCCCACCCTCACCCCCTAGCAGAGTGGTTGGCACATAATACGCTTTATTTTCCTCTTTCCTGGGTTAAAAATGTTTGTGCATGGTTCTTGCCCTTGAGAAGAAAAAAAAAATCTCTACTTAGGAAAATAAAATGATCACCTAAGAGAAAATTAAAGAATGCTTAGGGCTGTGAAGTAAGCACCCACTCACAAATTTGAACTTAATAAGACTGATTTTTTTAGGACCCAGGAAACTGCATTTTAAATAAATGTCTGGAGACATGGATTTTTAACAGTTCAGGGACAAGATAGCTTAGCATTGAGAGTGGAGAGGTTACTGTGGTTCCAAACGGACATTTCAGAAGTAGCTACACTTTGTGGCTGACAGGATTTTAGAGAGGAAAGAGAGGAAATTCTGTGATCATACAGAGACTCGGGTTCTCACGACAGGGAGGACGATAATAGGTACAAATATCGGTTCAAAATTTCAGTGTACAAGAAACTTATGCCTTTTTATCTCTAACTGAACTTAATTTCTATTTGGAGCAGAAGCATAGTACCTGACAGTAAGAGATACGCCAGGGTTTTCCTGGGTACCTGTAAAGCCAGAACCTTCACAACTGTATGTAGCGACTCTGGCTCTCTGTTCTAGGTGCACTCACTGAGGTCCTACGAGCTATGGAAAGCATTGAGGGGGCTGGATTTTTTACTGCTGTCATTATCTTCTCTAGCTGGCATCTGCTGAGGTAGTCTTACCAGAAAAATGATTTCTATTTTGATTTCCTTAACCACTAGGGGTCCACAAACATAATCACAGAGGTTGGTGGGCTGTTTTCAATATTTTCAAAGGTCTCATTGACCAGGTGTTCATCTTCCATCCTTACCGTGGATTTACTTTTCTTGCTCCCAATAACCTAGACTTTATCTTAAAGTTTTTAACTCAGGTCTTTCTACAAATATTCAGGGAGTCTGAGTCTGGTTTTCCTTTGAAATGTAGATGTATCTTCCAACAGTCCTTTGAAAACTCCAGTATTTAGAATCAGCATCCTTAGTGGCTGTGTTTCTCTCTTCATTTATAAATGAAAGCCCCACCTGGGGTAGTGCAAATGGCTTAGGTGGTCCTGGAGTGTGTTTTGGAGAATGCAGAACTTTTCTGGTTTTTCACTTTTACTGTAAAAGATTTTAAAGTCTTTTAGAAGCAAGTGGAATAGAATGGAGAAAGTAATCTGGCTTTCTCTGGGGCCAGGAGAGATCCTTGGGAAAAGATCCTGTTCCAGTAACACTTTGAATAAAAAAGGATCTGTCTACTAGAGTTTCCATGTTCTTCCTATCACTCCATCCCTATCTCCTATGCCCACAAGTATCTACCTTTGCCACACATTCTAACTTCAGAGGTCCTGCTTCCGTCCAGTTGAGAGGGGAGGCTTCTTTATTAATTCAGCACATATTCATACACACTGAGCACAGGACACTATGTGGATAGTAGGCTCTGAGAGGTCCTCCTGGATAGAATGAACGAGACAGATGAAAGGATCCTTGGCTCCCCTTTGATGGGGGATCTCTGATTCCATTTCAAAGCAGGACTCCTACTCCACTTTAAATAAAGGGGGATGTTGCAGTCCTCTTGAGTTGGAATTCTGGATGCATTTTTCCATGGGAACTTTGAATCTTTGCTGATGCTGTAACTTTCCCCTGAGATGCTCTTTCCCTCTGATCACCTGGAACATCCGCTGTGCATCAGAGTATCTCTCTCCATACTGAGAGAGAAAGACTGTCCCTACTGACTTTTCAATGTCTTCATACCTATGGACCCTTCTGCTTTAGCACTTAGCTCTCTCATTGCAAATATTAGTTTATTTCAAAATATGTTTATTGAGTCTATACCAAAGGATAATGTAGTGTAATAATTAAGAGCATGTTAAAAGATAAATTGAGGCATATTAAAAATTTTAAGAGTTTATTTGAACAAAAATTGACTCTAATAAACCAGAAGTGGTTAACAGCAGAGCTAGGGAGAGACTTTTATAGAGAAAAGGCAGAAGCAAAGTAAGGTGATTATTGATTGGCTATAGTTTAAAGCCTAGTCGGCTATTTGTGATTGGTGGTCCTTAGCATTCTGATTTTGTAACTCTGAGGTATTTATAAGCTTAGATTTTCGTTCGCTTACCTAGGCTGCCAAGGCATGATAGCTACCCTAGTCTAATGGCCTCCTTGTTTAATTACTTTTAAAAGTGTTGTTCTGGTTTCACAGTCAGACACTCTGGCTTTGCGTCTCAGTTTTGCCACTTGTTAGCTGTGTGATCTCAAGTAAGTTGCAATCTGTCTCAGTTTCTTCCTATGTGAAATGGTAATAATAATAGACCTAATCCAGAGGATTTCTCTAGTAAATGATTTGATACATGTAAAGTTCTTAGAACACTGTTATGTATTTGATAAATGTTATCTGTTACCCTGTGTCAAATATTTTCTATTTCAAATCATGTGGTTTTTGAAAGCAGATATATGTCTTATTCGTGTTTATTTCACCAGTTCCTAACATATATATTGAATAAATGAATAAACGAATCAGTGACACACATCTACACACCATGAATTTCCCAGTCTACCTTAAACAAGCATTTTATGGTTTACACATTCATTTTATGATCACTGATCCTTAAGCAAATGGATTGACTGTTTTATACTATTTTTTACAGAAATGCTTTTCTTCCAGATCATTTAGTATTAAAGCTCATAAGTTGGTAGCTTCTTACAAATGTATCACAATATTATCATCATCATGGTCTTCATTATCAATGCTCTTGAGAACTTACTATATGCCAGGCATTGCACCAAGCCATTGATGAAAATCATTTAATTCCCATAATAACGCCAGAAAGTACTTGCACTTATCAGCTTCACTTTACAGATAAAGCAAAGTAGAGTAATTTACCCCAACTCACACAGCTGGAGAATCCCAGGTCACAGTTTAGATCCATACATTTGACTCCCAAGATAGTGTTCCTGGTGGCCTCACTCAACTATCTGCTTGGCCAAGGGAATAAAGATGTTGGCATCAACCACCTATGATGGCAGGAAAGATAGTGAGGGGGAAAAAAGAGCAGAAAGGAGTGCGCTCATTCCCTGAAGAATGTTTTAGAATTGCCTTGAGATCTTCATGGAGAAGAATATTAGAAAGGATTCCATAGCTAGTGGGTAGGTGGCATAGGATTTGCAGGGACACTGAGTTCAAGTATTGACTCTGCTGTAACTTTGAGTCAAATCATTTGACATTTGAACCTTGACTTCTTCGAGTGTAAAATGGGTATAACAGTAACCTACTCCTCAGGGTTATTCTGAGACTCCATTCAAATGAAAATATGATAAAGGGCTGAATGCAAACTTTGTTATCTGTCTTAGCTAGGGGAAATCATTAGGTTAATGGAGACCAGAAGGAAACTAGGTTGGGAACTGGCAACTTTCCTTTTCCAACTCATTAAGATTTGCTGTTAGTGGGAATCTCTATGTGAGAGGACCATTGACTGTGTTCTTTGCTAGCTCATGTAGATACCTGTAGCCAACCCAAATATGAGAAGGAATTTCTTATATTTGAGGCACTATAGTTCCTAATGACTTTTGACTTCTTGGGACCCTCCACCCTCCACACACACACACCACTACCACCAAATACCATAAAGTTTATTTTTAATTTTAATATTGGAATGCTGTTACTAAGGAAAAAAGAACATTGAACCAAAAGCCAAGAGATTTGGATTTTTCTCTCTGCCCAAGTATAACCTGGGTGACCTTAGACAAACCATTTAACTACTCTACTACTCCTCCATCTTCTAATCATAATCTTACCAAATCGTCATGGTTGCTGGGGTGAATAAAATGAGATAATTCACTTGCCAATATTTTGAAACTGATCCAAGGACCATGGAAATTAATGTAGGGTTGGATACATTCCTTGTTGTTAAACCAAGATTGAAATCACATATTCGGTTATTCCTCTGACAAGTCTTTCAGAGTCTACAACATGGAAAATATTATCCTAGATATTCGAATGATACAATGACAGTTAACATTTACTGAGTGGTAAGTTAAGAAAAAGGGAGATGGTACCCCGATCTACAAATATAGGGATAATGTCAGAGGTCAAAGTATAAGGCAAAAGGTATAAAAGAGAGGGAGAAATCGGGAGGTTAAGATGGCCTTGGAGCTGAATCTGAAAGTTGAATGAGATTTTCTCATTTGGAGATGAGAGGACCAGAGAAGAAAGAAATGGCGCTGGAGAAGGAATCCCATGGCCAGTTCACAGACACGGCAGGAGTGAGTTCTCTTGCCTGGAATCACTGATGACACAACTGGCAGTGGAAGAGAGGGTGGTTAGGAACTTTATGACCTGAATAATTTCTTTTTCTAGTCCAGAGATTTGGAAAAGTGTTTTTGAAATATACTTAGCCTTTCTGCTCCCTATCAGTGGACAGATATGTGCTTTTGTAGGAGTAATCAGCCATACCTTTTTTGCTTTGGGGGTCCTTATGTGCCATATGTATGCCATTGCCTTAAAGGAATCTTGTAATCAATTTTGTCTAGAAATGGTATCAGATTTTATTCAATGTCAGAATTTAGAAGCAGTATTAAAATGAGTGGAGTCAGTAGAGATGATTATGAAAGAAAAGATTTTCTGTTATGAGGGGAAAAAAAGGTACATTGCAAGGATAGATTTTTTAATATAGTGGGAATAATTTATTAGCTAACTTCTTTCACTTCTATTGCCTTAATAAAATGAGAACATAATAGGGCACAAGCAGGAACTATAACTGTGTAGGTTGGCTTGTTGTAACAAGAGGGAGATAATAAAGAATGCCTGGAACCTTGGTGGGCGTAGTCATCTAGAATGTAAGGTGATTGTTGCCACTCAGGAATGAAGGCTTAATTACCAGATGTGGGAGAATATGTGTAAAAATGGCTACAATTATCCATGATTTTAGTATCCACTTCCCTATGCAATGGGACTTTGCACCTTCTCCTATCAAGAGGCTAAATCGATTTCTCCACCTTTAAACCCAGTTTGGTCTTGTGAATAATGTTGGGAATAGAACGAAGTAGAAGTGACAAGGTGCCAGTTCCTGCGTGCTTTTCTTACTTTCTTGGAACTCTGCCTAACTGTCATATGAGCAAGCCCAGGACAACCACTGAAGGCTGAAAGACCACATGGGCCAGAGTTGAGTCAGCCCAGTTGTCCTAATCTAGAGCAGTGACAGTGCACAGCCAGGATTAGGAAAGCCACCTACCCCACTTTGAGATGACTTCTGATATAGAAGGAAGCCGAGCCAAGACTACTAGAACCACCCAGCTGAGCCCAGCCTAAATCAATTGCCAAACTGCAAACTTTTTAAGCTAAATAAATTGTGCAAGCCAAACAAAATGTGTCTGCAAACTGAATTCAGCTCTCAGGCTACCAATTTGTCTATGGTTTGCCCTTGCATACTCTCCTTGCATATATCTGCAGATATGGCTAGAATCTAGTTAGACTAACAGTTTGTCATTCTTCTTTCTCTTAGGAAATTAGCATTTTATAGCTATTCTATGGTAACCCTTCTTATTCCCCACACCCATTGCAAGTGGCCTTTTCCTCCTAATCTGAGACCATCTCTAGTTTCTGAATCCCTAATGCTTATTTCAAGGCAGGACTTATCTTCCAAATTTGTACCTCTGCTGTCCATCTCCCCATCTACCTCTGAGACTAAGCATAGATATTATTATATAAGCAAAAGCTGGAATGGAAAGGTACATGGATGGAGAGGGTTATCATTGTTGGAATGCTTCTCTCAATAAACCTTGAATCTCTTTACAGTGTGAGAGGACAACAGTAAAATTGTGTCAGTTATGAAATTGTTCCTGATAACACTTTAGATAAAATGGCTGTTATCATTCAGGCAGTTCAGTCATTCCATATCTTATCCTCTGCTGCTTTCTTTCTTATGCTTTCTCCCTGGTTCTCTTGCTATCAAGCCTTTATTAGGTGGGTGTGAGTTGTGTATATTTGTGTCCCTTTTCTTGGTTTAGTATTTGATCATTTTTATGTATTTGACTAAGTAAATCCTTTCTTTATATTCTTTGTTTGGTTTGGTTATGTACAAATTATCCCAGCACCTGTGATAGAATCATTTGTAAATAAAGGTGGTGTACATGTGTGTATGTATGTGGGCGTGCGTGTGGAAAATAAAGTCTTATATGTCCCCTTATTAGCTTTCTGGACAGTGTTTTGGTGGAGAATTACATTTTATATTAAATCTGAGAATGAGTGTACTTGTGTTCCAAGGAGCATATCACTCTTCAAGTGACACCTCCTGTTGATTTGTAGGACAAACCCTGCAAAATTTGAATTTTGTTTTAAAGGCACATTACCTTCCCATTAGATTATTATCTCTTCTTTGATTGCTGGTTAAAATAAAATTCACATTGTGGTTGAATAAATATTATGATTATATTAGGTGATTAGCTACATGTTTAGACGTGACTTAAATGGGAAACTGTATGACAGCAAGCCTGGTTCTTACTAATGTGGGAAACCTGTTCCAAGCATGCATTTGAAAGGCTGTCGTGGTGGTTGATAACTACTCACTCTGTATTACTCTGATTTTCATCTTTATCAACAAAGAGGAGGTTACACGTGCTCATGCTAAAATGATTGGCTTATTCACCACCCCCTCACCCTACCATCTTGAATCTTTGTGTTTGAGTTTTACTCTTAAAAAAAAAAACAACAGGTTTTCATTTCAGTTTTCTGAGACTGAAGAAATAAGATCGCTTACAGTGTGAGATTCCCCACGGTGCCTGTCAAAGCCGGTACCTCTGTTGTCTGTGTTTAACCTGTTCATCCTGAGCTAAGAGGCTCCTCTCCTCTCACAACAAAGGAAAACCACCACCTTCTTGGGCTAGGTCAGAAAAGGAAAGTATAAACATGAGACCCTCACAAAGCTCAGGTGAGCATTTGCAATGTGATTTAAAATAGAGCAGCACTCTTCTTTTAAGTTAGGTCTCAGAGGGAAAAAATATACTGTGCTGCACGGAGATAGGGGTGTAAAGGGCCCCAGAAACAGGTGAATATAGGAGGCATGAGGACTGTGAAATGTGGTTTACAATGGTGCTCAAGCTAATGCTGGGTAGGATGAGGGCGATGATGGCAGGTTGACTTGAGGATGAGCCGGAACATGAGTCCTCATATATTATTTCCCAAACCTGTTCTATTAGCGGGACAAGCCCTGTTTCCAACAGTTCTGGGGATTTGGGAGAGTTATCTGGGCTATGTGCTTTATTGCCTAGAGACTAAATGGTGCCACAGATGTCATAAGTTCCCTGTTATCACTTCATCGAGCACTTTCTGGTCTCCCTTCATTATCCTGCTTCCCATTAGCAGTTATAAGTAGCTTCTTTAGAGAATCCAAATGCTATTGACTCCCTTTGGCAATGCTTCTGCTGGTGGGGACCCACTGGGAGAACATGCAGGAGCACAGCCTCTGCGCTTCCAAAGTGATTAACGTGGAATGTTCTGCTCGTCTCTCTTCCCAGCTTGAGGGACATTTCCTTCCCCCATCATAGAAGGACAACTATCTCACTTCTTTTTTTCCCAGGCAAGAAGAGAAAGACAAACACTGGGAAGTGGAAAGCACAGATAAGGGTTGTGTGTGTCTTAATAGGAAATGCTATTACAGGTCATGTGCAGCAATTCGGGAGGCACAAGCCACCCAGGGTGGCTTCCCACGGGTGTGTACATGAGAGGGCCAGGTGGCCCAGATGACTATGTCAGGCAACCAATTTTACGTTCGTACTCTGAGCCTGGGTCATTATTTTAAGGCTTCTTCTCCAGGGCTTAGAAGGTTATTTTATGAAGGAGGCTATACCTGGCACATAATGCAGAGGATTCAAAACAGAGATTTCTGAGAAAGCCTTGATATCCATGGTACATATTCATTTGTACACTTCATGCCATTGTATGTATGGGCCTTTTGGACACTGATGAGGGTAATTCTAGTTTTCTTTTCCTTGTCATTACTAGTGACTCCTAGGTTCCATGGGCTTCATGGTCTGGAACAGAGCCTGGCTAATAGCCAAGCCTCAAAATAAATAGCCGTTGACTGGATCAGTGAACCCGACACAACCTTGTACCAGCTAAATAAGCCCCAATTTTCTCATCTTTATGAGCATGAGTCATCATAGCCACTCTATATGTCTGTCTTTAAGAGTTAAATGAGACTATGTATAAAAAAAATTCCCAAAGGTGGCTACTTATAGTAGTCATTTAAAAAATTTTTTTTCCTTCTCTTCTTTCCTCCTGGGCTTGTTATAAGCTGCTAAGGGAATCATGGGTACAAATATTTCAAAAAGTCTACACAAAACTCTGTGGTTTTATTGTTGTCTGGTGGGTCCTGGTGGACAAATGTAGAAACACAATAGCTACATGTACAGCCCATTTGAAAGACTTCCCATTCTCCCACAGGCAAATGAGAAAGATAAACACAATGAAGTCTGCCTAACGGTACTTTTGTTGGTGCAGTGGGAGAAAATGGAGGAAAATTCAGCATTTACAAATGAGTTTAACTGGAGAGGCTTAGCTGCTTCTGCCCTCTGTATTGCTAGTGTAATTTACTTTTAAAAATTACTCATTGGTCACCCTGAGTGCCCAGGTCTGGGTAGGTGTGATCTGCATCTTCTCTAGAAATCCATATTCTGCTAGAGATGAACCAGCAATCAATCACATGAAGAACGAGCATGTTGAACAGAGTTGCATTTCCACCCGCTCTTGGAAGAAGAACACCTATTCGTTTTGGTCTGTTTTCCACTAGGAAGTTTACAGAATATTTCGGGTGAGTAGATATTTGGCTGCATCCATTTGTGCGTGATTATGGGGATTAAAGAGAGAAAGGAGAAGAAAACTTCATTCCAAGGAGAACTGGAAAGGGGAGAGTATGCAATGAGACTGTGAAAAGTGAAAACAATCTAGCTCATACAAAAGGAGCCAAGCTGAGGGCTCATACAACCAGAGAGTGATGGTGGGTACACAAACAGCAGGAGAGGAGAGAGAAAGTCTTGGCGGATGCACACAGCAGGGGGGACACTGGCAGTCTTGAGGAGAGAGGGAGCCGGTGTCAGTAACAGAACCTCCTCTGGTGTCAGTAACAGAGAACCTCCTCTGTGGGAGGAGGAGGCATGTGAGACAGGCAGCAGATGCGCACAGCAGGGAGCAGAGAGGCATCACAAAGCAAGAGAAGTACAGAAATTAGGAGTGGTAAAGACCTGTTGGGTCATTCCCTGTTTCACACTGCTGCTAGCCTCTTATGTCTATCATATATTTTTAAATGTCTCCTGGATTACTGTACCCACTCCTTCCCCTCCAAATGCTTTGCTTGAAAATGAGATTTCTTTCCACCACTTCCAGTTCCTGAATCTACATACATAAGACATAAAGAAATATAGGGAGAAAAAGTAAAAGAAGTCCTAAATGCCAAAGCAATACCTGTTTGGGCCTTATTAAGCTAGCACAGTGTATTAGGAGATGTCTGCTGCCTTTGCAAGATGCTGCCACCTCTTTCACAGGGCCTAGTTGCCAAAGATAATGACCACAGATTTCCAAGATGTTATTTAGAGAGTTGGTTTGGTCTCGATTTGGGGAAGGAAAAGGGGTAAGAGAGAAGGGATAAGAGGTGGAGAACATGAAATGGGAGGAGGAGGCAGTGGATGAGATGGAGAGAGAGGAAGGGTGGGAAGTGGAGGAAGCCTTCTTCTGGAATTAAGAACCTAGGAGATTACAGAGGGAGGAAAAGGGTAGAGAAGGGGATGAGAGAATATAAAAATCCATTCTGTAGTTTGAGAATTTAGAGACCATGATTCATTTTCAGAAACATTTTACAGCTAGCACAGTGGTTCTCAACTGGGGGAGATTTTGTTCACCAGGAGATATTTGGCAATGTCTGGAGACATTTGTGGTTGTCCCAACTGAGTGTATGTGGAGATACGAGGAACATTTGGTAGAGGCTAGGATGCTGCCAAACATCTTACGATACAGAGGACAATCCCTCAAAACAAAGAATTACCAGCCTCAGAATGTCAATAAGGTGAGGCTGAGAAACCCTGAACTAGTAAGTATATATACATGCATGCACACAAAAGTGAAATGAAGATTGTACAAATAATACTTATTCATCCCTACTGTGTACAATGCACTCTGATATTTTGTATTCTAGTTTATTCTGTCATTAAACATCAAACAATGTTGATCCAATCCATTAAATTGTTTTCTTGACCTACTGTTTGGAAAATACTATGGAAAGTGATAGAAACAGCATCAAATTATCTGGTCTTTGAAAAGTGCCTTATATAATAATAGCTACTCAGTAAAGTTTAAAAGCCTTTATGATCTTGGCCCTGCCTACCATTTTTATCTTCTCCTACTCTACCCTCCTTCATCCTCCCTCTGTTCCAGGCACACTGCCTTCTTCCTCTTTTTTCCTGCCTCCAGCTTTGGCTTTCTGTCTGGGATGTGCCTCTCCTGGCTGTGGGCATGGCCAGCTTCTTTTCAGCATTCAGGCTTTACTTGTAAATTTTATAACTCTCCCCACTAGGATGAAGATTTTTTGGAGAATAGGAATCATGTTTATCTTATTTATTATTTTATCACAAGTATTCAGTACAGTGCCTGGAACATAGCAGTCACTCAACAAATAACTTCTGGAAGCTTCTGAATGAGTGAATGACCGAATATCTCTTGGGCAGTGTAGAATGAAACTCTGCCATGTACTATTCTTTGGGAGATTTTTGAGATCACAATATTTCTACCTAAATGTACTATGACTAAAATGGATCCAAGTGGCATGGTAAATATCTCTTACTGTTGTCTTTCCCTAACATCATCTCTTTCTAAAGCATGTACACTGTTTCAGTACTGCTCTTCTAAAGGAAATGCTGGTTCTTTCTAGTTTAGAAGCACCCAAGGGGAGCTGGCATTTGCAGTGGTTTTCACTTTACTATCGTTAGGTTGTTCATAGGTCTCTTACTTTTTTCCAATCAATAAGATAGGAAATTCTTTTTTTCTCTGAAATAGATTTGGATAAGACTTATTTTGGACATTTTCTATGGCTGGTACCTCTTTTTGAGTGAATACTGGCAAGTGATTCCTTGAATAATATAAGGAGGGTATTGTCGCAAGTCTTTGTTTATTCATTCTACTTCTATCATTGTGTTATTGAGTTTAAAGTGGAGGAAGATTTAGGTAGATGATATGGACAGACCTCCTGAGAAAGGGCTAAGTGTATTAATTCTGATAGGCCTTCAAACCACCTTAAAACTGAGGTCTTGGTATGTCTAGTCTTTAGGTGAGAGGATGGAGGCACTAAGAGTTTGTAATATGCTCAAACTGGACAGTTAGTAAATGGTAATGTCTGGAGACATTTGTGGTTGTCCCAACTGAGTATGTGTTGAGGTACAAGGAGCATGCCCTTGGCAGTTCAGGAAGACTTCTAATCTTTCCCTTTTGAAAGGAGTTTTCCATTTCATAGATCATATACTAATTCTTGAAACCAAGTAAGGTGAACCAAGATTCGACTTCAGGTCTTCTTCTGATGCAAAATGCAAGACCAAGAGTTGCAAGTTGGGGAGACATCAACATTTAAAGAGTGCCTGAAGCTGTGGGAGTGGAAGAGTTTGTTAGGTAAATCTTATAGCATGAGAGGAGAAGGGCGTCTGGGAAAGAATCTAGTAAACTGTAATATTTAAGATCCGTGAAGAGGAAAATGGCCCTGAAAAGAGTAACTGAGGAGAAGGAGTAGAGACAGGTTGAGAGTGGGGAAGGGAAGGAGAATGATGTATCACAGAAAAATGGGAAGAGAGTTTCAAAAGGACAAGAGTGATCCAGAGGTCTAATGCTATAAGAAATAGAATCAAAACTCTCTGGGTGGACGATATCCTAAGGATTTGGCAACATGGGAGTAAGGAGGTGTTTGATGACCTTGAAGGGAATTATTTGAGTAGTCAGACTTCAGTGTGGTTGAGATGTGAATAGTAGGTGAAAAATGAGACAGAGTGAACACAGTTTGGTATTTGGTTGAAGAGGAAAAACAGGAAATAACTCAAGATCAACATAGATTGTGTTTATTTGCTCACTTATTTTTAAGAGAGAATGACATAAATGTAAGTGCTGTCAACAAGTCCCCAGTAGAGAAGCAAGGTTAAGGATACAAGAAAGAGAAGATCATTGAGACCTCAAGGCCCTTGGAGAGGGCAAGTTTACATTTTCAAAACTAAACAGTAAATGAGAGTGAGATTTAAGACACAACAAATTGAAGATTCAAGCTTGACATTAAATATCAACCATTCATTTTCCATAAAGTCAAAGCATTTATATATAGATAAATCTCACCTCTCTTAGTGAGATCATCTCTTCATCTTTTTTTACTTTCATAGCATTTAAAATTTTTATTTACTTATTTTGATTCTCTTTCAGTAGAATGTGGGATCCATGGGGCTATGTCCATGACAGAGAAACGGCTTGAATATTTAGGAAATTTTCCTCTTGAAACAATTCTATTTGGAAACTAGAGTGCTACTAAGACTCATATAAGAAAGTTTTTAAATTTATGTTGAAAAGAGCAAAAATAGGCAAGTCATTAAAAAAGTGTGAGTGTGCTGGCTTGGACTGCATTGAATAAGTAATAAACCTGAAGGCACATAAACAACAGAAAAATTGCCTCTTGAGCATGCAGGCGCTCTTGAAGTAAGCATCCAACACAGTTTCCTTTTGACCCTGTGCTCTCAGCTTGATAATTTTCCAATTAGAAAGTGAAACTCTTAATACTAATTTTAAAAGGGTAGAAGGTGCTAGAAGGGATTCTTTAAAGGAAACTTTGCATGTTCTTCTCATTCTCCTGTCTCAATTCTCTCATCTGTCTCTCACTTCCTTGCTGGCTTGCCCTCACAGAATAAACTTGGTATTGCCTGGAAGAAAAATGTTGCACATACTACCTCTAGCCCTATTTGTTGATGTGATTCAGACCACGGAAACTCTCCCTTGGCAGGTCAGGAAGACTTCTAATCTTTCCCTTTTGAAAGGAGCTTTCCATTTTACAGATCATACACTGATTCTTGAAACCAAGTAAGATGAAAATGCTGCATCTCTTATAAACTCACAAAGAGATGGGTGCCTTGGGATGATATGGAAAGCATAGTGAAAGAGAGGGCATTGAGCACCATGCAGACAGCAGAGCACAAGGTTTTAGTTTATAAATTGGTGACAGCATAGAATGGAATGCTCAAGGGTATTTAAGGAAGAAGGGACTAGATTTAGATTCTTTCTGCCACTTAATGGCTGGTTACCTTGACCTGTACCTTCACTTCTCTGAGCATCAGTTTACTCATACATAAAATAGAAGCAATTATCCATTCATAGGCATGTGCCAATTAAATAGGTCATCCATGAACCTTGCCTATACAGTGCCTCATCAAACACTAGAATTTTCTATGTTTGCATTCGATTACTCTTTTCTCCCAGTTGTGTTTTGAGTGAACAATACCAGTAAATAGGTATATTATTTCAAGTATGTGATGTAGTTACAAGGACCTGCGATAAGAAAAACAATGGAGAATTCAAAGGTGGGGGAGCAAAGGTGAGTTAAGTTTAGGGCATGTAGATTTTGAAATGCCTCTGAGACTCTCAAGAGAGAAACTAGAGTCGACACTTCTGAAGAGATACTGATTTAAAAATTAATATGTAGGTAGTAGTAGTTGCAGAGAGTGAAAGTAAATCCTTGAATCCAAAGGACTACCATTTATAATAGGGCCAGTTTGAGAATGAGGCACTGTAGGAGACTGAAATAAGTGGTACAGAGGAACCACGGGAGACTGTAGCCACAAGTACTAAAGGAAGAAAGAATTTTAAAAGTGCACAGTCATCACCATAGCCAGATGCAGCAGAGTAGTTCAGTAAGATGGTGAAAAGTGCCCCTTCAAGTTTTTCAAATATGGACCTTGTTGGTGAACTTTATGGAAGCAATGAAACCATAGAACAGAAGCCAGAATGTTGGGAAGAATGGAAGATGAGGAAGTAGAGATGATGAATGTCAACTACTCCCTCAACAAAAGGGTCATGACTGGAAAAGGAGGCAGGGTCAAGGGTGAATTTCATATTTTGGAAAAAAGAAGCTTGAATATGTTCATAGTCAAAGGAAGAGATTGAAGACATAAGAAAAAGAGAGAGAGATTTGGGGAGAAGTTGAGGGGGATGAGAGGGAATTGCATTAGGAGAACAGGAGGTGGAGTTGGCCTCAAACAAGGGGTTGGGACAGCTTGTCTTCTGGGACTGGAAGAAAAAGGTGATGAGGATGTGTGTGCAGGCAGAGGGATTTGAGACAGAGAAGGCTGGCGGTTTAGTAGAGTGTACTCCTAATCATTTATCTGTACTCATCAAGAAGTGGTGAAGTTTTGGCACGGTTACTGAAGGGTTTTAAGATTTTGTAGGATTTTGAGGTTCTTCAAATGTTTTCTTAGTTCAAGTCCCCTTGCTCAGATTGCATTTGCCCTGAAAGTGCCTGGGAGGCCTCCATAATTGCCAGGTTCTACCCATGATATGGCCCAGGCTTTCAAGCTATGGCTTCTGCACCCTTTACAAATTTTTCTGTTTGTTTGCTTGTTTGTTTTTTTGTTTTTGTTTTTTTTTAGTGTGGCCAACCTTAAGCATTTAGGATTGTAAGCTCCACTGGTTTTTAAAGAACAACATTCATTTAACAGCAACTTAGCGACCCCTTTCTTAAGGCCAAGTCGGTGATTGAAACCCATGTTGTCTCAGTCCTCACAGAGCTTTCAGTCTACTGAAAGTGATAACAATACTCAATGTAAATTACGAACAATGGTGAGACCTGTGCAAGTGAAGCATAGGGCATGATGATGCTAGGTAATGGGGGTCCCAGATCAATCTGCAAAGACAGGAAAGATTTTCCTTTTGAGGAGGAGACATTTGGCCGAAGAACTTGAAGAGGGCTAGAACATTGATTGATGGGGGTGCTATTTGATGAAGCTAAGGAAAAAGTATCCCAGGCAGAGAGAACACGTTGAATAATTGTCCAAAGGCAACATAGAGCATGATGCTTTTTTTAAAGGTGGCCAGTCATTTGTGTAAAAGATGGGGGAGACAAGGGCATAAAACTGATTGAGAGAGGGAAATACAGACCAGAACATGCTGAACCTTATTAGCCATACTAACCCTTGTGGACCTCATGGTGAGCACAATGGCAGTCCATCAAAGAGTTTTAAGCTGTATGTGAGGCTCTGGAGAACAGTAATGGGATCGCATTTGCTATTTGGAAGACTTTTCTGTAGCTTTGTGGAAAGCTCCAGAAGGAAACCAAGTATGGAAGGAGACACAGGGCAACTTGCTGGAGACTGCAATTGTCCCAGTGAGAAAGGATGGAAGCTTGGATGAGGGCGGTAATAGGGGTGATGAGAAAAAAGGGGACTAAATTCAGATTTGTTTTTTGGAGGAAATATCAACTAGGCTTGGACTTGGGCACAAGAGAGAGAGTGTTGTTGTCATGGATGATTCTCAAAGTTATGGCTCCTCTGAGTTCAACTTACCTAAACAGTACCTTATACTATAGCAGTGCAAAGTTATAAATCTATTGTTTATGAGTCTATTTATTAAATTCAGTCACATTTTCTATCTAAATTATGTCTTAATAAAATAACAGGGATCTCTATTTCTTTCAAAATGTTCTTTCTCAAGATTCAGGGAAGTATTTAAATATATGACTATTTAAGATAAACTTTGAGTCATGTTATTCAGATTCTTTGTGATCTAAATTGTTTTATAGTTGTGTGATGTTAGGCAAGTCATTCAGTCACAAAGCCTTAGTATCTTTATATGTAAAGAGAGAAATTTCTGGATAGATATTTCAGGATCCTATTGAGGATGAATTAATATAGTTGCATATTATGAGATTAAATTCCAAAGTCAGTACTTAGAGTCACCAGTGAAGTATTCTTGCATCTAATCAAGCATATAATCTAATCTTCTGGTGACAGGAAAGTCAGGGACAACAGAAAAAATTTATTCATGTTAAAGAACAATTAGATAAATTTGGCATATCTGAATTTTATAAGATAGTGAGCATGCTCTCTTAAATAGTCAAAATCAAAGGAGAGAAAAAAGAGTAAAGAGATATCAATTAAATGCAGTGTATGAAACTTGATTAGCTCTTGATTTGAAAGAAACTAAAAGTTATGCTAGGAACAATTGAGATAATTTGAATATGGATCATGTGGATCATATTAGGGAGTTACTGTTAAAGTTTCTAAGGCATGATAATGGTGTCATAGTTATGTGGGAGTGTGTCTTTATTTCAGGAGCTGCATTTTGAAGTGTTAGGGGTAAAGTGACATAAGGTCTGTAACTTTGTAATGGCCATATAAAAATAAGGATGTAGAGATCGGTAGAGAGATCAAGAGCTGAAGAAAATATGGCAAAATGTGAACACTTGCTGTAGATACTAGATAATTGAGTTTTTATAGTCCCAGTCTTTCAACTTTTTTATATACTTGAAAATTTCTAGTTTAAAAGTCAGCAGAAAAGGCAAACATTGAGTACCATCAGCATTGCCAGGTGAGGTCAGTGTCTGTTTAGACTCCGCATTGTTTGAGAACATATTTACCTTTAAACGTCAGACTTGTACATAACCTAGGAAGTTGCAGACACTATAGGAGGCCCCTGGAGACCTGAGGACCAAGCTCCAGAAGCTACGGGTGCCCTACATCATGATCACATGGAGGCCGATGCTCATGGACTAGAATGAAAGGCTGGGGAATTGTACAATGCAAATTCTAATTTCCCTAGTTGGTATAGTTGACTTTACTATGGATTTGATACATGCATGATGCAACTACAGTATGATTTATTTCTAAAAACTGCTCACCACTGCACCTAGATAGTATGATAAGCACTACTTTAATAATATGCCTTCTCATTATATCAGACCAGAGACCCTGTCTTTGTATCATGTTTCCACTGACCTGTCTATTTTCTGCTATCAGCATCTACTTCCCACTCTTTGTCTTCTTTTCCTTAGCAACCAAATGCTTTAATTTTGAAAGAGGTTGAAATCCTAACAATATGGCTTGTTTCTAGAACAAGTCATTATGGGCTAACACTGAGTTTACTAAGGCCAAGGTGGATTCAAGTGGGGCCGAAGTTTTGAGGGCCTTTTAATAAAAATCAAAATTATAAATACAAAAACAGATGTGAAAGTAAATATTTATTTATAATGAAATAAAAAAATCATAAAGTTTAAAAAAAATCTGTCAAAGTGCATAAGTATCATATAATCCAAAAATAAATAAATAACTTAAAAAAAATAACTTTATTACACATACCTGTAACACTTTTCCACACACTTTTTGGTTGAATTGTTAAACTTTTAATCTGACAACAATTTTACAAAATTATTTTCTACAGAGAAAATTAAAAAATATTTCCATTTTACCTCCAACACTCATTATTCAAAGGTTTAAAAAGTTTTACTCATCTTAGAAGTTTATTATTGTTAATGTCAGATACATTATTGGAATTATTGTTGAATTTGTGAAAGCTTCTATTAAAAAGTTTCTTCAGAGATGAGCTATACAACTTTAGGTCATTTCAGGTTTTTCATGTGCAGTGACTAATAACAAATTCTCCTGGATTTGACAACATTCATTAACCAGTTTTTCATCAATGTCATGATAGGTTCTTTGTCAGCCTTGAAATTTCTTGTCCCTAGTCTGGGTGAGTGTGTGCATGAGGAATAGGAATTTTTCTGCAAACCATTCCTATATTAGAACAGCTAGCAATAAATTAATTTTATACATAATTGACAATAAACCACATAAATATATTTTACTAATCCAAAACTAACTATATCTCCAACTCAATTTCCCCTTTGCTGCAAAAGTATTCCTAACACCTCCAGGCACAGGGAGAAGTATGATGAGAAAGTCTGAGGGGAAAGAAATAGCAATGGTAAAACTATATGATCTTTGCCAATTTTACTAAACTATATGATCATGTCAACACATTGCTAAACCCCTCCCGTGGTCCATGTGAATTTAACTCATTAGCTTTGTGGCAAATCCCACTGTGCTTGAGATAACTTTTTCTCTGTTTTATATAAACTTACAGCATCTAGTGGAGAGTTGTGCTTATGGAAGACTCCTCATAGTTAAGTTCAAGTTAATTTTGGGGGTATTTTACATAGTATTGAACATGGCATTTAAGAGCCTCAAATAAAATAAGCCATGAAGAAAATAGTTTTTAAATATTATTATTTAAACTTCTCCCTATATAACTTAAGTATCTCCAAAGAATCTTCTGGTGCTGTGGTTATCAAGTCTGGCTGCCCCTTAGGATCTCCTGGAATACTTTTAGAAAAATCCCAATAGTTGCCACATGGCTAGTGGCATTATTTTTTTAAAAAACTCTCTAGGTGATTCTAATGTTCTAGAAATTTATATCCACTATTCTAATAGATGAAATTTCTTTTAAAATTTTTTTATTTTATTCATTATTTTTGCTTAAATGTCAAAATATTAGTCTAGTTCTCTCTCTATTCTCTTGAATGAAATAGAAAGATATGATATTCATAAAATATGTTACACATGCATAGCACAATAGGTATTAAATAAAATATACCTTTGTTAGAAAGGAATACTCCCTGGTAAAAATTCTGGTTTATGTAGAATGCGGTACATGGTTTGCTGACAGGATGAGATAGGAACCAGATGATGTGAACAGCCCCTAATTAAAAATAAAATTAATTTTCTACCAAGTTTCCTCTGCTACACTTGAAGGGAAATGCAATTTTTTTTCATATAATAAAAGGTGCCTTGAAGGGGTCAGCTACAAGAGTTTTTTCAAACAGAAAAGCGTCCAGCATGATAAATCTATTCCAGTTCATCAAACACCCACTTTCTCACTGTGACTCAGGTAACCCATGGAGTCGGGCAGAGCTGCCAACTGGCTGCTGTTCTGTCATCTCCCATCGAAGTGGATTGTGCATTACACATGATTAATATCTGCTCCTTCAATCTGTCCACACTGAACGTATTGGTCTGATTTCTTCTAAAATGGCTAGTTTGAAGAATAAATATAATCACTTTTATGGTGATGAAAGAACATTAGAATTAAGAACTTTTTCATAAGTGAGATATTTAATGCTTTCCAAAGTTATTTGATGCTGCCTGAATATAGGCTTAATCTTTTTTTTAGAGCTGTTGTTTTTTTTTTAATAAATTGAGAAAATTCTACATGCCACCTGTCATAGTTATTTCACTCAAACCCATATTTATCAATAGAAGCATTTTTATATGTACATTTAAAACTATATATAATAAGTACACAGTCTTCTCTACTCCTGGAGTGTAATCTTGCTCTAATGTAAAGAATTTGCCTCAGATATGAAACTAGCCCATAATGGCCTGATTTCATAGGCTTACTGTTGAGTGGCTTAGCTACTGAAGTGTTTGGAAGTGGTTTCCAACCCAAAAAAGGATTTATAATGTGGTAGAAGGAAATAACAACATAAAGAATGTCAAAGTGAAATAAGTTTTCTAGTAAAAAAAAAAAGAAAGAAAGAAAGAAAAAAAGCAAGCATTTGCACCTGCAGTATGCTGGAGCTAAAGCATTTTTTTCCGTAGATCTCTCAGAACTTGTTGGACAGGGAGGTCTTAAAACTGTAATGGGAGCATCTCCCATCAGAGATATATTTCTTGGAGCAGGAGAAATAAGGCCACAGAGGACAGCTTTTCAATCCAGGGGGGAAAAAGAGAAGCCAGAAATACAATTTAACATATCCACAGCAAGTGTTCTATGAATCCAACAAGGAAAAGTGGGCTTGGGCAAGGGGAATTTTAGTTAGTTGCAAGAAAGGATTTCTGAATAATTCGTAAACTACTTTTAACTTCCCTTTTACTTAGAGTGAGAAGTGTCCTGGTCAGTTGGGCTCTCAACTTTTCCATGATGGCCCAGAGAAATCGCCCTAAAACATAAAAACTCTGCTGACAACCCTGTGATCGAGTACATGAAATGCAAGATGGTTTTTAAAAACATAATACCTGTCTCCTCTCCACCTTTATTTTCTCCCACTCCTTCCTTAACAATTAAACTATTTGCACTATACACACACTCACACACACACACACACACACACACAGATGTGCATGCACACACACGTGCAGACATATCTCATAGTTCTTCTCACTCTTCTGTCTTTGCTGTAAATTCTGTTTGCTATGCCCGGTTCACTCGACAGATATCCTCCCCCATGAAAATCTTGCTTAGCTGTTGTTTCTTCATCAAGTTTCTTCTGAACTGCAACTGTCAATCACATTCATATTAGTAAGTCTTCTGAATTTCTAAGACCTCATAAATTCCCCTGTGTGTATACAACTCAGTTCTCCTACCACAGTGTAAGCTCCCAGGGGCAGGGACCATTTCCTGTCTGGAGGCCTCTAGCATATCCTGTGGACCAACACAAAGAGGTACTCGATAATTGTTTCATTGAACAGAAAGGGCTGAAGTGTTATTTCCATTCACTCTCACTTGCTCTCCTCTCTCACACTGGGTGAGCCCCCAAGATTACAGATGAACAAATGTTTTACCCGAGACCATTAGTTTATTCATAATTAGATACAAACATAGCATAGCAGTTATTTAACTCTAATCCTAACTGGGTGTATTTATCCTCACTTTTATCAAATTGTTTTTCATAAAGCTTGCCTAGAAAGATTAGTATAGACTATAATAATAGTCTAATATAAAGAAGGATTATAGAAAGCTAAAAATTCTTTGCCACTCCTCCCACCGAGATGGGGGTCCAATTCTTCTCCCCTTGAATCTGGCCTGGCCATCATGGCATTTTTGACCAACAGAACATAGATGTTACATTCTGGGGTTTCTGAGGCTCAACCATACCTTGAAGCTTCCTCCTGAACCGCATAGACAGGAACCTTGAGCTGTTGTGTAAGAAATTCGATCACCCTGAGACCACTATGCCGAAAGGCTCACATATCAGTGTTCCGACTGACAGATCCAGTGGATCCACCCTTCCAGCCACCCCTGCTGAGGGTCTAACATGTGAATGTCTGCTCCCTCTGTGGACACCACACAGAATAGAAGAATCACCCAGGGAAGCCCTGCCTAAATTCCTGGCCTACAAATTTATTCAATAATAATATGATTGTTGTTTAAGCCACTAAGTTCTGGGGTGGTTTGTTACATAACAATAGACAAGTTGAACATAGCCCCTCTTTACCCCATTTTGGCTCTCTCAGGATGCTTATCATCTGAGTCCAATGTAGAAAGATTCCTGCTCTGAGTTCTTAAATTATGGGACAGATTTACATCTACAGATCCCTTTTCTTTATTTCTAGGAGGCATATTTTCTATCCATTTGTCAGATAATAAACTCTTCATGTGACTTACTGTTTAAACTCTCCAATCATATCATCCTCTTCATTGTTTTCTATCCCAACACACTCACACCCCTGTGGGTCACTGTTATGAGCATTAGTAATCCTGAATCTCCTTGCCTTTCTCCCCAAGACAGCCCCATTGAGTAACCAAAGTGGTAGTAGGTATTTGAAAAGGCAATTCAAAAAAGTGTTGGAGACTCTACATCCCTGGAAGACTTCAAAAAAGGTTAAGTAATAGGTAACCTATTAGATAGGTGGTTTAAATATTCCTCGTTATCAGAATCACAGGGCCTTGATTAGACAAACTCTTGTAATTCCTTTCTGCCAGAAAATTCTGTAATAGATTCAGATGAATAGAACCAGTCACAACTCTGAAACATCGAATTATTTATTTCTTGATATCATAATTTGATTACAATTGAATAACTGCTTGAAACATGTTTTTGATATATATTTGAAAAATTTCATCTTTTGGGAACATGTTTTATTTTTTGAAAACAATGGTAAATATGAGTTTTTTCCAACTGCAATCAGTGTTTATCACTGTACAGATCTGGTATTTGCAGTCCATTATAATATTTTCTTTGTGAACATTTTCAAATGTTATATGCAATTTTCTACCTCTGGTGTATTTAATTGCTGCTCAAATATGTTTTTCATCTATCTGTGTTTGAGAGAGAGAGAGAGAGAGAGAGAGAGAGAGAGAGAGAGAGAGAGAGAGGGAGAGAGAGAGAGAGATATCTACAGTACATGTTTGCTTTTCTGACTAATCTGTGCCCTTCTGAAATGAGCAAGATGCACTTTCCCAATTGATAGCAAGATGGTCCTCTTTGGTTGTGGAAAAGATAAAAATTCTGCTTGTCTTTCCTCTGAAGGTTTTCTCCTCAAACCAAATGGGAAAGAGAAGCAGCTTTGCCAAGCATATAGTTTAATAGCTTGTTATGTTGACCTTAAAATGTGTCGTTATCCCAGTAAACAGTTTTTGGCCAAACCAATCAAGATTGCCAGCCATCTGTATCCTTCACCCAAAACAGTGGAAGTTCACTCCATGTGATGTGTTGAATAGCCAGAGGAGAGCTGTGGGTGAATCCATATCCTAAAGTAGCAAATTAGAACTAGAACATGGGATGGGGTGGGGACGCATGCCATAGAAGGCCACATACTTGCATCACCTGCCAGTTCTCACCACCATGGCAAAATCCAGTTGTTGTAACCAAGACACCCAGTAGCTCTAAAGGTCTTACGTTCAAGGTGAGGTTGGAATCAGGTTGGAATGGTCTCAGAGAGATTTCTCACTCTATCAGCTTTATCAGGAAAAAAAGGCAATGTCACATAGAGTCTAAGAACCAGAAACAATCATGTAAGGAAAGCAGCCACGCTCTGTACTATAGAGCACAGAACAGCAGAAAAATCCCAAGACTCATGAATATGGAATATGCCCATAGGTGAAGAAGCCAAGTTAGACAGAAGAGGACCCTAAGGGACTATTTCTATTCATTCTTTCATCCAACAATTTTTTACTTAGTGTTACTAGCTGTCATATACTGTTCTAGGCACTAGGAATGTCACAGTGACCAAAGCAATCAAAAAGCTTGGCCCTTATAGAACATACATTGTAGCTGGAGAGATAGCCAATAAATAAATATGTTTATCTTTTTAGTAATTGCAAAGTGACATGTCAAGTGGGAATCTCAAAGCTTTGGAGAAAAAGAAATCATAGATAAGGAGGAGATGACACTGAGGTGGATAAGGGCTTTCGATTTAAAATAGGGTGGTCAAGAAAGGCATCCTTGATAAGGTAACATTTGAGTGAAGACCTGAAAAAGGAAAGGAGATAAGTCACATCAAAATTTGGGACAATAGCAAATATGGGTTTAATTAGTGCATGGCTCTGCTCAATTTAGAGTCTTCTGGCCTCAGTGGTTCCAGAATTATCTGCAAAGGAGTAGTGAGTGCTTGGGATGTCCCTCATGCATGCAGGGACACCTTGTTCTGACAGCAATGATCTCTTTCTTCTAGGGAGAGACCCACACTCTGCTTAGCAGTAAAGCCCTATGGGTTGGGAGTAAACCCCTAGGGTATGTTTGATGTGTGGGGGTGGAGCCACTTATGCTCTACCTCCATGCTCAAATTGATAGTGACTTGCTCAGTTGGTGGATTTGGGTGTAAGAAACTAGACATGCATAGCTCTGCCATTTCTTTCTTGTTTTGTCTTAGAATCTGGTCCATGAGTTTGTGCTCTGGATTGCTCTTGGCCATGTGGTAAGCCTCACAGTGCACAGCAGAGGGCTGCGGTCATTAGGAGCGCCCTGTGGCTTGGTGACAAATCTCCCTATGTCTGGCATATAAAGCACAGTCTCCTTGGTAGCTTTATCAGAGAAAAAGATGGTAATCTGATCTTCATTTATTACTCCTTTTTCTTATTTCTCAATTAGGTCAGAATTGGGTGCTATGTATTGGGAATCCTCACACTACAAGATAGTGTGTGTGTGTGTGTGTGTGTGTGCGCGCGCGCGTGCACGCGTACTTACATGCGTGCATGCGCACATAATGTATTATTCATGTAGTAAATAGTCAGTGAATTAATGGATGAATGGATGACAGTTGAGTTTGTGCTCTTCTAATGAACCTTAAGATGTTTGGAACTTTAACATCTATGAAAAGAGTAATGTAATTTAGATGAGTAGGCAAAGCTCAAATGGATAGATGTGTAAAGAAAAACAGACCAAAGGGAGAGAAGGTTGTATACAAACAGATTTTTCTGTTTTAATGGGTAAAGTTTATATCCACCAATATGCTCACCCTGTGACATTTAAGTTCAAAAGGTTGGCTCCTTACAGTGAAGTTGCTATAGATTTTTACATACCTACCCAGGTTCCCCCAGTGTGGAAAATCACACCCTTGGTCTTCGATATCTTTAAAAGCTTACTCATTGTGAGACCCGTATTCTTAAAAATCCCCAAACAAGTAAAATAAATATGGTCACTGTCACTGTTCTTTTCTGATGCCATCAGCTAGAATTTGGTCTGTCCTCAAACTGGAGATTAGGCTTTGCTTTGTCCTTGGGAAGAAGAGAGGAATGAAGGAGCTCGATGTTATGAAAAGTAGTGGGTGTTATGATAAAGAAGAGGGCATTTTCTAAACCAGATAATGACAGAAACCTTTGAGAACCTATAGATTTTTGAGAGACTGCTGAATGACCTGAATATCTGAACATGTGTGCTGCTGAAAAGACACTTGAGATGCCATATCCAAACATTACTGTAACACCACCTCTGTGCTTTCTTGGCTTTGGGTCATATCATGACCATGTTTAAAATTTGTTTTTCTTTCTACATAGTTACCAGTAAGCCTAAGGGCTTAGACAATAATGAGAGCGTCAAAACAAGAATCGTGAGAAAAACAGTTCGCTTTCCTTTTGTATTTTCTGAGCATTAGAGTTATGTTTCTGTTTTTAAGTAGAAATTGCAGTGTAAAGAGATACCATAATCCACATTTGGGTTCATTTGGATGGCTGAATTCGGATGTAATGGGATTTGCTTATATTCTACTGGCTGATAAATGCAACACCATAAACCAGCCTGGAGCTTTCCTGTGTAAACAAAAAACCAGAAAAATTAGCATTAGGACAAACTGCATTTATAAAACACTATTAGCTTTTGAGGTGGATTTAGATTGTTTTCTCTAGATTATAAAAATCCTCTGCTTCTGTCTCTTTTCTGTTCTTTTATCTGCTGAATTCAATGCTGTAAACACAAAAGTGCTTAATAAATATAATCCAATGATTACAGACTTGGATATAAAAGCAAAACAGTACTCAAAATTGCTAAAGTTATTTGCTTATAGTTAGATTTTCTTAAAGGCCGTGGTGGTATAATTTGGTAGAACTCTCAGCCTTCTTTAAATGATGACAGTGCTGTCTCTGTAAAGCCCTGGGGTATCTAGAATAAAGATGGATTCGGAGAAAAGGTCCGAGAGACTTAGTAAAGAGCTTTGTCATCATAAGATGTAGGGTGGCATAATTCTTAAGATTCTCCATGAGAAATCATATCCATTGATAAGCTTTCCTACACTTCTCAGAAAGGGCACAGGTAGAATTGTATTAGCTTGCTGTATGAAATGATACATTACCTTGTCACATCTGGCATGTTATAACTGACTTGGTAGGCTTTACCAGTGTCCCTTCTCTGAGAGTTTATCTTGACTGCTTTATGAATGATGGCTGACCTCTGAGACTATTCACAGCCTTTCTTATATAGTTTTGGTAATCCATAAAACTATCATTCCTTTAAAAAATGACCAATTTTGAACAGATTTGTGAGAAAGGGGACCTTTATTTTTAAACTGTGAAGTCATATTAATGTGAGTAAGAAGAGAGTTGGAAGAGGATCATTCTAAAATATTTCTATCTCAGTTCTCTTTGAATATTAAAGCTGCCACAATTATACATTCTTTAGGGATTCTGTTTTCCAAGGAATTTGGCTTAAACTAAGGAACAACCCAGGTAGAATTTTTTAAGGTTGTGCTTAGGAGTTGATTGTTCCTTCAAAAGACATGAAGTTGGTTTATGGGCTGTTTATGTTTATAACAAGCATAAAATAGTTTAAGTAGCAAATGATTTGTGAGTTTGTATGATGAATAGGGACTGAGAAGCATATATTATTCTCTTTAGCAATCTGTAAATTCACTGCCAATACAACACCACCTCTCTGTATATGGGATGACCATATCATTCTTTGTTTCTTTGTTTGTTTGTTTGTTTCTTTCTTTCTTTCTTTCTTTCTTTTCTTTTCTTTTCTTTTCTTTTCTTTTTTTTTTCTTGTAGATTCTGGCCTTTAATTATTTACAATTACTTCCAATCAGAGAGTTTCTTGCAATTCCTCTGTCCTTAGATACGTTTTGTAGACCAACTCTAAGTAGAGCAAAGTAAGTAGATGCTTCAGTTGCAAAATGTTTATCAGCTTTTTAAAAAATATTTTTTTGATTTTACTTAAATTCTCTTCAAGTTATCTATAGACATCTTACTCAACATTTGGAGACTAGGCCTAAGTCTTCTCTGTGCTTTAGTAGCTCCTATTACTTTTCACAATAATGCCTCTTTGTTCTACAAACCCCATCAGATTCATGCAGATTTATGCTAATGATTATTTACTATGCAAATACTTCAATTTAGTATTTATAATAGAGGAAGCACTGTTCAGCAGAGCAGAAATTGAAACATAGCTCATGCAGTCCTTAATTGTGAGACTTCATATATTTTACTTAATCTCTTTGAGACACAGTTTTGCTTCTGTAGAATGGAAATCTGCGTAACTATCTTACAGAGCTGTGGTGAAAATTTAGTAGATGAAAGCTTTATAGACTTTGAAGTATTGTACATGTATTAGGCATATAGCGGTGACTGCTACCTGTACACCCAAATCCATTCTCTTTTTCTGAGTAATGGAGTTCTATCTGGATTCAGCCTGGGACTGCACTTTCCAGCCTCTCTTGCAGCTAGGTGTGACCATGAGTTTAAGTTCTTACCAGAGGAATGAAAGAAGGAGGATGTGTATTGTCTTTGCTTCATTTACCTTGCAGGATATCTCTGGCCCTGGACTTATTTGCAGAGTGAGCTTGAAGACCAGGTATCATTACATCAGTTCCCTGAATCAAAAAAGGGGCAGAGCTGTCAGCTGATCTAAAACACCTGCCCTGGACCATTGCATGAGAGAAAATGAATTCTGTTGTTTTTTTTGAGCTTTCATACTTTTGGGTCTATCTGTAACAGCACTTTAGCCTACTGTAACTAACAATGGCATTATATTTGAGTCCATTTTGATATAGATTTATAGATTTATAGATCTGAAAGGAGCCATAGAGGTCATGTCATTTTGCATATAAAAACAATACTTGTAGAGGAAATGATTTTTACTTGGTCACAAATTAGTTACAGAAGTGAAATAACATCCAGTTTTTATTACCCAACTTTGCCTCTTTGTAAAGTAATAAATATATGGAATTGAATAGTACCTGAGAGATGGTACATGCAGAACATATAAAGAGATTCAGAAAGTACCTGTGTAAACTTTTTTATAGCCCCTCTAGAAATGGCAACTTCTGGTAGTGGCATTTTACCTAACATTTTACAATGCAATCAGCGTGGATAGCCAGGCCCTTACAGAACACTAACCCTGGGGGTTCCTTTTTCAATAGTCCTTGAACTGGATGGTCCATGCATCAGATAAAAGATCGCAAACCCTTTTGGTTCTGTGTGAGAAAAAGGGTCAACCTAGCTGTGGTGCTGGGTATATTTTAGCCACAGCCGCTGAGAATTTCTATGCTCAAAAAGATTGATCTAAAATTACTTCCAGAAACATAACCCAACAAGAGAGAGATGAGATTATGCTTTTAGCATTTGAACCAGAACACACTCTCACTCTGTTTAAAAGGTCTTATGGGACTGAAAAAGCCCAGGGAAATAGAAGTTGCTGTTCTCATTAAAGGAAAGAGGTATTTTTATTCATTGTTTTTATTCACATCAGTTAATTTAACATGCCTTGAAGGGGCCTCTTCCAGGGTAGCAGTATTAAAGTAGCAGCTTGCTCACTGATTATAAACAAACATTAGTCAAGTTGACTTATAAAAGTTGGTGTGTGGTTAAAAAGAAAAGGAATTACATACCTTCTACCTGACAGATGGGATGAATCCCAAAGGTCTCTTTGGGCTGTGTGACAATGTGCCACGTAAAAAGCTTAGAATGGAATTCAGACTCTTTAACCGTGACTTGTAAATCTCTCCGTGATTTGGCCCATACCTACCTCTTTCCCTCATCTCAAGACCCTCCAGCCTTGGCTCACTACTGAGAAGCCCCACTTGGCCTTTCTGTTCTACAGTCATAACATCCTTCATGTGCCATGAGATTCTGCACATGCTGTTAATGTGGCCAGTTAATTCTATTCTTGGGTCTCAACTTAACATAAACATCATTTCCTTAGAGATGTCTTTCCTGACCACCTTCCAAAAAGAGGCTCATGCCACTCCTTCTTTCCTTCAGTTTATTTCCTTCAAAACACTTATAGAAATCTCCATTTATTTTATATGTGTCTGCTTATATATATTTTTGCTGGGCATTAGTCCCCCCCACATACAAGATAGTGACCTAACTGGCTAATGACCCATTTCAATCATAAAAAAGAAGAAAGTTTAATCCAGGAAGTGTCTGAAAACTCCAAGCTGAGGCCAAGCTAGAGCTCTAGAAAGAGAAACAAAAACCAAGAGACTAGGACGGAAAGTGGGATTAGTGACCTGTTAGTGTTCTCTTGGGCATGACAGACAGGCACCAGTAGACTCCCAATGCAGATCAGTCTCATATGAGAAGTTAAACAAGAAAACCAATAAGGTCAAGGACCTGAGAAAAAGCCAATTGAGCAGAAGCTAAGGCAGAGAAAGAGGCAAAGTCTCAACAGACTGATTTCCACATCCAGCTTTTCAGCAGAGTATTTTGGCACTTCCAGGATAGACAGTCCAAGACTATTCTCAATATTTCTAAGGATCTGGATGACTGAATCTTAGGGTCTTAGTCCCCTGAGCTTCACCTGTCTCTGAAGGCAGTGCTATTTGTCCTTTGGTTAGGCAACTGGACAGTGATTCTTTCTTCTGTCTTGTGTCACCCCTGGACAGTTCTTAACTCTAGGCACACATCAGAGCAATAGGACTTTTTCTTGTAGCTCTGATAGCTGACTTCTCTGATAGCAGTTTTGTACCTTTGATCTAGAAGCTGCATGTAAATCTTGAGCTGCCCTTCTACCTCCCCAAGTTCTGACTCCCCTATGACCCATTCATACATCAAAGCCCTCTTCAAGTTCTGATTCTTTTAATGAAAATTCACCTTTGGTTTCTTGGAGATGAACCCAAGAATCTTCCTGGTTTTTGGACTGCCCTCTAGTGCAAATGATACTTTTAGACTTTGACTTTCTGTTGTTATAGTAACGGCGGATGTGTCTTCTGGAAAGTTATATTTCCTGGGAATGCTGTAGTAAGGATCATAAGAGAAATTTAATTGGTCCCAACTCTATTTCAGATTAAAAAAAAAAAAAAACGTGTACCCACAACTATATTTGTTTTTTTTGCAATATAGAAGCCAGGAGAAATTGACAGGTAACAAGAAAGGGGACATGTAACATGATGAAATCTGATATCTAGCACATTCTACTTTACTGAAGAAAACATAATGCTAACAATTTAATGGTACTGTGGTTATCAGCATAAATTGTGCAATAAAATATATAGGTATAATGGAAACTTCAAAAGCATCAATTAGATGATAAATGATGTAAAATACAGTGGTTTACTTTACTTAGCTTCAATGCTAATGTTTGTAAAATGAACAAAACAATGTATTTATATGCAGAAACCCATATTATCATAAACATGTTTGCTAAAACAGAAAGCATAAATCGTTAAATGTAGTGATGTCTGATGGTATGCTTGAATGTTTTTTTTGTGATTAAATGTGAACAATTGCTCCTTTAAGGTAAAGGTCTGTGTATATGTGATTAATCAGATTGAAATGAAAGTGCAGACAGCTCATGCCATGCCTAGTTATCAGAATGATTGATTTTAGTCTGTGCTTCTAGGTGAAAAAATATCTGTTAATAATTCCAGCAGCCAAACCTCTGATATCACTGATAACTCAATGATTTGTACGCATTCTGCATTATTGTGCCCATTTGCAGGTAGAGGGTCTATACAGTGATCCATTGGATCACAAAATTATAACACGACAAAAATGACATCCCGATTTATGCAAGCGTTGTGACTGCATAGTGCATTTCATCAGTGAGAAGTTTTAAATTGCTGCTGTTGTAGCTGTCATGAGCATGTTATTTTCTTTGGTTTGTGTGTAGGCAAGGCTGTCAAGCTTTTATCACACAAACTGGTGTTTTTGTGTACGGTAGCTCTCTGCCAGTCTCTGAACCGAGTTGTTATTAAGTCTTCAGCTTTAAGATAGTACTTTACCAACTTGGTTGAATTACACTCAATCACAAACACCTTAATGTTTTACTGGGTATAGAAGGTTCAGAGCAAAACATGGAAGCAGCTCTGCAGTAAGTACTGGTGGGTTGCTGGTTGGGGCTGTTGCTCTGCATCACCACAGAGGAAATGGTGTCAAACTTTGAGTTCTCAGTTCTAGGACCTATCAAAATGAAGGACCAGAGCTAGCAGGAGACTGTTCATGTAAAACTTGGATATCTTCTCCATTCTGCAACCCCTGATTTTCCAGACCTAGATGCTGTATCATCCACTTGTCAAAAACTTCAGCCCTGAGCCCTTCTGCCAAGGAAATGTTCTCTCTCACAGCTACCAAACTGTTTGTTTTTGGATGCATGTAGATACAAAATACCTAGGGGATTTTATTTGGTGCCAACTTTCTTTCACATTAAATTTTGTTTCCTTGTATCCGAAATTGTTTTGGGTGAGTGCTATAAAGAAACCAGGAGAAATATTAGAGTCACGTCTTGGCAACAAAGTAGTTAATGTTCTTTATATTATGAAGTATTATTTCTAACATGTTCTGCCTTTATGGAAAGAAATATAATCCTAATACTTTATCTCTACTTTGATTATTAAGGTCTATTGTGAGGTATATATAGAGAGATATTAGGGAAATGTCAAATGCTGCAAATAACAGATCTAAACCAAAACGGATTCATTTACTTATACTTGTTATAATTGTTATATTTGTTAAATGAATGAAGCAACGTATGCAGAAACCCTCTCTTAGAAGTTTTCTTACAATTGTGTCTGGCACAATACCTGGTCCACAGCAAGTATTCCATAAATAGAAGCCATTATTATTAGTAGTATTGTTATTAATATTATAAGCAAAAATGGAATATAATTACATGTACATTTATGTGGTGAATGGCCAAATAATGGATGCCAAAGCAAGACAGAGGAAATGAGAGTTCGTAAAGAAACCCATATTGAAGGAGCCAGCGCACGCCTCCCAGAACTTGCCTGGCTTGGCACTTAAGTCTCTTACATCAATCCTGACCAAAACCTCTGGGGCTGTGCTTTCCAATGCAGTAGCCACGAGCCACCTGTGGTTATTTAAATTTAAATTAGCCACATTCCAAGTGCTCAAAAGCCACATGTGGCTGGTGGTTACTATACAAGACAGCACAGAGAACATTTCCATCATCACCGCTGTGATTTGTATTAAGCAGCACTACTGTAGGGTAAACTCTGCAGAGAACCTGTGATCTGGAGCCTGAGGTCTGAAAAATGTGGAGAAAACGATGCAATCAAGTGAGTATCAAGCCTGTTTATGGAAATCGATTAGCAAGGAACTGTAAAAGAACAAAGTGCATCATGTAGATGCATTTTAAAGGCCTTGCTCTTGAGTGACTCCCTCCTGGTGGGTAGAAATGTGCAGGTGTACAGGAGGGTCATCAGTCACCATCCATCATCACTTCTCAGCATGCACGAGGGGAAGGGTGGGGGAACAACGGATCCTAAGGAGCTGTAATGGAAGGAGAACCAAACCCCAAATGGGATTGTGCAAGAGTAAAGTAGTTTGTAACAAAATGAACCTGGGACCATGTGGGCCATCTTAAAAGTGGCCTTTTCATGTATTTAAATTTAATCATGCTTCGAAGGAAGCAGACAAGGTACTGGTTACTCATTCTTATCCATCACGTCATGATGAATTGCGCTCCATTTATTAATGACATTCACTTAATTAACCTCAAGAGAGGCAGGAGCTAATGTCTACCTTAGTCTTGACAATGATTAGAAATGCAACCGATGGCATCGCCTTTAGAATAAGTGACTGGAATTAAATATATGTGAGAGTGTGTTGATATTCTGTCACAGAAACAATGTAAAAATATAAGCGACTTTTAAATGTTTATAGGTTGTTCTCCACAGAATTTTCTTAACTTTCTTCATATTTTTCAAAAAATTTAAGTCACTTCAGTTAGGAGAAAGTTGTAACCAATACGACAAGGAGATAGCAACTCACACCTATTAAGAAGGCTTCTATAAAAAGATGAGAATACGTGCTGGCGAGGATGTGGAGAAAAGGGAACCCTGGTTGCCCTGTTGGTGGGAATGTGAATTGATACAGACACTATTGAAAATGCTATGGCAATTCCTCCAAATATTAAAAATTGAATTACTATATGATTCAGCAGTCCACTCCTGGGTTTATATTTGGAGGAATTGAAATTAGTACCTTGGAGAGATATCTGCACACCCATGTTCATTGCAGTATTGTTCACAATAGCCAAGATATATATCTACCTATAAACACACACACACACACACACACACACACACACACACACACACGCATGCACACACACACACTAAAATACTATTCAACCATGAGAAAGAAGAAAATTCTGCCATTTGTGACAACATGGGTGGACCTTGAGGGCATTATTTTAAGTACAATGAGAGAGACTAATACTATAAAATGCCACTTACATGTGGAATATAAAATAACCCAGCTTGTAAAAACAGATGTAGAATAGTGGTTACCAGGGCCTGGGGAATGAGGGAACTGGGAAGAGATTGTTTAAGGGTGTAGTCTTGCAACAGTAGATAAGTAAGTCCTGGAGCTCTAGTGCATAGCACAGTGACTATAGATAACAATCTGCAGTATGAACTTCAGAGTTGCTAAGAGAATAGATCTCAACTGTTCTCACCACAAAAAAAAAATGATAATTATGTGACGTGGTAGAGGTGTTAATTAATGCTATGGCTATATTCATACTGCAATATATAAGTATCTCAAACTGACACATTCTACAGCCTAAACTTATACAGTGTTATATGTCAATTATATCTCAAGAACTAAATTAAAAATTAAACAATACCCATTTATTATCTCATAATTCTATAGGTCAGAAGTCCTGGAGGCCTCAGCTGAGTTCTCTGCTTTGGTTTCCAAAAGGCCAAAACCGAGATGCTGGAGAGCTTGGCTCTTACCTGAAGATTTAGGAGAACAATTTACTTTCAAGCTCATTCAAGTTATCAGGTTCCTTGTGGTTATAGGGCTGAGGACCCTGTTTTCCTGCTTCCTGTCAATCAGGGCTCACTCTTAGCTTCTAGAGGCCACCCACATTTTTCATATGGCCTCCTCTGTGTTCAAGCCAGCAACAGAACGTCAGATCCTTCTCAGGTTTATAATCTCTCTGACATCTTCTGTTACCAACCTGAGAAAAGTTTCATGATTAGATTGGGTCTCTCCAGATAATCTCCTTTTTAATAAGCTCAAAATTAACTGATGAATAACCTTAATAACATCTGTAAAATACCTTTACATTTTTTCCCATAACATAGCATAATCAGGGGCATAATAGCTTGTTGTGTTCACATTTGAAGGAATTGAAAATATTTTAGGGAAGCATTTTGAAATTCTGCCTACCACGCTATCTCTCAAAATTTTTAATCGTACATCGTCCAAGCCTACAGAGAATGCTATTCTATAAAGTTTTTTATGTCTCTCTCTTCCTTCAGCAATCCTTTTCTGATATCTAATGTTGACTTCTCTTGCTGAGATTTAAACTCATTGCTCTCAGTTTTGTCTGTATTCTTCTGAACTCAGGTTTCATCTTAGGGCCTGGAGACAGTGGGGGTATTTCTAGAGCCTGTCACTCATCTCAGTGCACTACTAGCATTTTTTCTTCGTGATGCAGAAAGAAGAGGCTGACATGGAAGAATGGAGACCAGTTATTTTACTAACCCTTACAGATCCTTTGATGGACTGCTGTCTAAAAATAGGCAATGAATCTTCTCACACATTTATCAGTGGGCACCAGGGGCAGGGTGGGGGTGGAGTGAGAGGCAGAGTGATGGAGCAATCCTGCCTTCATCTCTTAGTTGCAGCATCTTTTCAGGGCATTTGTAGAAAGACATCTCGAATGAGGTTGACCTTTCTTCAGAGTAGCCCCTTTGTGGTGAATTTAAGTGACTTAGGTGGTTATGACAATGCTTTTTGTAGTGATTTTTATTATACAAAGTAATAATATAAACTTGGAAAGTACAGATGATCCAGTAGATAAGAATGAACATTGCCACAATCCCATCATCCATACCTAACCACCGTTAGTACTGGGTTGTATATCCTTCTAGATATTGTTCTATGATATGTGAATAAATTATTTTTAAAAGCATATTGTACAACATTTAACAATTTATAGTGAAAACTTTTGTGTCAATAAAGGTATTTCTATGATGTCATTTCAAATGGCTGCCTCCTAATATTCCCTTTTGTGTGTATACCAGTATTAATTCAATTATTTCAGCTAAAAATTTAGGTTGTTTCCATTTCTCACTTTTATGAAGAATGTTTCAGTGAACATCTAAGTAGCTAGATCTTTGAGCATCTTCTTAATTATATAAGTTAGGATAAGGATAAACTGCTAAAAGTGAAATTGTTTGGATAGAGCATACATACGTATTGAAATACTTCTAAATGTATTGGCAGTGTTACTAATTGTAAAATTCCCAGTAGTTAATATGATGTCATGGTAAAAACACTGGATTTGTGGTAAAAAGGATGGCCTGGAGCTCCTCTCTCCTCACTTTCTAGTTCTATAATTTTGATCAAATCAATATCCCTAATCTTCAATGTCCTTGTCTGTAAAACAGAATAATAATATTCACTCTATTTACCTCTTATATAAAGGCTGTATGCAGATGAAGAGAGATGGGTTATGGGGTAAGAACTTTGAAAAATTATAAAGTTATGAATAAATATAAGGCATTCATTTATCTCTTTCTCCTAAACAAAGGCAGCGATCTTCAAGAAAATAGTTCATAATGTCCCCATTGAATATACCAATTTCTGACAACATCACATTGCACTAACATCCCCCAAAAGCAAACTATGTATTTGATGGCACTCCATTGAGTTTTCCACTGGCTCTAGTCCTGATCCAAAAGTGTACTTGCATATTTGTGTGCCTGTGCCTGTGCCTGTGTCTTTTCTTGCACAGAAACGCCTATGACTTGGGAAGTTTGTTCTGTATGGTTACTGTATTTAATTTTTTTGTCACCTTGCTTTTTCAGGCTGGCTATTCCCTCATTCCCCTGCTGATCTATTACATTGTCTCTGAAGTTGTTTTTATTGGTACTCATAGGTGGCATTTAGCACTCATATGGCACTTTTCATCTTGAAAGCACTTTACAGACATTAGCTAATTAATTTTCACATCACAGCATGATAGGTAGGTAGGGAGCTAATCTAAGCATTTGAGCTTTGGCCATGGAAGGTGTGTTGCAAGTTCAATAAATTAATTTTTATTATTCTTTGGAGGAGGAAGAGATGATTATCTAATTTGTCCCAAGCAGTAGAACACATGTGCATTATAGTTGCAATTCAAGCCTAATCTTATAGTTAGTTATATCAGGCCTTCTTTCTGGTCTGGATACAGCTTACTCCCCAAAACAATGTTATGGGGGGATGAAACTGACTAGCTGGAAGAAGCAGGGGGGAGCAACATGGTTGGCACTTGAGTCAATTTCTTCTTTTATTTCATTTTTGAACAATGACACCTATTGAAATGAACCTGATGAGAAGCTTATGAGAGAGAAGGATGGGAAGCAGCAGGAGGCAACATCCCATATAGGACAAATATAGATTATATTTGGATTTGGGTTTGGATTGTAATTTGCTTTTGAAATCTAAGAGTCTCTTTAATTGGTAAAGTGATGATATCTCTCTTGCTTGGGCAGATGGGAAAGCACTGAGGGTAAAGAACTCTTGGCTTGACTCTCATGGACAGTACCTAAAGACAGGGAAGAGGACAAGAAGAGGATGACCAAGGAGCAGGAGCCCTGGATTTTGTTCTTTAGTCCCTAGGCCTCCCCAGAGCTGATAAAGATTTCCCATCTTCACTCTGATCCTGAGGTACTAATCAGGGTTTCCAACATTGATATCAGAAAAGATAATACTAGTAAAACTGGTTGTTATGAACAAAGGGAGCTTGGTCAGGATTCTCTAGAATTCTTCCTGAGTTCATGGCTGGAACTCAGGCAATGATGGGCTCTACCCCATAGGCATCCTCTCTTCAAGGGATGAAATTGAATGTAATGGAAGAATTGAATTCTTGTAGGAGATCATCTGATTCAGTTTCCTATGTCCTGAGTGTGGTCAAGATTTGCAATGATAGAAATTTAGATGACAAAATTTTTAGAGTTGTTGGTGGGGTTGCTAGTGGAGGAGGAAGCCAGAAAGAACAAGTCCTGAGGTTTTATCTATTTGCCAATATCTCTTCTCTGGTAGTCAGATTTCCCTGGTCTCTATAATTTCTCATGCCAGTGGGTGTCAGTCTGAACACTTAAGCAGATGGCTTAAGTAAGAAGAGAGATTTGACATTTAGCTGTTAATTTATTTTACGACGTGGGCTGCCATGTATTTATTATACATGAGGTAAATAAAAGTGATGGACTAATTATAAAAACGTGCACTGAGTTCCAATTATTCTTGGATTATGTGTTTAATATTTTTGAAGTATTCCAATTACAGGGAGATTTGTCCTTGCAGCAAACATTTTTTTATTTGTGGAATTCCAACTTTATCTGGAATGAGGCTCAGCTGATTTTGTTCTAAGTAAATGAACATCTTAGACTTTCTAATACAATTGGGATTTTTTTTTTCCTGGTTGAATCATACTTTAGACTTATATTTTTGACAACCTATTTCACAGTTGACTGGCCTTTCCCTCTCAATCTGGGATTCTGGTCCACTTTCAAATAGAAGATCCACATTTGTTATCATAAAAGGGCAATCTTGTCTTTTTAAAAAGATCACTTCTGGTTAATTCAAGATCTGTAACTCGTTTTGGTCTATTAACTTCCTCATATTTCTTTCAAGAACAATTTTATTTGGAGAAGAATGGATCAACAGCAAAATGGTTTAACATTATCCAAATGTCTTGTTAAAAATTACATATAAATTCTAAAAAGCTGAAACAACTAAGTTTTTTCAAACTTAGATTGACAGTAATAGAAGCACTAGAATGTTTGAAAACTGGAGGATTGTTTGTGTCTAAAGACTTAATGAAACTCAATTTTGTTTTGTTTTGGATTCGTATTCTAATTTTATGCTAACTACATAACACAGAGCCATCGTTCTCAATTTCATAAAAATTTGAAATTTTATAAAAATGGAAATTTTCTGTTTGTTTGCTCTTTAGTTATTGCCTCTAATCCAGCACTTACCAATTTCATTTTGATCTTTTGCAAAAAAGTGATCTTCATATAATGAAGTATAGTAGCTTTATTACAAAGGAAAATACTGTGCATTTTATGGTTTAAGCATTATATCCATAAGTGGTTACATTAGTGTTATATGCTTATATGTAATCGCATTCCAAAAAGTCATTTGAGATAGCCTATACAAATACATAAACCAAAATAGGCAAATTATAAATAAGTTATATATAGACAGACTAGGAAGACAAAAGTTGGGAAAGAGTGTGAACATAAAGAAGAGGACACAGTTGCTAAAGATGAGCCAGAAATTTACTTTGTGTTTTTTTGTATCCGAATGAAGAGAGAAGCAAGATCAGTTCCATATGACAAATGATCTACAAGGAACAAACATACCTGTTCCTTGGGGTAAATAAAGCTTTTTTTCCTCATAGTTAATTTTTTCCTCATGTTTATATTAGTATGTTACTATATAAAAATTAATATATTGGTATATTTTTTAGAATAATTCCTCATACAAGTTTGATTTTTATGTCATTTTTGTTCCATAACAGAACCCAAGCATGGTGGCTTAAAACAACAAGCATGAATTACTTCTATCTCTTCCATGGTTTGACTTGGTAATTCTTATGGTCTGAGCTGGTTTGGCTGGTACAGGGTGGTGTAGGATGGTCTGCGCTAAGAATTCTGGGGTGGCTTGGTCCTATCTTTGCATGCTTCATTATCTTCCAGAAGACTTATCAGGCTCATTCATATGGTGGCAGAAAGGTTCCCAGTAACACGAGAGAAGAAATTCCAATACGCAAACATTTTTTCAATGTTTGCTAATGTCCTATTGGCCAAAGTAAGTCTTAGGGCCAACATAGATGTAAGGAATGGAGAAAGAAACTGCCCCTCTTGAGGGTGAGAGCTGCAAAGTCCTATTGCAAAGAGACATGGATGTAGAGAAGGGAGAAATCCTTCTGGCTCTTTTTACAGATAATTTCCCAGAGCTGGGAATCAGTCCTTCTTTTTATCACTCCTCATTGATCATGAAGGTATAGATTAAGCCTGAAGTAGAAAAGGACATCGTGTCTGCTATCAACTGTTGCCTTCAGCTCTGAATATACCCTTCAATATATATGATCTATGATAACCGGTGAGATTCTTTTAGACATTTTTTCCTTGAAGTGAACACTGGAGTAAGCTTTCTCAGTACAGGACAGTGGAGGGACATTGTAAAACAAATAACTTTCTGCAATCTCAGATGGGCCAAGGGGTCAGCAGTGTAGTTGTGAGAACACTTGTACAGCAGGTCCTAGCCACAGGCTCAGGGACCACCTGTGACTTTGCTGCCTCGGCCTGGTGATAAACTTTCCACAGATCTTCCCATGTGGAGACCAGAACTCTGTGCAACCTACAAGCCACTATCTACAGCCTGGAGTCCGACTCTAGCTGTTATTCCTTTTATAAGCACTTGCTCCTCCTTCCCCCGCCCCTTTCCCCATACCCCTCCACTGTGATCTGGAGGCTTATACTTCTGCCCCTCCAGTACCCAGACTCCTACTACACAGCCATGTCATTGGTTGCTGATCTTCTGCTCCTCTGCCTGCTCTCCACAGGGTTGCCTAGTGTTTGCCCAGCAACTCCAGACCAGCTCTGGCTGTGTTAAGCTAGTCAACTTCTCTGCTCTCCAGTAGCCAAACCACCCCTGCTCTGATGAAGTTTGAACCCCTAGCAAGTTTGTCCTTCCTTGGGTGATCTCCCTCAGATTTGGGGTACGTTAGAGAGTCTCCTTTTTTATAGTTTTTCTTTAATCAAAAATAATAATCCTTACGTTAAGTTCCCGCTACTCAACCTTCCATCTTCTAGTTAGACTCAGACTGCTATAGGCTTGATATAGAGAAAATGGAAAAGCTGAACTCTGTCCTCCTAATCTTGGTGAACAAGTGGGAAACTCAGGTAGGTGGGAAGGGGAAAAAAAGAAAAAGGAATTAAGGAAGAAGAGCAACAGAGGTAAAAGGAGCTGATAATTTCTCTTCTCCTTCCCCTCCAGAGCAGAAGCTAGGGAGGTATGTTTTAGGCATTAAAACTACCCAGGCAATGTAACTGGAACTCTCATACATTGTTGGTGAGAGCATATCACAGCATAAAATCTTTGACAAACATCTGGCAGGTTTTTTTTAAATTAAACTAAAAATATGAATATCCTATGACCCAAAGATTTTAATTCTAGGAATTTACCCAAGAGAAATGAAAACATATGTCTACAAAATGATTTGTACAGGAATGTTTAGAACATCTCTTTCATAATTGGCCTAAACTGGAAATAGCTTAAGTGTTAATCAATAAGACAATTGACAAAATGTGGTATATAAATACACTAAAAAACAATTTAGTAATAGAAAGGATGGACTATTAATATATGTAATAACATGAATGAATCTTCCAGACATTTACCTATCTGTCTATCCATTCATTCATCTATCTTATTTTTATGATGTATTTCAAAGTAAATACAGACATCTGTATACTTCCTACTAAATATTTCAGCATACCTATTACTAACTGGTTCTATTTGTTCATAGTTATGTGAAAGAAACCTTACACAAAAGAGCACAAATTGTATTGTTCCATATGAAGTTCTAAAACAGGAAAATCTAATCTAGGATAGATAAAAATCAGAACATTGGTTGCCTCTGGGGAGGTGTAGGTGGCAATTGAGTAGGAGAGGACCTGAGGTAATATTCTGGGGTGGTGGTCACGTTTTGATATCTTGATAGAAGTTTGGGCAACACAGAAATAAATATGTGTATGCATTTGTCAACATCTGCAAATGTACACTTCAGATTTGTATAATTCATTGTATGTAAATGTTATATCAAAAGAAAAAAACATAAAGAACTATAACTAGTTAATGATAAGTATGTTGATGGATAGATGGATAGATACCTGATAAAAGGAAAGTATATTTAAATGTTCATGTTAGAAACTCGATGGTGAGTACTTAGGTATTCACTATAAAAGTCTCCCAACTTTGCTGTATGTTTAAAATTTTCATAAGAGAAAATCTTATAAAATGTCCAGTTAGATATGGGGAGCCACAGAGCACCCGGTCTAAGAGCACATTTTTCCTGGCTACTAGGGGAAGACTAGGCGAAGCCACAGCACAGCCACCCCCACACAGCATGGGTTGAGGGCATTGAGGCAGCAGCAGGAAGTGTGCAGATAGATATTTCCAAGGCAGAGTTCTTGGGGCCTCGTGGTTTGAGTGTGGGGTTCTTATGCAGAAGTTTTCGTGTGCTCCACGATGGGGACATGAAGGTGCTGAAGGTGTCTGTGAATGACAAAGTTTAGGGGTCAGGGTAAAGAGGCCATCATAAGTGGGCAAAAGACCCAAGACTTGGGGCAAAAGGCCCACACAGTTGGTGTTAACATGATGTTCAAGAGCTAAGGATCAGTCAGACTCAGAGGTCACCTATTCATTCATTCATTCATTCATTCAAAAATCACTTATTGATCACCTATTATGTGTTATACAGTGCTCTAGGTGCTGGAGATATAGCAGGCAACAAAACAAATTGAATCCCAATGGTTAAAAAGCTCTTATCCCAATGGGGGAGAAATAAACAACAAATAAGCAACAGTAGAGAATATGTCAGACGGTGATAGATGCTATGGAGAAAATAAAGTAATGGAAGAGGTTAGGGAGTATCAGAATAGAAGAAGTTGTATTTTATAGAGGGTGGTCTGGGAAGGACTCGTACTAAGGTAATATTTAAGCACAGATCTGAAGGGTATGGAGGAGGAAGCCACGTAGGGCTTCCTACGAAGGAGTATTCCAGGTTAAGAGAGCAGCAAGTATAAGAGGTAGGAGTTTGCTTGCCATCTTTGCAAAAGAGTTAAGAGCTCAGTCTGACTTAAATCAAAAAAGAAGGATGTAGTAGGTGAGATCAGACAGGTGGTAGGAGACCAGAGATAAGCACTTAGGCTTTTTTACTCTGAGTACAATGGAAAGGTTTGAGAGAGGCATGAACATCAAAAATAATGGTTTAAACAGATCACACTAGCTGTGTGCAAATAGACTGAGAGGCAAAGGTGGAAGCAGGGAGGCAAATTATAGGGCCTTTGCATTAAACCATGAGAGAAATAGTGGCAGCTTGGGCCAAGTATAAGAGCTGATAAGAATTGGTCAGGTTCTGGATATATTTGAAGGAAGCTCCAATAGGGATTTACTTACAGATGCAAGTAGGATCAGAGAGGAGTTGAAATAACTCCAAAGTTTATAGCCTGAGCACCCGGAATGATATATACATTCTATGGCAAGTGTATAGGATGAACATATTTTGGGGCAATAATCAGGAATTCAGGATTGGACATGTTGAACCTATGTTGACTTTTAGACATGTCGGGTGGAAAGTCAGACAAATGAGCTGTGGAGTTCCAGAGAGGCCTGATCTATAAATATAAATTGGAGAGTTGCTGTATATCAGTGCTATTTAACACCATGGAACTGGTAAGATCACCTAAAGAGTAAATGTAGATAAAGAAGAGAAGTGGATAAAGTACTGAAGCCTTGGGATGCAATGCTGAGAGGTTAGGGAGATCAGAAGCAACTGACAGAAGAGACTAAGAAGGTTTGGTTAATGAGGAGAACCAAGAGAGAAGGGTGGTGTTATGATCTGAACATAGGGACTTACATTCATATGTTGAAGCCTAATCCCCATTGTGTTGATATTTGGAGATGAGGCTTTTGGGGAACTAGGTCATGAGGGTAGAGCCTTTGTGAATGGGATTAATGCCTTTATGTTAAAAGGAGGAGACATGGGATGGATCTCTCTTTCTTTCTCTCCCTCTCTATCCCTCACTCCCTTTTTTCCTCCCTCTCCCCCTCTCCTCTCTGCTATATGAGGACACAACAAGAAGATGGCTAACTACAAACCAGGAAAAGGGTTCTCACCAGAACCCAATCACTCTGACACTCTGATCTTAGATTTCCAGCCTCAGGAATTGTGAGAAATGTTTGTTGTTTAAGCCACTCAGTCTGTGAGATTCTGCTGTAGCAGCCTGAGCTGGTTAAGATAGGTAGCCAGAAACCAAATGAAGAAAGTGTTTGAAGGAAAAGGGAGTAATCATTTATGTCAAATGTTTCCAATGATCCAGAGAACAGCATTGTCCAGTCACTTTATAACAGAGACCAACAAGGATCAAGAGGATGCTCTGTGTATCCAATACCCTTGCTGTCTCTCCATGGGTTACTTAAAAACACCCTATCAGCAACATGTATCCAGTCACCCCTTGGAAGTAGCATGGCAAGGTTGAGGAGATCCACAATGCCAATACTTGGCATTTAATGAAAGGGACTGATGAAATAATTTCATTGGATTAATTTTTTTCTATTGGATTAAAAGGTTCTGCCCAGCAGGAAGAAGCTCAGAGGGAGGAAGAGGTATCAAATAAATAAGTAAATGAAGCTGAATTTTCTTTACACATCTGAATGTGTGATAAATAATTAAGTGACCTTAACTTATTAATAAATAGTCACATTCTGAAGGGTCTATTTCTATTGCACTTGACTAAAATATAAATTTCACTTTTAAAAGTATAACTATAATATGGACCCAAGTTTAAGGTGTGTATTGATTGTAAATGAGATGCATAACTTGCAATACCACAGAGGTGGTTCAAATGTATGCACAACATACAGGAGAGTGCTGGGCAGTCAATAAATATTTGGTAATTAAATAAATCAGTTTACATTTTAAAGTTTTTTTTTTCCTTGAGATTTTCACTCTCATGGATGAGATCAATACAGATAACTCTTTTAAAGGCTGTCTTGGTTGTTTTCCTGGCAATATAATAGCCATGGCAAAGTTGGTGATAAATGTAGTTCTTAAACCTGCAGAGAAGAGTTTTTAAAAGGGAGTAATTAATGAAGCATTCTGTAACCAGGTCTTCAGATTATTCATATGACAGAGTTTCTGTCTGTAACAACCTCTTGGAATCACAGAGTGTCAGAACTAGCCCTATTTCAGATCAAGAGATGAAGGGCCAGGAGAGCTAAAATTATACAAGCTTAATGGTTAAATAAAAGCAGTGGTGGCTCTTGCAATAGACTATCTAGTTTTTCTTCCAATACCCTATCAAAGATCCTAAGTTCATAACCTGTGCTCATATTTTTTTGAACACATTTCAATTTATTTTAAAGACAGTCAGCAATTCTGATGTATGGATGAAAAAAAAAGGGACTGAGAAATCGTCACAATTTACAAAATGTATCTACTTAGTGTTTATTTTCCACATTCCTTGACCTGAAAAAGAAGTTAAGATCTATCCAATAGAGCAGTGAAGAAGAACTCAAATACTTATAGGATCCAAACCTTTTGTAAAAATGAACAGGTTACCAGAGGTCTGTGGCAAAGAAAGAAAGGAAGGAAGGAAGGAAGGAAGGAAGGAAGGAAGGAAGGAAGGAAGGAAGGAAGGAAGGAAGGAAGGAAAGAAGGAAGGAAGGAAGGAAAGAAGGAAGAAAGGAAAGAAGGAAGAAAAGAAGAAAGAAAGAAAGAAAGAAAGAAAGAAAGAAAGAAAGAAAGAAAGAAAGAAAGAAAGAAAGAAAGAAAGAAAGAAAGAAAGAAAGAAAGAAAGAAAGAAAGAAAAGAAAGAAAGAAAAGAAAGAAAAGAAGAAAAAGAAAAAGAAAGAAAGAAAGAAAAAGGTGTGTACTGGTAAAATGGAGAGGGTGGTGGTCAGTTCCAGCCACCTTCTAGTTGTCCAAAATGCTTGATTTCTACAAGAAATCCCCAATTTTATATATTAGCCGCTGGATTTGGCCAGAGGCTTTCCCTTTGTGACTCTGGTATAGAGGTTTGAGGTTATTCTGCAATCTCTGTCAATACATAATTTTCATTAAGGAGCTACTATGGGTTTAGCATTATAGTAAACACTACAGGGATGAGGAGAAGAGAACCCTACAGTAATTTGGAGCATCTTCTGGGAGTTCTTAACTCATGTAGGAAGAACAATATATGTGTGTCTATGCACAGAAATATACGAGAAATAATTAGGGAGGCATGTAATTGATATTAGATTGGGTGGTATATACTGTAGATTCTATAGGAATTCACAGGCTTATTTGTAGAAACAAATTGGGGTGTGGGCTGGTTATTGATGCATTATCTCTCAGATAATGTGAAAACGGACCTGTGCCCTTTAAATATTTTTTTCTTTGCCAGCTGGCATGATATCAAGCTTAGTAATTGTAGGAAGAGAGGGTTTTGCTTCCTGGTTCTGGTATGCTAGCTTGGCAGGTTCCCTCAGCTGCTGTCTGCTGCCCAGTTTTTCCAGTTTCCAGCTCCTTCAGTACACAGCAGCCAGCGGAGTCCCCTGCCGTCCACCTGGGGCAGTTTTGTAGTAGATGCCTCCAGGGAGATGTCTCTGGTGAACAACTTTCCTGACTCCCTAGACAATGGATTTCTGGAAAGTTCCAGAGAGAGGATTTCTGGCAGGTTCCACTAGCCTGACACCACCCTGCCATGTGGCCACAGTTGTGCCCTTCTCTAAGATTCAAAACTCAACCCAAGAGCCTCTCTCTTGGGTGCCAACCCCTTGTTACCCTAATCCCTGTTATAGTTAATATTCTTATATTAAAATTTCCCTATTAAAATTTCTGTGTGATTTTGGTTTCCTAATTGGACCAAGAGTAATATAGCTTTGTCCTGTGCCCCCAACTCATCATGACTTCTCCAGGGGTCATGTGTGGGCTGCAGAATATACTCCTTTGTTCTTTCTCCTCTACAAGAATATGGTTATAGTGGGGGTATCCACCTTGGTTCTCAAACTCCTGGTGATCAGTTTATAGAGCAGGTATTTCATCAGAGCCCTTCCTTCAGGTTCTTAAAACTTGAGATGAGGTGACAGAAATATTACATATTGAAGCTATAATGGTGTTTACATATTGGTACATAAAAGTATCAGTCTCATTAAGATGTGCACTTAAAATGGGTGCATTTGTTGTATGTAAAGTAAAAAAACAAACGAACAAAAAAACCTCATTCTCTGGGACCTAGGTTAGGAATATAAACTCAGAACTGCCTGAGGCCTTAGTTCTGGCCTGGTGGGGAAGGCCAGTGTGAGAGAAGGAACTGACAAACACACAGGTGAGGATGAAAATCAATGAGAGGGAAAGTTTGCAGGTTCTGGTCCCTGGTTTTTTTTTGTTTCCAAAAGTGGATCTACTGCCCCCTTTTTTTTTTTTTTTTTTTTTTTGCTATTTGCTCTTGTGAACTAAGAAATTCTTCATCTTGCATAAACTAGTTCAATTTGATTGTCTTTTACTGGTAACTAAGTACTTAATACAGAAAGAAAAGGTCATTGTGGGCTGAGCTAATCAGTGTGTGCAGACTATTTTAGAGGTAAGAGTGAGCTGGATCCTGTAGGGCACATAGGGAAGAGGTAGCAATGCACCAGAGGTGGCAGTGTAAAGAAAGCACAGTGGAAAATAAGCATATAAGCACAGGTGTAGCATTTGTGGAGACAGGCCCACAGAGCATACAGCAGTTCAGAGCAGAGACTTCAAAATCAGATATATTTGGGCATACATCTTAGCTTTGCTGTTTTGAGGCGAGGGTCCTGGGGTAGAGTCCCAGGGTCTCTGAGTTTTATATAATTGTTGCAAGGTTTAAATGAGGTTAAGTAAAACATCACAGTGATTGGTGCAGTAGTAGAAATGATAGTAACACTAGCAGTGGTAGTCATTTGTGGTTATAATTATTGGGAAAGAATACTTAAAGACATGATTATTTTATTCCAAATAAATAATTGGTATAATTGACACCATTCTCTAGATAGTCTAAGAAAAATTATTAACCAAATTGTAATCACTTAGAAAAGAATAAGTGAGTCTTAAGAGTTAGCTATGGCCCACCAAGAACATGTCATGCTGAATTAATTTCCTATTGCTTTTGTTAGCTTTATGAGATGGAGAAAGTAGGGAACTTTTACCAAAACTGTCCTTTACAAAAGGCACTCATTCAAGTTACTTTAGAGCCTGACTTGAATACTTTCAGTCAGGGGGGCTCCCTTTTCACAGAGTACCCTAGATCTCTCATCAGCTCTGTCCATTTTGAGAAAGCTTTTTATTTTATTGACCTGAAATTTCTATATTTGCGTCTTCGTTCTGCTGTTTGGGTATGCACAAAAAGAAGACTGTTTCTTCTTCCATCTATTCCTTGAAGTTCCCTCTTACATCTTCCTTCAGATATATTCTCTTCTGTTATATCAAGCCTCAGTTCTTCACACTCCTCTTGAGTTAAAATAATTTCCAAACATGTCCACGTGTCCTTTTTAGTGTTTTATTTGGCCATGTCTCTTCTGAAGTGTGGAAACTCTTAGACTTGGTTGTGATATTTCTGATGTTTTTAGACCTCTGTAGATTGCAGGACTGATACATAGAATGCTTTCATATATTTATCTTATGATTTCAGTATTAGTAATGTTTTAAAGGAGCTATGTCACACTGTCAACTCATTTTGAACTCAAGAAGAACAGAATCTAACTGTACCATTTAAAATTCTCCCTTCTAAACTTAAATCTATAGCTGTGCTATAACTATTGATTTTTTAAAAATTTAAAATGTAGAGTTTTACCATTATACCTCTTGTTAGTTTCAGCATAGTAACCCAACCTGTCAAAAGCTTGATCCTATCATCTGTCATGTTAGTTATCCCTCCCGGCTTCATTTCATCCTCAAATTGGATTTGCATGATCCTACATCATAAGCCACTGACAGGAGTGTTGAATAGGACAGAACCAAGTGCAGAGCCCTGAAGCATGTCTTAAAGACTTCCTCCTACATTTACATAGTTTTATTAATTGGTACTCCTTCAGTAAAGTGTTTCAACCAGCTAAGAATTTTCTTATTTGCATTCTAGTCATCTTATCACATAGCTATTAAAAACTTCTTTGGAGTTATGAGAAGCACCTAGTTTCCGGTTATATTAGTCACAATTCTTTAGAGAAACAACATTAATGAATGTGTGTGTGTGTGTGTGTGTGTGTGTGTGTGTGTGTGTGTGTTTTCAATTGATTAGATGAGGCCTACCCAGTTTATGGAGGGTTATCTGCCTTGCTCAAAGTCCACTGATTTAGATGTTAATCTCATCCAAAAACACCTTCACAAAAAAAATCCAGAATAATGTTTCACCAAATATGTGGACACTGTGGCCCAGCCAAGTTGACACATAAAATTAAGCTTCACACTGGTGTTGGACATATCTGGCCTGCCATGAGGGCTTCCAAATTGTTTAGGCCATATTCTTTACAAAGGCCCTGTGCTGAGGAAGTGAGTGGGCACTGAACTGTAGTCAATGTACTACTCACCAAGCCTTGTACCACACACTCTGCCAGCATCTGCTAGCAGGAAGGGCACTTTGTACTGATTAGTGTGTAGGCACAATCTACTTATGAAGCCATGTGCCCTTGGGCATGTTTTTCCTAATTTGCACAAAACCTTGGAATAGGCAACCTTCAATTTTACATTTGGTTTCTAATTCTGACTCAGCTTCTCAGTAGCTACATGCCCATGGGCTGTCATTTATTTATATGAAGCCAGTTTTTCTCATCTGCAGAATGGGATATATATCTGGTTGTGAGATGTAGATCAAATAAGTTAACACTTATGAAACGCCTGACTGTCTTGGTATAGGTTGTACAGCATCTCACTAATCTACATCCTAGTATTCCCTCCAGAAGTGACTTCTCAGGATGTTCTCTCCATCCCAAGTGTTTCTTCTTTATGTGGCTTACTTATGGATTCCATTTAGAATCGTTGGCTGATCTGGATGACCACAAGGGCTGCTTTCCAAACATTTAAACAAGAGACTCAGATGCCGTAAGTCCTTGTCTGGCTTTAAGTAAAGACTGTCGGAATTGAGAGATAGTGAGATGAGTCCATAAGTTCCCACTGCCTGGAGCACACAGCTGGCAAGTCTGATTTTAAGTCCTTGCTGAAGCCCCTTTGACATCATAAATGCAGAATGTCCTACTTCATCAAAACAATGCACTCTGGAGAGGCGATAAACAGATGACAGCCATGCAGCTTTCCCAAATGGAGTAGAACACATGGCCACAAATAATGTTTATAAATAATAGTTGTGCAAAGAAATGCAGAATTGGGAATGAATAAATAACAAGACTTTTTTCCCTTTAATTAAAAGGACTTGGCTGACTTAAAATATCAAGGTATCATTTGCCATTGTAGAGGAGGACACTTGGAATTGAGCATTAAATCTTTTCTGATAATTTCACAGCAGCTTAATATCTCAAACATATAACATTTTTTAGCTTGACACTCCCTCCAATAAAAGAATAATGCTTTGAATAAAACAAATGCAAATGAGTGGAGAATAAGAAAACATCTTATATGGCTGGATTTTTATAAAAGTCACAATTTGAAAACAGCTGAGTATGTAGTTCCTCTGTAGAGTGTGATGTAGAGTGTATTTCTTCTCCAGTAGACTCTGCTCCAGATTAATTTCACATTTTTTTCTGAATAAAGCATGTTTGCATTCTTACTGTCTTTCATCTTGTCCCTCTTCTTCCTCTTCTGTACAGAAAAGCAGACTTGACAGTGACAGCGGTGTCTGTGCGCAGCTGGCAGAAAGAAATCAAAAAGCTAGTAAATTAGATCTATTTTCTTTTCAGTAATTCCTTCCTACCCATGGCTTTCTCTCTCCCTCCCCCTGAAGTCAGACCTTCTTGTGTATACGTGTATAAGAAAAAAGATAAGAGAAGGAATGGAAGGAGGGAGGTGGGTAGAAAGGGGGAAAAAAAAGTAGTAAGTGGAAAAGGAGAAACAAAAGGAAAGGAGGGAGGGAAGGAGAGAAATCATGATGGTTCCCCTCTCTTTTTTGCTGGTGTCCACTGAGTGGGATTGATTCTGTGATAACTTATCAAGGGTAGAAAGAACTCTAGGCTTTGGATGAGATTTCTGCTTCTATTGCCTTAATCTGCTCACAACTCCTAAGGTTCTCCATTGACTGGATTCCCTCTAAGCCATAGATAATAGAATTGCAACCTCAAAAAAAGCCTTCGAGGTTGTCTAGTTCATTTTGTAGAGAAAAAGACCAAGGCCTTGTGAGGGGTGACTCAGCCAAGGTCATTCGGCCAGCTGTGGCTGCAGCTGCATGAGAATGCATGTTTCCTGAAATCAGTTCAGGGCTTTTGTCACAGCTGTATGCAAAGTCTCTGAAAACAGTTCACTATTCCCACTATCTCTAGTTCGATGTCACTTTGAGCTTTTCTGAAAATACAGTAGGACAAATGCCAGTTGGTTTGTATATCAATTTACTTTTCTTATGCTCTTCCAGGAGGCTGAGAAATACAGTCAGTCATATTAACTTTAAATACCTTAGTTTAGCATAAAACGTTCTCAGTTATCATCATCCTCTCCAGTCCTTCCAGAGCTCATACTTTAGTGTCTCTAAACCACTCTCTGTTTTTCACACACATCTAGTCCTTGTAGATGCCACACCTTCTGCCTGAAAACTCATAACAGTGATGACAGTTGGCATTTGCTTGTTGCATACAATGCTTCACTGGCAATGACTGATTGGCAGATCACTGGAATCAATCATCCAGTGACTTATAACACTGGCTCATTTACTAACCATGCTGAACTATTAAGAAACCACAGCACCACCATTTATTGCTTCTCAGGCTGAAGGGAATATTTCATGGTGTCATACAGGGAATAATATGGTGTATCAGTTAAAGCTCAGACAGGACAACAGAAACCAGTCTAGGTATTTGGAGCCAGAAGGGTCTTAAAATAGGGAAGAAGTGGAAGTTGAAAGGTTAGGAAAAGGCTCTGCTGGTTCTCAGGTTTCTGCTATAGTCGCAGAACCCACAGAATGGTCACCATAGCCTGAAATACTAAATTAGGTGATTTTCAGAGTTCACTGAAAAACATTTTACCAACCCGCTGAAGCCCATGCATTTTCCACCATTGCCAGAAGAGTGCTAATATCTCTCTGTTTTGTCTGCTTTCTACCTATCATGGGAATTCTTTTTACTAGTACAATCTGGCTTGGAAACTTTATAGCAAAAAATTCTGGGAAGTGTAGTTTACAGACTTTTGGCCTATAAGCTAGAAGGAGAGAATGGTGGCAAATTGCCAGAAATCTGACACAGTTGGCACCCATGTTTCTTCATATTGTGGTGGGAGGAAGAAAAGAAAAATCTTTTTTTAGTTTCTATTTCCACTCTAGGTAAGCAGTGACTTTTCTTATCAAAGGTGTTTCAACTTCCTCCTCTCATCACCATAGCCTGCAAAAGAACACTAACTGTATAGGGAATAAAGATATCGATGATATTGTAAAATGTACTAAAGTCTGCAGTCATTCCCAGGTTAATAATCTATACTCAAGGTTAAGAACCTTTTTCTGTAAGGGGCTAGATAGTATATATTTTAGACTTTATGGGTTATCTGGTCTTTGTCACAATTCAACTCTGCCCTGATAGTGCTAAAGCAGCCATAGACAATATATAAATGAACAAATGTGTTCTAATGAAACTTTATTTCAAATACAGGCAATAAACCAGATTTGTCTGCAGGCCATAGTTTTCCGATCTAGATCAGTAATAAGAAAAAAAAAAAAAAAGCAAATAAACAAAACTGACTTAATCCCTGAAAAAGAACAAACAAAAAAAACATTTTAGCCACCTATTAGAGCTATCTACAATGACAATGACAATGCAGCAGACAGTGAAGAAGGCACAATATGCAAGAATTATTTACTTAACTTGTTTTGGTTAAGGGGACGGGGGTTGTTCCTATATTTTGGTGAGGAGCAAAAAAAGACTAATAGAATCCATGGATAACTTTGAAGTTGCTTATATATATGAATATATATAGTACCTGGGACATACAATTCTCGCTATAGAGTTTGACCGTAGACTTCTCAACAAAGCATTTTTTTTACTGTTATCAATAATCTTTCAATTGCAAATGATGAAAACTTAGTTCAAATTGACTTAAGCAAAAGGAAGGATGCCTTATCTCTTATCGCTGAAAATCAGAGTATTGCTGATTTACTGTACACTTGGCTCTGGGTGTGCAAGCAGTGTCAGTAGAAATCAGTCTTTCTCCATTGGTAGGCCCTGCTTCTCTCTGCTTTTCTTCATTCTCACTTAGGCAGAGTTTCCCTTTGGGGTGATACATCTCATAGTTCTAGCAAAGTCCCAGGGTTGACTCTAATTGCCCTGAGCTGAGTTTCAGGCTCAATACAGAACTGATTATTCTGGCAAAGGGCAGGAAAATGCTGAGTGCCTAAGCCTAGGTTCTATGCCCCATTGCCGGTGGGATCAGCCACATCTCAACCACATAGGCTGAGAGTAGGGGAGGGAGCATAGCTGGTATGAGGCAGATTAGTAAATAAGGCTGAATAACAATGGAATTTCTCTAATTTGAATAAATATAAGAAACTTTCTTGGGCAATACCTTTCTTAAGATTCTTAAATGAGAGAGCATTTTTCTTTCTAAATAAGAATCATTTGATCATTTGTGTTGTTTTTCTTTAGTTTTTATGAAAGCAGTTAATGAATGAGAGAGAAAAAGAGGGTGGTGGAGGGGCAGGCAAAGGTCACAGTTTTCTTTCTATGAGACTCTGACAATTGACCTCACCTTTTCTTTAGCTGATTCACTGAAGTGTATAAAGACTTTGAAGCTTTTAAAAGCAAAGAGCATATAGATTTTATTTTTATCAGGTTAAAGAGATGTGAGTTCCACCATGCCTGAAACAGCCCCTACCTTACCAGCAGTGGATATACAATTTAAAAGTGTGGCTACCAGTACTGTGGTGTAAGCAAGCACTGACCTTTTAAATTAGTGCCTAAGCCTTCATTAAGAAGAGCATCCAAAGTGACAGCCATGCCTCTAAGGAAGCCCAGCATTCCACACTGGTAGCCCAAGCAGTGAAAATTGACTTGGCGTGGGATTCTCCTCTCTCAGGCCCCCATACTGGGAGCCAGGAGCATAAGACAGCATGTTGGCAGATTCCAATCACTTAGGAGCTTTCCTTTATGACGCTGCTTTGTAAGAATGCGTCTAGTTAAATTCACAGGGTCATTGACTGTGGCTTTCAAAACACGAGGTTTTATGAAGGAATGCGGACCTGAAATCCAAGGTTCAGAGCCCAGACCTTCAAACAGATTAATCGCCATGGGGAGCATCATAAGAGTTTTCTAACCTTGGCTTCATCCTGTGCCCTAGCAACCGTGGGGCCCCTATTCAGCAGACCCAGGAGTCCACTATGGTCTGTTGGACAGAGCATTGGGCCAGGAGCCAAGAACTGGGGCAGGCTCATTTCAGCTCCCAAACTGGCTCCCTATGTGTTCCCTTGAGCAGGTTCTTAACTGCTCTGTCTGAATTTCCATCTTATTAAGTTAAGAGAAGAACAGTAATGCCCCAAGACACAGAGTTCCAGAGTGGGGGGTAGAGGTGGGACAGGTGGATGTGTGTGCATGTGTGTGTATGTGTGTGTCCATGTCTGTGTCTTTGTCTGTTGGGGAGGGGAAGTGTCTGGAGAGCAAGTAAATCATTTGTGATAAAGAAAGTGTCTTGCTATGTCTAGTGGTTAAAACAAGTAACTATTTATTGCTCCTACACTTGCCTTCCGATAAGCTGAAGAAGAGTGATAGGGAGACAAAAGAGATAAATAAGACTGAGGAATAAATGAAAAATTGACCGTCTAACCTGTGAGCATAATGTAACCTTCTTTAAGAATTTTCTGGAGTCCTGCATTAAAACTGTATTTTTCTAAATTTGAATTTATTTTCCTACAGTTTAAGGGGCATATGAGAAATGCTAAATAAATATTGCATTAGTAAAAGAATTTTAAACGTTAGCAAGAATGTAGCCTGTCTGTCCGAGACAAGGCAACCTGTGGGGATTATTATGGCTTACTAATGACAGCTAGTGTTTATTGAGTGCTTACTGTGTGACAAACATGGAGCCTCACACTTTTGTATGGCTTATCTCATTTTTTCCTAATAATAGACACATAAAATAGGATGTTTACCTCTTGGGAAAACTAAATTAGATCTATAGGAGTTAAATAAATTTCCATGAGGTTGTGGAGCTGGAATTAGAGCCCAGTTGGTTCTAGAGTTCACATAACCACCTCCGGTACCCTGCCAGTGATTGTCCTGTTGACCAGGTACTGTCACATGGGACTAGGAAGACCTGGAACTGAAAGCACCACCCAAGAAGAAGTGCTGGTCCTGGGTAGGGTTGTCAGATTTAGCTAATAAAAATGCAGAATGCCTAATTCAATTTTAACTTAAGATAAATAACAATGTTTTACTATATCTATCTATCTATCTATCTATCTATCTATCTATCTATCTATCTATCTATCTATTATCTATATGCACTCTTTGGGACATGCTTATACTATTTATTGTATTTATTGTTTAACTGAAATTTAAATTGAACTGGGTATCCTCTATTTTATCTTACAACGCTCTTCCTGGAAGACATAGCTGCTGTTGAAGAGAGAAATCATTTCATAAATCGTGGGCAGTCTGGGATCCCAAAGAAAAGGACCTGCACACTGACTTCCTCTTTACAGTTTGTCACCCAGTCTCAACCTCCCACCCAAAATGACTTGTTTCTCCAAACCAGTTAAAATCTAAAGTGCATTAGGCACTTATAAAGATGAGAACATGTGACTGAGTAAGGAGGAGGAGTGGGTACCCTGTAGAGAATAATAGCCTTATGTAAAAGTGTTTGTGTTTGTGGGAAGAGTTCAGGGGTAATTTCTGCCCATATATAGTTGGCCCTTGAACAACGTGAGGAAAGTTTGTTAGGGGCACCTCCACCCCCGCACAGTCAAAAATCTGCATGTAACTTTTTGACTCCCCGAAAACTTAACTACTCATAGCCTATTGTTGACTATTGTTACAGCCTTACCAGTAACATAAAGAGCCAATTAACACATATTTGGCATATGTATTTTATACTACATTCTTACAATAAAGTAAGCTAGAGAAAGGAAAATGTTATTAAGACAATTATAAGGAAGAGAAAACATATTTACAGTTTTTATTTTTAAAAAATCTGTGCATAAGTAGGCCCACGCAGTTCAAACTCATGTTGTTCAAGGGTCATCTCAAGCAATAAGAACTGTAGGCTTGTATCCTCCAGCTGCCTATGGCTCAGAGATGTGTTTTCTTTGGCTCAGTGATTACTGCTGAGGCCTTACCCTCTGTCCACCAAGATAGCTTCTACCTATCTTAGTTTTTTTATATTTATCTATTGGCCAAGTCTATTCATTTATGTTATCTGTCTATACCCTCTCCCCAGCTATTTGAGTTAATAACTACTTTTAGGAAGACACCTCCCCAGCAGATAAGACTTCAATTTTAATTCTACAACTACATTGGATTAGATAATTTAGACAAATGCATGCAGATTTAAATATAATTTATGCAAATTCCTGGTGATCCTCCTATTTCATGCATATGTCAATGACCATTGGTAAAATCCTACCTAGTAAAGCCCACAGGTAGAGAATGTGTGTAACTGAGCACTGGATTAACTTGGGGTTCTCAGAGCCTTGAAAGAGCATATGGAGTAAATGTTAATAGAGACTAACATAAAGAGGAAGGCTCAGGGTCTGGAATGAAACATCTTTGGTTCAGAGGCAGTGAGGCACTTAATCTCTGATTTATAAACAGCCCAGAACCAGACATAGGAATATCCATTTTCTGCTTATGAGAATCTTTTTCTCCAAATAAATAAAGAGATCTGCCAACCATTTAAATGAAGAAAAATGGGTCTTCATTTTGCCTGCCTTGATACAAACCAGATTATGAATTTTGAAGACTTTTACCTTACCCATGACTTCGTGTTCGGAACAGAATCATGCTTTAAAGTGCTGATTGAGATCTGCTCCACTGTAGAAAAAAGTTGTTGAGAGTTTTAAAAAACAATGTTAACAAATCATGTTCACAGTTTTATTAAGGAACTAACGTTTTTTGTTTTGTTTTGTTTTTGTTTTTGTTTTTGTTTTTGCTTTTGACATCATTGTTATAGTAACACTTTTTATTGAGTGTCAATGGCTTAATCATGGAACTGATTTGACAACTGTGTAACATGAAAAGGAGTTGATGGAACCATTACACAGTTCTTAAACTTCTTTTTCTTTGCTCAAAATTTAACTTCTGATATATAAATGGACAATGAAAAGTAGCATTTGACTGGGGAGAAAAGTGCATCTCAAATTACTTGTTTCTAGCCTTGAGGAAGATCAGTGATGAGGGCCATAGGAGGTGCTGGATATGGGAGCATAAATGCCAAAAGCTTGTTATGTACTTAAATCTGGCTGGTGACTATTTATCTTCATGTTCCTTTTATCCTTACCCAAACCATTAGGTAATCAAGTTTAGACTATTCACTTATGCATTTTCAATATTTATCTTCAGGCCATTTAAACCAAGGTGCATTTCTGTGATTAAAAGTGGCACAATAAGAAGAGTTATGAAAAATGACTATAAAAGAAGAGAATTGGAGAGATAAGCTAAATAAACGAAAGCAATTAGAAACAGACCTCACCAAGAGATGGAAATACATGTAATTTTGTGGAAGAAATAGATAATGTTGGTTAAAGGTTTATAGAGTGCTTGTGGGGAAATGAGAGTCAGATATTTAAATGTGAGGCAGAGATGAACTAGAAATCAGTGGAATTGATGGAGTGGGGGAATAAATTATTTGAGATTCAAAGTTTTAAATAGGGTTCCAATGGTGTTTTGAGACAGAATGTCAGAAGACCAGCACAGGTGAATTACAGAAATCAAGATGGAAGGTAATAAATAAACTTGAGGAGCCTGGATGCAGGAAAGAAAAAGAATTAATTTTAAAAGGCTGAAAGTGTGTTTGAGTGGTAATGAATAACATATTGAGACTAAAATATGCATATTCAATAGGAATATAAGATCATAAGATTAAATAGTTAAGAAATGATATGAATATAATAGGAAATAGAAAAGACAGCAGATGGAAAATAAGGCATTTTCTATTTCTCTTTTAGGATTAAGAGTTCTGATTGCAAATGGAGGGGAATAAATATCAAGATAAAATTAATGTGCTCTTGACAAATAAAAGAAGCTACACCAAAGAGAGATGAGATAGTGCCTACACACACACACACACACACACACACACACACACACTCACTCACTAAAGTAAAATATATTTGGAAATTCTTACTTCTTCCAGAAAGCGGTCACTGAAAATTTTTACATAATGTTCCGTTTATTATTTTATTAAAACCCTTAAAGTGGTACCATTGGTAGTATTTTTCTTTCTTAATTTACAATTATCTTTGTGCTGTGGATCCAAAGTTTTTCTCATTGTTGTTACACATGTGGGTTTCATGTCTCTTCCTCTATTTTTCAACAGTAAGGTACAGAGCTTTAATATTGTTTGTCTTTTTCCCCACCACATAGCACCTGCTCACAATGTTTTATATCTGTTTTACTCACTAGTGCACAGCAAAAAAAAAAAAAAATAGATATGGGAAGAGAGTCATATTTTAAGAGAAAGAGACTAAAATTTAGAGCTGAAATTAAGTTCAGAAATAAGTAATCTGGATAGAAGAATAGAAAAATATTAACTGATGAGAGCCAATTCAAGCGAATGTCCGACCGCAGAGAGGTCAGTATGACCATGATAGAACAAAAGCGTTTCAAGTTGAAAATGGAGTTAACTCGAGCATTATTTCACCTGACAATGAACATCAACATACTTACACAAATGGATGATTTTTTCTCTCCTCAGGAAGGCAAAATCAGTTACATAACTTTTCTAAAAAGGATTGTCCTTTCGCTCTGCTGATAATGATGGAGAGTTGTGTATCTTGCCAAGATGAATGTACTTAGGTTCCTGTGTCAGACCTTGAATTAAACCAGAGTTTTTCCCCAGCATTTTTCAAAGGCATTGAAAATTTTCATCTGCAGAATAAAGTGAATTTAATAATCAAAATCATGGCGAAAATCATGCTGGTTGACCTCATGATTAGTTGAGCAGTCTGCTAACATGCTTTTTTATTTTTAATATAAAAAAAAGATCTGGTCTATAATGGGAATAACAGTTAAAAGGTACAAAAACGACAGCAACTTGTTAATTTAGAGGCAGAAGCAAAAGAGAGGTAATACTATATGAAGGTGTATTCACATAATTTATATGGCATCTGTCTAGAAGCCATTAACTCAGGTACTGTTTCATTAACTCTCCAGGCTCAGCTCACTAATAGACCTGTTGGCAGGATGTAGAGATCTCTATTCCTTATCATCAAATGACCCCTTGAATTAGATCTCGCATATTAGGTCTGAATAAAGCCATCTTTCTGCTCTCAAGTGATTCCTCATGCTGTGTGATTAAGGGTATCCATTCACAGTTTTCCAGTGCAAAACAAATGAGAAGTTTTTCTGTGAAACAGAAGTCTGTGTTGTAGGGAATTAAGCATTCTTTATGACACCAGCAAGATGTAAGCCAAATGTGAATCTTTTTCTTTACTGTGAAGTACGAATGTGGTACTTCTTGGAATCAGAGCATGGTGCAAGGAACTGAAGATATTATGTTCTTTAAAACTTATGTTACAAGGAACTACTTTGGATTAATTTTCTGCCTTATCTATGTTGGATTTTGCAGAACCCTGAATAAGCGAGGAAATTGGGGAGCTGGAAAGAAGCTCTAAATTTCAGTCAGGGAATTTTTGTTTAGTCTTCTCTTTGTAACAAAGCTGGGACATCTATCCTTATCCTAATGTGCTTAATTCGTTTTAGAAAAAGAAATCTTAAGTGTACACACACACACACACACACACACACACACACACACACACATCTTACTTTCTTTCTCTCTCACTATATATATATATATATATATAGTGCTGCTGACATCCATGGTGCTGAGTCCCTCTCCCATTTTGAAGTAACCAGATTCATAGACATTTTGGAAAAGGAGAAATGGTTGTGGTGGAAGAATCAGGGTATGTTTCCAGGGGCAGCTGTAATAATTTTCCACAAACCAGTGGCTTAAAACAACAGAAGTTTATTATCTCATAGTTCTAGAGTCCAGAAGTTTGAAATCAGGTGTTGATGGGTCCATGCTACTTCTTAAGGTTTTAGGGGAAAATCTGCTCTTTGCCTCCTCCAGCTTCTGGTGGCTGTTGGCATTCTATAACTTGTGATTATATGGCTCTAGTCTCTGCCTGTGTCTTTATATCACATTCTTCTCTGTATCTACCTTCTCTTCTATGTGTCTCTTTTAATGACACTTGTCATTGGATTTAGGGCCTACCCAGATAATGCATGACAATCTCCTCATCTCAAGATCCATAACTTAATTATATCTGCAAAGATCCTTTTTCCCAAATAAAATAACATTGACAGATTCTGGGGATCAGGACAGGAACATATCGTTTCGGGGCTACCCACTTAGCCCCCTACAGTGGGGAAGTGTATTTTGGCCAATATTTATATGACACTTCGCCAGCATAGACCTGGCCTGTACATCTGCTATAGATGAAATATGTGTCCCCTAAAAACTCTTATGTTGACACTCTAGTCCCTAATGTGGTGGTATTTGGAGGTAGGCCTTTGGGAGGTAGGTAGTCATAAGGGCGGAGCCTCATGGTGGGATTAGTGTCCTTATAAGAAGAAGAAGCAGGAAAGCACATTCTCTCTCTCTCTCTCTCTCTCTCTCTCTCTCTCTCTCTCTCTCTCTCTCTCTCTCCCTCCCTCCCTCCCTCCCTCCCTCCCTCCCTCTCTCCTTTTCTTGAACAAATGAGGGTACAGAGAGAAGGCAGTTCTGTACAAACCAGGAAGTGGAACTTCACCAGACCCTGGAACTGCCAGTACCTTGATCTTAGACTTCCATCCTCCAGAACTGTAAGAAATAATGTGTTTGTTGTCAAAGCTACCTGACCATGGTCTTCCGCTATAGCAGCCCAGGTGGACAGAGTCAGCAGCCAAGCTAACACAAATTGGGAAAGGATTCATTTTCTGGACAATACTGAGTGTTAATGATAAGGCAAGTAGGTGGAATGGTGAGCAATGAGGCCAAAATTCAGAGTAGAGGCTTTGTTTCTTTATTATTATAAAAAAGAGTGTTTGTTGGGAATATTTTGTGTGGGTTATATATTTTCCTGTGGCACTATTCTGGAAAAATAACCCCAAATATGTAATGCAAAAGTTTGCTAAGAAAGGGATGCCTACATATATAATTTGGGACAATTGCCTAACCTCGGATTCTCAAAATACTCTTCTGTCAAATAAATAAGTTAAACTAGATGACTCTAAGTTTTCCCCCATTTTGACATTTATTTTCTGCTGTATGAACTTTTTAGCAGGTGTCTAACACCCAGGTCCCCTTCTTCTTGCATTGCTAAGTGCTTATAGTGTGCTCATATTATCACAGGATGGCTTGCTGGCAATTCAGGGAAGCTAAACCCCAGAGCAGCCTGTTTCTTTTCCAGTGAATGGGTCCCTGGAGAACTCCAGAATAGAAAGTACCTCCTTAAGCAAATTAAAAGTTTTATTGGTATATTATACATATACATTATCATTATAACTTAGGAAGGAAGGCGATCCAATTTGAAACATCCATCAGAACATAAGTTTGCATGTGAAGCACATAACACAGTCCCAGGAATAGTTAGGTGTTTGGTAATTGCTTGTTGAATTTGCACGCAAAGGTCTAGGAAAATAATTCACTGTACAATGTGTACTTCTGAAGGAAATCTCTGGGGTCTGAGCACTGTCACTGGCTAGTGCACTTTTCCTTAGACTTCAGAGTTGGAAACCTGGGTTTTTACTTGCCCTAGGGTTCAAAGAGCTGAGGTCAACCTCGAGAACTCCAGCATTGTTACGATATGGCTCTGTTCCCTTCCTCTCAGTGTCTGGAGCCCCTGGCATTGTATTCACTCCAGGACTCCAGGATTCAAACAGCCCTCCAGCCACTAGCAGCTTTGGTTCTAAATGGCCTCAAGCAGTTTTGATGCTTTGAGCCTCTGAAGCCTGGCACCTCTGGGTTTGTGGCTTCAGAGCTGAAAAACCCCTGTGCTGCTGCTGCCCATTCTCTCTGGGCTATGAACCTTCAATCAGATGCTTCTCATCACACCCAGCAAATGCCTTTTAGGGGACTATCTTTACTCTGTCAAAGCTCCCTCTCTCCCTGCCAGGCACTAGCCTGCTACTTTTACTTCTTCCAAAATGGAAGATGGAAAAGAAAAAAAAAAGTAGAGAAAAATAGAACTAACTCTTATGTGTCAGTCTGTAAGAGCTGTCCCAAATCTGGGGTACTCTACACCCAGGCAGCTCAGAGGCTGCCTCAGTTACTGTGGCAACCCAACACCCACAGGGGCCCCCAGCTTTCATCAATAGTTAATAGGGATTCTGCATTTTACAGTTTCTCCACTTCAGACTTGTCAGTTTAATCATGTCATCAATCTACCTTCTTTAACTGATGAAACCTACAGTTGTTATTTTAACTAAATTTTCAGATACAGGAAGTCTCCAATAAGTATTTTATGAATGAATGAATGGTTTGAAATGCTTTGAATCTGTAGCAACACAAGATAGCTTTAAACAGACTCAGACTCGTAGAATGGATTCCTCTAGAGAATGAGATAAAGATTCAAGAAAATCTACTTGAGTTTGGGACACTTAATCTCTCATCCATGATCCACCCCTTTCATGAAATGGGCCTGTGCTATTATTATGTTATTTCGTACTATATTTGGCTATAGATAATTAACCATAGCAGACACTAGTTTTATGCTTATCTTTAGCCAAATAAATGTTTTCACATAATCTAAAAATGTTAAATTATCTCACTTCAGAGACATTACCTTTCACTTTAATGCTGCATACATTTTTATGTGGCTTTCACCCCACTCCAGAAACGTCCCCTAAACCTGGCTGAAGTCTTCAGCTCTCAATACTTTTTTATCCATAATTTGTTTCTATCACAAAACTTGTAATATTATATTAAACGTAAGTGTTAGTTTGCCTTCCTCCCTGACTTGTAAATATCTTTGGTTCTAGGACTCATTCTTATTTTCCCAGTGCCTTAGTATCACTGTTGAATTGAACTTCTCAATTTTATTTTCCCCTCCTCTCTCCCCTTAGGGCGTTCCTACTTTTATCCTTCAGCTTCTGCAGTGGGCTTCTGGGTGTCTGTTCAGCAATGTGCTTGTCTTTACCATGGAGAATGACTATCAGTGAGGGGGTTTGGGATGGAAAATGAGGTCAAGGGACCAGTCTGTTCATGAGAGTTAAGCCTCCAACATGGACTGTAACCATCCAGCTAGTGGAGGAGTCTTAGAGCTCACGAGCTTCCTTATCATAAGCAGGGAAACTTTCTGCCAAAAAAGCAACATTCACCCTCGAATCACAAGCATTTCCTGGAGTATGATACTCATGTGTGTGTTGCTTTAACTGACAAATATGTATGGTGCCAAATATGTGCCTGACACTTTCAGACCTGATGGGCTAGAAACCAATGGGTTCTTTCGAAATAGACAACAGTTGAATTGATGATATCTGTGTAGCAGGAAAATATTACAAATGAAAATTTCTATCTTGGGGAGTCTTAACATTTTATACCATTTTAAATTGGCTTTTAGTGTTGAAAACTAAAATTTAAATGCTATGACTTCTATGACCACCAAATACCTCCCACTCCCACAAATGATTCTTTTTCTCAATCCAAGAGGATGATTTTAAAAGTTCAGAATAAGAATGGGAAAATTATGATGAAAGCCATAAAAAGCTAGTTTCTGCTTTTTATGGCTTTCATCATAATTTTCCCATTCTTATTGTTAAGCTGTAGTTTTCAGAAACAAGCTGTTCCATCCCCAGCCCCTATTTAAATATGTAAGTTTCTGGGCTTTGGTAAAACTACTCAACACTTTCAAATACCCCATTTCTTATTCATCTTAAATATATGTTTTATATGACTTTTAATTTTTCAGTTTTGTTGCAGGAATATTTACTGACAAAAGTGAGGTTGATTATTTTTCAGAGGTTCTGTTTTGGTCTTGTTTTTCACTTAACTGATTTCCAGAACTTTACAATGACATGTATGAACGAGCAGTTTTCTTTTTAAGGATTCTAGAACGTGGTGGCAAGGTGGAGAGACCTGAATTCGAGCCCTTACTCTGCTACTTTCTAGTAAGACAGAATAATATATCACAGTTGTCAATGAGAGCAACATGGGAGACAGACCTAAGTTGAAAACTCTTTCTTGCCCTCTCTTCTTTTCTCTGCCTTTCTGCTCCATAGTCCACGCCAGCCCGCATCAGTGATTCTCATTGCCACAAACTTTTCATTTATAGGATGCACCTTTTTTCAAAGGCAGTTAGAGTCAGCATAGCCGAGTAACTGACTGTTGCTTTGGTTTTATTCTAATGACAAGCTGTGTGACATTGGGCCAGTCTGTTAACTCATTTTTAAAACAGAGTGAGCTAGATAATCTCTAAAGACTCTTGATTCTAATATTTAACAAAATTCTATATACATTTTGGGAAAAAAATCAACATTTAAATGTACCTTATGTAGTCAAGGTAGGGTCAAACTCACTTTTCTTAGAGGTTGTTTTGTATCCTCTTTATTCCCTACCCTCGATGAACCTTTTGGAGACTTTCCAATTCAGTCTTTTATACATTTACTTATTCAACAAACATTTACTTAACACACACTAGGTGGCAGTCTCTGTAACAGATACTGGGTTATAAATATAAATAAAATATCCCTACTGCTGAGATGTCTACTGGAAGAGGTAGCCATGTAAACATTGTACTATAAAAACATACATAGAGATATAAAAATAATTGTGTGGCAACTTCTGAAAAATGTCCTTATCTCATGAGAGGATGGGCATTTATAAATGAGAGATAGGTTTTTTTGCCCTCCATTTCCCCTGCCTCTTGCCACACACAGACACATGAATGTACATGTACATTCAACACAATTTAACATATATGAAGGCTCACTATGTACAAAGTACTTTGACTTTGCAAAGCATGTAAATGAGAAAGATATAGTTCATTTTATCAAGTAGTTTATACCATATTGAGGGAGTAGGATTGGCTCATAAATGTCTATACTGTTAGGTAAAACAAGGTGCATACCATAAGTAAGGTCTAAAAACCTCTTGGAGGATGCAGAGAAAAAGAAACCCTCATACTCTGCTGGTGGGACTGCAAACTGCTACAGCCATTATGGAAAACAGTATGGAGATTCCTCAAAAAACTAAGGATGATCTACCATATGATTCAGCAATCCCTCTAGGGGTATTTACCCCCAAGACTTGAAAACTCATATCTGAAAAGATATTTACTCACTGATGTTCATAGCAGTGCTATTCATGGTGCCAGGACATGGAAGCAACCAAGGTATTCTACGATAGATGATTGGCTAAAGAAGCTGTGGTACATATATACAATAGAATATATTGGCTTAGAATCTTATGGCTTACTCAGCCATAAGAAGAGATGAAATACTGACATTTGTGACAACATGGATGGACCTTGAGATATCATGCTAAGTGAAATAAACCAGACAGAAAAAGTTGAAAATCACATGCTATCACTTATATGTGGGATATAAACCTAAAAGCAACAAAAAAACAGGACAAACAGAGACTCATGGACATGGACTGTAGACTAGTAGTTACCAGAGTGTTGGGGGGAGGGGGAAAAGGGAAGGTACTTGGGGTAAAGAGGTCAAATATGTGGTGACAGAAAGAAATCTAACTATGAGAGGTGAACACACAGTGTAAATATATTTATGCCTTACTGTTAAAGTGTACAGCTGAAACTTATTCATTAACCAATGTCACCATAAAAAAGTAAGCAAATTAAAAATAAATAAATAAAATTAAATAAACAAACAAATAATAAAAATAAAAACCTCCTTGAAGGGATTTCTGAGAAGGAGTGCTGCCAGCTTAGAGCATCAGGAAAGGCCTGATGGAGAGGCTGACATTTCGGGGAGACTTTCACAGTGGCTGAGAATTTTCATCTCAATATTGGGTGCCTTATAACTACAGACTTTCAAAGAGAAATGTACAACTTAGAGTAAAATCACTTCATTTTTCTCTTTTGGAAATGGAATCTTTCTTTGTCTTTTTAACTGTGATTAAAATATTAGCTGTATGTTAGCAGTTCTGGCCTAGAGAAGCCTTTTTAACCAACTTCAGTTTACCTGGGCACTTCCACTCCCACTGGCTACTTTGCACCCCTACAAAGAGTCATTTGTATTTGTTCCCAAATTGGGTGTGATTTGGTTTATTAAATATTATGTAAAACTGATGAAATATGTGAGAGAGAGAGGATAGGAGTTGTTATTTCTATAAAAATTAAATTGCTTTTGAAAGGCTAAATAAAGGTGAATCATTAAAAAACTGCTGTTGAATTAGAAGCGATGAAAAAAGATAAAAGATTTAGGAAAAAGTAATAAAAGAAACTCAACTTCATTCAGCAGGCCCACACTTAAAGAAAAAGCTTTGACTTTATATAAAATTTGGTTGAAATAAAACTTTGGAGTTAAAAATGTATCATCTTTATGATCCCCTACATTGATTGACTTTTTTATTTGTATGTTTCTATACTAAAGCTTTCTATACTAAAAGTTTCTATACTAAAGCTACCCTTACTCTGAGTCCTTTTATATCACTGCAGACTTTATTAGAGCCTTTAGTGTAACATTGCAGGAGTTGTACAACAATTCATTTGTTTGATGGATTGTTCTAATATGTACATCTATCTATTAAGCTTAAATTACAGCTCTCACAAAGCCAAGACAGCCATGAATGAGGCCAATACTATGAATTCTGATAAAAGAGAAAGGAAAAAGAGAGACTTTTTGAGTCCCCTGTTCCGAATATTTTCTTCTCGATCTACGTTTTCTCTATGGACAATCTTTTCCACCTCTACTGTTTTTTCCTTGTTTAACCCCCAAATCCATTTTTCTGTCTCAAGTTGTTAACATCTTTCTTACTGACAATTGTACATCTTTCATCTAGTTTGAACTGTATTATAGCCAGCCTTCTTTATCCATGGGTTCTGCATCGCAGATTCAGCCAACTGTGGATCAAAAATATTTTTGGGGAAAAGTTACATTGTTGCTGATGTATACTATGTAGTTAGGTCTGCAATGTTTGTACCTGTACTGAACATATACAGTCTTTTTTTTCTTGTCATTGTTCCCTGAACAATACAGCATAACAACTATTAGCATAGCATTTACATTGTATTAGGCAGTATAAGTAATCTAGAGATGATTTAAAGTATACAGGAGGATGTGCATTGGTTATATGCAAATACTATGCCATTTTATATAAGGGACTTGAGAATTAGCAGATTTTGGTATCCATGGGTTGTCCTAGAACTAATAATCCCCTGCAGATACCAATGGGCGACTATGCTAGTTAGTTATCTAACCGTATTTAGGTGAATATTAATGTCTCTGTCCACTTCCCAAAACAGAATTTCCAAATATCAGCCTAGGCAATGAGCATGCATTCCATGTAGAAAATGTACATTGTGGAGAAGTGAGCCAAATCAATACATCTAACAAAGATGAAATTTTCATGTTCTATTAGTAATTTTTTTTTTTCAAACAAAGACAATAAGACACAAGTAACAGAATTGATCAGATTTTGGGTACTTTTCTATCTTTTGAGATTAAAACTTATTATCATTACAACCCTTGATAAGTGCCAGTGTTTTCTGATACTGTTATTTTTCTGTTTTAGGTGTGGAAATTTTTTCTAGTTAGCAACCTATAAATTGTTATCCATTACTTTTCTTACTATATTTTAGTATGCAGCAAACTTTATTAGTTCAAAAATATATTTTTCTACCAAAGTATCAAAAATTACTATCAAAATATATTTGTCAAAAAAAATACCTGCATGATTATTTTTTCCCTCAAAAATTTCTCTGTAAAGTTAGCATGCATCTTAACTCTGCATGACATATATGTCAAGCAAATACAGTGCCCATCTCTCTTCTAGAATATGGGGTCTTTGAGTTCAGGACTCTGTCTGATCCATCCTCGCATCCTCATCCCTAGACCAGAGCCTGGCACATGAAGATGCTCAATAAATGTTTATCAAAATAGGGTGGGATGTGTTCTTTAATGATGGTTATCTTATTTAGCCAGGCAATCCACAGGTAAGTTCTGTCTTAGGTAATGGTCTATTCCAAAGAGACTAGCTAGAATTCTAAACATCTAATAATATACTGAATATCCTTAACATAAGAAGGGATAAAGGCTTATTATACTTATATATTTAATGTGGCTGACTTTATAAACCACCTTCAGATTCAATCAAGGCAGCAAAGGAAAAATGTAGTCTTTGGTTCTAACCCAAACATTCAGGAATGAAATCCTGGCTTTTTCATTGATTTGCCACTTTAGCAAGTGCTACTTTGCCTCCCTGACCAGTCACTTAGTTTTTTTGTATCTCAATTCCTCCCTGATAAAATGGGGATGATAATAATAGGATCTAGCACATAGGTTGTTATAAAGATTCTTATGAAGGTATAGTTAAATATATATATATATTTAATATACACCCATATTTATCTTTACATTATTTAGAATAGTGCCTGGCATATATAAATGTTTGGCAATATATACAAGTTTGCCTTTATTATTAGACATAAAATTGTTCTCAATGGTAATTTAGCACTTTCATCAAACCCTTTTCTTATCTTGTTTGACATATCAGGGCCCAGATATATAAATCTTACATAATTAGTAGATAAGCTCATAGTGAACAAGGTATTAGTGCCTTGAGATTTTTTACTAAATTCAACCAGTAATTTCATACAAGGTTGACCTCCTACAATATAAAAGTTCCTATGTATCATGTGAGGTCAACACAGATCCTTGAGAGGCTGAGAGAGGAATTCATGCAGGTATTTAGGTTAGAGATTCATTTTTTAAAAAATTAGTTTGAAAGCAATTTAGAATGCCTACACAATTTTTTTTTATTATTTTATTTGTTTCATGTGGCTTACTACACTGTAAGAATCTAATCTGTATTGGAGGTAATGTGATAATAGTTTTATTACATTTGTTTTTTAAAACTTATTTCTTATGTTTATCTCTAACTTAGACATTATTAATATTTTCTGAGGAAATCAGATTTGTAAAGTTGTAGTCAACACCAGCAATTTCCCTAACTGACTGCAGGTCAGAATCTCTTGGAAATTCTTAAAAATATAAGAATATTGAGTTGCAACTTTGACTTATCTAGACCTAAGGAATTGGTATGTTTGCAGGTGGGGCCCAGAATATTTACTTTTAAACTCTCGCTCCCATTTTCAAACTCTAGACTTTGCAACCAAGTGTGGGCACTATTGTATAGCCCACCACCATCTGGTGAAAGGTAACTGAAATACAGACCCAAGGTCTTGGGTACATAACTTTCTGAGCAATATAATTGGCCATTTGACCAGGCTTTAGAGATATAGAAGCCGCACAAGTAACATTATTTTATGATCTTTTACTGCCTAATAAATACAGGAGAAGTCGTTAAATCAGAGAGCTCAATTTAAGGAAATTCTGTGTATTTAATTTATTTATATCAGTTCAGTTTCTCATTAACAGCAAAAAATGGAGTTAGCAAGATCACATGGTTAAACACATTCATCTCAAATGTGAGGCAAATTTCTGTCACAGTCCATCCCTACTTCTCCCTCTGCCTTGCACTTTATCTGAATTGCCTTTGACCACGGTGATACTTTTAAACTGCAATTGATTATAGTTAGTCTTTTGTAAAGATAAACTGGCAAGAAAGTTAATGACTTTTGAAGTAATATTTTTCTTGGCTGAACACAGTGTTTTGGCTTTCTCAGCATTTCTCAGCCATTACTTCCATGGCTGCCTTTTGTCACTCGTCTAGCAGTCCCTCATCCTTGGTTTTCTTACCTTAGAATCAGGTTCTTGACTCTTCAACTACCATTTCCCTGTTCCTTTCCATTGCTACATTTTTCTGGTTCCTCTAAGTGAGCCAGTTTCCAATTTGCATATTGAATTTTTTCATTCTTCTCCCATCTAAATTTGTTTCCTCTTAAACATTTTTGTTTAATACCTTTCTGCAGGAGTTCAATCTACTTATTAATTAGAGAAAGGTTATTAACCCAAAGTCCTCCAACAGCCAGATGAGCACAGTAATGAGTCAAGCAGATCAGGTCAGGGGCCAAGGTGAAGGACCAGTAACAGTTTGCCCACCTGGATGTTGTCTGGCTACAATATGAGCCCAGGGGAGCCAGACCACCTAGATTGCACACTCTTATAGAATTGATGCTGCCCTTTCTATTCTTATCTCTCCCTCCACCCTGGGAGGTTGGTTCTCATTGTCTCTTGAGTTCAGGATTCCTCCTGTAAGGAGGGCCACCAAACAGTAAGTGTTCAGGCCTTCCTTGGGTGTTATAGACTGAAGGTCTCCCTAAATACACATGTTAAAACCCTAATGCCAATGTGATGATAATAGGTGTGGGGCCTTTGGAAGGTGATTAGGTTTAGATGAGTTCATGAGGATGGAGCCCCCATAATGGGTTAGTGTCCTTTTAAAAAGAAAAGACTAGAGCTCTCTCTTTCTCTCCACCTTATGAGGACACATCAAGAAGGTAGCTATCTTCACACCAGGAAGAGGCCTCTCACCAGATACTAAATCTGCTGGCACCTTGATCTTAGATTTTCTAGCTTCCAGAACTGTGAGCAAGAAATGTTTGCTATTTAAGCCATCCAGTCTGTGGTGTTTTGTTATAGAAGCTAAACCGACTAAGATACTGAGTCAACTTCAGCGTAGTTTAGATTGTTTTCAGAGTTTAGTGGTGCTTGGGTGGGAACCTTTTTCCACATCAACTTTATGTTTCCATGGAGAGGAGCATCACGAGTACTATCCCTTCCATTTTGCGTCTTCACTTATTTCTTCCCGCAGATGGATGAGTGAACTGTTTGAGTGGAAATAGGGAATAGAACATATAATGAAATGCTTGCTTTCTCCTTTTCTTTTCTGAGCCAGAAACTGCCCATCCTACTTTGCTTTTTCGAATTTTAAGTGGGAAGCCTGCATGCAATAGCAATGCTGTCTGTGGTCAGTGGGTAGGTCTTTATAATCCCTGACTTCAAATTAGGAATCTCTGTTGTTGTTGCATACCTAGGCTATGTTTCGTGAAAGCTGACATTTTGTTCTTTATCTGCCTGATTCTTTTATCTGTCTCTTAATTGGTTCAAGACTCTAGTAGTGAATAAGATATAATTTTTAATCTCAGATACCAATTTTTAGATTTTTTGAAATTGAATACACTCTGATTTCAAATCTGTTCAGGAATAATCTATCTTTCTGTGCTTTTCTGGAAGCATACACAGGATTCTTGTCCTATTTCTTTCTTCCATGGCCAATAATCAATTGTATCCTAGAAAGTAGGATGCCAGAGACAGTTCTGTTTTGTCATCAGGGCTTACAATTAGTTTTTTTCTTAAAATATCCCTCCAAGATTTTTTCTATTTGTTCTCTTATTATTCTATAATTGTTAGCTCTCTTGTTATTTTCTTCTTCCCAGTAAATACATACGCTTGAGTTATCATACTTTATCTTTACCAATGTTAGATCAAAAAATAAAATCAATACTTTTCTTCTTCTTCTCATCACATGTCATCAAACATCATCACATGTTTGTATTAGAAACATTTGTTATCTTCAAAATCTTTTCATCATGCCTGTATTCAGGAGGGGGAGAGAGATAAGGTAGACCAGTATATGATATACCTCAGATCCTAATTATATTAATCAAAGCCAAGTTCCAATCATTTGGATTCATTAGGAACTAAGAGCATCACCAGGGCTTCAGCAATGAAGTGAAAAACAAAATGTGGGCTTTTATGAAGAAGACTAGAAGCTGGGAACTGTAGAGAAAAAATAATATTGGTCTTATGTCATCATGATTTACCAAGGCTCAGCGTGTGCATTCATTATTGTTCATTAACCATTTAATCTCAGAATAAAAGATTTCACTCTTGGATTTACAATTCTGACCCTTCTATAGAAGGTGATCTCCCCAGGAGTGTGGTAATATCCTCAGCCAACCCTTTACATTATAATCTGTGGAATACTTATTCATTGAGGGATAAATTCTACCCTCATCTTTGCCTCAAGTGTATCTGCCACCCTCCCCTAATTAAAATGTATCTTTCCTATGACAATGCCATTTCCTTACGAGCTGCCTCCATTGAAGGGTACTCTTTTGTCCATCTTGAGTCCGTTGTTTAGGAAGAAGGATCAGTCAATTGTTATTCCCTACTTGTACTCCCAGATCTTTGTTTTGCCACCATCACTTAAAAAAAAAATGCTATCTCTTGAAAATGAATACAGTCTTTTGAAGAGGTACCATCTACCTGGAACACAGCAATCTTACCCAGAGACTTCAGTACCTAAGTTTCTTCTTTATCTTATCTCATACGAGTGCTCCTTGATAGCAACTTCTAGGTTGATGACCTCTAGCATCCTGCCTGGCTTTGTTTGCTTTCAACTCTGATGACCTTCCTTAATCTGGGCTCCTGCGCTATCAACTATTATTTCCTCTTTCTTTCTAATCACTCAGAACTTTTTTTTCCGACTTCCAATAAGTATTTTTCTGACTAATCCAAATAGTAGTCATGTCTTCCTTCTCTTGGCACCTATAGTGCTTTGCTTCTCTCTTTTCTCTGTCTCTTACTATGTGTCTGCTTTATGTTAGAGTCAGTTGTGTTCCTCTGTCCCCATAGGCAAAATGGAGCAGAAGAAAAATTTGCAGCAGAGTCAGATTTGTTTGATTTCAAATGCCAATAACTCTGCTGTTCATTGCCTTTGTCATCTTTGGTAACTTACCCCAATTTTTTGAGCCTCAGTGCTTTTGGTCTTTTCCTGAAAACTGGGTATTATAATACCTACTTTTACAAGTTGGTTATAAGGACTCCATGTATTAAGTGCATGTAAAGCACCTAACATGGTTTTTATTAGACAGCAGTCAGAAACTACAAGGAAGTTATTATTGCTGAAGCCAGCAAGAGTCTATTACTGGTCTTTTTAGCACCTTGCCCAGTGAATGTGATGGTTAATATTTATCGAATAGGTAAATGAACAAGTGAATGAGGGAATAATTGAAAAACATGTCCTGTTAAAGAATACTTTCAGTTTTTAATAAAATTAAAGCTATTGCATTTGAAACTGAGAAGGATACAAATTAAGTTATTAGTCTTGGCTTCTGTATAAGTTTCTTAGGGCTTCTGTAACAAAGGAACAAAAACTGGGTGGCTTAACTAAGAGATATTTATTGTCTTACATTCTGAAGTCTGACATCAAATTTTGACAGGCTGGGTTCCTTTTGACAGCTGTGAAGAAAGGATCCATTCCAGACTTCTGGTGGTTCATTGGCAATATTTGGTGTATGTTGGCTTGTACGAACATCACCTAATCTCTGCCTTCATCACCACCTGATCTTCTTGTGTCTCCGCTTTGTCTTCTCTTGTGTTCCGATTCCCTCATTTTTATAAGGACATAGTCAGGTTGGACTAGGACCCACCCTAATGACCTCATCTTAACTCAGTCATCTGCAGAGACCCTATCTCCATTGTAACATTCTCAGATAGTGGGGATGCGGACTTCAACATCCTTTTGAAAAATACAATTCAACTGATAAGAGCTTCTAATTTATAGCAACTATAATAAATATGGAGATAAGAGATCAAGACAAAAGCAATTTATTAAAAATATATGAGTATATGTTTAATTATTAAACTGAATGACAAATTCTTAAAGATTCTCATATTTAATAAAAATAATTCTGTGCAGGGTCAAGAAAAAGTGCATGGACAAAGGGTGATTTAAATATGGGCTCTTTCCTTAATAAATGTTATTCCTAAATAATCATCTTTTTTTATATATTGTTACTGGTTAACATTTTGAAATAGGTTTAGATTACTCGAGCTAATGAGACAGCTCGAACAATAGGATCAGGCTGTTAATGCAGCGTACAATAAATGTGTGTTGCAAGAAAGAAGTTTCCAGGGAACAAGAATTGCTATGGTAACCTGATATATCATTAAAAATGTAATGAATAAATATCATCAGGATTTCAGATTCATCACACGGAAAAACTTCAAGACTCAGATAGCTAAGTAGTTCTCACACTGATTGCTCAATGTTTCATAAGCTATATCAGAGTGATTGACCATTAGCAAAAGGGGAGTGACATTTAAATAATCCAGGAGTCCATAAGGTACATAAAAACCCCTTCAGTTTGGCCTTTTGGTTTAAATCACTGCCATTTTCCTCAAAATATTAAATTTAGGTACAAGAAATTTTCATAATGAGACCTGGTTATATGCTTTTCAAAAGAAATAATATTTTGCCAAGTTTTAAGGGTACATTAGACACTCTAGTATCTTGGTTTCAATACAGAGTTGGGTCCTTTTTCTACAGCTCTCTCCTGCTTGTGTAGAATCCACCTTTCACATGTCCCCTTTCTCTCTCATCCCATCTTAATAACTCATTCCTAAGATCTATCTTATGGTTTGTCCATTTCTTCAGACTTATTGAATCTATCTCTAAAGAAATGAGGCAGATTCTATGTAGCATGCCAAGTGTTAAATGAAATTCAGCCTCTTGGGCAATAGACATGGAAGACACACTCGGGGGAGAGTGATAGAGGAAACTGAAGGTGAAAGACATCCCTGTTCTGCTTTCATCAGATCTCTTTAAGAGCCACTTTCTGCATCTTCCATGTTTTATTGTACTTTTTTTTCTCAGTTTCTTTGTACCTGTTTTCCATGAGAGAAATGTGGTGACATCACCAGCGATCTTTATGCTCTTGCTATGCTCCTGCTACCACAGGGACTTTGCACAAGCTATTTCTTCTCTCTAGAACACTGTTCCTATCTAATCTACTTGTCACTCACATTACAGCTCAAGATTTACTTTCTCGGAGAAGTCTTTATCCTGATTGGTCCTATATAGGCTTTCATAGCTTGTTTACCTTTCGTTCATAACACGTGTCATAGTGATACCTGTATGACATTTTATTAATGAAAGCTCCATCATGGCACCAGCTATGTCTGTTTTGTTCACCCCTGTGTTTCCAATTCTGACATATGGTAGAGTCTCAATAAGTATTTATTAAATAAATGAATGAATAGCTTGTGTTCCTTGGATTACATTTAGGAATTTCTGACTTAGATATGCTTGCATCTAAGAAGCATTCTGTTTCATGTTTGCACTGGCACAGTGTGTTGGCAATTAGTGCAGTGTGGTCTCTCAATATATAGTGATACAATTAATGGCTGTTGAAAATTGAAACATTATATTGCTCTCTTATTTCTGGTTGTATATTTTGTAAATTATAGCACAGTTATCATATCACCATCTTTGTTGATATGTGTTGTTCATAATATAATGCACACAGTTGTTGACGTAATGTAGCCAGAAATTTTCTGTGGAGAAGAATGTTAAGCTTTACTGAGTTTTGATGTACTGAGTGATTACCACTGTGAATGCAGCTGGAAAAAAAATGGTACCACTTTGAATGCAATTAGTTCTTTAGAATTCTAAGGCGATGTCAGTATTTGGCAGGAAAGGATTAATGTCACAGGCGCTGTGGGCTTATGAGGTGGGAAATGATGAAGGTAGTATATTTGCCCTCTTTGGTAGAGTATTTTAGAGACTCAGAGAATCCCAAAGAAATGAAAAATGTTCTCTGTCTTCAAGAAGCTCATAATCTAGTTAGGAAATGAGCCATAAGACATAATAAAAATTTGGATTTCTAACAATATGGTAAAACATACACACAAGCACACACAAACACACAGCATTCTTCTGTAGCAATAATTATAAGGGAGAGACAAAATCATCCCAGTGGTCTACAAGACATTACGTAATCTGGATACCAAACCCTCTTGCTTCTTTGATTTCACCTTCTACTGCTAGAGATTTGAAAGAGACATTAGCAGAGTCTAAAGAAGCAGATAAGTTTTGTGTGAAGGTTGAATGAGAGAAAGAATATTAAGTGTAAGGATGGAGCTTGCCTATAGTAGGGACTTTATACCCAATAGTGGAAGTTTTACTGTTTCTATCATGCTTAAGCCACAAGGCCTGCTTTGCACAGAAAGAAATGAGGCTGTTGAAGCAGGCTAAGCATCACTGAGCCACATGGGAGACAGCGAGATAAAGAAGGAGACATGGAAAACCGAGATAACTCAGGAAGTCATGATGACCAAATGTCAGGTTAGGAAGATTCTTTCTTTAAGCATATATGGATATATGGAATGGTGAAAATCAAGTCACAGGGCTGGGAAGAGGTACCAGTTAGCCTTCTGGGGAACTGGTAATGTTTTTTGTATTGATCTGGCTGGTGGTTATTTTGGCAAATATGTATGTTAATTCATGAAGATGTATACTTTACAGCATGTTAATTAAAATTCAATGGACATGGTTCCATAGTGTAGCAGTTAGCATGTCTGCTTTACACGCAGAAGGTCCTGAGTTCGCGCCCCAGTGGAGCTACAGTCTGTGGTTTACGGCCATGTCACCCTGAACAAGCCAGATGTCTGATCTTGGAAGCTAAGCAGTGTTGGGCTTGGTTAGTACTTGGATGGGAGACCACCTAGGAAGACCAGGTTCTATAGGCATATATAATAATAAATAATAATAATAATAAAGATAAAATTCATCAGGCTGTTTACTTTCCTATATGGAAGTTACATTTCAATAAAGTAAAATTATGTCTATGTGTGTGTGTGTGTGTGTGTGTGTGTGTGTGTGTGTGTGTGTGTGTGTGTAAGTCCCAAGGAAACTTGCTTAGCAATGATGATGTGACAATGGTATGGATGGCCATGCAAACACACAAGAAGGGAGAGATTCAAGGCTGAGAAATTTATCAGTGACGAGTGGCATAGAGAACTTGAACTTGAGATACCAGAAAGATCATGGTACTGCTGCTTGTGTTGAGGGACGAGAGGGAAATGCTTCTTGGGCTGTGGAGAAAGCAGGGGAGACTCAATCGAGCTGTGTTGGGTCATTCAGTGGTGAATCTTCACGTAGTGAACTGTGAAGCAGCTTTAAGAGTTCTTGTTAAAGTTGAAAGAAGAACTGATAGTGCTACAGACCCTGAACATTTCTGCTCTGAGCAAGTGATGAGAGTTGAAAAATCTCCTTGTGAAAACTGGAGATGTTTTTTAACACCACAAAGAAATGTGGGAGAGCTCTACAAATTCTGGCTTTCAAAAGTAAAACACAAAGCATGAAATATCTGTAAGAAAACTAACTCTTACGAACGTTTTGAGGCTACTTTTCTCACATAGAATCACAGAATGGCAGAACTGAAAAGGATCTCAGATGCCAACTGATACAATAGACTCGTTTTCCAGAAGCTAAACCTCAGGAAGGTTATGGTGAGGCTATAGTGACAGTTGGTTCATTTAAAGCTAAAGAGAACTTAGATCTCTGTAGTAAATTGCTTCTTAGGACTTCCTTCATGCCCGCCCATGTCCCCTCTTGCCTCTTTACTTTCTTAGAAATTAGAAAGGCGCCTTTAGTGATCCTTTTAACAACAGGATGAATAATTACTTTTATAGGTATTAAGAAATTGTATTTATTTCTGTTCACTGTAGTCAGTGAAAATAAAACGATTAGAATCGAATTGTTTAATATATTGAAATTTATTCCAAGTTCTTTGTCTAATGGGAACTGTGAAGTAAAATTGCTTATTTGTTTTCTGTATAGGCACATACAGAAATTTTTTTAAATGTGTAATAAGATTGTTTTAGGGTCAATAGTACCTTCACAAAAGGAAAGCAGAAACATTAATATTATAATCCTTGGTAAGCTGTTCAAACAACATAACAGCACATTTTAATTTTTTAAATTCTTAGGAAAATTACTCATGTTCACAGCATGGGTTCTTACTTCTGGGTCTGTAAAACTAAAACAAAAAGAAATGACATGAAAATATTGAGAGAAAAGTCAACAATTAAAAATTTCAATCTTAACGTAGTCATCATCAATTAAATAACCAAGGAAGTGAGTCAGTTTTGAGCTGGATTTTAGAACATTTTCAATTGAAAGGAGCAAATTCATTTTCATCTCTTAATTACATTTAATGTGCAATTGAAGTCTAAAATATTATTTTTGTATTAGGCAGTATGACTAAAATTTAATAGATCATCGTGGGCTATATATTAAGGCTTATAACACTTTTCCTTTTTATTTCATGTATCAAAATGTAAAAGTAGTTTTTATTGCCTTTTAGTAAGATAGAATATATTAAGTAAAAGAAATAAGACATGTTTTATGCCTGCAAATGTATCTGGAGAAAGAATTTGAAAGTACTTGTACCTTGAGCTCATATGGGGTTCTGCCCTTAAATGGACTTTGCATTACTCGTCCTATTCCCACATGTGAATTATTTCTGACCTGTAAATCAGGAATGAGAAGAAAAACAGGAGTGGGGAGATGTGTTTTCTCTTTGATGCATTCTATGATCATAAAGGAAACTGGGAATATGGAAATGCATTTTCTCTTTGATACAGGTTTTGATCAGCATATTTATAAGCAGCACAGGGAGTTCTTGCAGAGAAATTGAGATGGGAGGAATCTCCCACCCTGGCACTTCTTTGGTTCCAATGTATCTGACATGATTATAGAAAGTACAGAGGAGCTCAGCTTTCATGATGGGGTTAAATCAGATAGTCAACAAGTATTTATTGAGCATCCACAGGGCGCATAACTTTGAACTGCACCCTAGGCATAAAGCGTAACTTCTCACAACTCAGCTCAATGGGTAGGAGATTTAAGTATGGTTAACAGCTTTATACTGGCAAACATTGCCTGATTTATTCTTAATCCAGAAACTGGCATTAAATCTGATATCAAGCTGTTGCTGCTGTGGTCAAATTTACAAGGTCGGTATGGAAATTCATCCATATCCTGGGAAGCCTTCATCTGTGCTGTCCTCTGGTCCTGGGGTGAGAGTATTGTATTATCACTTTTTAATTCTTTCATTGCCAACATACAACGGAAATCTCACTGATCAAATACCCATGATCTTGGTTATACTCCTAGAAACTCAAAGTGAGTGACAGAATAGATTTCTGATGGGATTTAGTATCTCCCTATCACCTCCGCTTCCCCCTTTTCCTTCTTTTATTCATTTCTACTGCCACGCCCCTCCCCCAAATAGAGCTCTAAATGCTCACCCAACTTGTCCCATGTGCCTGTTAATCCTCACCCAGCAGGTCAGGAATCCTCTGGGGCCTTATTGCTGTGTCGTCTGGGGATGGGCTGCTTCGTTTCAGAACTTTATTCTCTCCTTCTTATTTCTAGAATGTCGAAATCCAATCAAAGAGTCCTGAAGTATGGAGCAGTGGCTCCCACACCCTGATGATCATATAAATTACCTAGAGATATTTCTTTAAAAAAAAAAAAAAAAGTCCATGCGCCCCATTTGGAAATTCTGATTTCAAAAGCCTGAGATGAATTTGCTGATGGACCAAACTGAGGACACCACTTTCCTACAAAGCCTGCTTACTCACAGAATGGTCAGTAGGCCAGCAGCGTGGGGCTCTCCTGGGGACTTGTCACAAATGTAGAATCTCAGGACTTATTTTAGATCTATTATGTTAATTAGAATCAACATTTTCACCAGATCGCCATGCATGAGCTAATGAACATCTGAGGAGGAGTTCTGTGAAGAACTCTGATCCTGAAGCAGAAAATCTGGACTATGGTCTCAAAATTGCTATTAGCCAAATATGACCCAGCACAAATGCTTTTAATTTTCTTTGCTTATTCCTCATAGGAAGCAGGAGAAGGGAAAGAGAGAGAGAGATGGGGGTGGGGTGGGGTAAGGGGGTTAAATAATGTCTTATAGGATTCTAATTAGTTTTAAAGAGGTATTTTAGCAAAGGTAAATAGAAAAATAATGAAGAGAAATGAAAATATCAGTGTGTGTATGTGTGTGTGTGTGTGTGTGTCGCATGTTCAGTGTGTATAGGTGTTGTGTGTGCAGTGTGTGTGTGTAGTATGTGTTTGTATGTAATGTCTGTGAGAATGTGTATATGTGTAGTTTTGCTCATTGATAGGAAAGCAACGATTTCTTTCCTCATTATATCATTTGCTAGGGCTGCTATAACAAAGTACCACAAATTGGGTGACTTAAAAACCAAAATATATTGCTTTGCAGTTCTGGAGACGAGAGTCTAAATCGAAGTGTCTTCAGAATTGGTTCCTGCTAAGCGCCATGGGGAAGGAGGGGTGCCAGGCCTTTCCCCATGCTCCTTGTACTTCCCTGGCTTATGGCAGCAAACTCCAGTTTCAAATGGTGTTCTCCTTCTGTGTGTGTTTGTCTCCAAATTTCTTCTTTTTACAAAGACACCAGTTATGTTTCATTAAGGCCCACCCTAGTAACTTGATTACTTCTGTAAAGACCCCGCATCCTAACGAGGTCACATTGTGAGGTGCTGGGAATTAGGACTTCGACATGTGAAGGTTTTGTAGGAAATGATTCAATCCATGATATCCACAGTAGTAGCAGTAAATGAGAAGAGGGACATGGGGGTCCCGGAACCCCCCTCACTGTCATCCCCACACCCACCTGGGATTAGATCAGAACTATTAATAGAGAAATAACTCCTGAGAATTTCTATTTCCCGGCATTGAGGTCACACCAGCCCAGACTGATTATGCTCGGCACCCTTCAAAAAACACAAATCCTTTCGTTTTGCTGACTTTTACTTCTTGACCATAAGATAATGGAAGACCAAGACAAATGATCTTTAATGGACTACTGGCAAGGTTTACTCCCACTGAAAATCAAACCCACCATCATTTCTTTCTAATGGCCCAAATGATCCCTGATTGAGGCCTACAAATCTACCAGGCCCTCGGTCCTCACAGCTCCAGGAAGACAAAAATGTCAGTGATTTTTTACTAGGCACTCTGCCACGGTCCCATGGGTCCTGGTTTTATTACTGCTATATCCATGAGGTGTGGTCTGTGCATAATAGGAGCAAGAGAGCTATGTGCTGGATGACCTTGATTTAAAGCAAAATGCCATGGATGGACTAACTTCCTCAAAAAGTAGTGGGCTCAGAGAAAGGAGAGAAAAGAAACCGAGAGTAAGAAATGGTTAGATTTGAGCACCTTCCATATTCACAGAATGTAAGGGGGCATAAGTGAATCATGCTATCAGGTAGGGGAAACTTGTATCCTACAAGTATTTCTCTGAGAGCCTACACAATTACAGCAAATGACTCAAATAGTGGAATAAAATATATTCACATTAAAATCTGTCAGCAACACCTGACTTAGTAAACTTAAATCAAATTCAAGGTGACCTTGACAATTTGGAGAAGTGGATACATACAAACAGGGAGAGGTTTCACAGGTAATTCATGTAGAGTGATTCGAATAGTGTAAATATAAGCCGCTGATGAGGTTCATTTTGCGAAAGAGTGACAGCTAGGTATCAGAAGCTAGGCAGGGTGGGCAGGTGAAGGTAGAGCATAAAGGAGGTGTTCTAAATTGAATTAATATGTGCAAATGGGATGGGCAGAGCCTACAATAGGAGTTTTCAAACTTTTTTGACCATGACTCATAGTAAAAAATCATTTTACATTTTGACCTAGTGTAGTTACACACACATATGTATAAATCTGGAAAAAATGTTTGACAAAGTAATAGTTATACTATATGTGAGACTCTATTTCTAGCCTATTCCATCTCTTCTTTCCTCTCCTATCCTCTCTTCTCCCCTTCTCTCCTTGCCATGCCACTTTACTCCACTCCGTTCCATTCCATTTCATTCCAGGCTATTCTATTCTATCCTATTCAAACCTATTCTATGTGTCTGTCTGTTTGTCTTAGTTAGTTAGTTAGTTAGTTAGTTAGTTTAGTTAGTTAGTTAGTATTTCAATGCTGGTATGACCCACTACATTGATTTTTTTTTGACCTACCTACTGGGTTGCAGCCTGGAGTAGTTGAGAGGATTATCACTATACCAGTGGTTCTCAACAGGGAGGGGATATTTGACAATATCCAGAGATGTTTAGGCTGTCCCAGTTTCAGGCTGTCATAGTTGGGAGGGTACTACTGGCATCTACTGGATAGAGACCAAGGTTGTTGCAAAACATCCTACAATGCACAGGACGGCTCCTCACAACAAAGAATTATCCTACCCAAAATTCAATAGTGCTGCTGCTAAGAAACAATGCTTTATATGCAACACTCTTCTAAACACTCTTCAGAGCATGATATTTCAGTCTGCATTTCTTGTAGCCTTTGTAGCTCTGTCAAAGTGGTTCAGGACGCAAGGGCTGACAGGGAGTGGTGCGGTGCTGGGGCTCTACCGCCCACCCTGGCAGACAGTGCATGATGGAATAAATCTCACATCTCAGACGCTCCCTCAGACCCTGGCAAACCAGGCCAGTTGGTCACCCCGTAGTACACTGGACAAGAAGAATCATTCTTCAGAAGAAAGGGGTCAGCTTAAAACTAGAAAGCTATTAAAAGCCACTTCTTGAAGAAGTATAAATCTTATAATGGAAGGATGTTGAGGAGAACGTGGGGGAGACCTCTAAGGAATCGTTTTTAAAACATTATTAATGGTTTGGGTAACAGTCTTCTGAAGAAATGTTAAAGAATTAAGTTTTTCTCCCCAGGCTGAGAACCCTAGGGAGAGAAAGATCTTAATCACCATCTTCATGGAGAGGAAGCAAGGGTACTATCTGAATTATTTTAAACAGCTATTCTCTGCTTCTACATGTGATAGGTTAAGATGGATTCTTGCATTTAAGAAACTAATATCTGTGGATTTTTTTTCTTTTGAGAAATAAAGATAAGAATTTACCTTTTAAAAAATACATTTTTTTGAAATTGGGTACTTGCTATAGTCAGGGAGCTTTTGGCAGTGGCCTCTTAACCATTCTGGTGTGTGACACTGTATATAGCTTGAATCTTTAGCTGGTAAGTGCCCCGGGTTAGACGTACTCTGAAATTAATGGGAAAAGACACAAATCCTCTCCTCTAGGAGACGACATTCCCCAGTCAATCAAAACTCAACTGCATTCTTTTTTAGGCCATATTTTCTTAAAAGTGTGCCTGTAAGGTTATTCTTTCTATTTCCTGCAAGTCAATTTATTGTGGTTACTCATGTAGTTTCTCTCAGACCTCAGAGGTACAACTAATTAAACTTCAACAGGGTAGCACCTGACCTCACTGCCGACCTTCCTTCAGTGCCATTTTGTTATACTCTGGCTCGATGTTCTCATATACCCTTAGCAGAAGGTCAACAAAATATTTCAGAGCTATAATTAATAATATAGCTTTTGTTCTTTAAATGTTTTAATAGCAATAGAAAATTTCCTCCGATTGCTGTTTGCCACCCAAAGTTAAAACTTACGTATCCAGATAGCTTCATCTGAACTCCCTTTCTCCAGAAGAGACTATAATAACGTTTTCTCTTGTGAAAATGGGATATCTGCCCAAAGGTGAGAACAAGAAAGGCATTCCTATATGCAGAGTGTCTGCAATCATTTTAAAAACACAAACTACGTTTTATTTCCCTGATGCGTTGAGATCTTATAGAGGCCGGCATGCTGGCATAGGCTGACTCAGGAAGTGAAAGGGCTGCTCATTGAGATGGAAAGCACTGGAAAGGAGCATTAGAGTGAGCGCAGCTGCTGTCACCTTCACTGCCCACTTCATGGAAACTTCTTGGGAACTGCAGAGCGAGGGCAGTTGAGGGGCTATGGACTCACACGGGAGCTTCTCCCACTAGCTTGATGCTTCTAGATGTAAACAGTGCATTCCTAACAAGGCAACACCTCATTTCCTTCTCTTAGGAATAAAGAGAATCTCTCTGAAAACTCAGGAACTGTGTCACCAGTGTTTACAGTATTTTAATTATTATAGACCCATTTGTTCAATTTAAAGGCCATGGATAACACTTAAATACCTGAATGGTCTAGCCTATGCTCAAAGAGCCACTGAGCTATAAAATACTCATTTGCCAAACCCTGTTTTCTTAGACCATTAGTTACTACCGGGATCCATAACGATCTGGCCATTTCCAGTGATGAGCAAAAGGGAAGCGGTTCATTATCTTTAGCACCTACAACTACAATTGCTTGTAGCGACTCCTAACTGAATGGTTCTATTTGCTAATGGTTCTTCCTAAAATTAAGTGTTTTGGTCAAAGAAAAGCCATTTTTCTCTCAGATAACAGTGCGTATGGTTTGTTCTAGAATACATATTACATCTTTAGCATAAAGTGAATATGGATTCCTCTCACACATTTTAAACAAAACATCATTAAGTGAAGTTCTTGCTGCTGGAGTGAAAAAAAGTCACTGTGCAAAATAGTATCATACAAAGTAAATGGCCTTACAACAGATTGCTTTCCGGGTGGAACACAATGGCTCAGCACACACAGCTTGGAGCGAGCTTGGAAAGAGAACAGAAATGAATCGAAGATTCAGGATGGTTTGGTAATTTGCTAAACATTTCTTGGCCAGATAAGAAAAATAACTGGACAAATACCACAGAGGCAGAGGGCGAGAACCTAAGGGCCTCAGTTGACAGGAGAGTAAAAACAAAACAAACAAAAAAACTAATTTACATACATAGTAAGTAGGAATTGATCGATGTATGTGGAAGGGAACAGATAAAAAGGAAAATAAGGGCAAGGTAAGGCAGAGGTGGCTAGTGAGGAGTTAGGCTCTGAGCAGCTGTAATAATGGTCATTCTGAGAACTGTAAGCTGAATATTGAAGTTTGGGTGTTTATAATGTTAGTTTTCCTCACTCTCTCAACCTTTGGTACACTCCTAGGTAGTTTTCACATCCCCAGTCCCATGTCATTTTGTTTTGTTTTGTTTGTTTTATTCTGTTTTGTTGCTCTAAAAGAATTTTTGTTCTGTTTTATTTTAGACCATTTATCACTTTCTGAAACTATTATTTAATCTGTGTGTTTGTTTTTGGTCTGGATTTTCTTATTATATGAGAGGATTTTGTCCTTTTTGTTTCTTCTGTGGTCCAAGGATCCACACAGTGCCCGACTCACAGTGGATTCTGATTCGGAGGAGGCTTGATGGCCTGCCCAGTGTGACTTTATTTATATTTACTGATTGGTATTAGTCGAAGGTTTCGGTTACTTTAAAGTTCTAAGAGTCTACTCTTTTCCTGATATTCTCTTTCCCAGTAGCCCAGCTTTTACTTGCATAAACTTGTGGCCTTTTTCTATAGTCCAGCAGTGGAAATGAATACTGCTTTGTTTTATGAGGAACAGGTTACAGTTTTTATTTAACAATAGATTCTTTTTCTGTTCTCATTAACAAACGATTAACAATAAAATAATAAACATTATCGAACAATAGTATTTTTTCTTGCTCTAGAAATATAAATGAATTTTACATTAGACACTCAGCACGTATAACCTGCCTTCTGCCTCCTGGTTCTCAACTCCAGACTCTGAAAGCTGACAACCCAAGCATTGAACTTGCTTAACACGTGGGAGGTATCATTAAGATGGCAAATGGAAGCGCTTGCCCAGTCCAGAATGGTAAGGCAAACTAATGAAGCTGATCCACCTGAAACAACAGGAAGAGGTGGGGCCGGGGGTACACTGGAAAGTGTTTACCTCATCTGAAGATATTCAAACTCATATTAAGAAAAGTTATGCTGGCCAAATATAATACATAGCCATTTGGGGAATGTTGTTTTGTAGTTATGGTTTCTAATCTCAAATATCATGGGGTTAAAAAGATGATCTTACTTGTAAATCTAATTTTTATTTAACGATTCCTTAAAAATTGCCTCGTCAATTCCGTGACTTATATGAGGATCTCATGTGACTATATGTGTACATGGCAAGTTAAAGAAAAGGAGTTATAGATCCAATCCAGTGTTGAGGGTCAGAGCAAAGACAGAGATGGTAAGACGATCTAAACTGCAATAGCTCAATGAAAGCATGAAGTTGGAGCCTGAGGTGATGAGGAAAAATATGAGCTGCCACCCTGTGTGTAAAGTTCCTAGAGAACTCAGTTGGTACAAGGATCTCTCATCATACATGGAATATGATGTAACTCGATTTTGTTTGCAGTTGGTTCAGATTTCAACTTCTCCCTTATTCATTTTTGGGCCTTGAACAAATTACTTAATTTATGTTAACTTTGTATCAAAGTGCCCTTATCTGTATGGTGATATTTAGAATAGTAGGTGTTTATTGGCTCATCATTTGAAATTATGTTGTGAAGATTCAATGAGTTAAGGCACACAAAGGACTTAAAACAAGGACTGACATTGTACATGTATATAAAATGTTTATTTATTTATTTTTGTTATAACTTTATTTTTATTTCACTTAGGTTATTCTTATTTATCCCCTTGGTCTTCCCTGCCCCTATGCTCACATGTTTAGGGCAATTGTAATGGGTCATAGTAATCGATGTAACTCCAGTACCTCTACCTCTCACTTTTAGTACAAATATATATACAAATATATGTAGAAAATTTTTATATAGAAAAATTTGTGGTTATAGTTAATGTCTTCTAGATTATGAGCAACCAAAGTGCAGGAACAATGCCCCATCCTAGACCCAGACCTCTGATATTCCTGAGCCTAGCATTTTTTGAAACCTAATGCCACTCCCAGGTGTTTCCCTACTTGGCATAGCACAAAGTAGGTCTGCAATATGAACCCATTGAATATGTGAGACCATTATGCACCCACACTTTCTAATCAATGGAATCTTTTCCCCTGGAGATTTGATCAGAAAGTATGCTCAGTATTTTACATCCTAAAAACTGGATTGCCTATGCCCTTAGTTTTCCAGACCTTCGGGAACTCTGTACTTAAACTTCCGAACCTGATTATTTCTTCCAGGAGAGACTTAAAAGTGCACCCTTCAGCTAGTGTACATCAGATATCCTGCCAACCTGTCCAATATCCACTTAATTTCTCCCTCTCCTGGGTACGCAGGCATGCACACACACATGCACACACGCACACGCACACGCGCACACATGCATATGCACATGCACAAACATAAAGCAATGATAAAATACTCTTCTTTGAGCCGAAACAAAACAATCCTCTGCCCTCCCCAAAATTAATCCTCTATATATATCAACTCACGTATCAAAGTGCCCACTGAAGTGATGGAAAAGCCAACTCTGCAAACAGAAAGATTATTCTATCTCCTGACTAACATGACTAAAATGACGTGTTCTCTCTGGGCCCTTGGAAAAGATGGAAGTCGAGGTTGCCTTCCATGGGCTATGTGCCTCTCCAAAACTGCTCAATCCCTTGCAGATCCAGTTTTAGGAGTTTAATTGCATCTATCAAGTTCTCAGTAGGATATATTTGAAGAGGCTGCATGGGATTAGCCATTGACCACTTTGAATTTTCAGGCTGGTTGTCTCATCTTCCTGAACGTTCAGCTTTCTTATGGTAGACATGGGAATAATAGAGGTCCTTACCATGCTGAAGGTAGATGAAGGGAGGCAACTATGTAAATATGATAAGCAAATTCTAGCATTTTCTCTACTTCCTTATTTAAGGCTGAGGGTGACCATCGAGAGGACAAGGAGATGATAACTCCCACCTATCACTACCTCAGACAGTGACTCAGAAATTTCTACAAATATTTCAGGAGTTGTTAAAAGTAGTTAACTTTTTTATTTCAAAAGGATTTTTCCTTGATGTTTATTCTCTCTCTCTCTCTCTCTCTCTCTCTCTTTCTCTCTCTCTCTCTCTTTCTCTCTCTCTCTCTTTCTCTCTCTCTCTCTTTCTCTCTCTCTCTGTCTCATTTTTTTTCTGAGCTTTATTTCTGCTAGTCCCAAACTTGATTACAAAAAAATTGTATTTGACTTTTTAAAAAAGTGTCAGTATCATGAAATAAATGTAATTTTCAAATGTTACATAACCTTCAGACATCAAGGAATGATGTAGCCCTATCTAATCGCTTAAATAACAAGGATAAAGCAATTGCAGAATCACAAAATGTTACCGCCAGAAGGAATTTAAAAATCTGACAGATTTTGAATGTCAAGGAATTTTAGGAGATTCTTACCAAATAGCTAAGATTCTAAAGAAACTTTTTAATGTCCAAGTTATTTCTCCACACACATTTAAGAGGTACCAAACCATTCTTTAAAATAAACTAATAATACTTGAAAATAACTATTACTAATTAGCATACCTTGAGTATTAACTATGTCAGGCATAGTTCCAAGTGCTTTGCATATATTCATTCACTTAATCCTCTTGAAAAATGAACATAAACTCTTGCACAAGGTCATAGAGCTCATAAGATGTGGAGTCAGGATTTTATAAGGGACAATCTGGGTCCAGATTGCTGTTTTCTAGTGCGGATGATAAACTATGCTCACTAAAGAATTTGCAGTGTGGCATAGCTGCTGTTTGTTCTCCCCTTTCTGCGTTGTAACATTATCCCAATGTCAGTTTTTCACGTTGCCATACATACCACAGCCTGCTTTACAACTACATTTGGCCGTAATAACCATGCTCTGGCCAATGGGATGCAAAAGGAAGTGTTACATGGGTACCCCAGGAAGACTATTTAAAAGAAGCTGATCCAGTTGAGAGGCATCTCCTCCCTGTCCTTCAGGCTTGCAATTTGAACCTGAAAGTTGGCACAATTACATAATAGCATGACCTTGAGGGTGAAGCCAAGTGCTGGGATGGTGGAGTAGAAAGAGAAAGTCCCCATAGCAGCCTTTAGTCTGTTTTACTCCATACTTTTTTTTAAGACATTTTTTTAATGTCCAAGAGAAGCTTTTTATAGTATTCTTTTTTTTTTTTTTTGAGACTCTTACTTGACCCTTGTTTTTATAACTTTCCCCTGATTTTTGTCTATAATGACTTGGTCTCTTGGTCTCTCTTCTATCTATCTGGTCTCTTGATTTTTTTTCTCCCCTACCCATTTTCTTCTCTATCTCCCTTTTTCATCATCTTGAGTCCTTTTCTATTCTTCTTTCTCCTTATTGTTTACCCTAGCAGCTCTCTGTCATGTTCTATGGGTTCTCTTTTTTAAAAAAATTAAGTATATGAATTAAGAATACACATGAAAGGTGATATATAATTTTAAATGAAAATGTGGAAATTGTATTTGCATGACAGGATTATGGATGATTTTATTACTACCCTATCACTAATAATACATTCTAATGTTATATGTTTTTCACTAAAACATATTGATAAATTGCCCATTTACAATTCTCCCTAAAAATCAGTATTGGTCATCTTGTGTTTATTTCTATATATTGTGTTTATTCATGTACATTTTGTTGTTTGTTTGTTTGTTTGTTTTTAGCCAGAGAGGTTTCTTTCATTATTCAAATGTTCAGAGGTTGCCATTGATGTGTAGCCTGAAAAAGCAAACCCTTTTTTACATTAAGGCTGGGTAAATATAATTATAAAATTAAAAATATTTTAAAATCATTTAATACATTTTGATTCCCCTAAACAAGGATTTGGGGATTGTCTGCAGTTTCGTATTACCTGTGCCATGAACTCCTCCATGCAGGAGCTGTGTTAATTGAAAATCAGCAATTGGCTCATGTAATCCTACAAGTGCATTCCCTCAAACCACTTGTATTTATAAGAAAACAAAATGTATACTGAAAATGAACAGTATGACATACGATGTAAGCAACTGCTCTATTGCTGGTATCTAGGAGTTTGTGCAGAATCTATGGGCTAATTAAAGTTTCTAAGTATCTTCTTTCTTGTACTTAGTGGGCACCTCCCTGCTCAGAGTCTCCAAGTATTTTACAAATTTAGGAAAAAGAAGTCACTTAGAAGTTCTACAAAAAGAGGTTGACCAAGGAAATCATTGTTTAAACAGAGGTGAGCAACTAGAAATAGTCTTTCATTAACTCACATTTTTATTTCTTAAGACAACATTTAGTTCCAAATGTTTTTTTTTTAATATTGACATTATGAAGATTCCATTAGAGACTTTTGCTGAGGAAGTTAGAAAAAAATCTGATTTACGACTATTGCTTAAAAGGGAAACAATCCTAGCAACTAAAACAAATGTACATTCATTTCTAAAATTTTAGGTTTGGGCAAATAGTGCTCCCTCATTGATTACCTAGGGAAATTTGCATATGTTCTGATAACATCATGGATCTATACGTATTAAATCATGTACAACATGATCTTTTAGTTTAAGAGGGAAATAAAGTGTTTTCCTGGGCATTTAGCTTTCTTTAAGCTTTTATTGCTCTTTGTGTTTTCATGAGTGGCTTGTCAGATCTTGCAGCTTTGTTATGTCCCAGAATTTCAACTGTTCTCTTTTAACCCTTTCTTTCCTTCTGATTCTCTCTGGAATGTTTATTTTGCTATCAATGGCAAAGCTGGAAATTTTGATTTAGGAGAAAACGTAACCTATAGTTTATAGTCACTATCAAGAAATACGATAATTTTTATGTTCTGTGAATCATAAATTGTGTTGTCTCCTCTAGGTAGTTCAGATTTTTGTTGTCTGCTCCTACAGTCTCCCCTTTTTTTCTCTCTTTCCTTTTTTCTTACAATATTAAAAGCCAGTTCAATGATTTCCTTATCTAAGGAGACCAGCTGTTTCTCGGAGGTTGGATCTACTCTCTCTTTTCTAAATCAATGTCTGTCATAGGGAGACAGAAATATGTGTATGACTTACAGGATTTGTCTTCATAATGATGAATGTTTAGTTAGAACATTGATTATAAAAATAGAAACCAGACTTTGAAAAGCAATTTAAAGCTATGGTATCTGTCTGTTACAATCATTAAAAGCTAATGAGTATATTTCTTCCATGTAGTTAATCTTTCCACAGTCTAACAACAGTGTTAATGTAGGAAAGATTACATTTAGTGTATGATAAACATTTTGCTGATTAGTCCCAAATTATATGCTAACTATTTAGCCCATTATTTAAATGTGGTGGAGAATAGAATCTACTTCGTAACTAACAATCATGTGGAAATCATCCAGATTTAGGCAGAATTGAAAGAACATTTCTGTGTTCTATACCTGAAGATATACTACATGTGATTTTTAATTGTTGCAGGAACAGTTTTCAGAGAGACCAAAGGTTGGCTTTATGCATACATCTTACTACAGTTGGTTTATAATTATTTGTCTAATGTATCACAAGGCTAATGAGCTTTGTTTACATTTTCTGTCCCTCATATTAGGATTATAGTTTATCCACTTTGAAGACTATAAATATATCTAAAACCACAACTGGAAGAATTTTCTCTAAATTAGAGGATTTTGTCATAAAGCAAATAGCTTCATAAAATAACAAGTTTAAATTTGACATTTAAATTAAAAAATTTTATGTAGTTTGAATTTCCAAAGGAGCATAGGTTTTTAGATCTGGAGAGTAGATATAGACATTATCTAATCCAACCCCCATTTATTTTTTCGAAAGAAAATATTGAAGAGAATTTTTGGTTGGAAAGTTAATTATAATAAAGCATTTACTTTAAAATGTGGGGTACTGATCAAGAAGAGAATCTTTTTGTAAATTAGTATATACAGCATGTCTTACTCTATAGTATACATAACATAAAATGTCAACAGGCTTTAATAGTGAAGATCTATTGGCTTCTGTAACTAGAAGGTCTAAAGGCATGCCGGGTCTCAGAGTGGGCTTGATTCAGTGGTTCTCTGATGTTATAGAGGTCCTCATTTTTTTCTCATCTTTCCTTATTGTCAGCTTCATCCTGAGGCTGATGTCTGCCATGATGGCAAAATGCCTTGGCAGTTTTAGGTTTTGTATCTACATATTATACCAACCAGATCAAAAGAGAAAATTCTGGCTTTCTTAGATGAATAGATCAACTTCTTTCCCAGAAGCCCCCAGAAAACTCTCTCTTTGTTTAAATTGGACCAATACCTCTGGCCAGAATTACACAATTACACCATATGTTATGAATTGCTTTGGGCTGGGTTTATCTAACAAGTAGCCAGGGAGGTGGGAAAAAATCAACTGGGTTAAACCATCAGACCTGTGCCTAGAGATGGAGGAAGACATGCTCACTCCTTCAGCCCCCACCACTGCCCCATGTCTACAGAACAAACAACCATAACTTCTACTACTATACATCATCTTTTACTTTTAGTAACCATAAAAGTAATTTATGCATATTGTGGAAGTTTTAAAAATTTTCTTCGAGTGTAATAAAAAAAGTCACTAATCTCACTTTTAGATCATAATCTCTAGACATTTGATGTCTCTTCTTTTAATCTTTTTAAACGATGCTATATTGATTATACTACATCTATGTCTGTATGTCTATCTATTTATCTGTCTTTAGTTTTATATCCTATTTTACATTTCAAACTAACACTACTATAAGCCTTGACCCATAACATTTTGGACCTTGATTTTTCAGGAGTAGAATTGGGGAGACAATAAATAGTTATAGACAATGCTTTGTTTTCACCATGTTTCCTAAACCTTTTTTAGTTTGTCTTTTATCATTATTGGACTAAAAAGATCATTGAGACTTTACCTCATCTGCAAATGGTTCTAAAAATTCCCTAAATTTCCAAGACTTGCCATGGAGTAGAATCACAATCAGTAGAGGCATAGAAGCTGTCAGTTGCTGGAAAAAAGGCTTCTTTGGATTCAGGCCAATGAATACTGAACTAGGAGACCACAGAGAACTGTTTGGTTATGAGGGCACTGAGTTTTAGTGTAGTCTCTACCACTATCTCATGTGTGAGTTAAGAAACCATTGTAAATGCTGTGTATGTCTCCATTTCCTTATTCCTCAAGTGGGCTAAGAGTTCTTACCCACCTTGTCAGAATAAAATAATATGAAGTATAACTATGAGTGTCATGATTAAATAATTTCCTAATACATGTCTCAATGTCAATCTCATTATTTCATTGTCAAATCTTACATTATTTTATCCTCTTTGAAGTGTTAAGATTGATAGTGCAGATATTATTAACCTCCTAGGACATATGAGGGGACTTAGTTTCAAAATGATGACTAACATTAGAATTACTCTGTTTATTTAAGGTATCATCACTGGTAAAAGCATTTGATGATGAAGATGATGATCATAATCACGACAGTAATATCTAACAATTAGGAGAGGCTAAGTATCTAAGAATTAAGTCACCATGAATAATATCTGTGGCATATATTTTTAAAACTTAGCTGAATCATTCATTTTTCTCTCATCCAGTTGAACTAGTGAAAGTCATTTAAAAGTTGGGTTTTTATTCTAATTTTTAAAAAATAACACATTCTCAGTAAAGACAACTTAGGGAACTCATGGAGGCAAATGCAAGAAGAAAAATATCATTCTAATTCTGCTAAGTATAGAAAAGCAATAGTATCTGGCCCTTTCATTTTTTTCCTATGTTTACATATGTTTATCTTTTGGTGGTGCTAAGCCTTTGAAACTAAGGAACAAATCTTAAGAGACACCTAGAGGTGACTTTGTAACACAATGACCATTAATTATTAAGTGCTAACTGACGATATTATCTTAAGTGGTTTAAAGGATATTAAATATACTGCTCACAATTACTGCTAACAACTTATGGAGTAAGTTTTAATATTATCCCCATTTTACATATGAGGAAACCAACACACAGAAAGATGAAGTCATTTGTCCAAGGTCATATATCTTTGGACTTAGGCTTTCTGACTTCAGAGCTTTAGTCTTTAATTTCTGTTCTGTGCTGCTGCCCTACAGTGCACCAGAATTTACATGGGGTTCCCTAGAATCTGCTGATTTGGGACACTCGTCTATATCCTGGAAGCATTCTGTGGACCACCTTTTGGCTTATTTTGCTTCCTGCAGAGTGTTAAACAAGCTTGCAGTCTCCAGATAGAACAGCTGAAAAACCAGTTGTAGTAAGAGCAGAAATACCACAATCCAGGCTACGCATTCATCGCAGAGAGCATTGGAGTTTCATGTTCAGCTGGTCTACCAGTCTCTCCCCAGGCAATAGGCAAGATGTTGGAGGACAGGAATGTATATATAAATTTTTGAAAAAGAATATTTATAAGACCTTCTTTTTGTAGAGTCCCTAATCAGACTCTTTCACAAAGACATTGCTTTTAGTTGCTTTTTACGTCCTGATTGGATTCAGTGACAAATGGTATTTTATTATAAATTCCATGAATGACACTTTAATATTTGTGCCATCACACAGTAAGCAATGTTAGAAAGTAGCCTACAAAAACATGCCGTCATATATGAGCAAAGATGTTTCCAAGAACATTGATTGTAATAGTGCAAAACTAAAAACAACCAAAATGTATAAGTAATTCAATATCAGTGCATTACCTATGGAATATTGCGTAGCCACTAAAATTAATCAGGTATATCAAAACTCTTTTGTTAGTTTATAAGGTCAATGAAGACATATAAGGTCAATGAAGATTCATTATTTTATCTTTAGGGAAAAAGAGTGACACATAGACTTTCAGTGAATATTAATGAAAAGAAATAATAAACATGGACAAGTATCAATTATGAATTAGGTAAAACAATCAAGTTATACAATTTTCCTCCTTATTCTTCACTTGTATTTTCTTATCCTTCAGGTTTTAATTTCTCTGAGAGTGTTTTCTGATTCCTTCACCTACTATTTGTTTCCTTCCTTGGGCTGATCACATTTATAGTTGTGTTGTTTATATGTTAATCTAAAGTCCTCACTTTTCTCCATTTCCTTCTTTTGCCATACCTCTTCTGTTCACCATTATAACCCCAGAAGCCAAACACTTAGTAGGTATTCAATAAATATTTCCTAAATGAAGGAATATAAAATTTATTTGGAAAGATTCATAATAAACTGTTTACAGTGGTTTCATCTAAAGAGGGGAGAAACTACAAGAACTGGGTTAAAGGAGTTTTATTTTTTTAATCTGTCTTCTGAGTAGTTAATATTTTTAAATAGTAAGTCTGAATCCTGTTTATCACTAAAATATAGAACTATACCAAAATGTTCAGATTTGACTGGGAAGGGATTACTATTCACTAAGTTATTTTTGCCATGACCATCTCCCTCAGTGGAGTTGCAGTAAGGGACAGTGACAGTGACACGTTTTCATGCCATCACCCTCCACTTCCATACGAAAGACCTTTCAGGTTTCTAAAAGAAGGCGAAATTCTTGCTTTTTGTAGGATTATTGTTTTCTTTAAGCAAGTTATTTGATTATATGTATTATGTTAATGAGTTTATTTAAAATGCATTTTATAAGAGCCTCTCAAGGTGTGTTTGAAATATGGCCACAGGTGGTTGGAAGATTATTTACCTATTAACGGTGATGAGTGAAGACATAATGCATGGGGAGACAGAAAGATTTAGGAAATTAGTACGTAGCAACATAGGCTTAAAGAGAGAGTCATTTCTATACTTGTCAGATACACAGGTGCTGAAATTGGGGATAAGACAAAAACTAATTGGCGTTCCCAAAATGACGACAAATGGCTACCCCAAATTGCGGCAACCAAAAGGCCCACCTGGAGATATTTTAATGACTCAGATTGAGGTTCATTTTATATCTACTATTGAAACCTTCTTTTCCACATAAACATCTGCAGTTCCTTCCCTGAGGGCAGCCTGAAATTGTCATTGGATGACACTGACTCAATTGGCAAAATACTTACCTCAGACACACGGATAAGGACAATGTTCAGCTGCAGAAACAGAAATCTGGACACCCAGTAGGTACGTGGGTGATAAAAAAACAACTTCACTCTGCATACATCACCCCCACCCCCGACACAACACACACACAGCACACACACACACAAAACACATATAGACACATAAGCATGCACACACACACAATGACATCATATCACTGTGGCTGCACAGGACAAACGCTGCACTCCCTCTAAATCTGTATTTCTTAACCTCAGCACTATTGACTTCTGGGGCTGGAAATTCTTTTATTTGGGAGATTGTTCTATGTGTCTATAAGATGTTTAGCAGCATCCTTGGTCTCTCTCCACCAGCTGCCAGTAGCACTACCACCACCCCCAATTGTGACAACCAAAAATGTCTCCAGACATTATAAAATGTCTCTTGGAGGGCAAAATCACCCCCTGGTTGAGAATCATTGCTCTAAACCATATTTTTCTAATAACGAGAACAGTTATTATTGCACCTTCATTTGCGTAGCACTTCATAGTGTACAAAGTCCTAAGAATATGTTTCAGAAAATCGATTTTATTGCCACTGGGGAAAGCAGTATGAAAAAGTGGATGACTGTGTCATACAGTGATCTTCCACAGCTCTTACCAGAAGAAATTGTTGGCCAGCAGGAAGCTGATGAATGGAACTTGCCTCTTGGTTTTAGTTCCTTTGATGCCACCTGCAGTTTGGAATCCTGGGGCAAGTTTTTTGTTCACTTTCTTTTCCCTTTGGAAAATGTCAAAAGAAATACTGCTGTAAAGAATAAGCTATAACTTAAATTATTAACTATATTTTATTAGTTTATCTCTCATATTCTTTTTCTTCAGGGGCTTAAGGAAAAGCGTGAAGGAAAGAGTCAAATCTTTCCCTTTCCCTGATACTCAAAAATCTTTAGTCACATTCTATAAGAGAAAACCTAAAAGGTGGTTTAAATACATTCAACAGTTAGAGTGCTGCTGGGTGCATGAAATAACCTTTAGGTCTTTAATGTTGTGTGACTATTCCATTTAATGGTTGTGTCAGCTTTGTTCAGAGAATTTTGCTCCTTTTGTTATTGATTTTTTTCCTCAGTTGTGATGTCATTCTTCAACAATATTGTATCTTCTCTCTCTGTCTCTCCTTCTCTCTCTCTCTCTTTCTTTCTCTCTCTCTCTCTCTCTCTCTCTCTCTCTCTCTCTCTCTCTCTCTCTCTCTGTCTTTCTCTCATTGGTATCTGGGACCTCAGCACCAACGTGTTGTAGAAAGAATGAGGGCTTTGGAGCCAGATAATTCTGATTCAAATCTTGATTTTAAAAGTTCTATTATTGTGCCATTGGGCAAGATTTCTAGCTCCTCGATATTTCAGTATTCTAGAGTTTATGGGTCAGGAGAATAATGGCTACACTAGCTGTCAAGATTCCTTGGTTATGAGTGACAAATAACCTTACTCAATCCAACATAAGGAAAAAGGAAATTTGTTAGCTAATATGAGCTAAAAAGCCCATAAGTAAAACTGTCTACCTCCAGGTAGGGTTTGACCTAGGTCCCAAGTAGTATCACAAAGATTCATTTTTCACTGTGCCTTTCACAGTGATTGAGTACATTCTCAGGTCCACATAGTGACCCCTGTCTACTTTTACTTCAACACCTAATCAGTGTAAGAGAGTCTGCTTCCTCAGTAGATCAGGCTTGAGACTTGTCATTGATTAGCCCCAATTAGCTAAGAGTCTAGATCTGAACTAGTAACTGTAGTGAGGAAATTGGAATGTACTAATTGGTCTAGCCTGCATCACATATTCCATCTCTCTGCCCAATGCACATGGTGAAAGGACTGGAAAGTATGTTTCTTCAAAGTCGAAATCAAGGGTATACCACCATAACAAAGGGACTGGATACTGAGCAGAGAAATAAGATAAACTAAAACAAAACAAAAAATAAAACAATATAACTCCAAACTTGTATGTCTACTAAAGCTACCTTGAAATACTAAAATATATATTAAATTAAATAATATACAAATATCTTTTGGAGTAATTTTCACCCACTTCAGAATTTGGAAAATCAAGACATTATTTTACTCATTTTAATATATTTTTTTATGTCATGTGTGTGTGTTTAATTGGCAATAAACTCTATAATATTTGTTTGTTAATGTAAATTATTTATACATTTATTTTTGGAAAAGGTATTTTGAAATAGTTTCATATGTCACATTCAAAAGAAACAAAAGGTTATTTTATGAACAGTCTCTCTCGTATCTTTGTTCCTTACCCACCTCGTTGTCTTCCCCAAAGGCAAAGTCTTACCAGTTTCTTATTAAATATCTAGAAATAATTTATGCCTATATGAAGGATTTTATTTCCCTCACCCTTTGTCATTGCCCTCCACCTTTTTCTCCTCTTTCACTCTTTCTTTTTCTTCTATACAAAATAATAGCATATTTGACATACCTTATTGCATCTTACATTTTTCACTTAAAAATGTATCTTAGAAATTTATACATAACAATATAGAGAGGACTTTTTCACACTTTTGCATAATATACTATTAATTCACTTGTTCAATAAATATACAGATGTTTATTTTACATCAGGACATCAATGAACAAAACAAAAAATAAAATGGGCAAAAATATTCGACTTTATCAAACCTAAATTCTAATGGGAACAGACAGCAAAAAATAAGAAAATAAGCAAATAAAAAGGCATAATAGAAGAGAATAAATACCATGGAAGAAAACGAAGCAAGCAAGGTAGATAGAGTGTGAGAATGTACATGTTTAGGTCAGGAAAGCATTTGGGAAAAAAAAAAAGAATTGAAGACAGTGAAGGACTCAACCATAGAGTTATGTGAGCTAAGAATTTCCTAGGCAGAGGAAGTAGTAGGTACAAAGGGGCTGTAGCAAAAGTGGACCCATTATGTCCAAGAAAAAAACAAAGAGGCCAGTATGGATTGAGCAGTGAATGAGAGAATGACAGGAGATACCTGAGAGGCGAAAGAGCAGATAATGGACAGCCCATGGCAATTGTAATGGCTTGATGTTTACTCTGCATGAATGAAGAAACATTAGAGTTTCTTCAGCAGAGGAATAGTGATTTTGCCTCCATTTAAAAACAGTCGCATGTAGTCAACACGTGAAGAACAGACTATCAGGCGAGAAGAGCAAAGATGAAAGCTCGTAGGCTAATTAATATTTTTCCATATATTTATATCATATCAAGAGTATCTCTCAAGAAGGTATGTTAAATGTGATCACATACTGATTTTAGCATGTTGGTAATTATAATTTTTCTTATTAGATCTTAGTAACATAGTGAATTATAATAATAGATTTTCAAATAAGGAATCAATCTTGCATTCCTAAAATAAACCACACTTAGTCATTGTATATTGTTTTTAATAGATTAGCTGGTTCTCCATAATAAAATTATATATGAGATTTGTTTATTCATGTTCATAAATCTGATTGGTTTGTAGTTTTCTTTCTGTGCAAATTCTTTGCAGTTCTGAATCAGTGTTTTTATTAATACGTTGTAAAAAGTAAAAGCTTTCTTCTCTTTTCAGTGGTCTGGAACAATTTTAAATAGCATGAGAATTAGCTATTTTTTAAAAGTTGATTAGAACTTCCCCGTGAACCAAATAAGCCATGAGCTTTTTTTGGAGGGAGTGAGAAATCTAAAATAATCAATTACTATTAAAGAAATAAAGAAATTTGTTAAATTTGTTAAATTTCTTTATTTCTTTAATAGTAATTGATTATTTTAGTAATTGGTCTCTTCTCAAGTCAGTTTTAATAAGTTACACTTTCCTAGAAAATTATCCATCTCAAACCAGATTTCCAAATTAATTTGCAAAATTGTTGATTAAAGTCATCTGATATGATTACTTAAATTTCTGCTGTATCTGTAATTATTTCTTATTTTTTGTGTTTATGTCCCCTCCTTTCTGGATTGTATTGTTTATTTATTTTGCTAGATGTGGACATTTTGTTGCATTATCCCTAAAGGCCATCTTTTGGATTTATTTGTTAGATCTCCATATATTCTATATTCTAATTTACCAATTGTTGCTTTAACATTTACTCATCTTCTGAAACTTTATGTTTATTTTATTGCTGTTTCTAATTTCATGAGCTAGATACTCAGTTCATTTAATTTCTTGTTTACTAATATGAATTTTTAAGTATGTCTTCACTGATGATTGCTGCTTGAACTGAATTATTTAGTTCTTATATGCAGGGTTTTTATTGTTAGTTTTTAGACATTCTGCAATTCTGATTTCTAAATATTCCCTTTGACCTATGAGTTGTTCAAAGGAGACCTTTTAAATTTCCACATTGTGGGTGATTTTTATTTTCTGGTTTTGTTATGCTGCATTGGGATCAAGTAATGTTTTCAGTGCTACTTCAACTTCTTGAAATTTTTGGATATTTTCTTTATGTACAAAAATATGTCTTTTTTTAATGACTATTAATTTGATACCTGACAATAGAGATATTCCCTGTACTCAAGTTGTAGGGCTTGATATGTATCCAGTAGAGCCACTATATTTATTTTTTTAAGCTTTCTGTATCTATCATCATATTTCCTCTCCCACCCACCCTGGTTCTTAAAACAATTAAATAGTTTACCATTCCTCTTAGAATAAAAATGATAACACCTAAAATAGCCAACCAACCCCTCTGTGGTTTGTCTCTTACCTACATCTCCAGCTCCATCTTACATCATGCCTCTACATTGCTTTTTCTAAAACAGAAAATCTTTACCTCCCTCATACTTGGTGTGTGCTTTTTACACTCCAGGGCCTTTGCACCTGCTTTTCCCACTGCCTGTTGCCTCCCATCTTTACCTATTTAACCAATACTCATTCTTTAGATCTTAGCTCAAATGTCTTCTCTTGCAGGAAGCTTTCCCTGGACTCTTCAACTAGCTTCCTTTTTATACCTTCTCACAGAATCTATCTTTTTCCTTTGCAATTTTCATGTCTACTTCACTAGTTAAAAGGTCCATGAGCATGGCTGTTTCTGCATAGTATTTTATTCCCTATTTTATTCCCAGTGTTTAACACAGTCCATATCACATTGTAGGCACTTTATAAATATTTCTTGAAAAAATTAATAATGATAATTATCATTTCTTGAGTGCTAACTTTGTGCTAGGCATCTATGTTATCTTGCCACAAAAAACAGATCTTCCTTTTAGAAAATAGGAAGGAAGGAAGGAAGGAAGGAAGGAAGGAAGGAAGGAAGGAAGGAAGGAAGGAAGGGAGGAAGGGGAGGAGAGGGGAGGGGGGAAGGAAGAGGAGGGGGAGGGGAAGGAAAAAGAAAAGAAAGAAAAGAGAAAAGAGAAGAAAAGAAAAAAGAAAAAGGAAAAGGGAAACAAATGAATCTAATTAAGTGTCCTTGAGAAAGAGTTTTTGATCTTATAAAGTTTTGCATATTTACTTCTTACGCTGGTTGAATATGAAAGGTACCCAGGAGTCTATAATTTGCATCAAAACTATTTAAACTCTTTAAGCTTATAAAAATGAGCAAGGATTCTAATGATGGGTTTTTAGAAGATATATTTGGCATTTTCTGCTTGTAATTGGATTACAAGCAGATCAAAATTTTCCACACATTTCTTATTTCTACCCTTGATCCTATATTAAGTCAGAAAGCCTGCAATAGCAAGGGGGAAATACATTTTTTAATATATTGTAATTTAGGCCTTTGTCTTCTGGAACCTAATGAGAAGCTTGTTTTGGGTTTTGATTTTTGATTTCTCATATTTATGCTACTTTTTGGTGCCTGCTGGATATGACCCCCAAACAGAGCTACTTTGAATTTTGAGAAAGAAAGTGAAGAAATTAAGAATTACAGAAGGTTAGAGATAAAAAGGAGCTGTAGAAATGATCTATACAATGTCTCTCATTTTACAGATGAAGAAACCACTACCCAGAGAGCATATGTGCTGGAACAGTGATGAAAACTCCAGTTTCTACATCTTTCCAAAGTCAATTTCCAACCACACCTGGTCATGGATAAAGGCAAGGGTTAGACTCAGTGTTGAACCGTACTTGTGTATCAAAACTAGTTTTCTCATTGGCTTGGCTTATAGATAGAATGATGAAAAAAAATACATCCTGAAAATATATGGATTTTATGTAGACACTATAATAATAACATAAGTGCATTTTGACTTTTAAGTCTCTTTTCTTTAAATTTGACTTTTTATATCATATAGAAGGCACCACTTTTGATTTATAAGGTACCTATACAGCAGAAAGAACACACAGCTCTGGGCATTAACATATCTATGTTCAATTCCTAGCCCCTCCACACTTCAGTTAAAACCTTGGGCAAAATGCTTACGTTTAGAACTTTGGTATCTTTACCTGCAAAATTAAAATAGTACTGTTTCATAGACTACCTGAAATATTTTCAAGTTAGTCAATAGGCAGATAAATATGTTTTTATTGAATCAAATACATCACAGTTTGCTCTGAGCAATAGATGACATGAGAGTGCCTGGCATAGGGAAGGTGTGTGCTGAATCTTCATTTCCATTCTTTTTCTAAAATTGGTGGGGCTGCTCAAGTCAGCTTGGGTGAAGTTTTGCTTTTCACCTTACAGAGGCAGCCTATTTGAGATCTCTTAGGAAGGCACCACTGGAAAATTTCATGTCAAGGTTACCTGACATGGAACATGTATTGAGAAATGTTTTTGTACTGAGTATTTATAAAATGACCCCTATAGTGACTACTGCTGTAAATGACAAGAAAACTTGCATGCTCTTGTGATTAAAAATTGCTGATTGCCGGCACACCAAACTTTTGTTAATGTATTGATGGAGAGTATTTGCATACTAGGTTGAAAGTTCTGTCAGTTTAATAGATTTGACTATCAACCAGAAAATCAAAGATTTTTACTAGAAACCAGCAAGTCAAATTCGGTCTGCCTCATGAAGCAGATTAAATTCTTTAGAAAGGGGCAATTGCTACATGACACTTGAAGAATATATCACTTCAGGCTGAAATATTGTTCCAACCCTGCAAATTCTGGCTTTTTCCACTTAGAACCCTACAGCTTTGGGGAAAGGCAATAGAATTTAGCGGAATAATTAACACTATCTTCCTCTAATTAGCAGAACCATGAAGAAGGAGCTGAATTACCTTCCATACTGTTGTTGAAAAACCATTGAACTAGAAACTCAGAATCTTGGGTTTTCTCCTAGCACTATATGGCATTGGATTAAATCACCTACCTCCTTTAGGTTTCAGTTTCCTTATTAATAAACTCATAGACCTGGAGTAGACTCTCATTAAAGGAACAAAATTCTGTGTCTGCCTCACTTACAAGAAAGATAGTTTCCCAACAACCATGGTGGTCCAGCATCTAGGGTCTCATTGTCCTTTAATGTAGTCTATAATACTTTTGTTTACACCTTATTCTTCTTCCACATAACACATTTTAAAACTTTTCTTTTTTTTTTTTTATTTTTAGGTGAGGCAACCCTTGGTTGACCTCACAGATTGTATGTCAGCTTACATACAATCCCTTATATTTTTTTATTTTTTATGCCTACAGCACCTGGTCTTCCTAGGTGCTCTCCATCCAAGTATTAACCAGGCCCAATCCTGCTTAGCTTCCGGGATCAGATGGGGTCGGGCTTGTTCAGGGTGGCATGGCCGAAGTTCTTAAAACTTTTAAAGACAGCATTTTGTTTCCTCTTCCCACTCTTGTCTTTTCTAGGCCGAATATCCTTATTTCTGTCCATACTAATGTAATTTCAAGTTTTTTTTTTTACCAAACTGGTTTGATAAAAAAACTCTAGAGAAGCTCCTAACCTCAGGGTTCCCTCGTAGGATTGATTCCTTGGCTTTCAACATAATATTCTTTATAGACCTTGCCATGACAGAGAACAGAGGCCAAGATTTCTTAGTTGTAGATCTACCTCAGGGTTCTTCATCTTGTCCACAAGAGGTCCTAAGACAATGATTTGCTCGTCTGAAAAACTCTTATCAGAGAAAATATATATATATATATATATATATATATATTTCGTTCATGATAACCCTCCCATTTTTTTTTACATTTGCTAATTTCTCATAACTTATCTATTCAGTCATCTCCACAAGCTGATGTTAAGCCCATTGATTTGTAGGTTCAAAATCTAACTTCTCTCCTTTCTCTTGGGTACAAGTACTGCTTACCCATTCTCCATATTCTGTCTTTTCCCCCATTCATCTATTTAGGACCAAAACTGATCCTAGTTGTTCATCATTTTTCTGGTTTGAATTCTCTAAATGCTGTTCTCAAAATTATCTCTAAATTGTTTTAATTCAAAGCATGCAGAAGTCTGAATTTGAATGCCTTTGGGCAGGGCATGGACCTCCAGTCCACCCAGCCCTCACTAAGCTTTCTACTCTCTTAACCTAGCATTTTCACACACTTATGCTACTTAACCAATGCATGAAGTGTTTGGAGTCTACACATCCCATAAGTTCTACTCCTTTCAACCTGAAGATTATTATCTTCAGTGGTGAAGAAGGAATTGCAAAAGGAGCTGCTGCCGAAGTCTTTCCCACCTTTGCTTACACTGCACTCTGTCTAGAATCCTCCTCTCCACTTCTCCTAACTATTGAGTACTTTTCCAGCATTATTTCATATAATGGCAGCAATAACAACAACTCTATATTATGTACCTACTCTGACCTAGGCACTGTGCAGAGGATATGGAAATGAATGAGACCTGGTTCCAAACTCAGAGCCTTGGGGCCGTGTGAGGGAAGGTTATGTAAACCTGCACTTACAATATGGTTTGTACTCCAAAGGATTTTCACATGGACTGAGGTGCCAGACTACCTAAGTTCAAACCCTGGCCCCAACACTTAGTGACCATTTAGCACACAAAAAGTTTTTTAACTGCTCTGTGCTTCAGTTTTCTCATCTGTGAAGTGGGGATAATAGTAATATCCCCTTACAGAGCTGATGTGAAGACTAAATGAGTTAATACATATAAAATATTTAGAAAGTACCTGGCTTCTATAAGAGCTCAGTCAGTGTTTGCTATCAATTTTATTATTATTAAAGTATTAAGTATAATAAAAAAAACATTATCTGACCCCCTTCCAGCCACCTACAACCAGTCCCATGTATTAGATGTTTCTTCTCTTTGCTGTATGAGTCTATGCATATATTTATTACAGCCAATGCTGAAATGGTATAATACAGTGGTCTCTCTCCAAGGTCCTGTCTTAAAATCTTTCTTCTTGTTTTAAAAAAGCTGTTGCCTCAAGGTCACCTTTCTACCCAGTATTTTCACTCATTGTCTCTTTGGCAGCCCCAAGACCAATTTTAGTATTCTTTGGTCTTTCTTAAAATATAACAACTAAACGGTTAATTCTTGACATAGCAGGTGGTCTTTGGGATCCCACCACAGTGCTAGTTTCCAGTCTCTCATTCTGATTCACCTGCACCCCAGCTAAACTGTTGTGAAATATGTTTCATTGCACCAATGTTTAATCCCTCTGTGATTTATGTAGAATGTAAGTCTGCAATTCTTTATCTATGATTCCAAATTTAGACAAGAACTGAAAACCAACTTTTCTTCTCCTTCCTTCTTTCTTTCCTTCCTTCCTTCCTTCCTTCCTTCCTTCCTTCCTTCCTTCCTTCCTTCCTTCCTTCCTTTCTTCCTTCCTTCCTTCCTTCTTTCCTTTCTTCCTTCCTTCTCTCCTTCCTTCCTCCTCCTCCTCCTCCTCTTCCTCCTCCTCCTCTTCCTCCTTTTTCTTCTTCTTTTCTTCTTCTTCTTCTCTCTCTCTCCTCTTTCCCCTCTTACCTCTCCCCTCTCTCCTCTCTCCTCTCTTCTTTTTTACATAAATTTCTACTAAAAGTTTTAGGCCACAAAACTTAACCTGAGCTGATGTATGGAGTTTACAATCTTTATTTGTTATCCTATTTAGAATTAAAACTAATATGTTTTACTACAAAATTATTATTAAGTTTGATCATAGCCATTGCCATAGACTATACTGGAGAATAAAAAGTATATACATTTTATATAGAATAAAAGTATATACATTGTCTTATAGTTCTAAAGTTCCAAAGAAATTCTGAATTCTAAAGTGTATCGGACTCTAAGAGTCTCTGATAAGAGACTTGTGAGTTTTACAGGCCAATTCCTTGATTTAAATTCCTTTGATTTAAATCCTGCCTCTTCTATATAAATTGTGTGATATTGAATAATTTAAATAATGACATCAGAACCCTCATCTGTAAAAGGAAATAACATTGATACCTATCCATAGAGTTGTTAATGCATAGAAATTGCTTAAAACAGTGTCTGTCTCATGATAAGCATTTATTTATTAGTAACTGTTACTTTAAAATTTTTTGCTGTTGTTTTGACTTGAGGGCAAGGTTTGTGCTTTCTAACTTCATGCTTGTACAATGCCTGCTGCACAGTGGGGATGCTATGAAAGCTTTTTGGATAACTATGACTGAATGACTCTGTTTGCCCCAAATAGTGAGTTGATCTCTCTCTTATTTTACCTCAGAAAAACATATTTAAAAGATTGAAAAGCCGGTTTCATTTTTTGCACTTTTATACACCTCAACTCATTCTGGCCTTTTTCTTCCTGACAGCATTTTACAGGTCTTAGCCCTCCTATTCTTTCCATCCTTGGACATATGCTTTTCTTTCCATCTCTTATATATGTATACGCCTTTATTTAATCAAGCACTTTTAAAGTGCACTCTGTTAATCAATACTACTTTCTTCAAATTTTCCTTGATTTTTCTTTTTCATCATTTTTTTTCTTGCCGGAATTGAGGTTCTAAGAATTTCTCATCATCCTTGAAACATCTTTTGTCTTGTGTTCCTTTTAGAACACACAGACTCCCATCCATATTTCCTTGAAGCATTCTGAAATCTGCAGACATGGAGTACACACTTCCCTTCTGTGGCTACTATAAACCACATGAACTAGGGAATGTCTTCCTAGGCTACCATCACTTTAACCCCCCCAAAAATTACCTTTGGTACTTAAGGTCCACTTTTGGTTTCCATCAAAACACATATCTTGATACATTTTTGTTTTTAAAAAATTCAGTGCTTCCTTATGGAGCAGAATGAAGTTCAGGGAATCTACCCCAGTCACTGCTTACTTCATGTGAGAGGTAAAAATATTGTAAGGATCGAATAGGAGTTATTCGAATGTTCTACTTGGATTAGACTTTCTTAACAAGTCAAGATCATTAGTTACTTATTATCATTGTGTCTTTCCTCTATAGCTATTTTATACATTATATTTTTCAAAAGAGAAATCTACAGGACATTCCAGTAGTGTTATTCTTTCTGTGTTTTTTTTTTTCTCTCTCGTTTTCATTTGAGTCTTTCTACCTGTAGGTCTGTGCAGTTCTCGGCTGGCTTCCTCTTTCTTGACACCTTGTCTTTTACTTCCAGCAGTTCTATGTTGAGCAAAGTATACCTTCTCATTTCCATAGTCAATCATGACATATTACCAATCATGATTGGTAATATGTCAAACATCCATTATATTTCAGAATCATATTTGCTTCCTTTGTTGAATATTCCATTTCAATTTGTTGCCCAAATGTTGCTCATTGATATGCATATATTATTTGTGACACATTTCCTGTTACTTGAGAACTCAAGTATTTCTTTTTTTACTGTTTACTATCAGACATACATAGCTTCTTCTCTACACTTTTGAGTCTTTTCCTCCCTCCCAAGTATCACTTTATCACCCTTATGATCTAGTTGGAAAGTGCTTGCTAGTTGGAAAGTACATTGTTCTAGGACACGTTACTCTTTACCAAGAGTCCTTTATTCAGGAAATGTTCACCATGTTTCAGAAAGGAAACCCTGTTTCTTGACCCCATATACTTCTCAGGTACTTAACTTCCTTTGTGCCAGTGGCCTATTATTCTACTCAGTCTCAGTCTCTTATAGCCATTACTCTTGGCCCTGGTGGAAACTACACTACCTCATAACCAAATTCAAATATCTCATTTTCAGACCACCATCTCCCATCCTTCCATCTCAATTATTCATTCAGTCTTCAACCTTGTCAAGACCTTCAATTCATGGACCATAATTATTCTCATTCCTGAGAAGAGAGGGAAGGCTTCTCCTCCCTCCTTCCCAAGGTAGGATTTCATACTTCATTAATATAACTATATTATAGTGGCCTAGCAAATGCTCCCAATTCACTTTATCTAATTCTCTACATTGTTTTTCTTGGCAAAGTCACAGGCTAGTACCTTCTCAAATTAAGCAGTTAAAGTTCATTAGGAAAAAAAAAAATCAAATATGTATCCAGAATTTTGTTTTACTTTAAATTCAAGATTATAAATCTCTAATCTGCCTGACATCCTTTCTATATTTATCTAGTAAACTCATTTCTACCCTACCAATGACAAAAGACACTCTCCATGGCTAACCCTAGGACAGGCTCCTTTGAGGCCTTTCATGACTAGGCTCTGACCTTGGGCTCTCTTTTTGGCTCATTTGGTCAAGTGTTAGCAAGAACTTGCTAGGTCAGTTTAGTGAAAATTTACCACCCTTGGTATATGATTACCATGGATATATGATCAAATTTCTCATCTACTCATTTGATATCTTATCATCCCAGCCTGCCTTTAGCAAGAATCCTATCAAGTTAACCATAATCCTTCTTTGATGATTTCTCTTAGTCTTTGTATTCTGAGGCAAGCTGATCTCTCTCCCCTACTGCAAAACCACCACTACAACAGTCCCTCTCAAATAGTCTTCTTTACTGCTTTTAACAAATGTCACAAATAATTTTTAACACAAGTTGACATATTTTATACTTTTCTTTCAAACTCTCACCTCCTCTCTTCTTCCCCTTGCTCTTAGCTGATCACCTGGACTCACAATTTATTTAGAATTTAGAAGCTCTTGGTCAGTCAAGAACTCACTCCCTTGTTACCACTAAATCTATATACCTCTCTGGCTCTACAATCTATCTTCTCTTTTTCTCATCTTACACTGATAGAAATGTCCTTTTTCCTAGAAAAAGCTGGTCCTTCCACTGGTGCTCTAAATCCCATCCCTTGTTGCCTTGTCAAAGACATCAGTTCTTTCTTCATTTTCTTTTCCTTCTCAATCAATAATCTCTTCTTTATGAATGTGTTAATCCCATCATTATTAACATGCTCCAGAATCTTTGATATTGAAAAAAAAGAAAATTCTCTCTTTATTTCTTCCCCAACAGCTACTGTACCATATACTTTCTTTCATCACCAAACTTTTCAAAGATTTGTCCAAATGTGAGATCTCTTTCTTACATCCCAATCATCCCTCAACCCATTCTCATATAACTCCTACCTCTAGCATTTCATGTCACCAGTGAACACTTAATCCAAAATACTCTTTTCTGCTTTGTCTTATTTGCCTTCTTAGCAATAGTCTGCACAGTTAACCATTCCATCTTTTCTGAAATAATAACTCTTTCCTCAGCCTCTGAGGTACCATGATCTCTTTGTTTTTTCCCTATCTCTTTGGTTATTTCTCAAAGCCCCTTTTCTTGTAACTTTAAATGTTGATATTTCTCATATCTATAGCTTAGGAATCATTTTCTTCTCTCCGTACAGATTTTTCCTAGCTGGTTTTTTTCACCCCCTGGAAAAAAAAGGAAATATCTTTAAATATATCTATTTGATGACAACTCACAAATTTCTGTTCCCAACCCAGCCCATATCTCAGAGTCATCCAGAGATGTTTAAAATTACCATATCTAGAACTGAATTTTTGCTCTTCCCATCCCATCAAGTTTCCCTTCCTCTGTATTCTTCATTCATAGTCCCATTCACAATAAGCAGGAAATTGTTGGCTCTTGCTTCTGACTCACCTCCCACAGCTTATCCATCTCCACATGCTGACAATTCTACTCATACTACTCATATTCATCTTTATCTTCTCATTTTAACTATACCACCCCCACCCCAGTCCAGGATATTAGATATTAACATCTCCATACTGGGTCTCTATAGTAATCTCCTCATTTATTTTCCTGTTTCTACATCCATCTTGTTCCAATCGATTTTAAGCATGGCATCCGGAATGATCTTAAAAAACAAAATTTGATCATATTATTCCTCTGCTTAAAACTCTGTAATGATAATCCCTTATGCTTAGAACTAAATTGACCTACAATCACAGCGTATTCCCTCTTTAATCAACTCATGAGCTGTCATCACTCTTGCTAACCTTGTTATATTCACTCTGGTCTTCTTTCATTTCCTCAAATGTAGAATAATCTCACTGTGTCTGGTACACTCCTCCCACACAGCCTATGTGTGGTAGCTTCATTCTTTAGGTCTCAGACTACTGATTTTTTTTTCTCAGAGGCACTATTATCTTTTTTAAAACAATTATATATATTATTTGCTTGCTACTTATTTTTTCCTCCATCTCTTCCCCAGACTAGAAGGTCTGTGAAGGCAAGGATAATTTAATGCCTCTTGTTCACAAATAGAGATACGTATGCCACAACATCTACCAAAGTCTCTGGTATGCGACATGTTCAAGAAGAATTTTTTCAATGATCAAATCCATAAATTTTAGCTGACAAGGTCTCTAGTGATTCTTTGATTCCCATCTTAGTCTGTGTGAAGTTTAGAAGTACAATTCTGTAGGTAGGTGTGAGATTTCCATGTTAACTATTACTTTGTATCTTCTTATATTTAATTATGCCAATAGCCAAGGTAAGTCTACAGAATCCCTACTCTTTGACCTTCAAAGAGCTTAACTAAAATTATGTCCTGTTATATGTGTACCTACTTCATCATCTCTTAGAATTCTCACAATATTAAGTCAATGTGTTTATTTTTCTTTCCAAATCTACTTTTGAGTTTATTTTCTCTGATGAAAGCATGACAGAAAGGAGAAGAACCCTTATTACAATATATCATTTTATTTACAATGAATAAAAATTTGGAAATAGCTATTCTATTTAGGCTACAAGTTCTTTAAAATTAAAAGTATGAGATGGAAAAACGTACGTGTCTTAACTATAGGGTGGAGCCCATAGATCTCCATACCTTATAGAAATTCAAGGGTTTTAATAGGAAATATATGAGAATATATTATACCTTAAGAACTTCCATAGGAAATTTTTTCTAAAAAAACAATTTTTTTAATCTATGACCATTTTAATAGTTTAATAAATATAAATAGAACATGAACTTTAGTGGTAATTGGCAGTGGTGTTACTTTCCTCACAGTTTTAAAAAGCATATACAGAGCTAAAAGTTTACTCGTAAAACATCTACAGCATCGTGACAAGAATTCAGTATATTTAATAAGTAGTTAGAGAGCAGACATTTCTCTAAGGATTACAGCAACCTATGACTAGAATTATTCAGGTGCTAACATTATTAAATAATACAAGAGTTGAAAGAAAAATCAGTATAACATTTAAAACTCATTCAATGCCCAATTGTAATAGGGAGAGGAAGTACATGAAACAATGTAGAAATAAATTAAGTGCTAGACTTTATTAAAACCCTCACTTTATTAAATGCTAAAAGGAAATGCACGATTTCTTCTACAGGATTTAACTGTTTTGCTATGGACAGTCTAGACTAATTCAAAAATGCAGTGCACTTTTTCTAACAGAAAAAAATAAAATAAAATAAAATTGAATCAGCTGAGACGTAAGAGAAGAATAAACACTGAAATAAACATTGCAGCCGAAACTAAAGTAACCGAAGTGAAAATGTTTTCATAATGAACTTTTATGTTTAACAAGCCCAGACACTTAGAACACTGTGAGCTATATTAAACCCTTTTATGAAAGGATTATGTTTTGTATGATGAGTGTTTTAATATAAGTATGGTACACAGCGTAAAAGACAACTACATTTAACTCAAAGTAATTACAAGAATTGAGGCAAAATTATTTTATCCTGTACTATCACATTGATACAGAAAAAAAAAAATTCTTCTGGAACCTTTCACCAGCATGTCTCTTTTTCAATTATTTTTGGCAGTATAGATTGCGTCTCTGCCTCGGCTACCTTTCATATCGACAGTTGGTAGCACGAGCCTTTTAAAGCACAAAGGGTAGCAGCTCTTCAGCCAATCTGTGATAAAAGGGAAAAATGAAATCACTATGGAAACTGCAGGAAGGATCTAAAAGCTCTCTTTATAAAGTAAACGTCTGATGTTTGTGACTGCAGGGGTAAAAAATTCATAAATCTGTATGATGCTATCATTTCTGATTTGTTATCACTGCAAATGCCAACTGGAAGCAGCGTAACGTTAGCTTCATTAAGTGCTGTCTATTCAGAAGAGTTACTATTCAACAGGAGGAAGATGAGATGTGGTCTGCAGAGAGGTCGGGGGTTTAAGGGGTTGGTGTGGGACTGAGCGAAGAAACTAATTTACTTAGAATGTTTCCTTTCTTTTCTCATTTGATTGTCTTTTTCTTTTAAATCACAGTGACTTGATGGAATCAGGCACACCGAATTGTTTCGCTCTGTGTTTTATTTTGGTTTGTTTTTCATTCAGAAATGGAACAAATCTCAGACCTAAATTCAACTTAGAAAACTATGTCTGTCTCTGATTTGAATTGAAATACAAAAACAAAACAAAACGCTAACCCTCTCCTTTTGATCAAAAAGCAAATAAATACCAGGGAGGAGCCATTCTCACTTCAGCACCCTGGAACCCCAGGAGGGAAAAAATGAAGGTGATTGCGACTATACAAACTCTGATAATCTGATGAGACGGCAGAGAGCAACAGACACCTGTGTCATGAAAGAAGTTTGAGAATATCTCGTCAGTTCTCAGAAGTTAAGTGACTTTCTAAAGATAGTTGTATGGTTGTTGAAATAGGGAACTTTTTACATGATAATAGTTCTTCTGTGGAGGAGGGGCTGTGGGGTCAAGAGGACAGTGAAAAACTCTCAAATGTGAAATTCTGCAAATTCAAGGATAGTCTTAATTCAGAGGAGGATAAATATTCAAGTAAGTAGACCTGTTTCAGCACTGTTTATGCTACTACGCCTATTTCTGCAATGTTTACAATTAAATACACCTTCAATGGTTAGATTTTCAGGCAATAGAAACTGTGGCTTTCTTTTTTTAAGTTTGTGGCAACTTTACTTCAGTTGTAATGCATTGAAATGTCAAAGATTGATGTGCATGGTAATTGATTTCATATTGTCATGCTGTATTTAGACAATTATAAACATTGCTAATCTAATGTTTCAAGGTACTTATGAACAATTAGCAATTCTGCACTAGCATCTCAAACACACTTTTGATGATAATAATAAACTGAGATAGGTTCTATAAGTCCTAAAAGGGCCGTTGTGTAAATGATAATTAGAAAAAGATTTAAGTTTTTTTTTCCCAGTGAAATGATTAAAGCTATGAAACTAAAAGCACAAGTGTTCTGGTTGTGAGCTTGCAAAAATTCTGCACAATTAGCAGGGAGAGTACTTTGCTTTACAATAAAAGGATCGTTTAAAATAAAAGAATATGACACCCACTAACTTTATTGAACTTCTACTACTACTAATGACTACCTTGGTTGCTTGTGCAGCCCTTACAATATCCACAGTTCTTTATCTCATGTTAGAAGATTATTAATGGTCAGTGATACAGAGTCAAATGGAGGTTTGGGTTTGGGCACCCGAACGTTAAGTACATGCATGCTTTTATTCGAAAATATTTAAATGCCTCATACGTGCTGACTACCCTGATGCTTTTTGTGCATATGATGAAAACCAATTATCTGTGGAGAAAACTTGACTGGGTGGAAGGAGATTAAATTGGTTTTTAAAGACTTCTTTAAACAGCAGTAGCTAGGGAAAGCTCCAATAACATTTTAGTTCAGGATTGTAATGACTTGGCTATATTAATAAATCATACTTTATCCTGACTTTTATCAGAATATTTGAATGAGGAAGACTGCACATGATAGACGGGGGAGAGAACACTTTCAGACGAAGCTTTGCATATCTCAGACCACTCTCCCAATCCCTGTGAAGTTCTGGAAACAGGTTTTGGAGAAATCAGGTAAGTCTGAATTTACTAAAAAATGAGATACAAGATGATATATGTCTACTAACAAAAACTTCCAAATTGTTATTGTTGAAGGGAATAGTGTTGTTCTGGAATATTCTGTGATTTTTAAAATGCTGTGCAAGGTAAATGTAGGGAAATGTTACCAACTTTTCTGCCTGGTTCCTTCTGGGAGTTTCCCAACTTCTATGAGATGATTTTGTGGATATTGTAAGGGCTGCACAAGCAACCAAGGTAGTCATTAGTAGTAGTAGAAGTTCAATAAAGTTAGTGGGTGTCTCTCATCAATCAGCTCCATGTTGATTTTTTTTCACTGTGCTGTAAGTCTGAGACCACTTAAGAGGACATTTATGGAAACATGGAAAACATATTGTTTCATTTACGCATGCAACAATGCAAAAACTTTCCCTTTGTGACTATTCAAAATATTAACATTTTGTTCTCTGTATGTATGTTCTCGGAATTGACTTCCAGCAGCTATTGTAGAATAAAGAAGGCAAAATATTCTATCATTACCTCAAAACATCTGATTGCTTACTAATTGAGGAGTACAATATTTTATTGAGTTTTTCTGAAATCATATATTTATCTAATTTAAACTGTATGTCAAAAAGTTGATGAGATATAAGATATATATTATTGTGTGGCAGTGAGAGGATTGTTAGGAAAATGCATTCTTTCCTTTCTATTAATTATCAAATGGCCAAACTATTAACTATTGCAGGTGCTTGGATGGTGTAAAATAGGCTCTGATACTTTCCATTAAATTTTCACTGACTTTCCTGGATAGTACTTTCAGAAGTAGTGTTTTCACTTAGTGTTTTCATGATGTGTTTTCCAGTTGGCCAAGTTGCATGATCAGATTTTTAAGATTTTGGTTTTGAATGTAATCATGGTAATACTTTTCTCTCACGCTCCACAGAGATTTCATCTCTTGTGTCTGTCTCTCTCCAACTCTCAAGAAAGTAAAGTTCTGTGGAATAAGTCATCAGAGAATCTCTTCATGGCACTAAATACCTACAATATAAAGGGGGTCTTGGAAGTAGTTCAAAGATTTTTTTTATTATTTTCTCTCTTTTAGAATTACATTTAATAATGCCATTAATTTCCAACTTGCAACCATCAGAAATCTCGATTTCATATGAGCTTTCACTCTGAACAGAATTTACTCTCTAATCTCAAATTGGCCACTGAGATAAGACAAAAACTTTTAATTAGAATTTTAATGTGTAATCCAAGCCATTTATAGATTATGCACAGAGGTGAACTTCTATGTATTTAATAACTGTGTGGAGAACTTAGATAATGTTTAATTTGGTGGAGAGACTATTTTTAACTTTCCTGGAGTCAGGTTACCTGCAATGTTCCCTCAGTCTCTTAGAAGTTCTATCAGCGTGAGGTTTATTGTGTGAATGAGTAACTGAATGTGTCTGTAGCAAGTCCTGGGGGGAAATTGTAAAGTTTGGAATATTCTGTAATACAAAGAAGATATTCTGTTTTCCTTTCACCTTTCTTCTGGGAAACTTAATTTCTTGTCCCTTAGTTCAAGCTATGTGGATGAAAAGAGATAAATACACAGCAGAGTACCAGGGGAATTAGCCTCCCCCTCGCTACTGTTAATGAGTGGTGCCCCTAACCTCATGTGTTTATTCCATTCCTTAAGAACCCAGCACATGAAACAGTGTGTGTGTGTGTGTGTGTGTGTGTGTGTGTGTGTGTGTGTGTGTGTTTCAAGAAACAGTTGGCACTTTATGTCGGACTTCTGCTTGACACGAATTATTTGGTAAATTGGAAACTGAAGTGTGAATTATAAACTGAGGGCTGTATAATAGGCTTTAAAGGTGTTCTTAGACAAAAATAGCCTAGTTGGGATTTCACACACCAAACAAAAAAAAACTTTTTTGAGAAAAATGATCTTTTCCCCTTCTCATGAAATAACAAAAAATGTGCCTTGCACAAATACCGATACCCATTTATACGCAAACACACACACACACACACACACACACGTACTATTCAGGAGTGTATCCTCTGTTTTTTATTTACATGTGCACATGATGCTCATTAATGTTGATAACCCTCTGCACACGCCTCTAAAAATAATGGACCCCAACTGTGAGAACTGTCTGTATTCAAAAACGTTAAGAGCTGAATATTTAAAATCTGTCTGGCACACCAAGCTTGGTTTTCTGAAGACAGCAGAAGTGGAACAGAAAGATCAAAGAAAAAAAAAAAAGTAAAAGCACCATAAAAGATAATGACATCTGGATGGGTCCTGGATAATGCTCTAATTAAATGTACTTACACCTAAGTCTTATCACATGCTCTGGAGTGAGAGCTTAGATGCCCCTTTCAAAGTGCAGCATTAGGCAGTCATGGGAGCCTGGCTTGGGAGCGGCCACCTCTGCTGTGACCCAGCGCTGTTCTGTATGTGTACCTGTACTCTGTCCTCTACTTTCTTTCACTGAATGGGCTTCTGCTATTTTGCTGTTAAGCTAGTCATGATAAATTAGGTTATCTCTACAGCTTACGAAGGTAGGCATGCTCTCTCTAACATGGGTTTGGAAAAAAATAAATCAGCTTCTCCCACCTAGATAAAACAGGATATAAGATTCTCTTCTTTCTTTGCTGGCTCATAGGTTAAGATGAGTTTAGTAAGAAACCTCATCTAGTTTTCTGCCTGTCCAGGTATCGTCTTGACATCCTTTTTCTTTAGAGCATAAGAGAAACTCTCCCTGAGTGTAAAGCACAAGGTAGACTTCCAGAAATCATCAATTCAGGCAATTTTAACTTTTGAAAGAGTTTCTAAAGCTTACCTTAATTGGACAAAGTTATATTTAAATTAGCAAGACTTGAACTATTTTAAAATGCTGGGATTTAGGACAAGAGACAGTGTGAAAGGAACTGCATTTTCTAGGTCTTTTTTTGAAAGGTCACAATGCAACAGTCTCTTATTAGGTTTTCAAAAATAAATAAATAAAACAAACCCTAGATTTTTAGAAGGATAGATATATACTGCATATCTCATTACCACTAACAGCCATTAAGGGTTAAACCTCCCTATTGCATTGAGTATTTACTCTCTGGCTTTGTAAAGTGATGCTTGAGTGTGAGTTTTACAAAGGACTCTCATAACCATAGACTCTGTAACATACCTACTATATCAGAATATGCAGTGTTTCTTGAGTAAATGGTAACAATTACTGAAATTGGAGTCTGATCTAGAAAAAAAGTTCAAAGTGTTGTATATCGTCTTTAGGTGGAAGATAAATCCATCTCTTATTTTAACTGAATGAGAAGCTATTTTTTTTCTTTTTTCTTTTGTTTTTCTATGCCCTGCTTCTAATAGTGCTAAACAATCGAACACAAGCCTTCTTTCACTCCTTAGAAGACAATTATTCAATGAACACACAAAGATAAAGTTGGAAACCCAGTGTAATCTAGAAAGGTCCAGGAATGTAAAGAATCAAATCTACCCTCTGGGTCTCAGGATCCTTTAGGAGAATATAGAACAAGTTAGTTTTCCTTGAGCTTCCTTAATTTTGTTTTACTGCCTTAGGCATAATTTAAACACTGGCAAGGCTATGGGGAAGTGAGGTGCTTTTGAGGTGCTTGAGAAAGCAGTGGGGTCTAGAGAGACCAAAAAGATTCCTAGGAAAGCAGAGGGCTACCAGAGTGTAGCTTTTTGTTCGGAATGTTTTCAGTGTGCCACACCCCTATGCAAAAGGTTGGGACTCTTTGGTTTCAGTAACCCCATTCATGTTCTATAGTACACATATTTACATTCAGGGTGCTTTGAATAAACCCCATTTCTGTCTGACTTTTAAAATCGGCCGTGCTGTTCATCTTGGATGTCAAAGATTTTTACTCGGTAAGTCTACCCCATGTAATCTAATGCTTCATTTCTTCTCAGAAAAAAAAAAGATATTTGCATTAAATTTAGCATTTCAATAATAGCAGTGAAAGATGCAGGATTAGTTCCTCTGTCAGCTCATCTGCATCATCTCCATTTATTTCTTCTGGGAGATGAGAAGACCTTTGCATTTGACCAAAAAGCACTAGTAAATAAGGAGTTAAATTGAAGGCAGGCTCACTGGTTTGCTGAGATCTGTCAGAGTCTGACTGGCTGGCTACATATCTGTCTCTGGAACAATAGGTACCTGTATTCTGCACGGACTGCTGGGCAGCACTGACACTCTGGAGAAGGTCTGCCTCTGTCTGCGCTTCCCTGGTGAGAATCCCCAATGACAGTTCCACTTTTCAGTGGAGGAGAAAAAAATATCTGTCTACTCTCTTGATGAAGGACAGAGCTTTGATCATTTTTATTCAGGCTTGTCTTGACCGGAGGTATTAGGTTCTTAGTCTCAAGTCAGCAATCTCTCTCTCTCTCTCTCTCTCTCTCTCTCTCTCTCTCTCTCTCTCTCTCTCTCTCTCTCTCTCCCCCTTTCTTACTCTCTATCTCTCTCTCACACACACACTCTCACATTCTCTCTCTCTCTTCCTCCCTCCCTCCCTTTCTCTTTCTCTCTTTCTTCCTCATTTCCCTTCGTAGGTTCTATACAGACAGATGAGTGTCACAGCTGTAACTGAGGCACAGAGCAATAAACACAGCGGAGCCAATTTCCACGATGGCGAGAGGGGCCACCGGAGGTGACAACAATGACAAGGACTCAAGGACCGTCCTTCTGACAAGTTTTGGGTAAGAAAATAATTATGCTTTGATTCTCGCATTTTTGCATCTCTGTGGCTGAGAGAGACATTAAGATAGAAAGCGAGTCTCAACAGGGAAGTATTTTCTTGAGGATATCATCTGTGCTGTCACTTGCCTGCAAACCTGTGTTCTCGGGGCTTTGTGTTACTAGAATCGTTGAAGGTGAGGTGTGAACAGGGCTGGGTGAAAGGGTGAGCTGCTTTTTATGTCTGTCTGGTGACATTTATCATGCTGTTTAAATTCGTATCTGAAAAAAATTCTGTTTGATGATAGTTGCAATGTTTTGTGCAGCGTAGAGCATATGGCCGTGTAGAATTCAAGCGATGCTCTTTCATTCTTAATTTGTAATTATTTTTACACTCAACTGTACTGAGGTCAGAGAGTTTTAAAAATTAATGAGATTCCCTGTGGAGTTCAAATACTAATATCTATGTGAATTGCCACAAAAAGATAAGATTATGCTCATATATTTTTAACATAGATTTAACATACTCCATTTGCCATATATGAATGGTACATTACTTTATGGAAACCTAAGTATTTTGGAATATTAGTCCTTAACATTTTTTTAGTGACTTGGAAAAATTTTGTCAAAATTGGACTGTAGAAAATGATTATTTACTGTGGAGATATTGCTAAAACTTAATAAACGTTATTGTTATGACAGTGGAGAATACCTTGTACTTTCGAGGAAATGACAAATAATGAATGAGCCACATGCTCAAAAAATCTGCAAATGTGCTTTCATCATAAGTAATATATAAAATTCAGGAGATATTTAGGGTGAAAAATTGCTGGCACGAACAAAGAAGCAAGTGGGCACATAGATGAGAATTCTTTGTGACAAAAATGAATCCAGGGCATGGATTTAGGAGGTTAAGTGATTTCTACATTCTCAGTGCCCCTCAAAAGGGGTGAGTCCAGACATTTCAAAATGTACCAAAAACTTTCATTTTCCACAATTTAAAAACATTGTTTATGTTCCAGATACAACTCATTGTTTAAATGAGGGGGATTGAAAAGCAGTCTGAGTATACAGTAATAGGGGCTAAAGATGCTTTTTTTCCGGAGTTCCCCAGTTACAAGACCCATTCTGAGCTTCCTGTGATATATTGTTATGTAAATACTGTGCAGCCAGGGAAAGCACTACTATGGAGATTCAATTTACTTTGAAAGTTGTTCATTATAGCAGGGATGAATGTTATTTATTTGATGTGATTCAAAGGCTGGAAATGACTTTTTCATTGTGGCGCCTTTTGTAATGGGTGCAGGGTGATCTAATCTTTTTAATTTTGGCTTTCACACCAGTGAAGATGAAAAGAGATCTAAACTCATTTATCGGTTGCTAGGTCCTTCTGGAGACCCAAGTCCTGTTCTTGGTTGCTATGGCCGGTCTGACCTCAGTCTCTGTGGTTTTGAGGACTTAGCAGTCTTTTTTTTTTTTTTCATGAGGAGCATGTACCTTGATTTATGTCCAAAATTGTGGCTGAACGTCTTTGTCTGCAAGTGATAAATGGTGCCGAACAATTCATCAGTTCTTACAAGTAAACACCACTGTCCCACTAAAAATATGTTTTGTTCTGAGTTAATGGTATGGAACAAGGCAGCCTCCACAAACAGCTATCTATTATTGTGGAGGGGCCTCTGAAACTTGGAGCAAAGTGGAGGAAATTGGCATTCATTTTCTTGTGCATTAGCATTTTATTTATGATTCGGCTGATGTGGCTTTAGGTGGATTGAGGATGAGAGGGTAAACCTTCTATTTCCTTACTTTCTCTCTAGTTGGGGCTTCAGATGAAACAGGCCCTCTGTAAACGCCTGGATTCTGCTGGGGCGCTAAGAAGTCAGGAGTAGTTTCTGTGTTGGGGCTGGTCTCCGATTTGCAACTGCCAAGTGCTAAGGCAGAACAGGCAGATGTGCTGCGGCTCTGTTGCCTTCCGTCTCATGCTGGTTCTTTGAGGGAAAGCTACCCCCAATATTGGTGACTCCCAGGAATGCTCTGCTTCTGTGCTACTTAATGGTCCCTGGACATCTTGCATTCTAGAACCTTGTTAGAAAGAAGTCGTGGTGATTAAGACGCTGTGGAGTATATAGCCTTGCTTAGCAGATAAGCTCTCACATATTTCCCTGATTCCTTAAAACTGCTTAATTGATGCTGCAGGGAACATACACTCTTCTAATAAGATGATGGTGACAGAACAGAGATCAAGAAAGGCATTTATTGCTTATAAGCACCATCAGCTTCCTTCCAAGAGAGATTGTGGCTTTATAGTGTAGTTTTTAAATTTTTTTAATAGTAATATGCTAATGACTTTTATTCGAAATCGGCCAGCACTGAGTATCTTCAGGAAAACTGGGTTCCATAAGAAGTGACATCCTCTTCGAATTGAAAGGTAAAAATTAAACATTTTTTAAAGTGCCATTTGTAAGTCATTTTATGTGCTTCTTGCCAGTAGCATTGGAAACCTACTTTCTAAATAAAACTAATTAAAATTTAAACTATTCCTTTTAACATAAAAGGTTTAACGAAGAGACTCAGGGAATTTTATTGTTAGTCATTTGCTAAAATTGCCTAGCTTTTTTTTTTCTTAAACAAAATACAACCAGATACGTTGTATGTTTATTTTCGGCCTTGAAAATAAGCAGATTTTTATATTTTAGAGAAAAGGATCATTTGGGGGATCAATAAAAATGATCTGTATCTATTTTATGTAGATTTTATTTCAAGAACTGGTAAACAAGACCCAGGATTAGGTGATGCAGAAGGTCTCTTCTAGTTTTGAAAATTCTTTAGAGTACTAGTTTTCTGAAAGAACGCATAAGTGATGCCTTTATTAGGGTAATTGCACTTAGTCAGCTAATATTTAGCTCCCTTTAGTTGAGCAGCAGTTAAAAGTTCTATGCTCTGTTGTACAGGTAATAACTGTGGCTGAAAGTAATTTCCAAAAAATTGATTTTTGGAGGTATTTTTTTAAGCTGCTACTTTAGCGCTTTATTAAGACTGGGGTTTTGCAAAGCTCAGTTGTGGCTCCTTAACTTGGGTTTCTTCAGGTCTTCTTAAAGGTAATACTTTATGTGAGTGGTTAATTTCACACAAAAAAATATTTAATTCTAGGTATCAGAAGAAGACAAATATTCGCTGGTATGTGGTACGTATCTCTGTATGTATATGAAAATATTTTAATATAAAATGCTTTAAAAATGTCACATTGTGTTTTGCTTTGCTGTTATTTCAAAGGATTTAAGTGAATGTTGGATAGTGCTCAATTTCCTGAAATGATTAAATTCAGTCTCTGAAGAATTGGGGGAAAGGCCTATAATGACATTTTGATGACTTTCATTTTAAGGTGTAATAGAAATTGAGTAAAATATTTTAATAACTATTCTCTCATATCTCATTTCAAATACAATGTTTTTATTGCTCATTCTAGCTTACAATTTTCTGGTGATAATAATGTTGGCTGGTAATTGTTTCTTACATAGAAATCATTTTAGCCTTATATAAAAGTTATTTCAGAAAAGTCTTCATATGTTTATCTCAGATAAAGCAATCGCATTGAAATCTTGAGATAAAATAGTATTTCCAGATTCCTCCTATTTTAATTTGGTACTTCCTTACAAGAATTAGGTGTGTCTTAAAGGAAGGAATATTACATATGACAGTTTGTGGCTTAAAGAGAAAAAACAAAGATACATGCAAATGCAAGTCAGGAGAAGGCTGAGAAAACAGAAAGAATAAATATTATATGCTATTACAAAATTGTGCTTTCAGATGTCATGCATTTTTTAAAATTTAAAAGTGGGCTAAGAAATAATATATATTTATATAAATATGCAATTATTATATCTATCTTTATGGAATAGATAAGTGCAGATATATAAATGTAATGTGATTGCAGCTAATGATATCAGGAACATATTTTCACCTCAATTCTTTTAGGTGTAGACATAAGTAAAGTTAATCACATAGCTTTTAAAGTATCAAATCTTTTGGGAACTAGAGTTGTGACATATTATATCAATTTATGCAACTCAAAATGAAACCCTCATTTCAGTTTTTCTGTGCGAGTTACACAAAGCCATTAGCTTCTAAACTGTGTTGTTCTAAATGCTAATTAGAAAATTTTTAATGCAATTTAACTTGATTACAATGAATATTTGAAGTTCGGAGATAATATCATTGCTGAATTAGCATGCCGTCAGTGCAATTTTTTATAGAAGTAAAATTTACCTCTAGTATAGGATTATTTTCTTCTCCTAATATGATTCCTAAATTTCCTTGAGTTTGCTTTCTTTTTGTAATTACTATTCCTTTCCACAATACTAGTGTTGCAGAACAACTGGTTACTCTTAGTTTTTTCTGACTACTATAATTTTGGCTTTTGTCTTTATCTCTGAACTAGTTGTCTGAGTTTCAAAGAAAAAAAAACCCTAAAACTTGTATTATTAGAAATTATGTATAAAGTGCTGAAAGATTTGAGTTGGCTTTGGGTAGTTGTTCAAAGGGTTATTAGGATACAGAATTTTCCCAGCAGTAGCAAGTTACCTGCTTAATTTGATAAAGTCTTTCTTTCAGCTATCTTCATTGTTTTTCCACAAAATACTTCGCCAAGTAGTAAACCTTATATTTACAATGAGCATCATCTAGAAAATTTAATACAGAGAAAAAAACTGTCAGGGGAGGGGCGCCCCCTTCGATAGCTAGTGAACGTGTCACCCCAAGGTACTCTTCTATCACATTGGCAGGACACATGGTCGAGTTTTATCTGCCATTGTTTGTGTTTAATCACCTCCGTGATCCAACAGCAGGTTTTGATTTGCATTGGTATCAGTCAGATACTTTCGTCTCAATGATGTCAAAATGACTTGAGAAAAATAAAAGTTATTCTGAAAAGCTTAATTATATACTATAGCACTCACTGATAATTCATTGAAATATTTAAAATTTTGCTCAGATTTTAAAATGTGAAAATTGTAGTTTGCTTAACGGTGTTTGTGATTGTTTTTTAAATGAAGAGATGGCCTGTATAGACTTGTGATGACTCCGAGTTCTTCTAAAGTTGACTTTATGAATTTACACCATATAGTGAACAGAACCTTTTTAAATTCTTTAATAATATCTCTAAGCCATACTTTAAGTTCTTAATGTTACTTGGCATTATTTTAGCACATGCACTTGTGATTCATAAATCCTTGAATTTCCTGTATTTTTCTGACAGTTGAGATCACAGTCCAAATTCAAAGGCTAAAATATACCATAAGGCTAGGAGTTTCCTTAGCGAAAGTAGGGCAAGGTAGCATACCGTGGTCAGGAACATATGGTGTGTAGTTAATTATCACAATCTTGAGAGTTTTAACATAGTTTACTTCAGGTATCATTGAAAATACTGGATTTTCAGGAAATATCTGAAGAATTCAATTTGCTAGAAATTTGAAACATGGAAATCAAATTATGACAGAAATATCCACCCATATGGATTTACAACATACTCGTTCATTCAACAGACATTTATTTAGTGCCTACACTGTGCTAGACACTTTTCCTGTGACTCCTAACAGTCACCATTTGTTTCATATTCATTATTTGCCTGATTTTGCAGATTATAGGAGTCTCATCAGTTATACATACAGCATCAGCTAATCACACCATAACCCATGCCATTTTGGAACTTGTATTTCTCTTGTCTATTCTTTAAATGGCTTAAAATATATTCCAGGTATATATACCAATTTAGAAAGATATATTGTTACAACAGTCAGAATGCGTTTTAAGAAGTTATCTTCTTAATATGTAGATAAGAATGTTGTCTACATACATCATACCTTTTCTCTCACTATTCAGGCCCACAATACAGCACTCAGTCTTACTGCTTTTATACTTCCTTCCAATGCTTTTGTACTATTTTAAGGGTCTTCTAATTCTAGTTATTAATGGCTAACATTTATATTCAATGTGCCAGAAAATATGCTAAGCCCTTTATGTTTGTTTTCTAAATTAATCCTTTAAACTACAAAAAAGCATCACTATCCCTGCTTGTAGATGAGGAAACTGAGGCTTTGAAGTTAAGTAATCCCTTTGAGGTCACAGAGCTAGTTAGTATCTGAGGTGACTTAATACCCAGATCTTTGAGACTCTAGTTATCCTTCTAGTCATTCAACAAATTTTATTAAGCCTTGATGACACCCTTGGCCTACCCAAGGTGTTTAGAATAAAGCAATGGCTATAACAGGCAAGTCTCTGCCCTTAGCTCACAGCCACCTTGATACTTCATTATGTTATTCCCCTTTGTACCTATGGATTCCCCAGAGCCAACAGGAAAAAAAAAATAATTTCGAAACTTCTTTGGACTTTTCAGCATTTGGCTTACATCTTTCCAACTGCAATATTGCCTATTTCTAAATAGGAATTTTCTACACTAGAAGGCTGATCTGCTCATGGCTCCCGCCCTCTGCCCCCAAAGTTTTCCTTGTACTTTCTCTGGTCCTGAGACACTTGAAACACTTCCTGCACCTGAAACACTTTTGCCACTGCCCCCCATCCTTCAACATCTAGGTCAAAACCCATGGCTTCAACAAAGCCTGTTTTAGAAATAAAATCCTAAAATTCTTTTATCTGCAGTCATCAGTTGACACATGACATTTGCAACAACTAATATAATTTGGGGCTAGGTAACATTTCACCTATTTCCTGTGTCCTGGCTGCTTCAGTGTTTGCAGAAGAGCCCAACTGACATGTTGGCAGAGTTCAGGGAACTAGCAGTAAAGTAAGAGAAGAAAGTTAAAAAAAAAAAAAAAGTAAGACTGGAAGGATTAGAAGCAAGAGCCCCACTGCCTAGCACAGTGTCTGCCACAGACTACGCAGTTAATATACATTTGAGGTTGGGAAGAGAGGAAGAGACTGACAACAGGAGGAAAGTTAGCAGGGGGAAGGAAAAATTATATTTCAAAATTTATAGCCCAGGGCCTTCAAAGACCTTTAAATATTTATTTAGAGTCAGAGATCCAATTAAAGAATGTATAGATATACATGATAATCTTTACTTTTAAATATATTTTTACTTCTGGGAATAAATTGTCACTCATTAATATTAATGCATTATGTACAGAATCAACTTTCTGGCGCAATTATGTTTGTACATTGTTTTCTATCACTATTCAGATCTATGAAGTAGCTGACTCAAATTTATTGTTTTATGGTGTAATATTTCTCTATCCTTTGGGACATTTTTCAGTATCACAGAAGTTGCTGTTTGTCGCACGCTCCCACCCCCCACCCCCGCCAATACTCAGAAGAGCCATCCTCTTAACTATCATAAAGTTTTAATAGTTAATACTTCATGTTGGATTTTTTTCAATAAAATTTAAATTCAACATTTAAAATCCTCATGCAAATCTCTGCTGTCAGCAAGCAGTTCTTGTGGTTAATTTTATTTATGTTTTTACTCAATTGTATTCTTAAGTGTAGTCTTGAAATCTCAAGACAATAAATATATATTTATATGGATTCTCAAACCTAGTTCTTAAGGTAGGAATTTTACTTCATAGGAAAATCTACGTGGAAATTTCTTAAGAAACTACTACATCTAACCTCTGTTATGGAGCTATTTTATTGACTATGAGAGTCATGACCTATAGCCACAGATATGAATATAGGGCATATTTCAAGGAGGTACAATTAATACATAATATACGTAACATGGACTAATTTTCCTGGGTGAAACAAGCTAGGAAGTTTGCACCTTGAAGCAGTAAACACAATGGCCTGTGTACCTTCTAATTTATATGGGCGTATCCTGCTTTAGCAACCTCATTCTTTGGGAATCTCTACCTGCTAGTTGAGTTAAGTGCAGATGAAGCTTTGGCCCTGAGGCTTTGAGCTATATCCTGCTTTCAAGAAACAAGGAGCATTTCTACAGTCTGTATTGTAATAGTAGTAGTTGAACAGTCCATGAGAGTTCTAAAAATGAGACTGTGCTCCAAATGCTTATTGCATGCTGTGTTGATGTCAGTATAATGCAGAGGATGAGCTTGTCTCCCCTTTAGCCCTAACTTTGTATGGTCCTTTCATTTTGACACTAATTTCAGGCATGAACCTTGGCACTTAGCTACAGTGTGTAATTGTTGGTATCTCACTGCCACCTGGGTGCACAATGGAGAATAATATTTAGCCCCTGTGATTTGCCATAAGAACACACCACATGCAGTTGGAAAGGGAAATATTTAATCAGCCAGTTTTCTCAATGCAGTTCCAAACAGTTGGGTCGGCTGAAGATTTTATTTTCTCTGGATTAACTGGTTGTTTTGTCACTGCAAAGATAAAAACCTTTGGCTCCCTCTCGAATTCATATCGTGCAAATTGGGAGTACATTGCATATCAATTGGAATGTACAAACAAAAAGGAAGATATTTTAAAATAAGCTAAGGTAGTAACTAATTTTGATCAAGAGGTTTTTTAAACATCCCTGAGTCCTCTGTTTTGTCAGTTTGCCCTAGACTTACTATATAAAAGGCTATAAGTGATGCATGAATAATATCACTCCATTTTTAGGTACGTTTTATGATGATGCTGTTGATCTTTAGAAGAAATTCCATTTGGTGACATTTACAGAAATAGTTACATGTTAGCAGCTTTTAATTTTAATTAAAAAAATAACAAGCATGGTATAACTTTCAAGTGACAGGGAAGTCATCTAAGAGATGTATACTTGCAAAATGGAAACATGAAACATACCTGTCTCCCATCAGATGTGCTTATATTCAGTGTAAGGAAATAGTTTTGACACATAAGAAAATGGTGTAAGAGAATACTCTGTATAAATGGGCAGAATATCATCTGAAAGACTGAAATCTGTTTTTTAAGCCTGGTGCTTTCAAAGTGCTAGAAAGACTTGAATCCAGTTTGGTCTTCATTTTACTTTAATCCTACTAATTCAATGTGACATCCATCACTCAATGAATTTCTAATGTTTATGAACATTTTAACCTCCTTCAGTCAATTATATATTTAATGGAGAATTTTATTTCATTTTTTGGTTGGGTAAAGACAATAGGAAATATTGATACAAATGGCAAAGAATGTCTAGTTCTTAATAAAAAAACAAAATATTTTTAAAAGTTCAGAATTTCTATATGGTTTGGGGCATTTTAGTTCTTCCATTCCAAGATGAATAAAAGTTCATACGGTATATGATCTTTCTAACCAAATGGTATCTCTTTTACTCAATAAATGATGATAATTGTCATAAATTGGGAAAACTTACTCAATTATTTAATGGGCTTTTCTCCTTGATTATCTTGTCTAACCAGTGTTGCTAAAGTCACTGTGGAGGATTTTATAAAAGGAGAAAATATGAGCTTTTTCTCATCAACTATAGTATAATTGGAGATAAAATCAACTCTAAAGAAGTAATTGGATACTATAATAAAATTACTCTTAGCAATCATATGTCAGTTCTGTGAAGGAAGAAGCTATTTCCTAACAGGTAGAACGATTAACAATCAAATACGGCATTTTGGCTCAGGATATTCTTTCAGATTATTTGTTGTGAGAACAAACATGAGTAATATAGACTGGTTCTTAAAAATGGATTTTACAATTTTTATTTGATTTCATTAGTAAAAAAGATTTTCATTTCACTAGGATGTAAAAATAATTATCTGTGTTCCATGGTTAGTAATTAATTCAACAGATCCAAAACTTACGAATACTTTATTGATGATTTATAACAAAATATGTGTGTGAGGGGGTGGAGTCTTCCAAAATTTAGACACCAATGTAAATTGAAATGTTTTTTGAAGTATTTCAACTTCCTTGCTATTTTGAAAAGACAAGCTAACAATACATTTTATGCATAGGAAACCTTTTCAAAGCTGTCTGTAAAAACATTCTTGGGTGTGTAAAGCCCTGACCATTGCTTCACTCTCTGGCAGAAATATTATGCCATTTACCCGCACAGATAAAAACATTATTTCAAATAAAACCTAACATGAAGCAAAGAGCTTTGGGATTGGTCCAGTTCTTATTTTCTATCTCAAATACAACATTTTAATATTTTAAGGGAAAACAACTTTGTATTTATATTGATTATCATTTCCTAAGTCAACAATTAGCAAGCCCCAAAATTTTAAAACTTTACTTAAAGCTTTGAAGTTTTTGCCCTTAGTTACATTGAGAACTGTATGCTGAAAAGGCCAGTAATAACTTATTCTATTTTATCTCGTGAAGTTTGTATTTTGTAGATATAGAAGGAAGAGTGTTAGCCATTTGTTTGCTATTTTCTGCTTTCTCTGCTTTGGGAAGGAAAGAATTGGATAGAAAAATGCACACCCCATTCTTAGCAGACATCTCCTATGGGCAGTGTATGACATTCACTAAGCAGGGGAGGACAGATGTCCTATTATTAAGGGGCTGGGGGAGGAGGTAGCAAAGAACTAATTCTCCTGTGTTTCCTATTATATGAATAGACGTATATTAGACACATCGTGGGGACAGGCTACATAATGAGCCCCACTTGGAGAACAGATAGCATTTTCTCTAGACTGTGACAGCCTTTGATTCTCACTGTCTTTGGGAAGCAGGGTTCACCATAAACCTGTCTAAACTGGTGAGAGCAGAGACACTACACACCTTTTTCCCTATGACTTGTGAATGCCTTTGGTGCCCCCAAGTAAGGAACTCCTCTCACTGCTGTCTGCTTTGAGCTGCATTTCATTTTGATAGCCATTTGCAGTAGGCACTTTTGAACTTCTTGCAATAGAAAAAGTATGGTTGAGGAATTCTTCAATGGGATTTCTTCCTACCCTTCAGTGGGTGATCTGAAACATGAAGATTAGAGAATTGGAGACATTCTATCTAGCCTGTCTCTAAAACTACACATCTAGGCTCACATTGTTTGAAGACAAATGAAAAAAGCAAACAAAAAAACTTGAGAAGCCAAAGTATTGTATGTTGGTGAATATGGAAATTGGTTAAAATTGTGAATCAGAAGAGAGAAGCTATTTAGAAGAAACACGATCAAGTTTTTGTTAAATTACATATTCACTTATTCTCAGCTTCACTTTCACTTGCTAGAATCAAGATGTCCACTGCCTTCTTCAAATTTAGTTTTAGTACCACACCTCTAAAAGTAAGTATGTTTCGATGTGGGCGTCTTCACCTTGTTCACTCTATCAAGGGGAGACATACTCTTTGTATGTCTCCAGCAAGCTCATTTGTAACCATTTAACTTTGGCATGACATGCCCATCATCATCCAGGTCTTTCCCTCAAAACAGTGGCCAAGTATTTTCATTAATGGTGCTTCTGATGGCAAATACAACTTCTTACATTTCATCTTGAAATATCTAAACATGAAATTGAAACTATAATGCTACATCAATGTCCAGAAGCAGGGAACCTTCATCTTATACCTTTGGTGCATCCATACCTCGTTAGAAATCAATGAGTGTCAGCTTCTCAGGCTTTTGTTTATTTCTTAGGCTGTATTGAGTAGTCATGGTTTCAGTCATTTTTACATTTGAGTTTAGTGCCTTGTTAGTTGAGGGCCTTGAATGTATTTTGAAAGTCTAATTTGAGAACACACTTTGAAAAAAGCCTTAGAGAACACAGGCACCCTTAAATGAGCACTGAGAGGGTGTTTGGAGAAACTTCTCAGCTGATGTCTCCTTTTCTTATTTACTTTGGGGCTCTAAGTTAAGCAGCAGCCTTTGAAGCCAGAAGAGTATAGTCTGAAATCAAGCCAATTTACATTCAAATCCCAGACCTGCTATTACCTCGGACCAATTGGTTAGCATCTTTGAAACAGTTTCTTTCTCTGTAAAAAAAAAAGGATTATAATACCATCTTATTAACATTTCTTGGACATTTCCCACATGTCAGCGTCATACCCACGTGAGCTATAAGGCAAGTACTATTATTATCCACTGTTTACAAATTACCACACTGAGACTTAGGGGGAAAAGAAACCCCACCCAAAGCACACATAGTTCTTAAGTAGTAGGGTTTCTCATTTTTTTTTTTTATTATTATAGAATTTATTTTTAGGAAGGGACTTGCAGGGTCAGAAGGTAAGGATATCATAAATTTAGTTTCTAGAAGGTCATTTAGTTTTAAGCCCTAGGCTATGAGAAGTATTAAAGCAGTAATTTATATTTTACCATGTTGCCGCATTGCAGACTGATGCTGTTTGAGAGTGTACTTTGTAAGTGGCCGTGGAGAGTCATATGCTATGAGAACTGCTTTATGCTTTTCTTCTTGAAGATTGCGATGGTACTCTTATCTTGATGAGCAGAACTCCTTTTCAGTAAAAATTCTGGGTAAATGGCTGTTGCATTGATTTAATGCTAGTCCACAAGCCAATTGTTATGCTTTAGATGAAGAAGAAAAGGATTCCATTTTCAGCAGGACTTGACATGCTCAGGGAAGAGTTTAAAGCCTTAATGAATTTTATATTTGTGATCTGTGTGACTCTTGATAAATTTTTAAATGACAATTATTTACTAGGAATTTAAAAGTTTTATTCTATTGTAGCTTTATCTGTTGTCCATTCTCTATTTGCTAGGCACTGCTAACTTCAGTGTCTTCTCCCACTTCATCTGCAGGCTCTTGAAATCTGTGGGATGCCCAAACGGGTATAGAAACACAGAAATAGCACAGTCCCTTTGGTTAAGAATAACATGTCAGTTTTCTTTTCATGCTTTTGCATACTCTCTGGAGCTCACCCATGCATGATGTTCCAGTTGACTTCAAAGGCAAGTGTATGGTTGGATTAGCTTCATAGGACAGGGAGCAAGGTAAGAAACAGGCTTAGTGCTCTCAAGGCACACTGGGGAGCTGATAAAGGCAAGCTGTGTGATTACCAGGATGACCTGTTCATTTACGTCCTCATGGAGGAATAGGTAAATTTACAAAATACTTTCTATTTTATTGTCATTATTAAAATCATTTTTAAAATGATACCTAGACAGTACTTTAAAAGGTTGACTTATAGCTATATAATTCCTGCACTTGGGGAATTTAAAGTCTAATAAAAGAGATACAGATATAATAAATTTGGAGTGAGATAATACCACTGAAGTGCTGAAGGCTTAAAACATGCAAATCACAGAGTAATTTTAGTTATTATAAAAAGGCGGGATGGTGTAAAAATGGTATATGCTTGAGAAGTTGCAACTAAGGTGTGTTTGCTTTCCAGTTATTACCAACAAAGGTAGACTTCTTACAGAAGGCTAGAGCCAGGTATTTCTAAGGGAAAGAAGGGAGAAGGCTGGCCAAGTTGAAGACATCATTACCAACTTAGGGCACACTTTGAGAGAAGGCTCGATAATGAAGGAAGAATAGTTAGATGATGTGGGCATTGAGATGATTTTTCAGAGAAGAATATGGCAAACTGGAGCGTGTTAAAAGACAAAGCAGCTAGGACAGGGTGAGGTGTCCCCATGGACTGTGAAGCTTTGTGAGCCTACAATATAAAACATCAATGTGGAAACCTAAGGAGGAAATGGAGGTAATGAGGTCCATGAAAAAGCAGGGAAAGAACCCTTGCAGTTCTGCTGTGTACTGAAAACAGGCTTATTTATTAAATCTGAAAGCTATATAAAGGCAGATGAAGAGTCTCAGTTTTTGGAAATCAGAGGACCAGATAAAATAGGCCACAATAATCCAAGTGAGTGATTGTTAGATCCTGGACTGACACTGTAGATGTGAGGTAAAAGAGGTAAACTTAGGCGTTGGGAAGAAAATAATCAAACAAAATAACAACATCAACAAAATCCAGCACCACAGAAGGAGAATTCAGAAACAGTAAAGGATAAAAAGGAATTTAATATTATTTGAAGGTTTTGCTTCTTGGATGGAGAAATTACAGATAAACTAAGACCAAGTGAAGGTATATAGCAAATCCTAGAAAAAAGGACCAAACATCCTTATTGCATGTTTTTTGTTCTGTTTCTGGAATGAAGAAGAATAACTAAGGTTATTTATTTGCACTTTGATTCCATTTTATTTCCAGGATCACAGAGTATGTGTTTGTTAAAGTTATATAAAGCTAAAACCACTTTTGTGTACCCTAGCCCCACCCCACACCAGAATTCTTTGAGGTCATTTCACATGGCATCTTCTAGGGAGACACTACAGAGAGAAACTGCTGTCTGCGTGGTAACCAAAGGCATATACTCTGTATAACCGAACTGTGGACTGAATCTTGACTGTGGTTATGTTCTTCAAGTGAATAGAGCAGAAACAGAAATGAATCATTTGTCTCCAGAAATTATCATTCTGACTTTGCTTTTGGAGACACTGGCATGTGTATTGTGGCTGGAACAATCCTGCTCTGATTTGTCATCAAACACTTGGTATTGGACTTTGAAAGGGAAGAAAAATATTGCGTATTTTCCATTTGAAAAAAAGAAAACCCTAAGTGTATAGCTATCTTTTCTAATTATTACTAGTAGGCATTTCTCCCCCAAGATAATATGCAGTAATTTTTTGACCTTGGAACGGCTCAATATTTGCTTCAATGTCCACAAAACATAATTTGATTTAATTTCCTAAATCTTAGAAAATGTAACAGTAGTTTCAGTCTTATTTTTCTCATAGCCGGAAATTCTGGAAGAGGAAGTCATTGAAGGGGGAAGCATCTCATTTCAAAGTTATAATGAAGGCAGAACTTTGAGAAAGGACCTGTTTAAGTTCACAGGGTTAGGTAGTGACTGCAAGAAAAATCTCAAGTCTATTCATATCCAGGCTGAGCCTCTTTTAAGTATGCTGTATTGTTTCTTCCAAGTGTAGGAGATTCTAAACTGTAGAAAACTAATTGCACATATACTTGCCATCCACCAATAAATCAGATCTCATTTTATCTCTTGTAATGTGCCCACACATCTATCATAAAAGCATTATTAAAAAATAAAATATAAGCACTCTAGTAGTGACTGACAAGGCTTAAATAGGAATTGAGATTTTTAAATGACAGTAATTATTTAAGGAAAAAAATCTTTTTTTTCTGATTTTCACAGATATAACAAGAAAATTATGAATCCGACTCTATCTTATTCCATGTTTCCTTCCTAAAGAATCAGCTATCCTAGGACCAGGGCAAAGTGCCCAGAAAGATTCTCAAATGTGAATGTGGTAGAAGAACAGAAATGAAAAATGGAAGCGGAAGGGTTGGGACAGCCACTGGCTGAGTTTGCTGTGATCTGGGTTGGCACTCAGGCACAGATGGTCATCTGTTCCAGTGTATCCCTGTTTCCCCTGTCCTAAAAGCCCTCTCCCTTGTTCTGGTCCCTGCCCATCTCTCTTCCCCGCATCTCATTCAAACCTCTTGAAAATATGATCTACATGCACTTTGCACATTTCCTTGCCTTCATTTTACAATTTCCAGCATATGACACTTCACAACTTTACTGCTGGTTCTTGAATTGCTAAATCCCAGTGAGGTTTGGGGGTGTTTCCTGGATCTCTCTGCACATTTAGCCCCACTGATCACTCTCTTCTTGAAGTTCTCTCCTCCTCTGGCTTCCACTCATCAGATCACCCTCTAATCATTCCTTCTCTGTCCCTTTGAAGGCCTTCTCTTCTTTCTCCTCCCCAAAGTTCATGCTCCTCTTACCCTCAAAACTCTCCTCCCATACTCTCATCCACTGTCACAATTTACAATTACTCATAAACTTTATATGTAGAACAAATTCCCTTCCTGCAATTCAGACTTGAACAACCTGCCATTTCCACTGAGCCCCTTCAACCCATTGTGTGTTACCCATCCTCCTCATTGTTCCTCTCTACCTGATCTCTCCATCTATGTTCTCTGTATTGTTTTATGGAACCACTGTCCACTCATTCACTCGAACTAGAAACCCAAAGGTCGTTTTTTAGCTTCTCTTTTCCCACTTTTGTTGTTTTCCACATCAATCCCATTATAGGATCTGCTACTCTTTCATCCTAAATACTTCTTGAGCCCACCAAAATGCCAATCTTATTACCACTGGTATAGTTCAGAACTGCCAGTTACTGTACTTTATCTCTTCTTTGGTCTTACAATTAAAATGACCTTTCTTCTACCAGCCTATTGCTATCAAATGCACCATACATACAATACAAAGCAAACCTGCCTTCTAAGCTTAAAACTGTCTCATGTTTTCCCACCCTGCTGGCTAAAATCCAAAATAGTCCCAACTTAAGTTGTAGCCTTCGATGTGCTACTTCCTGCCTTTCTCTGATATTATCTCTAACAATTTCCTGTTTTAAACTGTGCTTTTCAGCAACACACAACAGCTGGGAATTCTACATATGAACCATATCATTTCTTTGCTTTTATATCTTCTTTGTCTCTAAGTCACTTCTCACTTCCTTTTCTGGCTCACTCCTAATCTTCCTTCCTCAGTCAACACAAGTATGTCACCTCTTGAAGAGCTTTTCCTTTATATGTCTTGTCATCCTCTATCTCAATTATTCATATCAAACCCTGTGCATATTCTCATCATTATATTAACTATATCATCTTCTAATTTGTATTTTTGTGAGCTTTACAGCTCATTGACAGCTGTTAGCCACTCGTTAGCAACTTAATTCCTTCAACTAAATTCAGACGTTCTTGGATAAAAATTTGGCACAGAATTGAAAAAATCTTTGTCAGTTCCATTGCTGATAATTGAGTCAAGAAAGTTCATGTAAGCCTATATCTGTCTGTCTCTCTGTCTGTCATCTGTCTATCTATCTATCTATCTATTTATCTATCTAATTAATCTCTACATATTTTGCCTTTGACTTTAATTTTACCTTTCCTTCCTTCTGAACAGCAAGTTGCAAATATACAAGTATATAACTTGTGTATATAAGTACACAAATATAAAATATAGGGATAACTATATTTTACTCCTAAAAGAAGCTGAAGTGCAAAAAAGAACTGTTATTGGCTTGCACAAAACACCACAATTAGAAGTATCACGAGAATCTATTATCTCAATTTCCAGATCAATCCTCTTACTATTTTATGACACTGCTTCTCTGTGGTTTTTAAACATTTAAAGATGTAGTTTATATGATGCATTCAGCCACATGACTAAAACATGGGTTTTCCAGGGTGGTCAATTCCTAAGCCAGAGAAAAGATTTTTAAAGCTTTATTTATCCACATTTCATATATATAGTTTTTATACCAAGAAGTAGCACACTGAGGTTCGTTGTCCCCAAAACACTACAAATGCTATTTTCTCAGAAAGAGGAGTGAGGTTTATTTTTTGTTCATGAGATGCCAAACAAGCCCAGCCAACTTGCCAGGCATAATTAATTTGGAGCATCTTTGGCAGTAGGCTGTGTAGTATCTCCATCCATGCAAATATTTTGCAAAAATTGAGCTTAAGCATTTTTTTTTTTTTGCCAGATTCTTTTCAGGATAAAGTTGGGAACTGGGGAATTGAGGCAGTTCTCATAACATTATAAACAGTTCCAAAGACTGGTTAAATAAGCTTCATTATTATCCAAATCATTCAGCTTAAGCCTTTCTTTCTACCCCCACCATACCCATCAAAACTTCTGGTACTTGGCTTACATGGGTGTGAATGAAATGGCAAAGTTCAGATTTAAAAACATTGCTTGTACAGTCACTCCATTTCTAATTTATATTTCTGCTACCTATGTTTAACCAGACTATTTCTTCACTATCTCTTTTTTGTTCTTTCTAGTATCAGAGAGGGAGCAAACACATACTCCTTAAGAAATCGTTATTCGAATATCCTATAGAAATAGATTCCCAAAAAGAAAATACCAAAGGGGGAAATAGATACATAGGTTCATTCTGTTTTTTAAATACACCGTCCAATTTTAATTAATTTATCCTCTATTGTGTCTACTTCTTCTGTTGTAGCGCAGAAGCAGTTTAGATAGGACATAAACAGATGACTGTGTTCCAGTGATACTTTATTTACGCAGTTAGCCGGCTGGATTGGGCCCACTGGTCATAGTTTGCCAACTCTCCATTTGACTCATTACTTCCACCAGCAGCTCTTTTAAAGTCATAGACGTAAATATTAACGCTACTAGTATGAGTAAAATGTATGGTTATATCAAAGACAAACATATGAATTCTTCAAAAGTTAGAAAAGATTAATAATTTTAAGGTCTTTTTAATATTTGAAGTTACTGTTTAGACAATCTTAGGTTTCTTAATGGGAGTGAGTAGATGATAATTCATCTTATGGTCTTACCCTGACGAAAGTGCAGGCCTGGTTTATGGCAGAGGCATATTTTTAAACGAACGCATGCTTGATGAGGACCCTGTATGTCAACGGATAAGTTAATTTGATCATACTGTAGACAAAATAGCAGACCCACTTTTTAAGACTCTTAGTTCTCTGTGTTCTGTTATTTCAAAGGATCCCAGATCAGCTACAGTGATATGGGATAAAGATAGGTGCTCCGGACTGTGGAGAAAGCGGTGCGCTTCCACGTGAGCCCCTGTTCTGAAATCACTGGTCGTGAGGGTTCTATATGGTAAGCAAGCATGGACGGGTTTTTAAAATGTAGGGTGTGATTTTTTTTCTCCAGTGCTTTAAATCGATCCTGTTAAAAACAAGAGGACAGCCCTTTTAGCTGTGAATATGGGCTGAGGAGAATGATGAATTTACTACTATTTTTTGACTCCTTAGATTTGAGGTTATCGTGGGCATCATCTCCTGGGTGAAGCTTTGGAAGTGCTTGAGACGGGTAAGTGGCCATATGCCAGAAAAGGTGCTCTTGAAGTCACTTTAAAATATCTATTCTGCAGAACTCTGTGACCAGCATAGATAGCAGTAGGCTCGATTATAAAAGACCTGTAATTGCCTTCCACAGTCCCTGGGTATAGGTGTCGTAACTTAATATTTCTTGTTTCTTTTAAAATTAATTAGAAAAGTAGTAGTAATCATACTAAAATTGAAAGAGTTCAAAGGAACTCTTTCTCTTCCTCCTGCCCCTCCCTCCCCAATTCTACTTCCCTGCCCACATAAAATCATTAATAGATTGACCGTTGTCTTTTTGTACTTTCTCTACACATACACTTGTCTGTATGTGTGAAACCTAACTGGGACTATATACATATACAGATATATATATATATATGGTTTCTCTCTATATACATATATATGTGTGTATATATGTGTGTGTGTGTGTGTGTGTGTATATATATATATATATATATATATATATATATATATATATATAGAGAGAGAGAGAGAGAGAGAGAGAGAGAGAGATCCTTCCATGCTAGCAAATGTAAATCTCCCTCATTCATTTAAAGTACTAATTATATAATCACTTTATACTTTTCTCCTCTTCCTTCTTTAAGCACTGTGTTGTACTTATAACAATACATCTTCCAAGGATGCTTCTATTAGTTAATTAAGGAGACAATTAGGGAGACAAATATTCATTTCCCATGATGGGGAAATGAAGATCTACTTTTATTAATCTAGGTTTACTTTTAGTTGGTCGATGGATGATTGTGGATAGCCTTACAGAGTTTTACAGCACTCTGCCAAATGTGTCCTTGGTTCTTATTTTGGCATAACATAATTTTTGTATAACTGTGTGTTCATAATTATAAAACCTTAAGGGCCCATGCATGCACCTGCGCATATACAGATTTATTTATTTCAGAGACAATTTAGATGACGAAGCTCAGAGTAGAGATCATTATAACATGTGTCTGCCTTTTGTGACAATGGCATCCTAACAGATACGGTGTTCAGACGCTGACCTTTCTGAATATTCTACCATTCTACAGTAATTGTGACATGCTTTTAGCCATATTAACAAAGAGCATTTTAACTTTCTATGTGCAAAAAACTCGGTACCTTACTATTCAGAGTCAGCTATTTTAAAAATTTCCAAATTCACTCTCAGCTCTATTCTCTGCAAGATTTTCCCATCTATCCCAACTGTGTCAAACTGTGACAAAAACAGAATAAAACAAGAATAGACTATACATGTCACTCATGTTGGCTGGGAGATAAGCTGAGAAAGCAAGAATTGGATGATGGAGGGATAAATGTACCATTGTTTGGAAAAAAAAAACGCTTTATTCTCAAGCTGTATGTAACTGATCCATTGTGAACTAAGTAAGACTATTGCTAGTAATAATTATAATAACACCTTAAATTTATCTAGTGCCATATAAGTTACAAAGACTTCCTCAAAGTTTAAATTATTTCACTTTTTTGACAGTCCCATCAATTAGTTAGGACCAAGCTTATGCTATTCTCCCCATTTCCCACCACTGCAGCTACTTCCTGCTGTTCTTTCCAAATCTGGTGTGTCAGATGTGGAGAAGTAGAGAACTCACAGCCTTGAATGCCACCAAAAAGTCCTTATGTTTGAGCATCGTACTTGGTGATATGTTAGAATGTGGAAATTTCTGCTGTAGCTAATATCCCTTCAGAGAGAATACAAATCACTAAAAAGCGCAGGTCGGATAACTTAAAATAATTGAGGTGATGCCACATTCTTGAAATAGAGATGTGTGGCAGTATTAAAAATACATAGCATGGATTAATTCTTAAAATTTATTCTTAGTTATATCATGGAGTCATTTGGATTTTATCCATTTCTCTAGTAAATTAGCCATTGATAATTGTAATTATGACCCTTAGGTGCAATACGACAATGAAATGATTCCTGAATTATTAAGAAGTGTTCATTTATGTCTACTCTGTATGTAGTTTTGAGTATTTTACTGCATTATCATTCCTTGGAAATTAGTCACCTGTATATGATATATACATGAGATTAAATTTCAGTAATGGTAATATTTCTTTAGGAAAATGTCCTCTTCTAAGTGCTGAATAAACTGATTATATTTTACATGGATTTTTTTTCTCCTAGATTTCTGTTTAGTAGCCATGGTCTTATTTGTTCATTAGCTATAGGTCATTATTTGAGAAAAATAATGCTGAGCATTTATATGATGCTTTATTATGAATCAATGTTTCATTGCCATATATATTGTTCAATTTATTATGTAAACTTCAAAAGACATTATTCCCAGTGTTTTATAAAATAGGACTCAGGGAGCTATAAGCGGTTTGCTCAAAGTCTCATGGCTAAGATGTGATAGAGAAGAAACTCAATTCCATCTGTCCACGTCAAGAACTTTTTCCATCAAGCCACAGTCATCTCAGAAACTCGTCTCACAGAATTTGTGTCAGGTTTCCGCTGGCCATGGGCCTCTTCACTGATAAGCCCATCTGGTGGAGTTTCTTTCCAGAACTCACAGAGGAGCAAATATCAACCAACGAATCAGATTCAGAGAATGTGTTGTAATTCTGATGATCAGTGAAAATAGATAACGTCCCTAATATTAGATTGCATTCCATCCCCCTGGAGAGGTGCGCAGAATGCATCATTTTGTAGAGAGACGGCTATATTTATCCTACAATACAGCCAAGACTGTGTTAGAGCAGGAACCTTTGTAATAGCTTTTTACCATATATGAGAATAATAAGCTTTGAAAAGAAGTGTAGGTGTGGGCATTCTCCATTTACCTTGGATACAAAACAGATTTTCTGCCTTTGATGAAAAGACCAGGCAGTGCCCATTCTAAGGAGAAAGTGTGAAATAAGAGAGAGCTCTGCAGACAAGGTTTTATCATCACCTCTTGCTTTTTTTTTTATTCCATTCTAATCAGAAACCTGATTTTAAGCAAGCTGCCCTGAAATTAATAAGTGACATAGAAAAGTTACTGCCTTGAATATGCTCATATGAAAAGGGGCATGAAAAGGTGAGAGACACCTCTGAAGAATAAGGGCCTTTGCCATTAATAATTATCTGTAAGGAGCAAATAGTTCCTGGGAAGTCGGGCTAGAGTCACAGGAATAGAAAGTCAAAGACATTAAGCCAGGCCTCTGCTTTAAGTGAGGTATTGCTAAAGCTGAATGCTAATCTCCAGTTAAAATAAAGCTGATAACAAAGCCATCCTGTATTCATCCATTCTGGAATATTAAAAAGAAATGTCTTCTGTATTTATTAAGCCCCTTATAATTATTTCTGACATGCCAAAACATGGGGTATGGAGAGAATAGTAGAAGATTGAGGGGAACGTTTTTTTTTTTTTTTTTAATTTGATGTCAAGTCTTCAAAGAATTGAATGAGTGGCCCCAGAAAAAATCATGCTTTAAGTATGACACTGCTGTTTAATAAACCAACAGAGAAAATATTGAAAGGAATTCTGTCAACATTCTGGGACTAGTGTAATTTTGAACAATCAAGCTTAATGGCAAGATCAAGCCTGAAGTCATTCTGCACGATTTGTAATGCTGTGAAATTATAAAAAAGGGAATGAGAACTATGTGGTGGTGGCATGGAGGTAAGGATGTGGGGAGCCTGAATTCCACTTCTGTCCCCTCTGACCTTACTGATAATGCAAATCGTTTTATGATGTCAAAATAGCTGAAGTGAAATAACCTGGTTTTCCCAAGAAAGGAATTTCCAGTTTCATCACAGAAAAAAGACAAATTTTGCATTTGGAATGTCTGAGGGTATCTGAAGTGTTGTCTCATTAAAATTTATTATCAGAATTAATTCACATTCATTTTATTAAGAACCGAGTCACCTGGGTTGAATTTGTGTGGGGAATCATAAAAAAGGATAATGAGAAATGACAGCAGGTCTGCAGAGTGGCCAGTGAGGACTACTCTAAGATGTGACCTTTTTTCTTTTTTTCTTAATTTTCCATTTGATGTTTGGAGATTATTTGGTGTTGGGAAATCAAGGTCATTTGTTGGCACTTGTGTATGATATGATATAAGTAGAATCCTTTTTAAAATCACTCAGCTTAAAGGATTTAAACAGCCCTAAATGAGGCCTAAACATGGGGCAATGAGAAAAATAAGGCTGCCACAAGAAAATAACAATGTCGTTGGTCACGGATGATTTTGTGCCTGGCACTGTGCTCAATTGACTTAATGATATTCACAGATAGAAAGCCCGAGCATGGAATAACTTTCCCACAAAGTTGCTGAAATGATATGTTTCTTTTGCTCCAATGGCTCATCATCAAATAATAAAACTGTCTGGCTTCTCATCTCCTGTGTTCTCCATACCTCTTGGTTGCAAAATGCCAAGTACAGCATCTCTTCGTGCCTCTATCATCTGGGTAGATAATTTCCAATTGAAGATGTTGACATCTCTGACCAGAAGAAGTCTTGTGTGTTTCCTGGCCCTTTATTTTCCTTCTAATAATTGAATTGCTCTCAGGAGATTTATTTCTTCTCTAATTCTTCAACTACCTTCTTCTACCTCCAGTTCTAATACTATAACTGCCCCTCACTCGATGATCCTCGAGGCAGATGAGTATTTCTGGGACACACTGCTCATCTAGAGGAGCAGAGGCTGATTATTGCTAAAATCTCATTTCAGATTGAAAGTCTGTTTGTGAGTTTATGAGTATGTGCCTATGAGTGTGTGCCTTCTGAATGTTGACGGTGGTGAGCTTTCACAGGTACAGATATAGGACTAAAATCTAAACCTTGTGTGCTTTGCCTCGCCAATCCACTTTCTGTCTATTCCCTTTTTACCAGATGAGGCTAGACACTGACCCTTTTATTCAAAATTTTTATTCATGATTAAGGTGCTACTTTGTACATCAATACTTCCTTCTCCTCAGGATTGCCAATCTCAGAGGCACTGGGACCAGCACAATTGGTTCTTAAGTCCTGTAGCACCTGGACCACAAAAAGGCAGTTCAGTGTATCCTGGGAATATCCAGGCAAAAGTGTGAGCTTTACCTCGAATGGCTTCTCTGAGGTTCTCCTGATGGATCTTCAGGCTCTTCGCTTTCTCCTTATGGAGTGTCCTTTTTAGAACTAAAAGGTAAAAAGGTTTCAATTTGTTCCTTTCTCTTTGTATAGCGCTTACCAATAGCTCAGTGCAAGTGGGCATTCAGCGTGTCATTTTCTTTTAGTACTTGCATTACTTTCTCTTTACGATGGAAATTTCTATTTCAGGTTCCTAAGCAGCCATTTCTAAGTCACTCATGTGGCCTGAAAGAGTTGAGACTTAAGTGTAAGCCAAAGCTTTCAGAAAATAAAGAGAAGGAAGCAAAGAAAGGAACAGACAAGCTGAATGCATGGACAGTTTTATAACAATTGAATTGCACAATCGTTAAGATTGCATCCCTGCAGTCCAGGTCAATTTCACTGCAGTAACTGTGCAGAAATAGGGATTACAATATTTAAAGAAAAAAATTAAGCAAGGGATTTTTTAATGTTACTTAAAACGTTAATCTTATAGAAAAATCTACTCTGGGCTCTTGAGATGACTGTCCGACAGCATTGTCAGCTCTGATGACTTTTTCGGTAGTTCTCACATATTCTTTGATTTGCCTGTGCTCTCACAAAATAAATGCAATTATATGTGGAGATATGTCACAGTGAGTTGTTCAAGTCAAACTTTCCCTGGGCTGAAAGGATTTCCTGTGACCATAACCGATTTTCCTAAAATCTATATTAATATTTTCACACTCAAATGGCAAAACTTTTGATTGTTAGTGTTTAGTTGCAGCTGGAGGCTAGTCTTACACAAACTAAATGTAATACTAACAACAGCATATATTTATTGAATGCTTGCTATGTGCCATGCACTGGGTTAAGCATTTTAAATGGATTTGTTTATTTGATCCTCACAACCCTAAGTGGTAGTATGATTTTTCTTCCCATTGTATAGATGAGGAAAATGAGTCATAGAAAGAAAAAAGAAAAGAAAAAGAAAAGTTAGTGTCTAAATTGAATGGTTATTAAATAGAAACAGACTGACCACTACCCGGAAAATCTGAAGATGAGAGTGGCAGATAATGGGAGATATCCCTGCCCACAAAGTCCAAGTGATTAGGGAAACTGAGATTTGAAGTTTGACGTAGCAAATTTATTCTAGAGTGATATTGGTGAAGCATGTGTAGTTCGTAATGCACAGTTCTGATAGATTCCGACACATTTAAATATTCACCCCATCTTTCTGCAAAGAGTTGGAATGGACGCTTTCTGACATCCTCTGAGGGCATCCATGGGAGTGAAAGAGGCTTTCTTCCTTCAAGGCAATTTTGTCCAATTCTGCCAGCTCAGGATGAGAGAAGCCTGGCAAAGTTCCAGAGGTGATTAATGTTGTATCTATTATTTCACAGGGTTGAGTGTGTTTGGGTGGAAGAAGGGAGAAGCCTATAATTTCATAGTGTTAGTAAAACATTTCTGCTAACTCTCTTTTTATTCTAAAATTTGGTGAAAGGATCTCAACATTCAAGATGATTTGAGGGCATTGTACTGTCCCCAGAATAGAATGCACCCACAGTTGTTACTACCTCTTGATGGTGCAAGTGAGAAGAATGTAAATATTGATTATCATTTGACCTATTTTTTTGTGTGAGATCAAAATCATCTTTTCAAATATTTGAACTCTGAGATTTTTTTTCTTTCATAAATATAAAATCAGAGTTGTAAGCTTAACTTAGACCAGTTAGGAAAGAGTATTGCATTTTAAAATTATGCCACCACTGTCTTGTTTAGAAAGAACATGACTGGAGTTAAACCAAATGTTTGAGTTACCAAGTATTTTAATACCCGTATTCACTGTTGCCTGTAAAACGTAAGCATTCTTGTTGTTTTTATAGGTTCTTTGAATTACCTTCTAAATGACTACCCTGTAAATAAATTAGAACAACAGTCATGCCATGCTTTTCTGTCGTCATGGGTCATTTTCATCAAATGCCTAGTTATTTCATTGCACTTGTGTAATTAGGTGAAGATGCTCCACCTGAACATCCATGGGTCAGCTATGTGGACTCTAGCTGCCAAAGGCGCTTCTCCTTCTGAACAGAGCGCTTTGCTCAGCCAGTGTAGACATGGCCTGATAAACAATGGAACGTCTCCCTTGAGGGCTGGAGTTTGGATAGATCTAAATCTTTAAACTTAAAAATGTGCGCACGTTTGATGAGTGGTTAAATGCCTGCATTTTAGTAAAACTGGAGTTTAAATTGACAGTAATATGAAGAATAGCATAATTTATAATGAACTTGAAAGGCAGTAGCACTCACTGTTGCACAAGCTAATCAAGGGACGATCAAATCAAAGTTTTAACATGAGCTTAACTATCTGTGGCAGGGAGGTTGTTCTTGCAGGTTTCTATCTGTCAGGTCTTAACACTAAACCTGTCAGCTTGCAACATGGCCTTGTCACTGTTAACCGAGATGTCACATATATTATGGGAAACAACCTGCTTTGTGTTTTCTTCTCTAGGATTTTACTAGGAAAAGCAAATGTAAAAGAAATGCTTTTAACGCTGCATTTTTATTTTGCAGATTCTCAGGCCGATGGAGTGAGTGACGGCATGGGTTGCCAACTATAGTTACTCCACTCAGTACAGCATGCCTGTAGGGAACAGAATCGGGCATGCCCCAAAAAAGTCTTACTAGGGCGAAACAAATACTTTTGAGGTTTAAATCAGGTGTGTGAAGATTGCTAGAAATATGACCTTTTTTTTTTTTTTTTTGCATTTCTATTTATCAAGGAAAGTGGGATGTTTGGTGGCTTTTGCCAACTCTGTTCTCCCAGTTCTTTTAATGCTATAAAATACACCCAAGATGTTAACCTACCCTCTCTCCTAGGATTTGCTATCCTCTACTCCACTGCCTTGACTACTCCTCCAAAACTTTAGACTTTAAAGGCATATCATATTTTTTCATAGTCAAAAATAGTTTCATTTTGGAGATATTTTTAAATTGAGAATTAAAGTTTGATAGGCTTTATTTACATTTGTCAATTCTTAGAAAAAATAAGAGCTATTTATGATATATGAGTTAGCTTCAAGAGCCCACAGAAAACTACATTCAAATAATCTTTAAAAATATATATTCACCTTACCTTTTAAAAGATGTTAAATGGCTCAGAAAAATCAAGCAAAGGTATCTTTTTTTAGAAAAAGTAAATTACATTTTCTTACAGGATGACGTTGTGCTTAATAGCCTCTGTTTAATTCATTCAGAAACGACATGATTTTTGTTGCCATATTTTGTTAGAAAGGAAGGAGAGGTGTTTCTACAGGTGTCATAGAAAAATCAATATTGAGCCACGGCTTATTGCCTCCCATAGAACCATGGACTTGGCAGTGAAATTCTTCCAGAGGTGAGTAGGGGCATTGATTTTCCTTCTCGTGCCTGAAGAAATATGACACAAGGAATGGAGGCTAAATTTAGACTTGGAAACAAGTCTGATTTGAAACTATGCCTTCAAAAACTAGTTACATTTTTTTTCAAGCAAATAAATGAGGAAACTGAGAATTTGAGCATAAAAATGTTTCTTATATATTTCTCTTAGATTTACTTCTTTATTCCTTTGGTACGCTTTTGAAAAAAATGGACTATTTGAGCAACGTTTTATATGTAATTTAGATCTAGCGATTTCCTTGTGGAATACTTACATTATATAATATAAAACAGTTTCTTAAACTTTTAACCAAGAATGCAGTAGTCCTCCAGCTTTTAAGAAACACCATATTATTTACACAGTCATGCTTAAAAATATGAGCCCGTCTCTAATTTTCCTTATTTAAACAGTATATGTTTCCAGCTAATTTGTGCCAGAATATTTAGACACATACTTGCTCACTTGTTTACTTATTTTACAGTTTTTTCTAGATTTTGCAAAGTTGAAAAGCTATGCATAACGCATTTGTTGTTTTACCGCACTGCTTAGCATTCCATCCATGCAGGCAGACGGTGTTCTTAGGTTTGGAAATATAAATCCCAGGAGGAGTAAGCTGAAGAACATTTTATGCATCACTCATTCTATTATGAGCCCTCTGCTGTTCCATCTCTCTACAAGGTAAGAGATTTATTGTGAGTTGGCATTAGGCAATAGAAAATGACGTATGCTAATGGCTCTTACTTCAAAGTGTATGTTTTTGGAACTTATAATGGAGAGTATAGAAATCGTTTTATAAGCAAAAGAATAATTGGAACAATTTAAGTTACTCACACACGCTCTAGCACATTCATCTGTCCCCAGGTAGCATTTGGTTGTTCTATCCTGGGACCCACATTCTATAGTATTGTCTTCCTCATGTGAACTGAGGTGGTAAATTGGTCATTTTTATAATGAATTTGAGCAGACTATATAGAAAATTACCACATTACCAGTTTGCGATGTCTGGGGATAGATATAATTTGAGTTTTAATATTTTGTGGGATCAAAAACTAATTATAAGAAAGTTAAAATATAAAATGTTAGCAAGTTCATGGTAATGTATAGAATTACCTTAATACTATTTTTTTCTTTTTGCTGGTCAATGACAAATTCTTATTCTTTTTTCCTTTTCCTAAATTTTCAGACTGGCTGAAGCAACGGCAACAATTGTTTCCAATTTGTACTCTAATTTTGGATTATCTAGTTAAGATCCTGACTCTGATTATCTTGAAAGACAATGTTCTATAAGAAGGACTGTTAGAAGGCTGCTACTGCATTATTAATAAAATAACAGAGAAAATGCAACATTCTGGAGGTCCCACCTGATGGGGTAAGTTTTATCATGTCCCATAAGATGAGATTACATTTGATTTTATTTATCATTATTCCAGCCCCAAGAAAGTTTTTATTTATCAATTTGACAGGGAAACCTATAATATAAAGCTTCATATCCATTATCTAAACTGTCACCAATTTGAGTCATGTAAAGCCAAGCCATTTAATGCATTTTACTTATGTATTCATTACATTATTTTTAGTACCTTTCATCCTTTCCAGCTTAGGAAATTATGACTCATTAAGCATACAACATATTTAAATAAAAAATAAATTAGGTACATTACAATTCTTATGGTGGGGGGAAGGCATACTATTGCTAACTTTTGATGACTTTTAACTTTTGATATGTGAATTCTTAAGTGTGCGGGGCGGGAGGGAAAGACCATGGCATATTTTGAAGTGTTCAAAAGTTAAAATGGGAAATAAAGATTTCATGGTAAGTAACAGTGTTTACTGTTGTAATAATGTTTACATCTGCATGAGAAGAAAAAAGTACAAAAGACAATGAAGAGGTGATGGAGAAGCTGGACGTACAGAAAGTTGCAGGTACCTGCAGACACAATCTGAGGATACTTAGATATCTAGCCCTCTTTATGTGGCATATATACTGTAATCAATCACAGAGGTCAGATGCTCTCTTCGTGGTCCAAAATTATTAGTGTTTTCAACATCGTTTGTGTTTATACCAAAATCTCCCACGGTATATATAAAACATATCTTATCCAAGTTTTCATAACATGATAGTTGTTCTTTCTTCAGATTAAGCACGTCACATGACTTTTCCTACAATGTTGCAAAGGTGAATATCTGTTAGATAATTTGTGGTCTGTAAGATATGAATTTCTGAGGGGAAAAGTGGCAATTGAAGCATAAGTATCTTCAGTGTGGAAATAGTCTCGGGTGCCACACTTGGCCGGCACAGTATCTTGGACTGACTCGTTATGGTTTTCGTGCCTGTTTTGTTGTCATCCTTCAGGTTCTTTCTGGGTCCATCTCTCCTCTGTTTCCCTTTGACTTTCTATTGTATTCCAGTTGGCAGCTGAACAAAAACAGAGCAGTAAGATTTCCTGGCTACATTTTCCCAGGGCCATCCACTGGGAGTTAAACTGACTAACACTGTAAAAGCCCAGCCCATTTCCATCACAGCAGGCATGGCAGGTAAAAGCATTTCTGTATTACAGCACACACTTTACTTCTTCAGGTTCTTGGTCTAATTCCTCTGGTTTGCCGGTTGTGAAGGAGGAGACGAGAAATGAAAATAGGTTGGGGGACCGAATGCCTGGGGTATTTAATCAAATGCCCAGTGATTCTTGATTACAGGATGCAGAAATTTCACTTTTGGGGATTAACTATGGTGGATTTTGTCAACCTAAATGCATGTCTCCTTCTACCCAGCATGTGATTGGGCTGATTCTTACCACTGCCTAAGTATAACGTGGTGGAAGAATTCCAGATACTTTTAATAATAACTCCTGAGTTGGCAGAAACTGAATATGCAGGGTGAAAATTCCCATTAAATGTAGATATTTGTGACGTTACTCATACATTACGTTTTACGTGTTATTGTCTGTTTCCGTTAAAACAAGACATTGAGAATTGATTTTACTGTGTTCTGTTAATTTGATTCCTGTTTCCTAAGTGGTAAATATAAACCCCCTTAAATAGTTTATGAAGCTCACTTAATCAAGTAAATTTCCTAAAACGCATCACTAATTGATCCTTGACCTTTTCACCTGTCACTTTGCCACGTCAGATGCCTTTATCTCGTGTCCTTGTGATACAAGCTTAGGGAGCAGAAAGGGTGAGGAAAGGCTTTGGCCCTTCTTTGTGAGCTGCTAGCAGCTGTGGAATTGTCTCCTGAAGGGAACTTCCTTGCAAATGGTAAAATTGGGATGAATAATATCAGTTTGCATTCATACTGAATATATTTTTAGGAAGCTTAAGAGGACTACACAAGAGTCACCTAGGAGGGAGAAATGTAATATATATTTAAGGTGGGAAAACTAAATTGCTGAGACATGTCATATTATTGTGGTAATACCATAGCTTATTTTATGAATAAATCTAAATATTCCTCAGCTGGTGCCTGCATGCCATTTATTGAAATCAATTTTACAGAGCCTCTCCTTCACTGGAGCTAGAGCGTTAACATTCACCATCTTACCCTGGAGTATAACCTTAGTTTGTTTTGTTTTATGTTCTATGACCATTCTATGAATATATTTAATCAGGCTGGATCAAAAGTTAACAGAGGGTGTAGTGGAAAAATAAAATAACTTTTTCTTTGACATTTTAGCAAAAAAATAAAAAATAAGTAGAGAAATGATTCAAGGCTCAATGGTGCCTATGCCATGGCTGTACCAGAAATCTTTTCAAGAGCGTGAGGTTCCTTCCATTTTAGCCTTCAGACAAATTCTTTAACCACTTTGGCCTCAATTTGACAAAGACATTTTATTTATAAATGTCCCTTGGGGTCCATGAAGAATCTGTGATACGCATTTATTTTCCAGAGGAAGGTTCAGGATCAATAAGTTCAAAATATTTCAGAGTTACCATGTACTTCTCTGCTTGACTAACTCAGCCCTGCCGTGAACATATCCAGATTCTTTCTGACGCTTGACACGGCTGACTCCACTGCACCTTAGTGTACTAAATGAAATGAAAAACGTTGGGGCATAAAATGCCTTCCTTTTGATTTTGGTTCCAATAATTGCATGAAATGTGAATCACAGCATAATAGTTATGGAGAGGAGACAGGGAAAAAAGGTGATTACCCTCCAGCCGTGGTTCTTAGGGGCCCACTATGCCGTCTGTTAATAAGCTAAAAGGAAGGATGCTCCATTTTTCTCTGTAACGTGACATAAAAAACAAACAGCAAAACAAAGACCAAAAAACAGTTCCCTTAAACAGATTCATTTTAAAATAGGAATGTCAGTGGACCCCGATCCAGGCACACACATTTTTATAGGCATAGGCTTGGACAAAATTTTCAGGAAAGTAATAAAAATGATGGAAAGCAGAGAACAGTGACTCTCTAAGAGTTGGGGGCTAGGACAGGCGAGTGACCCTAAGCAGGTAGCAAAGCAAGTCTATTTTTAGTTTGAAGCTTTGGGTTTTAGCTTAGAAATTTAGTGACATTTTACATACTGTTCCATATATCTCATGATGGTTTTAGTATATATATATATATATATATATATATATAAGAGGTTTAACTTGCTTACTTTTGAGTAAATCTGCTGTGTGATGGGTAGCCATGTTTGCTGTTTCCTGGCTTATTCGGAAAACATTTATTGAGCTTCTACTGTGTGGCAGGCACTATTTCCTTTCTGCCCCGCTCCCCGCACCCCGCAAATCCCTCACATATTCGAAACACTCCTATTCAAGTTTGAAAAGCACAGAACAGAGATATACAAGGTTGAGAGATAGATGAATGACAATAGATAGGTAAATTGTAAATTACCATAATTACTTGATATTCTGCACGTTTTTCTGTCTAGGGATTTTATATGATCATCATCAGAATCTAGCAGAAAGCCTCCTCAAAGCTGTAAATTTTTGTTGAACTTAAAGCAGTTACTTCAAGCTTTTCTACATTTTCATTGTCGTTCCTATTTTTCATTTCTACTTTTGACAATGCTTTACCCTTAAAGTTTATATCCTTTTATTTTCTCTCTTTCTCTCTTTGTTTCCTGTCTTTTCTGAAGATGAACTGCTGCATTTTTTTTTCTTAGTTCAGTTTTTGTGCATTTGGTTCGTATTAAAGCGGGAGATTAAAAATTCTGACTTCTTTGGTATAAGGTCTAAAATATTGATGCGTGTACGTGTGTTATAATACATACTTTGCTGCTTAAGTTTAGTGTGCGGGGTTAAACTGGAATTGGTTTGACTGGTTTGAATTTTTACTCTACTACTTACTAGCTGTATAAAAATCAGTTTCTAAATCTGCTTCTTTAGTTATTAAATGAGGAAAGTAACATACTTACTCCACTGGGTTACTGTAAAGATGTATGAAGCTCAGTGCTTGGTATGTGGTAAGAGTTCAAACATGTTAGCGATGACATTTAGTATTCTATTACTTATTGGGTATGTGCGCAGATACACGCATACCTCATATACATAAGTTTTCATTATAATGCATTATTCAAAGAATGATAGATAATCTTAGGCAAAATTGTGAAAAGGCAACATCTGCTTTCACCATCGCCAGCTTTTATTGAGAAAGTACATTCTCTTCGCAATCCCTTTAAATGCCCAGTACCTTGCGTCTCTTCTTTTTTTTACTGGTAAAACCTCCTTTCAAGTATGGACCTGAAATTTATCCACACATTTGAGATGTTTCCCTTGTAAAGGTCACTGACCTCTTATCAAAGATCAAACACCAGGCTGATGAGATTGCAGGCATCCGGCAGTGGTTAAGTAGGCCAAGTAGTGAGGTTAGTTCTGCCGCTGAAGGTGCCTGCTGGGGCTCTCCTGGGGGTTGTCTGGCATCCTCAAAGGCTGCCTCTCTCTCTAAGCCTACGGCCATTTAGAAATGTCTGTCAGCTTTTCCATTTTTTTTTTCATTTGTGTCTGTGAGATTTTGAATCTAGTTATGCCTTCAACCACAAGCTGTAGTCCTTTGAACATTTTTCCTAATACTCTTCTTTATTTTTGGATATACATTCTTTTTTTTTTTCTACCCACATCTCATCCATATATTCATTCTTGGATGCCCATTATATTTCTTTCACAAAGGCTTATATTCATGATTTAAAGTTTTTCACACATTAAACTATTATGCTGGGATATTCTCTTGACATATTCTTCCTTTTTTATGTAACTCTACTTCACCTGTATTTTCTGTGCATAGATTTGAGAGTTTGAAGGACTGGGTCCAAGTCGAAGGTATGCCTTCACCAGCAACATATCTTTGGAAAACCATTTAATTTCTCAACCTGGGTTTGTCAATGGCATAGAAATAAAGGGATCTATTTGCCATGGTGTTGTAAGAATCAAATCAGAGCATTTTGTACACTCTAAAGTGATTCGAAGCTTTTTGGTCTTTTGATCCATCATAACTACCCCTCAAGCAATTTTTTTTAAGGGAGGGCATGAAAAGACACATTATGTTTAGTAGTTTGTGAAAGAAGACATGGGATTATCTCTCTTTGACATTTTCCCTCATTACCTGAAATAGCTATTGTGTGCATTCTTATGATATCGCTGTCAGTTGCCTCTGCCAGCATGATATCATTTAATGCAGAGACAGCCCAGAGGAGAATACTCTCAGATGAAAATCTAAGAGGAGAAATGTTCACATAGGGGCCCTTATGGATGGGCTAGATCCACAAATGATTTCTCAAAGGCTGCATATATCATTCTGTAGAGCCATCTGCATGTGGGATGGGCAGACTGAGCTGCCCCCAGGTCACTCAGAAGTTTGGAGTAGGACAATTAGGCATATTTTCAAGATCCTCTTGACAAGTGAGAAAAAATAAAATAAAATAAAAGTTAATATTTTTCAAGTACCTACTATGGCAAGACACTTTCAATAATAATAGCTGCTAACTTTGGGATTTTGCTAGACACCAAATAGGCACTGAGCTGCAGACTTTACTCGGTTATCTAATCCATACAACAACGCTGTAACATTCATCATGTCCATTGCACAGGTGGGGAGACTGAGGGCTCTCTGACACCAAAGCCAATGTTTTTTTTTGGGGGGGGGATTTTCCCAAGGATCCTGAGATATAGATAGTCTTATATGCATTTGCAGATGAGGCAATGGGACACAGAAGCTTTTAGTAACTTGTCCCCATAGCTCTGTGTGAAAGAGCTGGAACCCTACCCAGGTCGGGCTTGACTTTGCACAGGAGGCCACGCTGCTTTTCTAAGTGCTCTAATTCTCAAAAAGGACCTTCCCCACACTCTCAATTACAATCTGTTGTGGGCTGATATTTTTGTAAAATAGAATAAAATTGAATTACTAGAAAAATAAAATTTGAAAAGATATCCAGAAGACAAACTCAATTCTTTATATTAGAGTCAACAAACATAAAATTACTCTGTTACATTGCTATAGACTCTTTCAAACACTTGCTCGCAATTTCTGGCTTACTTTCTCCTGAACCACTAACAAAACTGGTTGTGCCAGCTCCAATGCAGAGCCAATGCACAGCCAGTGCTTTGATGACTGTTATAGACCTCATAATATGAAGATAAGGCAGTTTCTTCACTCATTAACAGAAGTCTTATAGCGATAGATTTAATTCAATATTTATCAGTAAGGCCTTGAATAATACCAGGTTGGAAATATACTAAAACACAATTAAATATTAAAAGTCATGGCCTCTATTTTTTTTTAAATCTCACCAGAGTTAAATAGAATGTCTTAATATACCAACAGGAATTAAATTAGTTTTTATGGACTATGTCTATTATTTGAAGTCCTATCCTCTCGTAACCTAAATAACCAAGACATGTAGACCGCTGTAAATTACCTTATTTGATATAATAGAGATATAGTAATATTCCAAGTATATCTCTCTCTCCAGAGGACAGGCTTATTGTTGTATTGATTAATATTCTCTCCTGCTGTATCCTAGTAGGCTAAAGAAATGAAAAGAAACATGATAACAAACCAGCAAAGCAAATATTTCTGCTTAGTTTCCACAGTGACTATAGAAATGCTTGTCACCAGCTTCCTCTTGCTGGGCAGAGCCAGTTAGCTTAGTGGAGGTCCCTTTTTCAATACTTCTGAGAGCAAATCTTAAAATAGAATGTCCACGGAAAATAGCAAACATGTGTTCCCCAGAGAAGAACAGGGTCTGTGGCAGGTGCCTGTCTCTGTATCCATCTGTAGAAGTGTCTGCAGGAAATAAATGAGAGGAAAAAGGCTTACACAGAAAATGTCAGAGTTACTATTTTTGATATTTATTTAACAACATCATACCCAATCTCAAGACAAGACTTAGTTTTTTGCCTGATTCCTGGCTCAGCCCTCCAAACACATCACTGCTGTTTGGAATGCTGTATTTACATGGCACTCATGTCGGTTATGGCTAATTTTAATTGGGCTTTAATTTCAAGGAAGAGGTGCTAGATCGGAGGATCTGTTTGGATCACAAGTGTTATATTAATGTGGAACTTACACTGCATTCAGTAGAGGTAAAAATAATGGCAGAAAATGCACAGAATTCTTATAAAGAAGCCCTTTGCTCACCATTACATTGGCGACCTTGGTGCCCTAAAATTTATATGAAGCTCCATTTTTGTTCTTGAGTAATGCTCTCTCTTGGCGTCTAATCCGTTATTCACATTTCATGAAATCATTCATACACTGGTCATTTACTTATGGAGTGCTCAGTCTTGGAGAAAATTGTGGCAGCTTTGGTAACACCTTCAAAGAGTTTGCAGCCTGAATGGGGAGGTACAGGATTAGAGATATAGATTTAGAGCATTGTAGCACTTGCCATAATAAAGGGACTGCTGGCCTGTGAATGTAGGGGAAGTGACAAACTTGGGCTGTGGAGTCAGGAAGTGCTTCACAAAATAGGTGACATGCAGCCTAGATCTGGAAAAATAAATGAGTTTTAAACTTAGTAATGGTGAATACTTGTATTAATAATTTGTACAGTGTGGCTTTTCACTCATGACCTGTTTTCTTGGGATCCTTATTTAGTCTCTCAGTGGAAATATTGTTTTTGTGGAATATTTCATATTGTTTTTCTGCTTCTCCACATCATATTTCTTATGTCTGGACAATAGCTAAAAGTTAGAGCTGTTAAAAGCAAAATTTTATTGGTGTTTTCAGTATCTCCCTACTGACCGTTTTTCCCATATTGATTTCCAGAAGTTCCTTCTAGTTTCAAAAACTCAATATCTACTGGTTTTTATTTTTTTCCTTTTCCTATGATAAAATCCATTAGTAGTTAATGAGCTCTTAACTATTAAATAAAACTTTAACCTTGCCCTCAAGAATGCAAGACAAGACATACCTAAGATAGAATTTAATTTAAAACAGTAAACTTGTACATACTCAGTTTTAGCCATGGGAATCTTGACAAAATGGGAGCTTTTGTTTTTTAAAAAAATGAAAATGAGTAAGTAATCTGTAGAGAAATTAGCGGATGTTTTTAAAACTCTATTTAGAATTACAGGGGGAAAGTGTGCTTATAAAAAAATAAATAATCACTTTAAAGAGTAAAGGCTGTAAGCATTCATTGCTAACTGGCAAACTGGACAAGGCCAACAAAGAAAAAAGATAATATTGAACAACAGGGAAGATTGCTCAAGGAGCCAAATAGGCTGCCTAACAACACTTGGCTGCCAACTAGACGTTGGGTGGTGCCGTACAGAATTTATGGGTCATTGATAAGGAGTGCCAAACTATAGTAAATGTCAGCTAAAGTGTGAAGGTAGCACATTTCTATACATGTCAAAAAAATAGCAAGAGTAAATCCTAGTGTCCTATTTTTATATAGATATTCACTCTCCCTAGCCAGAAGAATCCTGCAGTTCTGAATCAAAACATCTGAACATCTGAAGAAATTGACAGTAAGTGCTCATAAAGTGTCAGTCACTGTTCACTTGTTAAGATAGACTGATACAGCGATAACTCTATTTTTAAAAACATGACCAAAAACTTGGCATCATGCCTTTACCTGTGCATCACAATTCTTCTAGGGATCAGAGACACTGCCGTGAGTGAGAAACACCTATTTCCTGCTCTGTAGCACTTGAGGCCCGATAAGGAGACAGATGTTCTTCTCATGTTAAGTATATGACGGCAAGGGTGAACAATGGTTGTCACTAACAAGATCTAGCCATGTCTTGGGATGTTTCTGAGAAAATCTCTCTGGGAAGTGAGATTTTAATTGGGGACTGAAGGATCACTTGAAACTAGCCAGGAGTGAGTAGAGGCTGAGATCGGACAGAGTTTGGAGTCCAGAGATGGGATGGAGTGGGAGAAAATGTTGAACAGAGGTGAGAGATAGGATTTTAATATCATAATAGGGCACACCTGCTGATTAATCCCATAATATAACAGTTGGGGCATATAGCCATGGGAACTCAGAGGAGTGAGAAGACTCAGCACCAGGAGACAGAAGACTTAAGACCTAGTGCCGACTCAGACAGATTCCAGAGGTCAGCTTGTGTGCGTCTCGTGGTTTTTCCCTTCTTTTCTCAATTCTATAAAATCATATAAATGATATGTACTTAAGGTGACTGTGTGGATTGTATTAAGTATGAAAGTTCTCAGTAAGCAATAAAGCATATAGAAAGATAGGTTTTGTTTATTAGTACTTTATGTGGCGAGATAGCGCATTTGGGAAAAATCTCAAAATATAAATCTGTTTTGGAAGATTTATATCTGAGATTGTGAACTCAAATGTGCCAATCAGGTCACCTTAGTAGTGAAGGGGGCTCAATCAAAGCAATGATATAGAATAGCGGGGACTGTGACAAACTGGAGAGGGCATGCCCTGGCTGAAAATCAAGACAATATGTTGTTATATAAGAATATTGATATAGCAGTGCCAGCTCTTCTAATTTTAGCTTCTAAATTTTTAAAGATCTTCTTTTATTCAGATGTTTATGTGAAACTAGTTGATGACTAGTTCCAGCATTCAACAACGACGCGGTGGGTCAATGTGAAACAACCTCCCCCTGCCCCACACACACACACGCACATTCACAAAACACACATGAACTTTCTGTGAATTCTGACATGGGGATTGTGGAGTCAGGTTCAGATGAATACTGGAGAGTACATGTGTCCCTAATCATTTGAAATTAATGTCAGTGTCATATAAGCAAGCCATATTCTTTAGTGCACAATGACGATACTAGGCTAGAATACTGATTGATATAAACAGCAGTCTTTATGTTCGTTGTCACTAAACTAATAAGACATTTTCTTTATTTTATTTTCTTCCTTTTGCCAGGTAGCTTCCTCCCATCACAGAGATCAAACATAAAATCTGAGCCTCCTCACTTTGTCTTCCTCTTCACTCATCTCACCTGATTTCTTCTTTCTGTTCTACTCTTTATTCTCTGTATCTTATGAAGAGCCAGCTTTTTTTTCCATGCAAATTGAGCCTTCTGAACCCATTTTGTTAACTGTTAGCGCTCAGGTCTTTAAAACCAGATACAAAATTGTATAGCTTGTAGTTATTTTTAATGGACTTCCAGAAATTTTCTTCAGCCGAGCAAGAAATGTAGATCTTGTTAATTGTCTATTGTTATGACTCTGTCTTATTAAACTATACTAAACTCAAGCCAACTGAAAATAGATGTAAACACCTGATAATGAATGCACAGACACACACAGTTTAATGACTAGGTTTAATCCAAACTTTAATGACTATGTTTTCTAAAATATACTCACTTTACATTAGCATTTTCATCAAAATAAAATATTGTCCTCAAAGAACAATTAGCACAATAACCTGCATGTTTAAGGAATGTGATTTCATAAAACCTCGCCTTTTACCATTGACTCTTATATTACCAATAAAGGAGGACTCTGAAGATTGTATATTTATGACAAAAAAGAAATTCTTAGAAAAAAATTACATTTTTTAAAGGGTCTATTTATTTTTATATTTATTTTCATCATATCTTGATATTCTAATACAGTTGTTTTTAGACCTCAATTTGTTTTATATCCAGGATATGAGGATAGGAAAAAATGAGTGATTTCACCACTTGCTATACTGAGTTCTAGCCACTGGAAAAATGGAAAATGAAGCTCAGACTTACTCTCTCTGATTAGAGAAGGAAATGGAAAAGGAGGTAATAGAAGAAGGATCACCTTCCTGAAAACCTTGGTCACCCCTATTTGAGAGTCTTTCATTTTAATCTTCATGTTATGTTCACTTTTTTTTCACTTTGGTGTTATTGGTTTATCAAAGATTTTAACTGGAAAATACCATGTTCTTATTTTCTCTTTGAGATTGAGACTTTAAAATAAGTGAAATTTAATTGTCAGGTGTGTGCAAATTATTTAGAGGTGTCTAAAGTAAAATCAATGTAATGGTTTCCCTTAAGGTACTCACAAAGCGATTAGAGAAATATAAATACTTAACTCCTATTATTATACTTACAGAATTTACAAGTGAGTATAGAAACAATTCTGAGTTAAGAATATAACTTAGTAATCAGGTAATCAGTGATGAATGTAAATCTTCTTAAATGAATGCTCGCAAAGAATGGGTTTTCACACAAGTTTAAACAAAAATTGACAGCTGCATAGGGCTGTGTTTAGATTTCTTCTCCCGTAGTATAGCAGATGCTTAGATGTGACAATAAAGACTGAAAAGGTTTGCAGTGAAAACTGAGAGTAACACTTGTCTACTGCACTAATGAATACTTCAGGCTTCTTACTGTGAATTACAAGTGGTTTCTTTCATGAAAACCATAAATATACATGGTGACAATAACATGTATTACTAACTGTCATTCTTCTTATCCATTAACTAACAAGATGTACATAGTAGCTGTTGCATATTGATAATGGGGTGGATAATACACAGGTGGTTTCTGTTTCACTAAGGTCAGTTTTATTTTTATTTTTTTAGAGCTTTCAGTATAATCCAAAGAAAATTTTTCACAAATGGATTTAAGTTTTTCTATCAGTGCATGAAAGAATGTTTAAAATAAATTTTACTTATATAGTTCTTATTGCAAAATATATATATATTAAAATTTGATTTATATATTTTTGAATTGAATGGAAAGAAAATATGGTCAGATAAGCAGTTTATTTTCTTATACATTGTCAAGAGGATAAATGCACGATAAATGTAATACATAAAAGTGTAAGCCATTTAAAAGAATTATTGACTTCTGTATACATGAAGTCATATTGAAAAGCCATTTATTTCAATAAAAGTAGCTATTTATAGCCACTTTTATGTATCTATTATATATATAATTATAGCTATTATAAGTGTATTTAATGGTACATTATATTCAAGGAATTAGAGAAGATTTGCTTGGTTTCAATAACTCTATAGGGTAGCTAGGAAAGGTTTCACCTAGAATGATGACATTTAAGCTGATTATTTAAGAATGTAGAATGAAGACATAGGAGAAAATCATTCTAGGCAGAGAAAATAACACCTGCAAAGGTATTCCACAATTATAGTGGGAATTTCAACATGGCAGAGCTTTGAGTATATGTACATGCAAAGGAAGGAAGGTAAATAATGGATTAGATGTGATAATGCCAGAGGGCAATGAGCTTAGAATGCAAAGAAAAGGAATCTGAATTTTTGATCTTGTAGAAAATAGCCAACTAAGCTAGATGATTGCATTTTTATCTTTTAGACAGGCTTTGTGTTTGAAATGTTTTGTTGTTATTATTTCTTATGGTGGCTAACTCTGCCAACCATGAAAAAATATGCATACTGGGTATAAGGAGAAACAAGAGGGGAAAGATAAGTAAGATTTTATCATTTTCTAGCCCTCCAAAGCAGTGAGTTGATTTTAGGCATAGTGATGACAATGAAGAAAATAAGCTAAATTCACTAAAATTTTCTGAATTACTGTTGACAGGTGTTAGTGACAAATTGAATGTGATGAAATGGGGAGAGGGAAGAATTAAGGGTGACACTGAATTTTCTAGTTTAGAGGATTGCATTGGAAGGTGATGCCATTATGATAAATACTGGAAGCAGGATGATTTACTGGGGATGAGGAGGGAAATAAATACAAAGTTTGAAATCTTTGAAAGAAATCTTAGTAGAGAACTCTAGAGATTAGTGATATAGGTATAAAACTCAAAAGGATTGTGACTGTTTCTTTCTTATTTGTACCTGTTGATTTAGGTGAGTGAGTGTTGAATGGAGGAGTTAGTGTTTATGGAGCAGTAAAACACCTTCTCAACCCCTTATCTAGGAGAATGAATGAAAGCATAAAAGAGGACCACAGATGGAAACTTGAAAAACTAGCTCACATTTAAAGGATGAGCATAATGAAAGAGTCAAAAGGGAGACACTGAAGCAAGGGAGACTTAAGTCTCCGTTAAGGAAGAGCGACACCATTGGAAACAAAGGCAAAAATGGATTTTGAGCAGGAGGGAGTACTATTGGTCTTCAATTTTACTAAGCTACCAAGCAGTATAAAGATTTATGTACCAGCTTTTGGTCAGAAATAGGGAAGTTTATGGTCATCTCAGAAATATTGAATTATTGACGACGTGAACCATATTAAAATGAATGGAATAATGAATATGACTTGAGGAAGATGAGTCAGTAATAGTAGGAAAGGAGAGGAATAGAATGGTAGCTGTAAGCAGTGGTAGGATAGAAGGAAAGCTTTTGAGAAAGTGGGAAGGTTGAGCACATTTGTAGGGAAAGATGTTTCTAAAGAAAAAGAGAAGCAGATTACTAATGCAGTAACTCTTTGTGAAGGTAGACACAATCTACCTGTAAGAAAGACCTGGGGAAGAAAAATGTATACCTTTCTCCTCCAAGAGAGGAGCAAAGAAGCTAACGGTAATTGTCAACTAGTAAAATGAAGAGATTTCCACTTTGGGGGCTCTTTTATTCTTAAGGAAGAAAGAAGCAAGGTACTCAGCTGAGAATTGACAAGAGAAGGGTAGTAAAGATTTGTAACAGCTGCCTCGAGGACTGGGACAGGAAGATAAGTGCAAGAGAAGGACTTTCTAACGTCATTCTTTTGTAATGGCATTAGTCTGGCCAGTGGTGTAAGTTTTTTCAGCATCATTGGATAGCTTTGAAGCAGGAATAGAGATCTATTAATTAAATTATCCAGAATTAGAAATTGATCCAAGGCTATGACAGAGGACAGTAGGGGAAAATATAAGTCTGAATGTAGTAATGTAGTAATATAGGGTGGCAGAAACTAAATAATCAAGAATAATAACATTCCTTTTATTTTTTACTATAATCTTGGAGATTTCAGTAGAAAGACTTTAATTCTAAGTCAACTTTAAAAGAAGACAAATATTTAGACAGAAATCAGCTACTCTTTACTGAATTCATCATTGTGTAAGGCAGTATAAATAAAAGAAAGCTACACTCATTGGTTTAATTTTCTTGAGTTTTTGTAGTAAAATGAATCCTCAGAAAGTTCATCCTTTGAATAAGATTTTAACTAAGGGACCATCATTACCTTGTCTCGACAGCTATCTTTGTAATTGCTTGAATTCTCACTTGCATTCTAGTGAGGAATAATAAAGATAGACCTTTGAGAAGGGGTAATTATAAATTTGTTTATAGAGACTTCATTGTAAGATCTTTAAGTCAAACCTTTAATTTACTGTCACAGAAATTTGTTGAAATCTGCCTTCAAGTGTAAAAAGCTTTTTCATTACTACATATTCTGGGGTGTGACACAGAGGACTATATATTGAACTTGCTGGCCTGGTTCTGCTCTCAACCACTTAAATCTAAATATGTCACTTTATATCTTAGGGCTTTCAACATAATCAGTGTAAAAATCACTGTACTTTCCTCTAAAGTTCAGGCTGAGAGCTTGCCTTGTGGGAGAAATCACCTTCTAATAAAATTCTTTTAAATGGACAATTAAGACGGTTCTACCTTCTCTGGTTTCCTTTCCCTTCCTTTTACCGCTACCACCCCCTATACCAAATGAGGTTAGAATATTCTGGAAACAAACATATTTACATTTCCAGGTACCGGTGACATCTGTGAACTTAAATGATCTCTGCATTGCTATTTTGCTCCACTGTGTTAAAATTTTATATTCATGTTTATATCTTACCCACTAGACTATACGTACCTGAAGAAAATGAATTGTTCCTTATTTCTTTAAATCCCCATGATGTAACATAGTGCTTGATACATAGTGGGTGATCAATAAAGATTTGTTGAGTAATCTAATTAAGGAATAGATCAGCTAACATAAGCATGATTACATTCTGAGATGTATAATAGAGGAACCACACATATTTACAGAAGATATAGTGATCTGCCATGTTAAGTTGAAAGAAATATATTCAATTAACTTGATCTGTTTGGTGACTTCAGAAATGAAGTAACTTTGTAATTTGGGTGAGTTACAGTTAAACTTCTATGAGAAACATTTTCTGCAAGTACCAACAATAGATGGAGGCATTTAAAAAATCCTGTTTATGAATACTAGAGATGGGCAGGTTAAGCCCATAGAGAAAATAAGATCTTTGGTTTTCATTGTTGCCAGATAATAAATGATCTCTATGAATCATTTATTTACTTTGTAATTGAACAAGTCATAAAATGAATTGATCGTCCACAGATTTGTTGCAAATGAAGATGAACCATCATGTGCTTTTATTTAATAAGAAATTGAATTTTCAAGATAGTTAAAAAGGTTGGTATATTGTATGGTTGTAATGCCATTATTCAAACAAGTGATTATCTAGTTTTTCCCAATGGAATGTTAGCCTATTAGAGGGGAATATTTTCACTAAACTTGCAGTTGCTTGTATTTATTGGTCAAGACTGCCTTGATCTTTTATCACCTAGGGATTTACTTCTAGAAATCCAGTAGGTGATACAAACATTTGTCACGCATTCTCATTCTATGTGACACCCATGAAAATGGTCAAAAAAATTTTTTTTTAATTTAATTGATTCTTACTCAGTCTTGGCTCATTCCCATCAAACAAGGGAATGTACTGATTTTTTTTTTTCATGCACAATTTGTTTGAAGATTAGTTTAGCAGTTGATTTGTCAATGTGCAAGCACAGTGTATTCACATGGAGTCCATGATTGAGACCTTGTTTCTCCTCCCCCGCTCTTATTGTTTTCCATCTCAACCAATTCAAAATTTAACATAAATTTCAAAGTTGAAACTTTTTGTAGTATTTTGATCTTCAGTTGTGTGAGACTGTAGAACAGAGAAGGGAAAATATCTTAAGAAAAATGGTTTTATGGGAACTTAATGATACACTCTTGGGAAATTATTCTTCTCTTTATCAAGGAGATACAAATTATTTCAAAGTATCTCCTTAGAAATTCCTTGCCATTATTTTTCCTTTCACATTATCTTTTAATTTTTTAGAAAGGAAAGTATGGTATAGTAAAAATTATAGGATTTGGTTCTGAGGCACATGAATTTGAATCCTGACCTTGGAACTTACTTATGGGTGTGACCCAGGGCAAATGATTAATTTTTCTGTGTCTCAATTGTCTCATGTAAGAAAAGCTAAGTGTCATTTTGCAGAGTAAATGAAATAACTAATTTCATCAGAATTAAAAGAAGGAAGTAACCTATAGAATGATGTTTACTTTGTAGTTGAAAGCTATGGAGTGTGACAATGACAAATGACTTTGAATCCATTAAGTCTCTTAAAGAACCATTTTTTTACAGTCAATTTTTTTTATGTATATGCATTTAGATATAGTTTTAGCTATTGCAAACACTTGGTCTAAACCAAGACAATATTCAGCAGATACAAAGCCCTATATTTAGATTTTTAAAAATCGATTTTATGAGTATGGAATGAAAGGGATCTGGTTTGTCAACACTACAAATAAGCTAAGAAATAGCAGATTTATATGAGTGCTTCGCTTTCACATTCATTCACCAAACATATCGAGTACATACTGTGTGCTCAGGGCTAAAGATGAAGCAGTAAGCAAAACAAACAAGAATCCCTGCCTTCATAGAGCTTCTGTTGTAATTAATCATAAACTCAATCTAAAACAAATCCAGTGAAGCTGCTGTGAGAGAGAAAGAGGGAGTTCACTTTTATATTATAGTTTCCAGCTACAATAAATCAAGACTTTAATGGATTTTATGCTTAGTGAACATACTTGTCGTCTTATGTTTATATTTGTGATACAAATTAGAAGAGATATTGATAAATTGGAGCATCTTGGAGAGACAACACCATGGATTTTCTGGTAAATGGTGTGCTAGGAGAAATGAGTGAAGGAACAAGGTAGGTTATGTCCAGAAAAGAAAAGGGCTGGAGGAGATGGTAGCTGACCTCAAGATTTGAAGGGACAAAATAAGCAGAAAAGCTGACTTTATATTGTTCAAATATTGGACTAGAACCAAAGAGTGGCATTTTTTAAAAAAGTAGAATTCAGCTCAAGACAGAATTTTCTATTTAGAAGAGTTATTCTGTAGACAAGAGGTTGTCAGAGGCCAGCTTCCTCTTTGCTGAAGTTTAACTCAGCAGAAGCTGGAAGAACGGGGTCAGCGGTTCTCTCTGAGTGGGAGACTGGCAAGATGTGCTTTGGGTTCTCCAAACCTGAGACCATTTTTGCTCTACAGTTAACCATGGCAATAATTTACAGCCCCACAATCTCAGAGCCAACATATTTCCTATCATGATGTCGCTATAGGTTTCTGACCTTAAAAGTGTCTAATAATTGTGCAATTCTAAAAGTATCTACCTGATAAATTTTATAGAAAAAGAGAATGAAGCTTTTCTTATTTATAAGCCGTATTCAAGAAGTGTTTTCTTGGTGTATGATTTCACTTTTGTTTTTAAAATAGTGACCCCCTTGGAGATTTGCCTGTCTCAATCCATTTTCTTATCAAGATTGAAGACAGATTATGATAATGCCCAAATATTAATTTCTATAGCATAGCTATATTATTCATTGGCCAACATTCCATGGATTTCCTAGATTTATATTAGCTTGTCCTAAATCCCTGGCAAGCTAAATTTCTCTAACAGTCTTCGATTCATTGCATTAAATGCCTGTTCAGCCTTGGAAGATATATTGATTGTTTTTTTTTTTTTCCTCAGCAAGTGACAAATACCATTTTCATGACTATAATAGAGATTGATTATATTTTGTGGAACACAGAGAGAGCTGGTCTTAGTGAGACAAACTTGGGGCTTACAAAAATGAAAAAAAATCATTTGAATTAATATGAAGTTAATTCATCTGTTGCTGATGAAGTAGAAATATTTCGAGAAAAAATAATGAAAAGCTCTGTTTTATACACACACGGTGAAGAGTTAAGAGCAATATCAATACTTTGGGGTGCTGGTTTTGTGAAACCTTTAAAAAAGTTAATGGTAATTGTTTTCAAATCCAAAGCTTTGACATTAACCCCCAGTACAGCTAGGCATGTTGTGTGATAATATTTTCATTGAATGACATTTCAACTAAGTCAGAACAAAAGTAAATCATGATTAACTTCAATTAAATGTGAAATAGCAAGTAGTTTATAGGGAGCAGTCTTTGTTTCTGAATGACATATGTAGCCTCAATTTAAAATCAAACTGGTTCCCTCTTCATTCTAAGTTTTTACCAGTAAGGATTTAATTAGAACAAATGTTAATATGGTTTTTATCATTCTGCCTTACCATCCAGAAGCTTTTACCTTTTGACCTAAAAGGAATTAAAACAAAAAACAAACAAACAAAAAATCCACTAATACATGTCATAAGCTTCATGTATGGACAGGGTATATGCTATTTTAAAGAGCAACTAGAAATAAGAAACAAAAGGAAAGTATTTTAAGGTATTAAAATAGCTATGATGAACCTGGCAAACATTGCTAGAGAAGATTATAGAATTACATTCTCTATAGAAAAAACAAAAACAAAAATAAAAACAAACCTTTAAAACAAGAAAAAAAGCTTATGTGTCTTTAGGAACTTTAACCATTTGTTCATCTTCTATCCTCATCACCTAACATTGTACCAATTACATTACCTAGCACGTGTTGGGGCACAATAGTATTTGTTAAATGAATAGACAAGTTTTCACAATAGCAGAAAGAAATTAAAATCATCATAGCAAACAATGTGGTTAAGGCACTAATATGTGCCATGGAACTTTGTCGTTTTTACCTTTAATTTTTATAATTCTTACCTGGCTACTAGGTGATAACTCCTAGGGTAGGTCTAGGGGGAGGAAAAACTAGCATTGATGAAACTAAAAATATTTTATACGTGTTCTGAAATATGCGCTTACATGTTTTTATGAGAAAAAATGATCATACCTAGGATTTGGGAAATATCAGAGAAATTATGATTATTTTTATGGCCCAATCTTTCATTCTATGACGTTATTACACATAGTAACACTCTATTATCTTTAAAATGTTTTCTAATTGTTTCACAAATATATGCTTTGTCTCTTCTACGAGATCCTTGTTGGTAAATTATTTTTGGACCTTCCTAGATGTTCTCTGTATCAACCTCACTATAACTTTGGATTCAAAGTGTTTCTAAAAGTCCTGGGTCATGTATCCATACAGTAGAGAGATGAAATCACCAATTTTAACATACTTATGCTTAAATGATGAAGAAACTATTTCAACAATAGTTGACTATTTTCTTTGATCATATATCTAGAGAAAATATTTTATTTTTTAAATATTTATTGAAATTTCTAATTTTTCATTTATGAAAAGAATACGTTGCTTAAGAAATTGTTTGCTTAAGTAGTCTCGTAGTTTATAAAATATGGCTTTAAAAGTAATTTAAATGAAATAAGAGCTATAGGACTTGCTTATTCTCATCAATTTCTATGAAACTGTAATAAATAGTTTTTTTCTTATTATTTTCTGTCTGAATAGATTTTGTAAAGCTGTTTCTTTCACTGCAGCATACACAGCCAGCCAAAGAGACATGTGTTTCATTGGTGCTATTAAAAATATGAAAATATGATTTAATTTACACCATAACTCCTTTACATTTTACTTTTACCTACGTATTTCTTAAAATTGCAGTACAACTGAAATTCGAATTAAAGCCAATTGCTGAAAAATTGAAAATTTAAACCTGGGAAATACATAAATCTATTTAACTATATGTTAAATTATGTTTTTCTATAACGTTTAAGAGTTCAAAGACATTTTCTGATGTTTAAAAAAATACATAAATTAGTTTTATGTTAACCTTTTAAAATTGCTGTTGGTATAGAAAAAGAAACATCTTTTACCTAGTATCAAGTTAGTGATTTAAATAGCATCAGTTGGATATCATTTTGAAAATGAAATTGCTCTTAAACTTAAATGTAAAATAACTGTTCATGTTCAGCATTTTTATGTATTATAAGTTATGATAGTTTATGGAAACCAAGTATTTAATAGTATTAAATCAGAGAATGACTGAAAGTAGGCTGATGAAAGGTATCTAATGAATAATCGAGTAGCATAACGATATAATTTAGCCTGTAAATTCTAATGTTATGTGTATGTATTTATTTCAGGCTCTACTTTTTAAAAAGGTGAATATAAAGTTTCCTTCTTCAGATGGAAAAAATGATAGATTTAATTAAAGTAGAAAGGTTTCTGTAAAGTAGAAGTCAATATGTACATATTTAACTTCTCGAAAGATTTTTAAAGGCTGCAATTTCATTAAATTTTGAGAATCAATCAAAATGAAAGGAAACCAGTTTCTCCTCTACACCATCTTCAAAAGTGACACCGCTTTGCAGAAGTTATTTAAAATACTTGGCAAGCATTTAATAGGTTTTGAAAATGCTATATAAATATTTTCGTATTTTCAAAGTTAAAATTGTACAATTTTAAGTTACAGAAGGGTTTATGCTCATTGTTTAAAATATATAAGTGATACAGATGTGTACATTGAAGAGTAAAAGCCCAATCCTTCATTTCTTGTTCAGTTCTTCATTGTTAAATGAACTTTTTCTATAAACGAAGAAACATACTTAAATGCACATATGAAAATATTGCTTTTTGTCAATAAAATTTATTCTATACATATTTTTCCATAATTTGGTTTTTAAATTATTTATCTGAGTATTATTTCATAATAACATAAAGATTTTCAGAACTTGTGACTGTAACTGCATAGTTTTCTGTAACAAACATTTGTACCTTGATGCTATAATTCCCTTACTGATGTTCTTATAAATTGTTCCCACCTTTTTTCTGAAAATTAATAATTATATGAGTATCTGTGTGTATATATGTATGTATATGTGTTTGTGTGGCTGGGTTTGGGTGTGTGTGTGCACACAAACACGGAAATGAGTGCAATCTGTTTATCCTCATGCTCTTTTGCAGTTATTTCTCTAAGCTAGACTTTTAGAAGTACTTTTTTGTTGTTGTTAAAGAGTGTGGGCATTTAACTTTTTGTTAGACATTACCAATTTCCCTCAAAATGGTATATCTATTTAAACTTTCATGCATAGATAATAATAATCCTTTTTTCCCAGTACCTATATTAACACTGACTATTATTTATGCTCTTACTTTTTAACCAATGTGATAATATTTATCAATGATTTGCTAATTTCTCTAAGAATTAACCCAACTAACGTTTATTTATCTGAAGGATTAGAATCGAATGAGATATTCTGAAAATGGATACTTAGAGTTATCAGAAGTTAGTGTGCTTTAAAGTTTTTTTTTTTTATTAAAGGTATAATAGTATTAAACCAAAATAAATTGAACTTCAGAATTGTTCTTAAAAACATATTGGAATATTGACATATAAGAAATTCTGATGAGATTTTGTATTAAGGGTTTCTGCTATTTGAGAGAAACACAAATATTGATGTTTATTTGCAGCAAAGGCGATTGTTCTTAGCACACACCTAGATTAAAACAAATTCTCATCTGGACTTCTTGCTCAGTATTTCTTGTCCCCCAACCTCCCTTTCTAAAGTCCTTCTAACATATCCTTCATTTCACTTCTCCTCAAATACTTTAAAGGTTCCCTGTTACATATAAGAGATTAAAAGTAATTTATGAGTCTGTTCAAAAATTCAGTTTCTCAGTTCTCATTCCTGAGGAGTCTGTTTCCCAGTGTCTGAAGTAGGCCAGATCATCTGAGGTTTCAATAGGAATGCCAGGTGCTGCTCCAGACTACATCTTGAGAAAGACTGGGATGGAGGAATAGTTTTTGTATGTACTAGTGAAGACACCTCATAATCAACTTTTCTACCTTTTTAACCTTGCACGTGTTTCTCCATCCTCTAGCCAAATGGAATGATGTGCTCTCTCTCATATTGCATCCTAGATTCTTCCATCTCTCTATTTTCCCCCTGGAAAACCACTTCTCTCCTCTTCACCTTTCTCTGTACTTTATTCTTCATGTCCTAAATCAAATCCCACCTCTTCAATGAAGACTTTCATTTCTTCATCCACTCCGACAGCATTTATCTACATCAAACATTTATACTTAGGGTTTAGTATTGTTCCTCGTTGTTCACATGTAATTCTTCTGTGTATCCCTCAGAGTGCTTTACACATAATCAACACTGTAAAGAATGTGTTGATTGAGTGAGTGAGTGATAATGTAATTAGAGTACTAGGGAGCAGGTCAAAGACTGCACTTCAACCCCACGAAGCCATTTCATGATGTTTTGCAACTTGTTCTACTTCTGAGAGACTCTGTTGCTCTCACTTCAAATCGGATTGCTTGTTTTAGTGAATAAAACAAAAGCTAATGCTTTCCATATATTTGGGTTTCTTAATTGCATAGTGAAACCACCCTACATGCAGTACTTGAGAAAGTTATTCCATACCAGAAATAAAATTTTTAAAATTTATTTGAAATCCAATGTTATAACTCCATACAATTTTTTTCCCCGGTATATCTATGTTGCTAAAGGCCTACCTTGCTTAGCTTCTTAAAAGACAATTGTTTTTCTGTTCAGAATAATTGCTTATCAGTAACTACAACATGACCTGGTGGCAAGATCATTAGAATAAATTAACATTTGTCACAGGCACAGAACCGTAAGTGCATTTGATTCCTGTGCTGTATTCTTGCTATATAGAAATAAATTATATAATTTACCATAGCTATGAGTATAACCTGGCATGGTGTTCATGAAAATTAGGATGTCCTTCATGCTACTAAAAATGATAATTTCTTGAGAATGAAAAATGGAATCACAAAATAAGATTTACAAGAGTTATTCAAGATTGTTATTCAAGAAAAGCATTCATTAGGAAAATAAGTTTGATTGTAAGGTAGGCATCTTTCTAATATTACCATTAGCACTATCTATTTTTTCTCAATTTTGAAAAGCAAGCACTTGGTAAGTCACCTTGGGAAAATGATGGCAATTTATTAATTTGTCATTTTCCTGGACTGAAAACATTGTGACAAACAAAAAAGACATCCATTGGACATATATTCCTTTCTCTTAAAACTAGCAATTTAGTGCATTAGTGGAACGTCTTTGGCCAGGCTGGTCTCCTGTAGGTTTGACTGTGAAGGAGCAGGTGTGTGCTTCCAAAGTGTCTTTACAAGTGTCTCAGTGGGGCTTCTCTCCCACGCCTCCGCAGGAGACAGCTCATCTGTTTAATCCTCATGTTTTAGTCAACCTTTCTTATTATGCAGACGGGGTTCTGAGGCTCAGCTGGATTTTGACTCTCAGAATGAATTGATGGGGCTCTTTGATCTTAACTGTGTATTGCATCTGTTTCATCTTTTCTCTTAATGCATAGTCTTCCAAACTCTCATTCTAGCTGGTGCTCTTAAAATAAACGGATAATTATACAAACAAATAAAAATTGCTATTTAAAACTCAGGTACAAACTTTTCATTTTGGCCTTTTTTGGTTATAGTAAACTTTCTTGAAAAAATTGCCAAAGCAATTTAAGTATGTCACTATGTAAAGGACCACCAGACTAACAGCATTTAACTATTTGCTATGAGTGTGTATGAGCTTTATAGGGTCAGATTTGCATAGAAAATAAGACTGGCCAATCTTTGCGATTTAGTAAATTGTACAGTAGCTTAACATCTTATTAATAGACCATAGTGGAGCAAAAAGCATACAACCTATTTAAAAAATTTAACAGAGAACTATTGAGATCCTGCTGGACAATATTCTTCTTTTTGATGGAAGTGAGGAAGACTGAATTGCTGAGAAAATTAGTTAGAATCAGAACTAATCTGTATGGAGAAATCATTCTAGGTCATAGGATGCTAGAATAACATCATTCTTTTTAAACAGATTTTCAGCATGAAATCTGTAGGTTTTTATGTGAAGAAGGAGTGCAGAGATGTTTAGGGAACAGTGTGAATTGTTTGCTTACCCACATGAAAGCATATAAAGTTTTGATTAATTCTACTAGAAAATATCAAGTTTTTATCTGAGTAACCTTTACTATTCTAATCTGGTGTTTTGGAGACGTGTATTAATTTTTTTTATGTTTAATACCCCATGAATCCTGGTTTATCTTGAAGTATACCATGATCTTGTGATGATAATGTCATGTCAGAACTGTCAGAATAATTTCAGCTAAGCAAAAAACGTCTTTCCTAAGAGCCAGAGGCCCTTGAGAGAGTTATGAAAGCTCTTCCTTCAAGAGGAGACATATTGTGAGATGAACTTCTGGTCTATTAAATGTGTCTTTATGCCAACTTATACACACTAAATATACTAATTACTATTAGTGAATTGTCAGAATAAACATTTTTCTTAGAGACATCTAGAGATAAAATATGTAAGGAATTTGACCCCTAATCATAACTCTAAAATATTGCTGTTGTTAAATATTCAGCTTCCTTTCTTTTATTCAAAAGTATCTCTTAGGCCCCCATATGGTACCCTACTCTGAACTAGGGAGATTTTCCTCACTGTTTTTGTTCTTCCCACATGGAATCTGAGAAAAACTGTGCAGGAAGGAAATATGAAAGGTTACCCAATCCTTCTTCAGGCGGAACTACTCTGAGACCCACTAAAGATAGCGTTATTCCCCTCCAACGAATTTGTCTATCTTGCTACCAATGTTAAAATTGGAAAGAAAAGCTCTAACAACCCGTCAAGGTATATGGCTTTAGTGCACGTCATTTAGGTTCCTTGACTTTAATATTTTATGCGACACATCTGATTGCTGTGTCCCTGCTATAAAATTGAAACAAAAATGCCTACAGTCAGTCTATAATAATTCTGTGCTGCTTGAACTTCTGAAAGGTAAGGTTTTGCCTTGTCTTCATGATATGTATCAACACAGACTCAAATCTCATTTTATTTTATGCCTTTTTTTTTGTGATTTACAAGTCCTTCAAAGTTCTAGTTTACATTGGAATAATGTCCATCTGGTTCACTGATATAACTAATTCCCAGGTTAATGCAACTTATCATACTAGAATTTATTTAAAAGATGCTAACTTGTTATATGTAATTATTATTAACTTGCTTGCTTAGTAACTCCTAATAGTAATGGGATAATTCACTTGAACTCCATTATTCTACCTAAATACGAAAGATGATTTTCTTGCATTTTCCTCAAAAAGAGGGAGGGGAGAAAACATTTATATCATGTGTCTTGGCCGAGTGATGGTTCATAGCTGTAAATTCATTGTGGTCTCCGATCATGCCTTTTTGTCTGTGACTGTCAAGATGTGGCCTCAATTCTTGAACATCTCTTCTACCCAGAAACTTCCAGAGGACCAGCTTCAGCTCCCCAAAGTTACCCAAGGCAATGTTACTTTCAAACCCAGAAGTCTGAATAACCCATCAATGGATGATGAAATCAACATAGTAGATCATAAGTTGATTAAAAGAAAAAAATTAAAAGAAAGAATATCAAAGTGTATTGCCTATAGTAAGAGTAAGTATTGTTTTGTGAACTTATTATTTTTTCAAAAATGTTTTGAGTACACGTATGGTGTTTGGTGGTGATTGTAAATATTTTCTTGCCATGAATCCAGTCTATAAGTAAATAAATAAAGACTGAAAAATAAAACCAAATCAAAACTGTGTTGGACCACATAGCCTCTAGTAAAACTTTGCCTAGAAGCTGGGTTTTAGAATTTAGAGTATTATTTTACTATATTTAAATTTAATTTTTTTTACCAGTTATTCTCAAGCAAGTCAAAGAAATTAGTTCATAGCAACAGAAATAATAATGGAAGCTTAGCAAATGTTTCCAGAATTGCTAGGAGTTAGGACATCAGCTTACTGAGGGTATTCTGACTGATTAAACTGTTTAGCTTTAAGTAGTTGTTTTAGAAACAAACTATTTAGTTACACACGAGAAGCATACAGATCACAGAAAAAGGATTTTGTTAATACCTTTTTGTTGTTGTTAGGCCAAAATGAATGACTATAAACTATGACTGTATACTTGTGTTATAACAAGAAAGGAAATAACACTCATCAGTTGTTGCAAGCAAGAAAAGTGACAACTGAAATAACACCCTTGGACACATTTGTGTCTTTTCACAATGCCAGGTTTATTGAGTGGAACCTTCTCAGAAAAACTTATCAGGTACCCATGCAGGGTACCGCACAGCACTCAGTGAGGGGCAGTACAGAGTTTTCTGTGACAGAGCGAAGGGATGAAAGTCTTTAGCATTGCCAAAGTGTGCTCTGTGGACTGGTGGCATGGAGAGTGACACATTGGTCCCAAACCAATGGCTGCAATGAGTCAGGAGGTCAGAATCTTTTGCTCTAACTTTCGGGTCAGGCTTGAGCCTGTCTGTCTGACACGTCTGTCGGAGATGTTCAGTTTATATGGACCTTATAAGGTGGGATCCTCATGCTTATCAGCCCCCAAAGATGGGGGGCTGATGTTTCTGTGGTTTGAGGCAATCTGGTCACACCCTAAGGGCATTCTCATTATGTGCCTGTTGACATCACTGTCATAGCTCCCATGGAATCCATTTGTGAAGTCCCAAAAGTCCTCATTTTTTTATGCTCTATATACATTAAGTCTTCTAAATATCTCAAGGCTAAAATCTTTGCCTTTTCACTTAAAAAGCCTTCTTAAATGTGACCCTTCTGTTATGAATGATATAATTCGGATTTCTTTTTTTTCCTTGCCTGTGTATCCACCAGGACTTAACGTAGAGAGAAAATTGTAGTTGTGCATTCATTGTGCACTATCATTGTATTTCAGGACTGAGAAAAGTAAGTGCTGTTCAGCAAGGTAAGCATGAGAGAGAGAAGAAAGAAATAATTTAGTTGCTCACATCAGTATGTGGTTCCATAGTCAGTGGGTTCATTAACGAGAATGTGTGTAATCTCGGTATGTTGCGACCAGCAGCGACAGCCTCACTTCAGAGCCTGTTAGAAATGTGGAAGATCACGAGCCCCGCCCCAGATGTATTGAATCAAAATCTGTATTTGGAACACCATGACCACCCAAGTGATTTACATAATCATGAAAGTTTGAGGAGCACTGATATATAGGATTAGTATTGCCAGTTGTTATGTGGACTTGTATTCATTTCATGGACAATACTTGCTCTGGGAAAGAAAAATTAGCGAGTGGAAATAACCAGCAATTTTGTATGCCCTAGAGCAGCGATTAACCATCTAAAATAGTGTTTAAAATTAACCATGATGACAATGACATTGCTGCTGACAATTATGTCTAGTATGGTAACTAACCAGTAATCATCATCCTTCCCCTATGAGGTCATTGCTGTTTTACGGACAAGACAATAGAAGCCACAGGTTGCCTAAAATCGTCCTGTTGTAAAGCCAAGCGTTCTGATGTGATCTGATGCGTAATATCTGTGGTTGGTCACTGTACCTTCAAGACAGTTTGTTTCAAATAAAGAAAAAATGTGATACTTGAAAGATTCTTATGAAGCTGTCCATTGAAATTTGTTTAGTTAACATTTGGAACTAGCAAGAAATTCTCAAATTTGCATATTTGAAAAGACAAAAAAAATCTTAAATTTTAAGCCCCCATCAAACTTTATTATCAGTCCACAGTTTATTATATACAAGGAGTGTGTGCTTATGTTGTATCTTGTGCCCCATTAGAAGCCCTTGTCTTTAGAAATTATGTTGTCAGATAGGGAACTTAGCCTTGAGAATGAACTGCCTGTCTGAAGAAGAACATTTGTACATTTGGAACATGAAGAGAGGACTCCTTACTTGAAATGACTCTAAAATTGTGCAGAATGTAGGAATACAGTTTGTCTCTTGAGCTGAATTAAATTCTTTTCTAAGGAACACATGCTTTGAGAAAGGAGATGCTGTAGCAATATCAACATTTTGGCATTTACTGGGTGAGGAAAATCAACTCATACAACTAACGCAATTGAAAATAGCATTGAAATGAGAATTGGAAGCAAAAAGAAGCAAGGTCATGTTTGGTGCAGAAAAATAGCACTGTGTGTCCTGTGGATTAACTGGGCTGACATAAGCTGGTGAATCATGTCCACTAGCATGGGAAAGTAGAGGGCGTCCAGGCTTTTTTATAAAGAAACTGAAATAGACTGCATATTCAAGTAAGGATAATGAAATTTTTTAAGTTGTTAAATTTGTTAATGTTCTTAAAAGATTTTTTGTGTATTTATAAATATACATACAGTCACATCAAGTCATGCAATAGCAAAGAATATACTGTGAAAAATAGTTCTTCCTCCACTCCTGCCTCTTAAGCCCCAGTTTTCCTGTTAAACCATTGTTAGCAGGGTTTTTTTAAAAAATATTTTTCAGAGATCTTCTCTAAATATACAAACATTATGTACAAATTCTTTATTAAACAAAATGATAACACATCATTCTGCACTATTCTTCTTTCCTTGAAATGTATCCTAGAAATAATTTCATATCAGTACATTCATTTTATGGCTTCCAGCATTCCAGATTATAGATATAAAATACCCTATTTAACCAGTTACTTTTGGTGACTTTTTAGATCATTCTCGGTCTTTGGCTATTACAAATAGTACTGCAATGAGGATCCTTGTCTATCTATTGTCAAACATATACTCAGGTTTTCACAAAGTCCTGATTCATTATTGCTATACAATAGTTAAGCAATGGAAAAGAAATAATCAACTAGTATAGTAGGCAAAGTAATACTAATAATTGTAAACATTATTTACTATGCGTTCAGTACTTTATAGTAGTTGTTTAATTCTTTTAACTCTGTGAGGAAGTTACTATTACTGTTATCGTTGTTGTTAATTATTTTAGTAAGAAAGCCAGCATCTGAATCAACCCAAAAAGCTTGCATCTGGTTCCCTGGCTCCTAATTGCTAGGCTTGGCTGCTTCCCAGTGATTCCATTGCTATTTCAGCAATGACAGAGCATTTATTGGATACCCACTATGTGCTAAGCAACTGACATGTATTATTTAATCTTCACAATACTAATACAGGTAGTGTTTTTGTTTTTGTTTTTTGTTTTTGACCGAGTCTTAACAAGGTTTAATGACTTGCCTAAAGTTCCAGAGCTAGTAAGAAAGGAGCCAGGAATGGCATGGAAGTAGTAGTTCTGATTCCAGAGACCAGCATAACAGAGCTGGGAATTTAGGTATTTGAATTTATATCCAGCAGGCTAGAAGGCAGAAATGAAATGAATATACGTATGAGACTTAATTAAATGTATTCAAGTGATCAAAAGGATTAAGAAGGGCTGTTGCGAGGGCCAGTGGAAGACCTTGGTCGCACACCGATAAAAGCATCTGCAGCAGAGTATGGCTTAGTGGTCTGCTGGATCCACAGTGGATACTTCAGCTTGGTTCTCCATGGACAGTGTTTCCAAGTCTAGATTGCTTTGCTCTTACCGACTGCTTACATCCTTAAAAAATTCCACACCTATGCATTGTATTTATATAGTAAACAACTCATTGTGATGTGTGGCACTGGCATGCTGTGCCCTAGAAAAAGAGCAGCCTTAGGTGATTCTGCTCTGAGATGGAATTTGTGCCTGCAAGGAGTACACTTTGGAAAATAAAAGGAAGAGCACTCAGATTCCTCAAGGTGTCAATTCCTCCAGGTCTGTTTCTCCATTCTCATCTTCAGTTTTTCCAGCAATCCTGCTTCTTATAAACTGCCATAGAAGAGTGAAAATTGGAGCTCCCTTTATATGACCTAGAAGTCGTGTAAAATTATAAAGGATTATCAGTCTTTTGCAAAGTGTAATTTGTAACTAAGTCATGTCTATCTGTTTATTGTTGTTGTTGTTTTATAAATCAGTTTTATTATCTAGGCTATGTTTTTGTGCCTGGTCTCTTGTGTTTAAAATACTGAGTTTTCTTTGTTTCAGGTTTGCTCATTTAATTCAGTGACTTTGGGGTAATGTTTCATAGAAAATGTAAAAGATGTAGTTAGTATTGATGGACATGTCGGTACTATTATCATAGTAAAGATAATAACTAAAACACATAATGAGCATTTATTACAGGTCAGGAAATATGCAAAAGTTTTTATGTGCATTATCTGGTTTAATATCAAAATCCTCTTAAGAAGATATTATTATTGTTCCCATTTTACAGATGGTGGTCTTTTATGCCTAAGTTTTTGAACTTAATAATGATTATTATAATGGTGTTAAGGCACACTTTTGTAAAAGACTAAAATACCTTTTAATCCCAGAGAACACATTTTCTATTTTGACATTTCTCCTTCCAATTTTTGTCCAAATGTACTCAGTAATCAACATATGTACAATTCTGTATTCTACTTTTTCATTCAGTATAGTCATAAGAAGTTAGTTTTCTCAGTCATCCTCATTATCACATGATGACTACATAAAGGTAATTTCTGTAATTTATTTAATAATTTCCCTTACTAGAGACATTAGATTGTTTTCATTTTCTTTTATAGATGCTATTGCAATGAAAAATTTTGTGTAAGTAGTATATTTTATTCTCTTTGAATGTCCTAGGAAAAGCCTTTTTTTCAGTCAAAGAGTAAAGAGCTTTTTAACTCATTTTAATTTTTAAGTTAGAATTATTTTTATAGGAGCAAATAGTGAGTATTACTGAAACACTTATTTTGTAATCATACATGTCTATTTTGATTATTTTTATATATAGGTATAAACTGTTTTTCAGTGTTTTAAAAGGTATAGTTTAAATACCTATATTAGAATTAATATATAAAAATCAGCATAGGCCTAAAGAGTGATCATTTTGTAATATGTAATTATAAAAGTATGTGAAATATGCTTTAAGGAAGACGGTGCATACAACAAACTTCATCAACATGTGTTTCTTGAGAAACTACTATGTGCTAGGCCCCATGGTTATCACCAGGTTCATGATGTTGAATGTGACTGGCACAGCTCATTTACATTTAAGTCACATCTAAGAGTTTTGTCCTTGACATTGTGCCATAACACACTCTCATCCTCAAACATTTCTAACATTTCTTCTTTTGTTTTTATGGAATCTGTTTCATTTCTTAATATTAGCCCAAAATATAAAGGATAAAGAAAGTCTTCCTTTCAGGGAAATATATATATATATTTGTAAGAATTTCTTAAACCGTATTTTTTTCCTCCTATCTCTGTGCTGGTGGGAGATCTTCCTAGGATGAAAGTATATTGCTCTGTAGTTTTGAGAATCCTTAAATCGTCTTAACCCCATTGCATATATCTTCTATTGCATCTAAACACATTTATCTTTTCAGTATTTTAGGCTAAATAAACCAGTGCAGGGACTTTGGACTCTCTATTACAGGAATGTCCTCATGTGAAAATAAAATGTAAGTTTAGAGTACATACCATGATTTATTATATACATTGCACTATAACTATAATTTTCACAGGAAGAAATAATCATTTTGGTCCCTTTAAGGAGCCAAATATATAGAATTCCTATGTAAAATGCACTTCAAAATTGCATTTTAACTTTTCACTAGACTCTTCCACCCCAGAAAGACCTACTCATTTGTTGATGAATGTAACTTTATTATCAGATAATATAATACTCTGTTTTAAACTCTGCAGTATATAATTTTTTCTTCACTGAGGCTTAAACATTTCAATGGGGAGAAATATCATTTAGTAAATATTATGTTTAGTGTCTTTCTATGCAAATCAAGCTTCTGAATGTTTCACTATCAGAAATATTGTTACATCATTTCATTGTTATGTATGTTACCTAATATGCATTTACATTTCAGTAAATTCATTATATGTATGTGTGTGTATATCTACCTATTAATCAATCAATAGATACACACTTCTGTATGCTTTCAGTGGACTGATTTATTGAAGGGAAATTTTGTATTAGGATGTAAAGACAGATGTCTTTAGATTTCAATCTAAAGTTATATAAAGGATTCTTAGCTGAAATACCCTAAGTAATTTCCCATATTATTCTTTATAAACTTGATTTGAACTTTTATGTGAGGATACATTGCAGAAATTGGAATTTATAGACTACTGTTTTTGATGAAAAAGGGACAGGTGGAGACAACTTGATAATGTCAGAATGCCACTTCCATGGGTTGACTTAAGGCTACTTAGCCGTGAAGCTGGCTCCTCTGCCCACAGACATTGCCAAGGTAGCACAGAGGAGGAAAAGAAAATAAAAAGTCATATAAAAAAGAAACTCTAATAGATTTTTTAAATTTTTTCTATAATTTTAAATTTCTAATATCTATATCCTTAATTGGCATTGAAGTCCTCAGTAACAACTTTGCACGTATCCTACTGTTTGAACTCAAACTCTAGGAACTACATGTCTGAAAGCTGAATGTATTCTTGGTCCCAAATCAATCTTGTCACTGCTCGGAAAGCAATGCAAGATAATAAGTAGTATTCACCTGATTGCTTTCCGGCTCTGAGACAGCTGGTGACGTGTGTCTTCCTGATAACCAGGAGTTTCAGATCTAAGGCAGGGATAAAGGGATGCTGGGAGCTCGAAGAATCTAAATTTGACAGTCGATGGCTGAGGAGAGGGTCAGAAGGGATAGAATCTGTGACACGTATGAGGGAAGAACAAAATTTATCTGCTCTGGTTGCAATGATTAGATGTCTCTTTGTCTGGCTTTCTTACAGTGGTTGACTGATTGTACCCGCCAGCTGGCTTATATCATAATTAACAAAGTTGCTACTACGTTTGCAAAGTTTAATCGAAAAATTTGCCAGTGATATGATGGCATTGTCACAGAGATCACAAGGGACACGTTGTCGACTTTTGCTCAAGGTGGACCGGCAAAGCGGTATAGGCAAGATGAGAAATTCTAAACTTGTTCAGCCAAAGGTATGTTTCTTTCATAATTCCACATCCTGGGCTTTCTTATTAAGATTTTTGTTTGATGGTTGGTATGTTTTCTTTTGTTTTGTGACCAAAATGATTCATAGATAGATCTATATTCTTTTTCAGCATTTACAGCAGCATATTTTCTGAAAGCTTTGATTTTTCCCCCAAATCTAGAAATTCAGAAATATAATGAAATAGCTTTTGATACTGAAAGTGGAATATAATGTTTTGCCTGTTATTGTGTCTAGCTAATTTTGATCAGGTTTCAGAATAACTATTTGGTAACAAATGTCAGTTGAACATTTATGTTGAATAGCGTTAGATTTATTTTGCTCAACAATGTAAAAGCCATTGCTCTGCTTTATTCTATTGTGTGAGTCTAGTTACAGGAGCAAAAAAAAAAAAAAAAAAAAGCAAGCATAGTTATAGAAGATGCACGGGTTCTATTTGAGTTTCCAGAAATGCTCAAAGTCGGGGAAAGGAGGGCTGAAGTCTTGATTTTAATTAAACAAAGTAATTGGGGCTTTTTACAACATTTAGAGAGACCGGTATTTCTTGAAATTATTTGTTATTCCCCAGTGCCGTTCTGGGCATTGACTGTTGTACCTGTATTTTCTTTTCACTGTGATTTGCTTTGCTTAATTGAATATTCAAGCTCTGGGGAGTTTCCCAAATCATAGCCTTCACATATTGCTAATGAATGAATGTGAATATTGATGAGGAGGGGCATGTGCCTCTGTGTATATGCCTGTGCCCTTTCTCTGAGTACACTGAGAGAAAGGCATCTCAAAAAATATGCAGAAGGCAAAGTTTAGGTTATTTATGCTGTGTCACACCATCGCTATAACACCAAGGCAATCAATTTGCTATATAATTGCAGGCATATGTTAAGGTTCTTTTACTTTCTCTATGTGGTCATCCTGGCCACTATATCATAGCAACAACAACAAAAAAAGACAGTAATTTGTATTATGCCTGTTTCTATTTGTCTTTGTGTTAATAGCAGCAGTTTTTAAACATCATGAAATAACATTTGGAAACAAATTAATTCACAGCATGTATATTTTTAAAAAGCCCATTTAAGATTTCTCATGGTTTTATTCCTCACCATGGGAAGCTAGATATTCTGAGCATACTCATTTTAAAATTTGACAATCAAATTTCATATTCTCAAATTTAAAAAAAATGAATCATTTTATGGGGTTATGGATTTAACACCTTTATGTGTCCAGATAATTTTTTAAAAACTGCTAATTGAAATTTTGCTTAAAACTGGACTTATATTTTTTTAATCTTCTCTAAAATTTAATGACATTGATAAGAAAAGCTGAAAATGAAGATTTAAATCATTATTTTGTTATATTCTAGACATCATTTTCAGCAGGGAATGTTATTCTCATTATAGAGACTTTTTTTTCTTTGACTTTGCATCTCTCCCCTCCTAGAATCCGGCACCTAAGAGGCACTCAATATATATTTATCAAGTGAATGAATTAATGAATTTAAGTCCTTCTGCTGCTATTCAAATATGGGTTAACATTTGCTTCCTCCAAATCAATAATAACTTTTGTACGCAGTAAACATTACGGACAGAAACAAGTAGATGAATGGCATAATCACATACAATAGGGAGGATTAAGTTCCTAAAATAATGCTGTTTTAACCTAAACCTCCATAATATTTTGTGTAATTGAGATTTGCTATTGTAAGAACTCAGTTGGAGTAGCAAAGGTCTATGAGGATTAGGAAGGGCTAGGAAAGTGGTCCACAGCTGATGTACCCATTCTTTTAAACAGGATTATCTCCTGAGATGTGTAGAAATGAACTCTTGTCAGAGTTTCAAAGGAATTAATATTTTTTTTTGGTAAAATGTGCTAATGTAAAGAGTTAGAAGATTAGTGGTGCATAATGAAAGCAATGCATTCTTTCGCATGGAAATGGGAATGTAATAAATGTCCCGCAAGTGATTGGGGCTGTAGCAATTTTATTGAAGATTAAAGTTTGATTGACCTTTGTTAGGGTGATTAACCCTTCTGAAATTAAAAGCCAGAGCTGAATTATTCTGGCCAATTTAAATGCAAACTTCGAGCAGGTCGTATGTCATTCAAATAATAATAATAAAAAACCCTCCTATTTTAATTTTCATTTTTGCACGTCTGAATGGGATGATGCTTTGGAAGGATCACAGCTCTAGCAAGAGCATCTGAGTGGCAGAGAATATAGAATAAGGTATAGATAATTGGGAGTATATGGGCAGGGTCCCAAGCATCCCTTGCCCCATTCAAAATATCAAAACCACTACCCTGGCAAACACAGGGACCCTGAAGGCAATCTTCATATACTGAAAATACATGATCTCAGTAGAAAACAATCTAGGAATATCCTGGAAAAGGTTAAGAATAAATAACATTCTAATCCAATATCAGCCACCAAAGCTGCATATTATATTCATGTTTAATCTATATACTGTCTTCTGAAAATGGATGGGTGGGGGGAATGTTTGATATGATTGCTTATGAAGCTATTCTCAAATGTTGATTATTTCTGATGTCTGGAATTTCATTCCTCATGATCTCTGATAGTCTATGGATATATTCAGTATTTCCATTAAGTTAAAAAATGTCACAGGAAGAGCAAACTCTAGTTATTTACAACGCCATTTAATGGTTTGGTTTTATTTTGCTTCATTAAATTTTCTTGAAGCCTTTGAAAAGTTGCATATTCACATCATTTCAAAAAATGGTTTCCATTTTTCATATCATATTAATTTTTTTATTACTAAGTCAGTGAATATTTTTAGATTTAGGTTCCACCACATAGTGAACACATTTTTCTTTTATGTGTCTGTGGACTATTAAAATGGTAATAAAGGTCCTCTTCATTCCATGTGTAATTTATTTCCCTCTCTTTTCATCAAAGAATTCACCCTGAATCTGTCAAGGTAGAAAAGTTCAAGGTATTATAGTGTAAAAATTAAGAAGCCCGAGGTCCTATAGTTTATTTTTATACAGCTTTTCATGTACTCTTTTAACATCCTTCTAAAAGATAGGTTTTTACTCCAGGCCTATGAAAAAAGTCAAAGATGAAAAACTTGTGATAGAGTGACAGATTATTCAGCTAGTAAAGTGACTGTGGCATCCTCCAGAGAGCTGGATAATACCTTGCAGCACTGATTAATAATATGTTTAACTAAGATATGTTTGCTATAAGGATAATTTTCTAATTCTTAATCATGAGGCTAGTATTTAACCACAAATTGTAAACAAATATGTTGTTCTGTACCTTGCCTGATAAAGTATAGATTATCAGCCTTAGCTTTGATACATCGAATGTCAAACTTTAAAAAAACCTAGTTGTTCCACAATACTACTTGTTTTGTTATTAAAGATAATTTTCACTCAAAAAATAAACACTCTGGCTAAATTAAATCACTAAAATAAGCACTATTAATTCTTTGAATATAATTCAAGAATCTCCTCTAATTTGGTTTTTCTAGTTTACCTCTTACCAGAAATAAATAAAAATAACTTTTGTCATTAACATTTACTGTAAATACATTCTCTGAGCACAGAAAGCTAGTGTGCCAAACTACTGATAATATCTTTCTTTGTATTGCCATTAATTATCAGCAATCTTGTTCATAACAGAAAATCTTGGCTCGAGAAAAGGAAATTCATATTGTCTTAGTGTTGAAAAAAGAATTGGTGAAAGAACAAAGGCAAATAAGATTATATTTTGTTAAATCCTAAATCCAATCATTTGTTTTGCTTCAATGTGCATTTTTATTGCTTTGCTGCCTTTGTTTCTGACTATTTGTCCCCTCTAATCCATCCACTACCACACTGTTTTCTTATAGTTGTAAAATAACCTTCATTGCCATTAACAGACCAAAATTAATCTGTTTGATATTTTTATGGACCACATATTTTAGTTGGAGTTCTGTTTAAAAAGCAGACTGTGTAAAAAGTGACCAATGGTGTCATTTTATTCATTGCATATTGTTTGTGAGTCCACAGTTGAATTTAATTCTACAAAAACTTTGAGAAGGCCTACCTACTCTAACAGCAATTTTATTGTCCTGGGCTAAAAATTGATAATGGCTGGTAAATTTAAAGATTTTCGGGGTTTTAAAAATCATTAATAGTCAAAAAGTAGTCTCCTATGAACTTTTTAGGATGTTAACTCTCTTTGACAGACAATAATACTGAAATAAAATTGGTTAATATTGGTCAAATGAATTATTTCTTATAATTTGTTTGACAAAATAATAAAAATACTTTAGAGATAATAAATGCTCTGATGTTACCTTTTCAGCTAATTGCAAAGGTTAGTTCCCCAGCATTAGTTTTCATGTGAATCGGAAGCTTACCTAATGCAGTGTAGTGGTGTGTGGCCTATTCATGTATCTCATGCTATTTGTATTAAAATTATTGCATCACTTCTACACATTACTTTGGAATCTGGAGATCTGCTTCATAAGATAACTTTGACTAAAATGACTTTAGCATTAGAATTTCTGGAGCCATCACTGACTGACCGCTGTTGAGTTTCAACAAGTATTTTTTGAGTACCTGCTATTGTTCCAGACACTCCCTGCAACCCAGAGCGGTGGTTCAATGAGCCACGTTTTATGGACCAGAAACTGAGACTCAGGGTGTAGATTGAGTTGCCAGAGTCAGACAGCTAGTCAGTCAGCGGCACGGCCTTGATTAGAAGCTGGTGCTAATATTTCATGACCTTCTTCACCAGAGCAATTATTGTGACAACCATGCATGCAACTTTGCTCAGACGTGGTGATTATGAGCACAGGATTTTTAGACGAATTAAAACACTTTCTCTAGACAAAGCAATTAACTAAAATGCAGGAACTAAAATGAAAGAATTCTCTCCTGACTGACTTCCGAGAAAGTAAGAAAAGTGGTTTAGAAGGCCAAAGATTATTTACTGGCCCATCCATCTAGTGAACTTTATTTAGCTGGCTCATTTTATGGAAACCAGAAATTGTCTTCCCCAAATATTTATTATTCAGTTTATGGGAAACCAATCATTTGGATATTTTAAAAATTGTCCTTAAAATGTTTGTGCTTACCTACCTTTCATTTAAAATTCATAAATAATTCTGTTTAATAGAATCAAAGTTAGAAGTATTACCATCCCACCTCATATACTTTTTTTGATGGAGCAATTTGATAACTCTGTGTGTCTCCATATTTTATAATTTTTGCTCTTGAAACAGATATGAGCATAGAGTTAGAGTTCTGTTCCATAGGGAATTGTCCAGTTGTTTATATAAATGCATTCAAAGGAATATGTGAAAAAAATATTTTCAATAAATATAGAAAGTAAACATATAAGTTGTATAAGGTTACTGCAATGTGCGAAAACACCATCATTCTATTTTTGATTCTCATTTACTGATCTTTATGAGAACAAAAAGATTTAACCAAAGTCTGACAAAAACCTCTGCAAAATTAACGTAGGAGCTTCCAAAAGTTTAGAATCGATAAATGAATTTCACTTGGAGATTAGATCCACCTTTTGAAAGTTGATTCTTTTGGTCCGTAACTTCTGAACTTGTCCCAGAGAAATGTGGTGGGTCTAAACCCATCTGTAATTATCCACAGGACCTGGAACAGCACCTGATAGATACATGGTGGGTACTAAGGAAATGTTTGTGAGATTGTTTTGAAAGGGACTATTACCATTAAAATAAAGCTAGGGACACTGAACTCTATCCTTCGTTATTGAAGCCTGATTATATGCAATAAGAAATAAATGTAAGCTTTAGAGTCTGAAAGGGGAAAGGAGAAGTTGAGAGAGAGAGAGAGAAAGAGAGAGAAAGAGAGAGACGAGATTCTCATATCTACTTCAGCATGCTTTTAAAATGGCCCAATTTTTTCTTGTACTTATCTTGAACTATAAACCTATCAGCCTCTCCTGCTCCAAATTCTTATTCCCTAGTCAGTCATTTATAACTAACAACAGTTAAACTAGTTTTCATGAACTGATTAGGATACTTAACCAAAATGATCAGATTGGTTTGTGTAAACTATTTTCATAAACTGATTAGGATACTTAACCAAAATGATCAGATTGGTTCGTGTTAGTAGGAAAACAAGAAAATTAATTCACAATAATTAATTAAAATGAATGAAAAAGCAACTAAAGAGCATTGTGTAAAATCAGGGAAGTGTAAAAATATTTGCAGGAAAATAAGATATTACTATTGTGAGTCTAACTGCAAGTGGAAGTACTTAGCAGCAGAGAAAATTAAACTGTATAATAAAACATGACACACTGAGAGCATCTTCCCTAAGAGATGCTAGGCAAGATGGAACAGCAAGTTTGACCAACATCTCTTCTAATTATATAAGTACTTAAGAATTCATTAACCATTTGGGTCCTGCTTGACGATGATTAAACCCTTAGACAGATGTGAATCAACTTTACTATGTGGAAAAATTGAGCAAAACATTCATGAAAAATATGATCCAATTTCTGAAAATACAGGCCAATTAAAATCTGAGATTTAATTTAGGAATTTTCACTCTATCTGCATGATGTATATATTAATGGTGATTTCCCTCCCCTCATTCTTCATCTTCATAAGCAAAAGGAGATTTTTACTTATTGACATATTACTGAAGAATCTAGCTTTTCTCCAAAATTACACATTTTTTGCATAAATGTGCCTAATTACCTGAATTCAGTTTTGATTAGTAGTGTTAATTGATGCAGCTGTGGATGGTATCTGTTTACCTAAATTACCATGTGCAAACAGCAATATGTCTGGAAGTGAATATGCTAAACTGAAAATACTAATTAGCTAAGACAGATTGTTATTCAAGTCACATCGTGGAGCTTTCTAATGAAAGCCTGGATGTGTCAGGGTTTTATGATATTCAGACAGAAATGTCTATATTACATATGATTTCTAAATTTAATTCATAAGAACAGATGGGATGTCAGCCAGGGTTCTTCTGCCTTATTCCAGTATTAATGTGACTATTTTACTCAACTGGAGATACATACATATGGTTTTTTTTTTTTAAGAAACTCATTGTGTGCTTTGATAATTTTGCCAGCCCTGCACATAGACTCATCTATTTCTTGACCAAATATGTATCCCAGATGATATCTCCCTTCTTTCTATCTCACAGATTAAGATAAATAAACCACCTTGCAAGTTTAATCATATTAACTAATTTAATGAAATAAAATAGTAAAAAGTTTAGTTAAACAGCTTACACTGAGTAGTATTTATGGGTTTTCCTTTTTGAATCTCAAATTAATAATAATAATAATAATATTAAAAATTTGTTTATAGAATTCTTAAGAATCTGAGCAATTCAGGAGGCTAAAAGGTGAGTCTCATTGGCTTCAGATTATTTTATATTTAATCATTTAAAAACAGATAGCAAAGCAGTGCTTATTTTCAAATGCCCAACTTTAAAGCATTTCAACCTTTTCTGTGTTTTTGGTTCTCATTACCTTTGTCCTAAAGTATGACCTGCTTTGCTTAAGGATTCTCCCCAAAGAAAACATTAATCTTTTACCATCTTCTGTGACACTCAGCACTCAGTAAAGGCAATATGACTTAGAGGTACCCAAAGATTATAGTACAAATTTTTTACATTATATAGTAAAGGAATAATGGACCTATCTTCCCTTTCCCAAGAGGCTGAATAACTGTGCTTGATGCATAAGTCTCTTCTTCCCATAGGCTATGAAAATAAGGCCTCTTGACTCAAACTTAAGATTTTAAAATCCCTTATTAGATATTTTAAGATGCCATGAGCAAAATGGGGATAATTTTCATGATGCAAATTTAAACATAATTATAGTTTGGCATATTTAATTTAGGTTTAAGTGAGAATTATAATTACCAAAAATTGAATTATATCAATTATGCTAATTTCTATCCCCAAAGTTTTGTGTAATTTGGGTTTCCTAAGATAGGTTTAGATTCAGCAAAATTACAATAGAATTTAATACTGAAAATAAGAAATTTGTGAAAATAGCTTTGTTTCATCTTAGCTGCAAAAATGTTAAAGTACTGTTAACTGGCCCGTGAAGTACTTAAAATAGCTTAAATCAAAGTGGATAAAAGGGACATTAAGTCCTTCTTGGACCATTTGTGTTCTATTTTCTGTATCAATACCAATTGTAGCATATTATCGATTGCTATTTGCTGTCTAATCAATGAAGCTAAACCCAATATTTTCAAAGTAAAATTCATGTGTGTCATAATGATGATTATTTAATAATAGGCATGGAAAAGTCACCTTCAGAATTGTTGTGCCTTGACGATCATTTTGACATTAGTCCTTTCAAAGATGTTTAATGTAAAGTTCCTTTATTCCTGTAATTTCTTTATTTCTAAAAACTTGGTAGGTTTTATGTCCCAGTGGCTATAGGCAGCTTGCTGAGTGTTCTGTAGACAGTCTGAGACTTCACTGTTATAGAATACACATACATTCATAAAAATCACCTACCAGAGAATTGAATTTAGACACTAGAGTCGGTCAACCAGTTTGAATTGTCGGGTGTGTTTACTTTCCATGCTGCTGGGTTCACTAAAACAACTGCTAAATAAATATAAGTCTTTTTTCAGAGCATATAAAAGAAGAAAAATTTACTCTATAATGTTCAACCATCTTTTTTAGAGTGATGTTTGGGGAACCCTTTTATCATCATGAGATTCTCTAAATATTTCAGTGGTTGTTGTTGTTGTTGTTTTTGTCTCCAAGTGTAGATGTGAACTTGTTTTGTGTCAGAATTTTTTTAATAATCTTTGTTGACGCATGAGCATTTCTACACAGTAAACTTTAAAATGGGGAAATAGATCAGTGATGTGAAACGGAGTTATAGATTTTTATCAGACATCTAATGAATTGTCTTTAGGCAAATCACTTAACTTTAGTGTGCAAATTACTTAATTTAAAAAATAAATATAACTATCTTTCTGACTTTTAAAGGATTTATCACTGTGCCCAAGGTTCAACAATCTGTAAATGAAGTGTATGATTCTGTTCTTTAAACTCTAATTGGCATGTGGGGGAAGCAGGTCAGACTGAGTTAAAGGCTGAGGGACTTAATCTTTTGAAAAAATTTTGATTTAGTTTTATTACTTCTAAGTACTGCTAATGTATTCTAAGATTAATTTGACTCTGACTTCTTTGCTTCGTGTATGCTGGTTTTCTTTCGAAAGGATAGATTGTAGGCTCCCTGAGGGCTACCTTTTATTTCTTTGTTAAACTTTCCCCTGAACCTTCACACAGCTTCCTCACAGGAGAAGTGGTGTTCACATAGTAGGCCCTCTCACAACACTCCTTGATTAATAATCATGGCCATTAGCCCCATTATAACTCTCACTGACCTGTATTACAGGGTACTACGTATTACCTGATCCAGGGGCTGTAAACCCTTTGAAGACATTTAAAAAATTTTTAAGCTCCTGGTTATTTTGAAAAAGTGGCCTATTTTTCATAAGTTTGTGCTCTAGTCAAAGAAACTCTGGCATTTCACAAAGGATAGGGTTCCTTTGACCTTACTCCCTAAAATATATAACATATAGTACACTCGAGTTAATGCAAATTTCAAATGAATGGGATTTGAATTGGTAAGCAAAGCTTGGTAGACAGGCAGACTTTAATGCAGATTTTGCCTCTGTCACTTGCCAGCAGTTTGACCTTGGGGCATTTTCTTTATTCTTTAGGGCCTTAGTTTACTCATCTGCAAAAGGAAACTGATAATACGCATAGCAGTGTTATAAATAAACTTCACAATGTATATAAACACCTTAACCCAATTCCTATCATCAAGTTGACACTTAATATGTAATAAATAAAATTACTGTAGAAATAGATATAATTACTGAATACAGTGGCTTTGCAACAAAAACGAAAATAGACAATTAGAGAATTTTTTTAAATGTGGTATTCATTAACTCTTAAAACTTCATACAGTAAAGTGATTTGAATTTTCCACCAGTACATTTCCCCCCAGGTATGTATGTATGCATGCATGTGCATACACATACACAGTAATTTACATGAGAATGAAATTAAACACCTGGCTTCCCAAGATATGTGGTACATAAACTTCTGGCATCCTTCTTTTCTAATAATTTCTTTCAACTATGTAACATTTCATAGCTCAAAAGTAATTCTATACATATTATCATATGTAACATTCACAGTAACAAGATAGGGCAAATGACATCACATACTTTGTAAACAGGGTTTGCAGAGATGTTAAGTGATTTACCTAATGTCTCTTACTACAGTGAAAGACAGGGAGAATACACTTGAAGTTTTTTTCTAGACTATTTGGGGCAAGGGAGGGGCGGGAAAGAAGTTAATAATGCTGTGTCTCCATGCAGCATTGGCAGAGTAATGTCCTAAGTGAATATTACAACATTTAAATATAGCGCCCAGAAATGAGTATATTATGAAATGAAGGACATTATCCAGATTTGCACAGAAGGAGTGGAATTTATTTCTCTTTAACAAACATTTATTAAGATATTCTGACTGACTGCATTGTTCATAATAGTAACACATTATCATTTCCTGTTATTACTTGCACATATGTGGAAATGGGGTAGGCCATATTTGGAAAAGTTGGAACCAGAAACGTAGATCTTTCTCAGGCCTGGACAAAGGCCCAGAGGTCTAAACACGGGTGCGTGTCTAGGGATTTTTTAAGAAATTAACACCTGGAGCCAGATTCCAGGCAAATCTATTCTTTCATATAAGGAGCTAGTCACAGGAGTAATAAAATGACCCAAGGAAGTCATTGTGTTCATTTGTCATTTGTCATATTGGTTTAAAATATTTCACTGATTCAACAAATATCTTACAAATACTTTATATTTGTGAGGTATTATAAAAAGTGCTGAAGGCATATATAAAGCACAAGATTCAAAGCCTGTAAAGATTTTAAATAACTGTCCTATCATTATATACCTTTTCTTACAACTGCAGTACAGTTTAATTGGCAAATTCTTCCCATTTAATTATAAGGATGTTAACTAATGCATTTATTCATTCATGTATTCATGCAACAAGCATTTCTTCCTCCCTGCACTGGGTAGTATAATACAAATGTGGTCTTTGAAATCAGATGGTCTGAGTGTAGGTCATTGGTTCACCACTAATTAAAGGTGGGTCAAATTATTTGAAACATCAGCTTCCTTATCTAAAAAATTGGGTCGACCATAATAAGATTGATATGAGGGTTAAGAATATTTGTAAGGCACTTCCCACTGTGCAGGGCATACACACAGGTGCTATTATTTCATGAAAATGAATTCTCCTCCACTCCAAGGATGTGCAAGTAGTTATAATGGAAATACACATACATAGAGCAACTAGGGAATTCTAACATGGCATGCCAAGTAAGTACAATCTAAAGTGGTCTTGACTCCATAGGTGCTAACAGAATTTAGAAAAAGGGAAGGCCTTTTAGAGAGGGAAGACAGTAGCAAAAAGGCTTTTCCAAGCAATGTATTATCTACATTCTAGCAATGCCTTTGTTCAGTATATTTAACTGATGAGCATCTCCCTGGAGTCCACTGATAATTTAGGAACCTACAACATCTGTGCAGTTTAAATAGGACCAGGGCCCAAACCCAAAAACACATTGAACATGATTTCCTATTTAGTGTGGTTAAATAGGACAACACCCATCCCTGGGCTTTGATTCATAAACTACGTGGACCTAACTGACACCGGGTTGTCACCTTTTCACATAGCACACATGGTAGAATTTTTGTGTATTTGGATTTGTTCAGGGTTCTCATGTCCAGAAATTCCAAATTGGATTTTTGTCATTAGCTTGTCAAGCTTGTTTTAAGCCCACTTAACAAGATCTGCCTGTGGAATGTCTTTTATGTTCTATGGCCTTTGTGCGAGCTTAGTCTTCAGCTACTCGCAACTGTGGCTGAGAAGTTAATGAAGTTACTGCAGTGCTCGCTTGTCTGCTGCTTTTGAAAACACACCTCGTATGTGTTTGGGTATTTAAATTCTGTTTTCTAGCTTTTAGGGTTTATATCTTTGTGGTGCATTCATGTGCTATGGAAATAAGACCAGATGGATGTGACAATCAGCCATTCAGGGAATTACATACACATTACATTTCAGAAAACCAGTGTACATATGTCTATCTGGATGCGCTCATATGCTGGAGTATTTTTTGCTGCATCCAAATGGTTGGGGTTTCAGTGAAATAGTTACCTAGAATGTCAGCTTGAGAATTCCTTTCAGTGGAAAAGCATGGCCCGCAGTGAGCCTTTTTGTCAAACACGGCTGAATGCGGGTACAGAGTAAAGGTCACTCTGCATTTATCAAACTTCCTTTAGTTTTCTCCATCACTACAAACATTATATTATACATTTGTTTATTGTCCATTATTCCACTAGAATGCAAACTCTATAAGGACAGGTAATTTTTTTTTTTTTGCCTTGTTTAATACTGCATAGTGCTTGGCACATAGTAAGTGTGCTATAGGCGATAATGAATAAATTGGCTATCACTGAAATAATGAAATGCTGTTTAATTCCCCTTTGTGAGAAAGCCAGCATAACATAGAGGGGTTTTATCTGTTAAATAATGAACACATAACTGTGAATAATAATGATGATGATCATCATGCCTAACAATTATATAATATCTACTATGTGCCAGGCACTGTTCTAAGCACTCACAAAAACCTTTGATTCAGGGGACATTATTCTCTCTATTTTACAGATGGGAAATCTGAAGTACGAATACCTTAACATCAGGAGCCAAATTTCACACCCACCAGCCTACTCTTCTACATCTCAGGTGTTGTTAAAATGTGGCTTCGAGGGTTTGAAACTAAATCATCTCAGGAATTTATTCATCCTTTCAATTAGCACAAATCATCAATGATCTTTTTGTTCTGGGCTATTCTTAAATATGCTATTCAGTTCGACCAGGTGGTGCAAAAACAATTACTCTCACTTTAAGAAGTAGGAATCTGAAGAGGCCATCACTTTTCCCATGTTGTATTTTCTCTGTTCATTGATCTGCCTACCTACTTGCTTCTCTGTGGATAGAGGGAAAAAAGAAACTAGATGATAAATGCTGTAAATAAATATCTCAGATGTCTGTGTTCATTAAAATGTTGTGTTCATAAGCCCGAAGCATTCTGTCAAGTTGAATGGAAAAATGGGAACTAGGGACTCTACCTTGGCTTTCTCCTGTTTACTCAAGTTTCATTCTTACTGACACACATGGTAATAGAATGTTCAAATTTAGATTTGAAATCAAAACATACTATGAAACTTTTATCAACAAATGTGCTTGTCCAATTGAGTTTTGTTAAACTGATATTAAAGATTAGTTTCTATACCTCAGCACAGACCACCTGTAGTGGGATAGGCTTGTCCAGAATGAATGCCAGAGAAATAGAGAAGCCAAAATAAAATTGTAAATTTCCTACAAATTAGTGAAAATCACCTCCAGTCATGTAGGTAGTCAGGGCATGGACAGTATGTAGAATGTAATGACTGATAAATCTTCAGAAGAAAGGCATAGTTTTTAGGGATGCATTTGTATATTGGGGGACAGAGTTCCATATCCAGAGGGGACATATCATCACTATAATTGAGAATTATATTCATTACTGGTATATTTCCCTGAAACCTTTTCTATTGTCTATCTATACAACAGTATGATTTTTACCAGTTCATTTTCGTAATGCCTCCTCCAATTAATTCAGGTGACCAAATAAATCTTCCAGCATCCTTTTTCCTCTCAAATTTATCAGTTCCATGAAATCTCACTCAAAAATAAAATAGTTTTTTGGGGGGTATTATATAATCCTTTTGATTCTTTTTATATAGTATGTGTTTATACATTATATGATATTGATGTTACCTAATATAATAGGATATCAATTTGTACCCCTACTAAATAAATAAGGTATTTCATGCAAAATGCTTAGCAATAATAAGTACATAGTAACAAACTTCAATAAATGACATTTATTAGTAGGCATCTATTACCTCTATACATATTCAAATATATTGAAAGAAAATTGGAGAAATCAATTTTGAACAAGACCTTTTGGATGAGACTATGATTTTTCTCATTCAGGGTCAGATAAACAAAATCTTATGTTTATATTAAATCATACTCTTAGACTTTATCATTATATTATCTCTTGCCTGTTTCCTTATATCTTCCCTTTCATATATTATGAAATCAGCTGGCTCTCATTTGACCATCATTGTCATCATGATGATGATCATCATCATCATTATCACTATAACTGTATCACTAGAAAACACTAACAATATTTTTAGAGTATTTTACAGCTTATAAAGCACTTTCTATATGATTTCTACTTTTCACAATTCTTCATAGTTGACACTGCAAGTACAGAGGACACAAATCATGTTACTAATGTGGGATAGATCTAAGATAAAGAGTCTGATTCTTGGATTGTACATCATAATGATAAATGGAAGGTTTTTGCAATTATTAGCACTGAAGAGAATTTTTAATAATACCTGCAGGCACGCCCCCCACCCTTGGAGAACAAATTTTGGAAAGAAATTTTTGAAATTAATCAGTTATTGAACCTGACTTTAAGGAATGTAGATATTCTCTTATGTCTCTTTCTTTATCACCTCCAGTTAGTGACTTTGGACATTGACTTCCAGATGTCCCCAAGCTCTTCTAGTAGGCAGAAGGGCAAGTGGGTAAATCAGGTATAGGGCTAGGAATAACTATGGCAAGGCCAGAAATATACCAGGTTATGAATTTTTTTAGAACAGTTTTAGATTTATAGCAAGATTGAGAGGAAGATACAGAGATTTCCCACATATTCCATGGCCTCACATATACATAGCTTCTCTCATTATTGATATCACTCACCAGAATGGTACATTTCTTACCAAGGATGAACCTATATTGACAAATCATAATCACCCATAGCCCACAGTTTATACTGGAGTTTACTCTTGGTGTTGTACATTCTACAGGTTTGGACAAATGTATAATGATATGTATCTATCATTATAATATTATAAGGAACATTTTTACTGCCCTAAAAATCCTCTGTGCTCTGCCTATCCATCTCTCCCTGCCATTCCATTCCTGACAACTACTAATCTTCTATAGTTTTACCTTTTCCAGAATGTCATGTAGTTGGAATCAAACAGTATGTAGCCTTTTTAGCTTGGCTTCTTTCACTTAGTAATATGCACTTAAGGGTCTTTTATGTCTTTTCATGGCTTGATAGCTCATTTCTTTTTGGCACTGAATAATTTTCCATTGCCTAGATGTACCATAGTTTATTTATTTACTTACCTACTGAAGGACATCTTAGTTGCTCAGGTCATGGAATTTGATGAGGAACAAAATCCTAAGGATGAACAAATTCTGCCAATCAATGTTTATAACCTGCAACACTACTATATTCCACATAAATTTGTCTAACAGCTTTATAGCTGAAGAAGAGATGGATGGGATATTGTTTTTACAAATAATTTGTGTCCTTTGTAGTGTTAAGAAATGGGAATATGCCAGTATCTTATTTAAACAACAGTTTGTCAGGTGACACAACATTCCGGATAACAGGAAGGACTTATCTGAGGGTACAATGCTGGGTGCTTAGTCTTTGCAGGCACAGGAGGAAGTGGGCAATGGAAGAGGATGCTTTATATGGAACTGACAGAGATGTGCCTCAGTCATTATTATCAATTAACTATTGTCATTTTTCCATCTGTGGGAATGAAAAAAAATAACTTTCTTCCCACCTTTCTAAGTTCTTTTGGCTGGGCTAATAATTATACTACCATGAGACAGATTAACAGAAGAAGATGTCCAAAGTTTATTATGGATGTACATGCAGAGATACCAGAAGAATATGGGAGTGGAATACACATTAGGACTTGAGATTTCTATGCCATTCTGGACAGAAAAGCAGGAGGCAAGGATCTGGGATTTTCAAGGGAAAGCAGGCAATAGTAGACAATGGAAAGAGTGAGAAGTCCACCCAGAAACAATGGAAAGAGTGAGAAAGAAGTCCAACAAACAGGCTTTGCTAGATTTCTTCCTGTCTGCCACATTAAGTTTATGTTATGATGCTAAAATAATTCTTCCTCTCTTTAAGCAAGTTTTTCTATCTGAATTCCTTTAGGCAGGTGGTGGTGGGGGAAGGGTGGTCAAAGAATCTTTCTAAATCTTTTGTTTTTTAATAACCAGTTTAAAATCAATATCCCAAAAGGCATATTTTGGGGTGGTAAAACTTTGGTCCCCTTCACATCACATATACCAAATTCAGATGCCATCTTCATCCTTGAAGAGCTTACATATGAGACAGGTGAACATTGCTATTTTTGTTGAATTATTTTCCCAATAATTGAAAATATTTGAAAATTACTGATTGTGTGTGTGTGTGTGTGTGTGTGTGTGTGTGTGTGTTTATGAGATTTAATCTTACACATCTATGTTTTTAATCAAGGTAATGTTACTGTCAAAGTACATTTTTGTGACTGGCTGATTTGTGGCAGTGGAAGTAAAGGGAAAAAATATTTTGAGCATATGTAAAACAAATGAAGAAAAGTTTCCTGACTAAATTTTAAAAGTAACCAATGGAGGTTGACCTGAAAGGTTTATTTTTTATTTTATCAAGCTCTAACAATAGACTTTAATGTCTGAAAGCAGAAACTTGGGGAAGAATGATTTGAGAACATCAGCAAAACAGAAAAAAAAATTCAGAGTTTTCAAAGAAACAGGCTGCCATTTCCTGGCTACTCACCTCAAATGATTTTAAACCCTGAAAACATCTGCACATCATGAGCATTAAAATGAGGCCCTGCAAGAAGTCAGAATATCCCTATGGGAGCAAATTGATAAAGCTTTAAATTCTTTTTGGATTGCAGAGGAGAACATGTTTTACCTTACCATCTGACTGGTAGAGCATTGAGAATACCTTCTGTATACATACGTATTTATTTGATTTGTGAAACAGGACCTTTTTCTTCATAGCCAGAAGGAATCATTCTCAGAAGGCATACAGGCAATCAAAATATTTTCAAATCCTAAAAGCCAAAGAAACACTAGCTATGGGTTTATTTACTTGTGTGTTTCTTTCCAAACATTTTTTCTAAACTGGCCCCAAAGGGCAATAATTAGGCCTCTATTACATTTAGCAGATAAAAAGGATGAGGATTAAAGGGCATTCAGCAGGAATGACTTGCAAATGATGTCTGTCTCAAGACAGATGGTCAGTGATTTAAGTTTAAAAAGAAAAGGAAAAACATAGGACTAATATTTTATGTTCATGCAAAGCAGCCAAAATTTTCTCATCAACATATTTATCACAAACCAACTAGGTAGTATATATGTCCAGAAAACATACAGGTGAGGGTTTTTTTAGTTGCCATCCCCATCCCAATCCCATAACTATGTGTCAGCAGTATGCTAGGTATTAATGCAGCAATATAAACATTCCAGATATTGATAGGTATTATTTGCTAGAAAAGTAACTGTTCACATAAAAGTAGATATTGAATACTAAAGGGTAGGTTCAAGACCTAAGCTCCATGGAAAGACAATGGAGTGACATAAACCAAACTGGAGTTTCAAATTACTACAGAATTTGATATTTTGTAAAGAATGTTTCCTTTCCCACTTCATATGTCAAGAGACAAGAACACATAATGCTTGTTAAATAATTAGCATCAAGCAAAAGTTCAAAGTTGAAAACAAATAGAGAAAAATCAAATGGTATTATTGGCAAAGGACCCTTTCTTAGTGTTCTAAATACTGTATTGACAGCCATTGAAAATAACTAAATATTAGAAGAACTAAAATAATGTAGATGGAGTCCAGATATGGGACATCAACACAGTTTTGTGTTCCAATCTGGGTCTTGTTCGAGGAATTGACCTGTGTTGGATAATTTAAGGTGTGTTTGGCAAATCCTTACTTCTTTTGAATCATATAAAATATTCATGAGTTTCTGTCAGTTGCTGCAAAGTTAAAAATTATAAACTCCTGCTCTTGGCTTTATGAGATGAAGTATTTCCATGCAACCTTTATATTCTTGACCTTATTATTTCCAGTGCGATTTATACTACCAGCTTCTTAATCCCATGCCATGTGGATCTAGACCAAGACATCATATTTTTTAGTATATCTCCTTAATAAATGTTTTTGGACCATATATTTATCCATATACATGCAAAGAGTGAGGGATGGAAAGTAGGTTTTCCAAATTCCAGATACCCCAAATGAGAGAGTTTTCACTGAAACCATGGGGAAGGTGAATTGAGCTACTTTTATTATTGAACACCTACCATATTCCACATGGTTTATGTATATAACCTCTAATTGTCACAACAACCCAGAATAGGAGACAATACCACCTCTATTTTGTAGAAGAGAAAACTGAAATTAATTATTTAATTAACTTTTACAAGGTTACCCAGATCAGATTTTTCAAAAGAGTGTCGACTCTAAAGACCATCTCCTTCCGGTCACAACACTATATGCCAGCTTAACTGCTTGAGAGGCTGAACCAATCTGAAATATATAAAGAACAAATGATGTTCGTGGTCCATTGTTAGCAAACGCTAAGCCCTCTCCCACTTTCCGGTTAAGGCTCCTTCGTCCTTTCAGGAACTGAATTACCAAGCCCAGCATTTCTTGTTCCATCTAGGGAAATACAGAAAATTAGCTAAAGTTAGAAAAAGTAAGAAAAAGAGGATATTAGATCTCTCTAGTTTGTGATAGCTCTTAGAGGAAGTTGAAGGAAGATACTGGTTTTCCTGTAATTTTTTGTGTGTGTTTCAAGAACAAGAGTGACAGGAGGGGAAAGCAAATAGAGAATACTGATGTTGTGATAATGAGCAAAGGAGAGTTACTTTGGGGGTTATTTCTCCATCTTCCTGGTCATTCTACCTTTCACTGAATGAAAATATTCTGTTTGGCTCTCAGGCTGGAGTTGTCATGCAAGAAGTGTATGTTAATTTTATATTTTCTCATAACTTTCTTTTGGGAATAAGCATTTTGGTTTTCTGCTGTTTATTATTTCAAAGGCATCTATATGCTAATATGTTTATGCTAATTACTTTCATGTTTCCCCTTAGGTTATGCTTCATATCACCCACTAGGGAGGATCATCTCTCATGAAAACTTTCAAATTTGATTTTGAAAATTATTCAGAAAAATTTAAGCCATGCTCTCTCCCAATGTAGGGAAGAATGTGCTCTAGAGATTCCTATAATTCAAAGGAAATGGACTGGGATAACATCTGAGTTCTCATGCTACCAAAATCTTCTTGAACAGGTACCCAAAGCATTTAACATTGTGACATTAAAATGTTGGAAGAATAATTAAAGTAATAATCTAATAATAGGTTTTTAGAAATTGCTAAATTTCAGTATTTGATCCAGAGAGAAGGGAAAGGCTGTTTTCATTCTCCACAACTTCTGAAGGTGTGTTAACTGCTTCTATTTGCTATAAATACTGTATTTTAATTGTATGTCATTGTTCCTTAGCATCATTTCTAGAAAGTTAATTTAATGATATTAATGCCTGAAGCTGAGTTTCTGCTTACAGGAAGAATCATGTAAAAGAGGAACTTCATATAATAAGCTAGCTTGGTGTTTTCTTCTGGCTTTTTCATTACAGAGAATTTTGTATGAGGTTGTAATTTGTTTTGAGAGTAAGTTGCATTTAAAAAGAAACATAGAAGTTAGCCAATTAACCTGTCTTAAAACTATTTTTTATTTCAGCCATCTTCTTTTGAAGATAACCAAGGCTAAAAAACTGATTTCTCGTCACTTTAAAGGGTATTTTATATTTCTCCCTTGGTTATGAGTTGGACTCCTTTTATTCGTAAGCATTTCAGGGGTGCAAAGTAAAGACTCCCATTTCACACTCCTCATTAGTTCTTTGTCCTACCCTGTACTTAAGAAAAGCAAGGAATCAGAAGCACTGAGGAATTCATTAAGTTCATTTTGTGTCTCAGCCTCCTCCTTACCTATTCGTCTCTCCACCTTTCAGTAGCTACACCTAATTTCATTTCTATTTTTTAAATGCTCTCACTTTTGGATCTCAACAGTGCTTCACTCTGTAAGAAGTGCAGCCCAGCTGCTGCTGTTTCTCCTCTTGTCTCATTCTAATGCCTCTTGAGCTCCAAGGCAGCTTTGTCAGGAGGTGAGTTCACATTCAGGAATAGAAGAAAAGTCTCCTTCTGAAAGGAGACCTGACAAGTAAACTAGGCTCTTCTAGTTTAGACAGGTACCTGGACAACATGTGCTGGCACTGCCGACCAGCATTTCAACACTCACAGTCATCACCTCTCTACAGATAAGAAGCATCATTGCCGGGGATACATTTGGTAAATTGGTTAGAATATGGGATTGTCAATTAAAGGCAAAATAATATTTTGTTGAAACCTGGCTCACATTCTATTGAAATAAAAGACCTCCGATAGTTTATGTGCTAAACCTTGGTGACCCATCATTATTTTTTTTTCATTCTACTTATTTGCTTGTAACAATAACAAAATAGTTATACTTTTTCCCTTTTAAAGTCATGTTTGGAGAAGGATTCACTGAACATTTGACCTTTATGTAGCCCCAGCTAAAAAGAAACTTTCCCTTCTTGCTCTTTTTTGAACATAATTTAAAGATAATTTAAATAGAAAGCAATTTGCATACAGTTATACTTTATTAGGTATAGGTGAACCATGCAATCCGGTTAAGGAGGTTGCCATGAGTGTCTTATTTTTTTCATGAACTAAATTCCATGAAGACAGGAAAGACCTCTATTAATCACCATTAGCCTAGAACTCAAGAAGGTGGCTGGTTTTCATGGACGTTCAGCAAACATTTGGTGTGCATGACTCAATCTATATGAGCAATGAAATTTGGTTCAACACAGTTCCAGAAATGCTGTGTGATCTAAGAGCAGTAGCACTTCTGGGTCATGCAGTGCTCCTGGGAAATTGTTAAAGACACATGGCTTTGAAATAATAGGGACTAGATTTAGATAAGCCTGGATTTGAGTCCCACATCACTACCTACTAGTTTTCTTACCTAGATGAGTTTCTTGGCCTCTTTGAGTCTCGTTCTCTTCATGGAAAATATGAAAGAAAAAAATCACATTTACTTTATTTAAATTAGCTGTGAAGATTAAATGAGATGATCTATTTGCATGATGCTCACATCTAGTATATGCTCAGCTAATGATCACAATTTCTATTATCATTATTAGTTTTAACCATAATAATACTTTTAGGATTATATTATCATTACTAATGATATTAGTGGTTATATGAAAGGTTCAAAATTATTTCTTATGAAAAGTTTAGGTAGTGTAAATCAAATGTGACTTTTTAGATTAGATATCGTTTCTTCTGGTAAAACGGGGCCTATGAAATGAAGATATGGAAAGGCTTGAGTTTTAAGTGTGATTCATTGGTGGCCTCTGCTCACAGAGTTGCATTAAACATTTTTTTGTTTGTTTGTTTTTGTTAAATCTAAGATGCTGCACAAGGTGAAAAAAATTTAAAACCTGCCAAATTTTATTGCTTATGTCTAACCAATTCCAAATATTCAGGTAAGATAGGAAAAAAAGTCCCTTACAACCTAGGTATTTTGCCTCTCACTTCAAAGGATTCAAATGTCTATCTAATGAGCTGAAATTTTCACTTTTCTTGTGGACACCTCATATTATACAAGCCATTTTGTGATTGGTTTTTCATTTTGCCAGTAGTGGTGGCCTTGTTGGTTATGGGGTACAATTTGACATTCTTGAATTTCGTGAGCTGTGGGATTGCTCAGAATGAAGGCTCTCAATAGGAAAAGCCATCTTGCTGGTCAAAAAGCTGCAGTAAACTACCAGGCCATCTTCATGGAGCCAGAACATATGCAAGCCTGTAGTTGGGTTTCAAAGCCATTAAAAAGTTTCAGCCTTGCTGCTAAACAAGAGAATAGTAAATAGGTTTGTGTTTGTCTCCAAAACATATGGCTCCTCACAGACAGAAAAGTCAAATGTTAATTAAACATTTGCAGGGTTAGAATGGATCATTTTATTCTGTACTGAAAAGTCAGCTTTGACTTTTCATTGCATGTGAAAAAGAAAAAAAGACCCACAAATATATTTGCTAACAAAGGTTTTTACTGCATGCAAGTTGGTAAAAAGAGAAATCTTATTTTCTTAGTATTTGGATTGGCTACGATTACAATAGAACTTTCTTTAAAAAACGATCTTAAGTATATATTTATATGTCCCATTGAATTTTCACCCTTTCCTGTGGATTTCCCTCTTGTGTGAAGCCATCCCTCAAAGGACATGCTGACAATAAGTTAACATCCATACCCAGGGGGATTTTATGGTGTTTCATTTTAAATATTCACACGTGAGTTAAAAGGCAGCATCATTTACTTTTCACAATGTATAGCATATAGTAGAGTCTAAATAAATAGCAATTAAAATAAGATAGTATTATTAGAATTAGAGTATTCCCTTCCTAGATTTCATTTCTGTTCTGTCCTTTTTTAGTGAGATTGGTATGGTTTCTTTTACAATGGGCACAATTTGGGATTGTTCACAGTCACAAGTGAGAGAACGGAATAAGAGAGATTTTCATTTATAAGATTGCCTTTCTCTTATCTACTGGTCTTGCCTCCCAGACTGTCTGTCTGTCTCTGGAAAGCAAAGTCAATAAAAATGATTAGAGCTGGCATCTCACAAATGTACGCCCTTAAACCATGAAGCAGTAATGCTGTGCAGGAAATATTTTTCTGACCTTTTCAAATTGCATCCAACTGTCTCGGGAATTTCTCAGTGACTCGAGGTAATAAGGTTCAATTCGTTTTACTGGCTGGCTTCAAATTTAGTTCCTCGGAATCTCTAACTTATCTATTCTTTGCATCTTGGCTCTGGCATCCATTCAGCACCGAAATCCACGCATCTAATCTTTTTTTTTTTTTTCCCACCTTCTCAAGCTTTGCTAGAGGATCATGCTGTGGAATCTACAACCCCTTACCATCTCTTCCAAAACAAAATATTAGCATGGGAAGGTTAGTGGTCATGTTGTCTTTCAAGAAGCCCTGATTGAATTAAATTAGCATTTAGATTTCATCTCCATCTTATATCTCAGTTTTGACCTGTATGATTTGTGCCTCAGTAATCTTTATTATATCAAACTTCTCCAACATAACTACACCACGGGCACTCTGTAGAATATTAAAGGGGCAAAAAAAATATGTGAATTTATTTTGTATTAGATTTATTTCAGTTTTTCTTCCGTGAATCCAAATGCAGTGGACACCCCTTCACATACACATACACTCCACTAAGGAGAGGAGTCAGCCAAGAGTGGCATGCTAAAAGGCAGCTGGGCGGCCCTATTCTTTACTGTGTTCTCTGAAGGGGAACAGAAAACAGAATCTGGGGACACATTTCTTGACCTCGTGATAGTATTGGATGTCAAGAAGCCTTGACAAGGAGTTAAAAAGCTTGTCTTACTTTTCATATTTAGAGCATCTCCGTGCTGAATGTAATCCTCAAGAGAGATCAGTGTTTCCTCATTTGTAGGACACACCACATTCAGCACACACTCTCTTCCTTTGCTCTCAGTCACCGCCTTTGTGCTGCCTTCTGCAGCAGCGATTAGAATCTTGGCTGGACGTCCCTGTGGTCTGTGGAGCTTGAAGCCTCTCTGCTCATAGGCAAACAGCCCTCAGGAGGGGGAAACCTTTTTGAAGTTGCCCTTCTACGAGTCTGTATTTGCTTGTACAACAATTGTCAAGTTTGGTCATCACAAAATATTTGGCTTTATATAAATGAGATCATTTCAAACAACCTGATTCAGAAAATAGGTTAGAAGGAAGAGGATGAAGAGCAGACATTTTTAATTCACTGCAGTATATTTTTTTTTTTCTTAAAAGAAACTAAGTACAATTGGTCCTCCATACCTGTGGTCTGTCACTCATGAATTTCACCAAACTCAGTGTTTTTAGAAGTAGCTATTTTGTCATTTGAAATTCAATTCATCTTGACCATAGAGTCACAACCCCAGTAATGTCTCCTTGCCAGCTAAGTATAGTTTGCTGGTATGAGTAGAGATGAGGCATTTTGGCAGTTTTGCATCATTGGATTTCCCCAATATTTGCAATGCAGCGTAGTGTTTTTCTCACCAGCTGGGAAAGAGTAAAGGTGTTCAGGTGAAGTAGTTAGAGCCTTTGCATGGAGTTACAATACAACTGATAGGTTGTTAATGCAGACATGTGTATGTCTGCATGAATGTGTGTAAACATATGTGAGATGTGCATGCTAACTTGAACTTGGGATGAGAAGGCAACAATTCAAAAACCCGATGGATTCCAGATCCTCCCTTGGGATATTATCTCTTAGTAAATTGGAAACTTGGCTCTACCTATCAGCCCTTTCAGAACAAAGAGTGGCTTAGCCAGCTGGCTCTGATTATTACACATTTAGTGCCTCTTCTTTCCCACTTCTGAGATATATCATCTTTCCTGCCCTTTAGGACCTGGAGGTAAAACAAAATTAATGTCCAGCCCTTCCATTGCAAGTATAAAGTGATTTAAATCTGATGAAAGAAAGGTATGAGGCAAGGTAGGGTGTCTATTTGTAACGAGTTATTTTGCTTTGCCATGTGTTCTTAGAGTTTGGAGGATAGTTGGGAGCCAACCAGGAATTTCCAGGTAGAGAAATACGAGGGGAATGAGAAGCCTCATTATCGGTGCCGTGAAAATTAATAGTTGTTCCTTATTGGATATAATTGCTACTTACCAGTTTATCACACTCGCAGTGACCTGACTTAATCTTCATAGGAGCCTGATAAGACTGGCATAACTCTCCTCAGTTTACAGGGGCAGAGAGAGAGGCTTAGAATTTTTGAAAACAAGTTTGCTTGTAAGTGGCAGAAACATGGTGTGAAGCAAATTATTTTTACAAGGAAAGTAAGACAATAATACTATTTGTTGTACTCAATGAGTTTTTTACATTTTCTTCTCCTCATTCTCCTCCTCCTACATCACCTCCTCTTCCTTTCTTCTTACTTTGCTTCTCTTTCTCTCTCTTTTTCTTCTCTCAAAGAGAGGATGAATTGAGGCCAGGTTGTTAAAGCACTATCCCACTGTGTCTTCAGCGGGATGGCCATTCTTCTCTCCATCGTCATAGAGTTTTTTTCAGTAAAGCTACTTGTTTAATGATTTTGAACGTTTAATGAGGGCTAAGGGTTCTGGCTAGTGGCTTATATTACCATTACATGAGGTAATTTTTATTACCTTAAAATAATAATACAGGTGGCAGTAGATTGTTTACTGTATTTTGTCTTTGTTAATGATTTACCAGGGTAAAAGATGGATTAGGGAAAGCAAGTATTCAAAGGTTTTTTTTTGTGGGTAGCCTAGTAAAACCTATTTCTATAAACATAATGTTTCTATATCAGGATATCTAGGAAATTAAATTCCTTCAAATATGCAACTGAAATATTTTTTCTTCTGTTTGCCTCACATATAAATATTACAAAAATAAACATTCTTGATTGCCAAAAAAGTCTTGTTATTGAGGCCTTAGCTCAATGGAGATATTGATGCATAAGGATTCGATTTTTACTTTTATAGCGTTGCCTAATTCACTTCAATCTATTTAGCAGTGAAGGGGCTTGGTTGTTTATTCTAGATAAACTGGACTTCTTGTGTTGCCACAGCATCACACAGTCTCTGATGGCAAGGCCTGCAATCTGGGGGGCTTCATCTGTTCCCATACACATCAGAAGACAGAAAATTGATTCAAATCTAAGCAGAATGGTAGAATCTTAAAAACCCTATCACCACAATTCGTTGCAAACGTGTCTCTTTCTAGAGTGGGTGTTCTGAAAATTTGGAAGCATCTCACTTGTAATAGATATTCGCCTTTTAAAAATTTCAAACAGAACTACACAGGAAAGGCATCGTGACTTTAGATGCAAATAGAATTTTAAGTCCCCTCCCCCGCCTCAACCTGAGGTCTCTTGAGTGTGATCTCAGTATACAGTTCTACCTTTATGTTTTGCACAAGGCCCCTTCAATTTCCACTATCACCCTTATTGAAAATAAACTCAAAACAACATAAACAAACAAACATAAATTGTTTAGAAACTATCTGCCACACACAGTTCATCTTCAACACTTTGCTTTCTATTACGGCTGAAGGAAGGGAAATGACAGCATCGGCTTTAAATCTGTAGGTTTTGCAGTGGGCACCTGCCTGTGCTTCTGTGATATACTGGCAATCTCCACGTATTGTCAGGGGTGCAGCAGTGCTTTTTTTTTCCTTAATTGGAACCCCACTGATACCTAGTGGGATTTCCTACCCTTGACAAGGCAATATATTCATATAGACATAATGCAGAACCACCGTGGTCTGTTGTAAGGTTATAGTCAGAAATATCAACATTGGTATCAAAATTACAGTAATATCTAAGTTAATGGGGTTTCTAGACTGCCTTTGATAGTCTTGGGAACTCACTATTTTTCTCATTGTTTATCTTTGGAGTTAAAGCGATATCGGCAAAAATTCAAGTTGAATATTCTTTTTCATGTGCCCCTTCTGTTTTAATTCTTCACTGCTTTTCATAGAGAGGTGAGAGGATGACTGATAGAATTGACAGCTATTACACATAATGAACAAGTAAACAAACACAACAGTTTTGTGCACTCCCTGCAGAAATGTTAGTTTCATTATATCTTCTCCCTTTTTAGGTGAATAAATAAAATATAATCAATTTTATGAACATGCCTGTGAAGATTTAATTTTATTAAAATTATGTTAATTAAAATGAAATTAACAAGTAAATCCCTTTTATCTTAACTTTCAGTGTCAAAACGGGATTCATTACCTCGGACATCAGAGGGCCACTTCATTGTCTGTATTTGTATTTGCTTCTCCCTGGTGCTATTTTTATTTTTGTCATTGGAGTTCATGAAGACTTAATCATCAGCCCTCTAATTTTTCAGGAAAAAAAATGTTGATTTATTGAACTGGCTGCAGAAAAAGAAGAAGATGAATCTGACATTGTAGGTTAATAGTAGGGAACAAAACACATTCATAATTAGAAGAGAAAAGGACTTTCCTTGTTCATTCCAGTTTATAATAAAAAGCCTTTCGCCAAAGTGTCTTAGAAAATAATGCATTCAGACTGAGTCGAATTACCGCCTAGCAGATTCTATTTATCTGTAGCTTAAAAAGCAGCTGCGTTTTTGTAAAAAGCAATGAATGTGGCAGTCCTACTTAAAGGTAGAAGAAAAAGAACACCCCTTGTTTTGTAATAAGGGGATTTTCAATTTAAAAGAGAGAGCGAGCCTGTTGTGTGGAGTAGGGTTATTACATTCACTGTATTCTATCTCACCCACCAGGAGGCTAATAATGAAGGGGCCAGGGAAGGAGGCCAGTGCTACGAGGGTTATCTCACAGCCTCAGATGCTGGATAAGTCGAAGGAGGCAGAATCGCTTTTGGATGACATTCAGAAAGGCCGGAGTGATTATTTGGAAGAGAAAAGCTTGCCTATTCTTTTCCAAGGTAAACAGTTCATTTCATCTGTCAGCTGCACGTTTCAGTATAAAAATATGTTTATATAAAGAAATCTATAAAGGTTACCTTTTAAAAAATCATTTTAGGTGTGTGAATATTCCCCTGGCCTGCCCATCCACCGATGAATTACTCTCAACCTGCCTTAGACAAAGGATGCACTCAGAACCTCACCACACCTAAAGCCATGCTTTGAAGGATCTGCCAAGCTCACTTTTAATCATGAGAAAGAAATTACCCACATGGAGTCAGCAGAAAATGAGAAAGTAGAGCTCGTGCTGCGAATAATTCCAGCAAGTGCCAAGGGGCTAGTTGAAGAATGGCTCCATGAGGTGAATATCTTTAGCTTGTACTTAGGGTTTGGCTAGCGTATAATCATTTTCTCTTTTAGGAGCGATGACTATCCTAAGTGTCTTTCCTAACCAAAGAGTGCTCCGAGCATCTGTCAGGATGACAGATTTGATATCAATCTCATCCTTGTTGTTATTTACTATGACTAATTTTACATTTGCAAAGATGCAAAATTCAATTTAGGCGGAGAGGCTCTCTGAGCCAATGACTGTTAATAACTGTATGTATTTGTGTGTATCGTTGTTGAGTGCACACCCAGTAATTTCTGTCTCTGTGTATGTATGTGCCCTTGTTCCTGTCTTCTCTCTGTTGTGCATGTAGGTTGGGAGGACTGGCTAGCCAATGGGTTCTCAGATGTGGTCCCAGCTTTCATTTGATTTTTGGACCAGGAAAAAAGGAATGTGTCACATCATGATTAATGGTCAATTTGAATTTTTAGTTCGTATGAAAGGCGAAGGGAGAGGAAGATTCAAGCCCAGTGATGAGACTAACCTTTTCTCTTTGGGAAGAGCGTGATTCAAATTAAACATCACTTGCAGTGTGAAATTAGTTTGAAGCCCTGTTTTTATTTTTTAGTGTGTGTTTGCACATACATGCGCACACGCACGCCTGGTTTAACTCCTTAATGGCTGCTCTTACAGAGAAGATTCCTTCCATCCTACCTCTGTGCCTGAGTCCATTCTCAGCACCCCATAGTTCTTCTTTGGCTTGTTTTTCTAAAGATCAGGTCCAAGGAACCAAGAAAAGAATATAGAATATTCTACTATTTTGAAAGCTTTATTATTCACAAAATAAGATTCTTCCCAATATATGATATTTCATTGTATTCCAAACTGCTGTCTGAAATGAAAAGAAAATGGAAAAAGGAAAGAAGGAAAGGAAAGGAAAGGAAAGGAAAGGAAAGGAAAGGAAAGGAAAGGAAAGGAAAGGAAAGGAAAGGAAAGGAAAGGAAAGGAAAGGAAAGGAAAGGAAAGGAAAGGAAGAAGGAGAGAAGGAGGGAGGGAAAGAGGGAGGGAAGGAGGGAGGGAGGGAGGGAGTTGGGGGAGAGAGAGAGAAAGAGAGAGAGAGAGAGAGAGAGAGAGAGAGAGAGAGAGAGAGAGAGAATGAATCTTCTCTAAAGGATAATTTCACCAGGGAGGAGGGACAGGGAAAGCAAGATGATCCTTTCAAAAGATCTTTTGAGTGCTCTCTGCCCTATGCCAGTTTCTGCTGGCTGCATGAGCCACAGAGGAAGAACAGCAGCCCAAAGCCCAAGGTTTCCTCTCAGTTCTCTAGTTTTCCACATAACTGATTCAAGGGATCGCCATGCCAACCTGCAGCAACTCTGGCCTCAAACAAGGCATGTGCCGAGACTCTGAAACTACCCTTCAGTACTTATTGGTCAAAGGACTCAGGCCCACACTTGTAGGAAGAACCTGCTGTCCATGGAAATGCCCATGTATTCACATCCTTGATGCCACAGTTAGGCATCATTAGGATTTGATATGTGCTTGATTCTCTTTCTGGAGGTTGCTGGCTTATAGGGAAAGGGAAAATATTGAAAAGACTAAGAGACAAGGTTCTTCTTCCAATGTATTCACAAAAGAAAAATGTTAGGGCTCTTTAATTCCTTCTCTAAAGGATGGAGAGGTATGTTAGGGGAGATGAGCCAGCTGAGGCAGGCTGTGGTGGAGGAGGTGAGCCAGCTGGTAGTGGAGTGAGGCAAGGGAGGTGTGGCAGCTGGGAGTGGAGGTAGAGGTGGAGTGAGGGAGGTAGAAGACAGAGGCAGATGAGCAGCTGTGTTTATTTTAATACATATCATTTAACCCTCACCTAAAAACAAATTGGAGAGGTTTGGGAGTGCATTAATCTGGACCCAATTAGCATGTCTTTCTCCTTCAAAAGTGCAACCTGAGATTAATGAATATCAAATAGAGTTTCAGATGCAGTGCTTAAATCATTTGCATGTTTCATGCATGGTAATTGAATTTATGTATGCACTTCCTTTCATTTAACTATTTCCAGTCTTCTCCTTGTGATTCATATAAACCAAGAGTTCACTATAGTAGCCTCTAGGTGAAAATGGCTTGCCTAGACCTTACTCTTAATGAGAAACTCAAGTTCTTGTTTCTTTTATTTGAATTTGCATAATACAATATATATTTTTAAAACAGAGGACATTGCTCAATAGTGTGGAGCACTGTTTCAAGAGCTGGTAAATTGGCACTGCAAGTTTATCTTTGAAATCCAGATATCCATGAGAACTTATGGCAGTGTGTTTTCAGTGGTCCTGGAGAAGTGAGTTTTGGTGTGGCCACTTATAGGTATATTAATAATTCTATGAATAATGTGGCTTTAATATAGCATAAAGAATGTCCTTGTGCTCTTGACCTGAGTTATTTAGATCACTGTGAGATCTAGTACACAAGTACTCTTTCAGTTATATATTTTTTTCCATAGATGGGGGCGGGAGATGGTATCAGCCTTCTTATAGGTCTATAGATGAGCAGTTAGCAGTTGTTGTTCCTTAGCATGCTGTAGGGTCTCTGTTTCTATCTCTGTCTGTCTATGTCTCTGTCTCTGTCTCTGTCTCTGTCTCTCTCTCTCTCTCTCTCTCTCCATCACTCACTCTCTGTGATTAAGGTGTGGAAGGCTTAACGCTGACTTAGTGTAAGCAGCTGCTAAGATCCCCCTTCCCCACCTGCTCCAAAATGAAAAGTCTGAAAGCTGGTTGTGGGCATGTAGGAAAGCTTCCTGGGAAAGAAATTGAAGCAAGAGGCTTGAAATAAATCCCCTAGTTTCAGTTTGTATCAGCGATTTGTCTGTCTTCTGTCTTTCCTCATGTGTTTCCAAGTCCAATGTCAAAGTGATGAGCTTTTCTCCAGGAATTCTCCCCAGTGTCCTTTGTTTTTGGTGAATTCAATGGTTGAGTGTTGCTGACTGTCTCCTGGTCTTGTTTCCTGGTCCTTGTAGCTAAGAATGTCGTTGAAGGATAAAATTGTGTTAATTTGTGATGTCACAATTTAAGTGTGCTTTCTGTCACTTATGTGTAGTTTAAAATGTTCTTTAATGTAGCATGAAATGATTGGTTAGCTTTGAAATGGTTGTGAAGTCGTGAAGAAAATAAGTTTTGCATCCGACCAAGATAAATTCACTCTAGTGCTTTATGGCTTTTTATTCCTATGTGATAGTAATAAAGTCTCATGTAGGGATGGAAGCCATGAAATACATTGTGAAAAATCATCAACTAAGAAGGGGCCATCAGTATAGAAAATGTTAGCCTTTGGAGCTGTAAACGTGATGGAGAAATGATTTAGTATATAGCTTGGCTACATGCTTGGTGTTTCTTTGAGTTTCGTTATCCTTAGATTTTGACAGCTAAGGAATTTAGGTTACAAGAGTTGATTCATCTTCGTTATCATTGATTTACATGTACATTTGGGTTTGCACATTTCTGTTTATCATACATTTTTCTCCGTCTCCTATTAATGAGCATGCTCTAGGAAAACTATTAATAGCCCACCAGCCCGGTAGGCAGCATTCAGTCGTCCTATGTTTTCTTTCTCCTGTTGTGGTTTTTCTTCTGAAACAAAAGAAGAAATTGTCAAATCAGACTTGCCCTCTTGGAAGTGTGGTCCAGATTGCTCTACTCCCAAGCTCCAACAAAGGTATATATTGGAAGGCTAAGTCAATACCTCCTTGGGTCCATTAATCCACTGAGAGTTGTTTTCCACTAACAGATGTAGTATAGTCAAGATACTCCTGTCGTCAGAGCAAAGGAGGAGGGTTTTAGAGTGATGTTGGTTCTAATCTCTGCCACTTCCACTCAGTGACCTGGGGCAAGTCATTTAAACTCTGTGAGCCTCTTTATCTTTAAAATGGGGAGAAGTAATACACCTTGCAAAGTCGCTGTAAGGATTAAATAAACTAATACATATAGTACCTTACAAATTATTTAGCATATTTTTAAAACTCATTAAATATTAGTTTTTCTCTCATTCTCTCCTCCCTCTCCCATTCCCTTCTCTCTTCGTCTCATACCTTCCCCTTCCTTCAGATCTTAGTGTAAAAATGGCATCTGTGAGAGAGAAGATTTCTTCAACAATGTCTAGTTGTACCTCCTTTCTATATGTGGCTTAAAAAGTTCAATTGGATTAATAATTTTTTATTTTTACTTGAACTATTTAATGTTGATGATTGACTGATGGACACTTCTATTGTTTTCTGTATATATATATATTTTTTTTTTCCTTGAACTGTTTTAATATCGACTTTTGACCTATACATTTTCACTGGTTTTCTGTATTCTTTTGATGAGAATTCTAATAAAAATTATTTTGGTGATCTTTTGCCTCTCCATTTCCTGCACACAATGGGATTTTAGACTGTGTCCTGAAAATGTCTGAGCTGCCCCAGTAAGATAAATGATGTCTTTTCCTTAGAAACTGCCCACTGGCAGTGCTGAGAGAACTACATCCTCCCTGCGTTTACACATCAATATGCTTGGGGAAATTTGTCAATGTATTTATAACTTAGTTTAATGGATAAACATATAGAATTTATAATTTGACTTTATTACTAAAGTCTACAGAATAATTGTGGATAAGGAAAAGGACTTAGGAAGTACGCAAATGCTGAAAATTTTAAAAAATACAGAATAATTTAAGTGTATTGCTATAGAAAAACAAAGAACATTGTGAACATTAGTGACAACATATTTATATCCAAGGTTATTTTATTGTAATTACATTTGTTTTTAAAGCCCGTGCTTACCTCTTTATATCCAGATACTAGTAATATTCCAATACTTAGTAGGTATTCAAATATTTGTGAATAAATAAAAGGGGGAAAGGGAAGAAGAAAGATAGAAGGAGGGAAATGAAAAAGTAAAATGCCATATCACCATAAAAATATATTATATGATTAGGGAGGTAGGGCAAACACATATACACAGTTAAAGGTCTACTGCAAGAATTAAGAGAGTTTAATTCTGTAGCAGAGTAAATATTACTAGGCCATTTGAGATCCAATGTAATGAGTGGCAGATACAGAATTACTATAGGGATCCAGAGCAAGGAGAGATCTCTAGAATCGGGGACAGATTCACGTCAAGATTTAGAACATAAGCCTGATTTCCATAGGCAAGGATTTAAAATTAATTTATCAAGGAATTTATGAGAAGCTCAAGTGAGTGAGTGGTTCTTACAATTTTTCTAATACACAAAATATCCTACCCTGGAGAACATATTTACTTCTAAATATCTTCACAAGTACCATTAGAGGCAGATAGTAGATTTTAATGGACACACTTACTTAGATTAATTAATTACTGCTGAGTCTCAGTGGGCTGCAATTAGCTATTACCCATGTGAGACAGGATGAGTCTAAGCTGCCAGCATGCCTATGATTTCAAAGATGGCCATGTATTTGCCCGAAATCTCTCCTCTTTCATTCTTTTGTGGTTCTGTTTAAACTCAAATACTTGCCGTAACTATCACGTAACTTGTGCAAAAGTGGTTGTCTTCAAGAAGGCCTCAGCCCCTCCCAGTAGCTCTGGACATTTAATGTGTTGCAAGACACTAGCCTTTTCAGGGTTATTTGTTAGCAATTAATCTCACAGTTTATTTCTATGTAAAGTACAAATAAATGTGCTGACAAGGGAAACAGAATGCTGGGGAAAAAACAGCGATCTCACTTGGCAAGTGAGTGAGTAAATTCCTGTCTCGCCGGTAGTCATGGCATAAGCAGGAGATGCAACATCAGAAAAGAAGGAGAGTGTGAATATGTGGCAAAACAATCGTTCCCACTTTGTTTTCCTACCAAGTTCTTTTCATAAGTTTCACTTCATCAGAAGTGCCAATAGCATTACTATAACCAATGGAGGATAATATTCATGGGATCTGAATTTGGGCAGTTTAAGAAAAGCCACACGTTGTCCTACACATTCAATTCCCAAATGATGCTATGGTATTGTGAGGTCTCCTAAGAACTGTAATAAAGAGTTCAGAATTATTCTCTCATGCTTTGGATGGTCCCAGGCACTCTGAATTCATGGTTCTGATAGTAAAGCCTAATATTTTTAGTCATGATTTGGACCTCATCACATAGGTATGTACTCTGAGTTGTCTTTGCCTGAGTAGAAATGGGCTCACACTCTCTATCCCACCTTTATCACCAAAGCCACTCACATCTACGTGTAAGGCATGACTGAGGGGGAGGCTTGCCAACAGCTCTGGATTGGTGGGTCCTCACAGGACGGCGGAGCCAGAACCTCAGTGAGCACCAAAAAAGTATGACCCTCTTGGTCATGAGCTTCAGGATTTTTATCTCTAAACTAATTCTTGGAATCATATCTGTCCCAGACCCTGTTCTTACAGATTACACTATCCTTGGATTTAAAATGTTGATGGTCAAAGGGTGAGTGGGATGAGGTTTGAGAAAAATCTCTCATAATTCTACTAGATGGCTCTTCTCTTCACAACCTTCTGTAACAGAAGCTCCCATATATATGACAATCCAGCGATGGAAACCACTGATGCCAGGCCTCCTTATCTTTTTTTTCTCTGTTAGTTTTTATCAATACTTAAGTATAAAATATTAAACTGATAAGAATAGATACTACACTTGGTCTTAACCAAAAGACCAAGAAGTGATAAGATCAATATAAAATAAATTAGTTGGTTTAAGGCAATAATATTAGCCCTCACGGTTCATTCATTCATTCTATAAGTTTTTTTTCTCTTTTATGTGTTTAATTAAGCATTGAGAAAAAAAGAAATTTCTAGCCAAGAGATATAAAAATATTCTTGGAGTACATTTTAGCAAGAAATATATAAGCAACCTATTGATCACCTAATATTAGGTTACACAATGAGGGCTCACTAAATATTGAAGACTTAGTTTCTGCTTAATTAGGTTCAGAGTCCTTATAGTGACTCACAAGGTCCCACTTGGCTGCATTTGCTTCTACTTCATCTCCTGCCCCTAGTTCACCCAATCTAGTCTCACTGAAAGCCCTAAATATGCTTCTATTTCAGAGACTCTGAAATTGCTTTGAAACTTTAGTGCCCTCTACCTAAAATACTCTTTGTGGATATCTACATGCTTCACCCTCTTGTTATCTCAGGACTCTGCTAAAAAGACTACTTATCAGTGAGACCTGCCATGACTGCCCTCTACAACATATATAGTCTCCTCCTACAGACTTCTACCACCTTATCCTGATTCATTTCTCCCCATAGGTAACACTTTCCATCATCTGATATACTGTGCATTTACCTGCATTTTAAAACTTACTGATTGCCTTCCCTTACTGGAACATAAGCACCAAGAGGCTAGGGGATGGATCTGTCCCTTATTTACTGCTTTATGACGAGGGACTAGAATTGTGTCTGCCCATAGTGGACACTCAAATATTTGTTGAATGAAGCAATGCTTATCTGGGACTTCCTGGCATCCGTGTGTCAAGGTACTGGAATTATTTATAATGACAACAAAGAATCTCTTGTATTTCTCACCATTTGAATTAAACACACTCTAAGCATGTTCTTCTCATAACACATATAGTTTTGCTTTTCCAGTTTCCTCTCTTACAAAGAATACTGTAATGTACATCTTTGCCCATCAACTTTTATCCCAGCTCTAACTTAGGATAAATTCTATGTTATGAAATTACTGAATCAGAAGCTCATGGGCATTTTTATGTCTTGTCAGACACATTACCAAACTGCTTCCCAGGCATGTTGTACCAATCCACACTCTTGTCAAACAAATGTCAAAAAAAAATTTGCTTGACCTTTTTTTATCTGTAGTATGCTATTTCTACAAAATTAACCAGATTCCCTTCCTTCTCTTGGTTCTTTTGCTTTATTCTTCCCAAGGGTATCAAATTGTGCTATCTTTATTTGCTTTTTCAAATTTGATTCTAGATTGCTAAAATAAAATAAATTATTTTAGACATGGAAGGAAGTCAGAAATTATATTTTATAACTCCCTTCTACACATGAGGATATCAAGTTCTAAGATTTGACAGTGGTTGTGAGCAAGGCTAGGAGTGAAGGACTCGGATTGCTGACCCTCAAGTCAGCACCTGAAAATATTTTAAAACCGTGAGATAGGAATCAGAGTACACCATGCTAACTCTTAATGATCAGTTTCTACCTGTTCCTTATTAAAATTAATGTCCACAAGAGTATCTCTTGATGTCAAGAGATTAGATATATTTATGGTGTATGCGATATAACTTTGAAGTTGAACTACCTGTTCCACTTGCTGTGTTAACTTGTTCTCAGATTCGTTGTTTATCTTAATCTCTCCTGCATAATGTGGCTCCTTCACATTGATTTTCTCTCTAAATTTCATAAAATTACAAGGCAACCAAGAAACTAGTAGCATTTGTTTCCAAAGAAGGTGTAATGTGTCTCTAGAGCTAACACAAAGTTGTCGTTTGGAGACTTTGTGAAAATAACTATTCAAAGCAGCACATACATTTATAAAGAGGTCTACATCTTTAAAGATATCTCTCTTCACAGGTAAACACACATGGTCTCTCATTTCTCTATAGAGAAATGCACACCATGAAACCCTGGAACTATATTTTGCCTTTCCTTTGAAATCCTCAAAACAGATCCTATATTTTTTTTTCTCACATGTGTATTTTTCATAAGATTTCTTTTTCAGATAAGGTATTCTTCTTACCTTATTCATGATTTGAATTGTTATAAACAGTGGTTAACAAGAACAAATAACAGCTTTGTTGATTTCCAGATCTTGATGGATGAATCAATTGATAACTTCAATAGGACACTGTGTCCCAATGAAAAGCATTAATATGTGAATATATTGTCTTAACCAGGGTACACGCTTTAAATGCAAGAAGTCTGAAATTCCAAACTATTTATGGAGAATACACTGTTATTTACTGATAGGTATTAATGTCTCTAGAGAAGATATAAGAGTCTAGATAAAATAAACAAATAACTCAGATCGACAGGAAACCTCCAAAGGAAACTAGAATGAATGAATTTAATAGTTGTTCACTATATGAGGTAGATTTTTACATGTGAGTGTATTTGTTTGTTTCAAGAGTGCAAATTTATTTTAAATGCAAAGGCAGAAAGTTGTGGGGCTCTCCTGGAAGAAACCAGGCTTTACACATGTAATACACATGATTTGCCCTTTTTTTTTTGTACTTTAAATATGTATTTCTTGATTAGGGCCTCTTTTTATCTAGAACATAGAAAGTAATTTTAGTGAATATTTTCCTCAGTTTTATCAAGTCCAAATCTTTAAAACGAGCTGGACCCCCAACATCCATCAGCAGCTATACCCTCTCAAGTATAGAAAATAGCCTCTCTTACAATACTTTTGGCCTCATCCCTTCTCACCCCATTTCTGATTTCCTCCACCCCTACCACCAACGTACATAGAAACTGAGAAAACTATAATCCACCAACAGCCTTTTTCGGGCTATGGCCTTTACAAGCATCATCTTGATGAATCCTCTCAACAATCTCACCAGGAAGTTATTGTCCACATATTTTTTCCAGTTTGGAAACAGGGTCTGAGAGACTGTGATTCACTGGGCTGCTTTTCACAGTATTCTCATTATATCCCTGAACTCAGTCCTCAGAGGTTTGCGATCAGAGTGAGTGCCTAACACCACCTCTCCACACACACCCCTTTCCTTATTTCCTCTTAAGGGACTAACCTGCCCAGAAAAGGGAGAACTTGCAACCCCTCATCACTGCTCCACCATTGCTGCTTCCTGTGCAATGTTGCCAGCCATTTCCCATCATTCTTGCTAAAGGTCAGAAGGGTGCTAAAAAAGGCAGGTCTGACCCCGCTCCGAGCAAAACAGCCCTTGAGTACTGGAGCAGTAAGCTTTCTGACTCCCACGAAGGAAGCAAAGTGTCAAGGGTCACTGAACCCCTGGGGAAAACTTTCTAGACCTTCCCCACTTCCTTGTGTAGACAGTGTGGTTGAAGGACTGTATCCTAATTCTACTAGGGCAAATAACATCAATTATAAAGGAGAAAGGAGTCGATACTTGACCATTCTTTGGCAATCCACAGACGCTTTCAATAACAGACTACAGAGCACATTGTCTTGTGATGGCTGGGGTACATGACAGTAGAATAATGGTGAGAGGGCCCAACTCTGCCCCTTGCTAGATGTGTGACCATGAGAAGGTCACGTATTCACTTGAAGCCCAAGTTTCTTGTCTGTAATCTTGGGATACTTTTCAACCTTCCTTCTCATTTCAGGTTGTTTCAAGTCTTAGTTCAAGTAATACATAAGCAGAAATACTTTGATGACTAGAGATGTGGCATCTAGAAGGTTATTAAGTTGGAAATTTCTACAAAAATGCAACTACTGGCTTGGGGATTGACACAGACTGGAGAAGTGGTCCAAGAAGGATGAGTATTATGAAAAGCAATGCCCGGGATTCAATGGATATAAGGAGGAGAGAGCAGAGAAGTGACATATGATCCTGATTTCAGAGGCTAGCTGAGTAGGACTCAGCATCTCCTAAACCATGACTAGGAGACGTGACTTCTTTCTTCCGATAGGTATAAAACAAAAGCCACAGCTTTATTTTCTGAGGGAATAAAAATACATTTTTCTATCACTGTATAAACAAACCAAAGGCTTCCCTCTGAGGATTAAGAAGTCAACCCCTTCAGCGACTTTTCTAAATAAATCTCTCGTTCACATACAAACTTTTTAAGAGAATTATCATTGTGTATGAACTTTGGACAAGTTATTCAACCTCTCTGTGGAGGAAAAGTGAAAAACGACAGGGTGTTTCTTAAGAAGGTTGTTGTAAGGGTAAAATCAGATATAATTTAAAATAGTGCCTCTATAACACAGTAAATGTTATACAAGGGTAAGTTAATATAATTATAACTACCATTTTCTTTTTGTTACCTCCTACTTACTCTCAGTTCACTCTAATTTGCTTTTAACCAATGACTCATATCCACAAACAGCTCCGTTAAGGTCGCCAAGAACCTCCATGTACCTGAATCTAAGGGACTATTTCAGTTCCCATTACTTACTTTTCCAGCGCAATCTGCCCTGTTGATCAGTGCCTTTTAAAAATGTATATTCTCTTCAGTCAATATCTATGACACAACAAGTTTCTATTTTTCTGTTTATCTCTCTGGCTATGGCTCCATTCCCTTTGCTGGCTTTCCCATCTTAGCCCAAACATTTAATGTGAAGTTACTCAAGATCTGGGCCTGGGTTTTTTCCTTTTCTCTCCCTAGGTAAGCCTTTTGGGGTCCATGGCTTCAATAACTTCTCCAAACTCTTTTCCGAGTTCCAAATCCACATATATACCTACCTTCTTGACATCTCTACTAAGGATGTGTTAAAGGTATATCACTTGCAACATGTTCAGAACAAATTAGTTACATTCTGCCCTGAAACCTGGGCTGCCTCCATAGTTTTCTACCTCGGCAAATTATGTCCATTGTATAGAATAGAAATCCAAGAATAATTCTTGAAACAGTTCTTAGCCCATTTCTAATCTATTTTCATTATATTTTATATTTATCCATTGATCCCATTCACTTCTTTTTGTCTTCACTGCCACTACCCAAGGTTAATATGCCAGAACAAGTGTAATAATCTAGAGCTTGACATTTCCAGTTTTTCTACACCCTCTCTGGGCTTCCAGTCACAGTACAGCCAGACATAACTCTTCAGTTCCATTCTGACATGTCAACTTTGTCTCCTTAAAACCGTTTAAGCATTTTCTAGTGCTGTTAGAATAAAAGCCAAAATCATCACCACACCCTCTACAGTACTAAAGCATCTGGACTCTGTCTACCTCTCCCACTCTCTATCCCCACTGCTCTGTGTATTCCATTCAACTTAAGTGTCCCTCAGTCCTTCTAACATGTTTGTCCTTTCTCAACTGTTTATACTTGTGTTTGCCTACATCTGGAAGGCTCCCCAAGCTCATTACTCTACCTCCCTTTTTCTAAGGAGGAACATCTATTCAACTTCCAGACTCTCCACCTCCAATATGCTACTTTCGCAGCTTCCCAGTATAAATTAGGTTCACCTGTTAGATATTTCCATCAAATTACGTTTCTTTTTTCCAGGAGATGTGACTCAGTTTGTGATCAACTATTCATTATCTGATTAATTGATGTTCTTAATTCAAAATATAGATTAGTCCCCATGAAAGAAAGGACTGTTTCTGGTCTTGCCCCTGTTTTTCTCTAGCATTTAAACCAAAAGACCTCTTACGTAGAAGGAACCCAACATTGTTGAATAACTAAATGAATGATTTTCTTATCCTGGGTTATGTTATCAAAATATTTCATGTTTCTTCTCAAAAACCTCAAATCCTCTCCAAAGCTTGATCTTACCACATTCCGAGAAAGATTTGAAGATTAGAATTGAATTTTTGGCTAAAACAGAGCAAGAGTTCCTTTTAATAGATGTGGTTTCCCTATAAAAGTGAGATTCATTAAAGCAGGATTTGAAAGAATTTGTGTAAACATTCTCGAGTCAAGTACACAAGATTCAAATAGGAGTGCAGCTGCAATTAATTTGAAACCTAAATTGTATTTTTACATCAACAAAGTTATAGAAAAACGAGTCATTAAGTAATTGCTATTGTGACATAGATTCATGCTTTGGTTGAAATATTTTGCACAGCTGTAATCTCAAGCTACCTTGAGGTTTGTCACATTCTTTAATTTTCTGATTGATTAAATGGATTATTTGACATTTTGTCAGATCACAGGAATTGCCAAATAACAAAGACTTCTTTCATTCTTTGTTATTTTCTCTCTTTGTGCTTCATGCAAATTCTTTAGAAACAAAAGTGTGATATTTCCTTTTCTATAATTTATTTTAGTGTTGTATTTTTACTGATAATAGTAGCAGTTTCTACACAAAAATTTTACATTAATAACCTAGATACTATTCTCTTTAATTAAAATGTAATGCATAATGAGATATGAACTTAATATCACATTCTGACTTTAATATTCTTGTCATTTTGTACAGAGGATTATGTACTTTTATATTCTTGTCTTTGGAACAAAGAATTTAAAAAAATAGAAACCTCATTGATGATGAAAAATTTCTTTAGTTGTGGCTGCTAATGCATCCTTTGGGAGACTAGGTTTTTCCAAGAGGCAGGTTAAATGATGGTTTGGACAGCGTTCACATTGATTAGACTGGCCAGAGAGGAGAGTTTTTTGGTTCCAAGATCATTTTCTCTAGTCTATTCAGTTAGTACCATTTATATACATATTGTCCCCCACCCACTGGGACACTCACAGACCTTCATTTACAACCCTCATCCAACTTCTTACTTAGGTAAAGTTCCTTAAAGTAGCCTCTCTAATCAGACTTCCTGCCTATTCGAAGAGAGAGGATATTTGTTATGGGCTGATTGTCTAGAAAGGCTACCCAACAAACATTCATTGAGTTCCTTTTAAGTGATAGGACATGAACTAGGCATTAGAAATAGGCACTGAACAGATGCTAACATCTCTCTTTTTTTTTCTGTTTTGTTTTAATATTTTTTTTTCTTTACAGTTGGCGTACAATATTGTATTCATTTCAGGTATACAACATAATGATTAGACATTCATATAATTTACGAAGTGACCACCCCAATAAATCTGACAGCATGCATAGTTAATATAATATTATTGACTATATTCCTTATGTTGTACTTTGCATGCCCACGATTATTTTGTAACTACCAATTTGTACTTTTTAATCTCTTATTCCTTTTCACTCCATTCACCCCATTCTAACCCCCTCCCATCTGGCAACCATCAAATGTTCTCAGTATCTAAAAGTTTGTTTCTGTTTTATTTTGTTCTTTAGATTCTACATGTAAGTGAAGTCATATGGCATTTGTCTTTCTCTGTCTGACTTACTCCACTTAGCACAATACTCTCTAGGTCCATCTATGTTGTTGCAGGTGGCAAGATTTCATTCTTTTTTATGACTGAGTAATATTCCATTGTATATATGTACCACCTTTTCTTTATCCATTCACCCATTAATGGACACCCAAGTTGACTCCATATCTTGACTATTGTAAATAATACTACAGTGAACATGTGGCTTTACATGTTCTTTCAAAGTAGTGTTTTGGGTTTCTTCACATAAATACCCAGAAGTGGGATAACTGGGTCCATCTTTGTTTCTTGTTATAGCCTTTGTTTTAAAGTCTATTTTGTCTGAGATAAGTAATGTTACCCCTGCTTTTTGTTTATTTTAATTTTCATGAAATATCTCTTCCATTTCTTCCATTCTGTGTGTGTCTTTCAATTTGAAGTGAGTCTCTTGTAGCAGCACATGTAAGGATCTTGTTTTCTTATCCATTCAGCCTTTCTATCCTTTGATTGGAGCATTTAATCCATCTACATCAAAAGTAATTGTTGCAGATATATAGTTATTGCCATTTTAATATTTATATTTTTATAATAAATAAAAT